>JAKWJA010002497.1:51842688-53042688 GCA_027704765.1 Solanum habrochaites | reverse complement strand
CGTTATCCATTTCATTTCTAATATTTCATATATGCTATCTTCACTTTCTAATTCATAATCTATGTACTCTATCTACGTATATTTTTCATCGTTTATTATTATTTCTTGTATTTGTTTTTTTCTTTGGATTTTTAGGTAATTTACAGTCTCTGGCTATATGTCCTGATTTTTTTCCACAATTATAACAAGTACATTTTGTTAGTTTTCTTTTTGGTCTATATATTCTTTTGATTTGTAGTTTTTTACATAGTATCTTCTTCTCGCTTTTATATATTTGCATTTTGATATGTATTTTTCATTATTTTTATTTTTATAATACCTATCCGTACAACCAAATTGAGGTGCTGTTTTATTTTGCGACATCTATTTGCCAATTTTTTACTATATTTTTTTTATTTTTATTCGCTTTATGTTTTTCACAAGTAGTCCCATAACCATTCGTTGCAAGAATTTTTTCTAATCCTAAGGTATCTGTTATTCTGGCTCTATTTCAACTTTTTATGATTTTGTGAATTAAAGTTCTTGAATAATTTTGTAAACTATAATTTTCTAATTTTCTTCTTTAGTTGGTCGTCTGTGCTATAGGTTCGTTCTACTAGTTTCCTCTGAATGCACATGTCTTTCATCTATGTACCGCATATTACAATTGCTAATTTTATTATTAAGATTTTGATTTATGATTTTTTTTTAATTTTGTTATTCTTAATTCTACCTCTGTTGTCATACTGTGAAATTCATTTTTTATAGCCTTTCAGATTTATAATAATTTTCCACAGTTGATTGTAGCTAATTCTCGTCATTAGATTTTTTGTTACTTTTAAAGGTTTTTTAAATTTCATTGATAATTTTGTAACCTAATTTTATACTGTTCCTATAAGTGTTCGTCTAGGATTCCTGGTGTCTGTTTTATTATACATTTTGTTTTTATTACTTGTTTTTGATATATATCATATCCCCCATTAGATTATTTTATTTATATCTTCTACACAGTCTAAATCTAGGAAATTGTGTTGCTCAGTTATTGGTTTAGGTGTCCATTTTTTTATTCAATCTTTTATTCCATATAGTTTTTTCTCTATCATAGTGTCCATAGTTTACATTATAATATTTTGATTTTTTTTTTGTTTTTTACTCCTGATATGCTAGGTTTTTCATCCATGTCTACGACTCCTATATTTATTCTAAATTCCTTGCATTATCTATATTTGCTAAAATTTCTGTATATGTTTCGCTTGTTTTCGAATGTTTTTTCTAGATTGTCGTTGTTTTATATTCTCAATTCTTATTTCGGGTAATTAATCTTGACTATTTTTCTTCTTTTTCTCTTATAATCGTCTTTTAATTGCAATTTTCTTTGAGTAATTATCTCAGTTGGCTAATTTGTATTTTTTGTTCTTTTTCTTTGTTGTTTATTTCATCCATTTTCTTTCAATATTGCTACTCTCTTTCTAGCTTTTATTATTTTTAAGTATTTTTTACTTCTCTCTAATTGTTGTACTTCCCTTTTTGCTTATTTTTTTTTTCAATTTTCATTTTTCTATCTATATATTCATTTTCTTTTGTTATTCTTATCATAGCGGTTAAACTATTTTCTAGTTTTACCGTTTCTTTTTGTAACATTAAATTTAGATTGTCATCTATTTTCTTATATATTCTTCCTACATTAGAAAATATTATTTTTATTTTAATTATCATAGTTTTCATATGTTTTTTCATCTATCGCGTATTCTTCCCTATTCATTTATATATTGTATTGAAGTTTATATTCTAATCTTTCTATTTGTATTTATAGATAAAAAATAGTTTTTCTCTGTTCAATTATAGATTATTTTTTTTAAAATTCCTACGAATATGTTATTCTTAAGTCTATTTTTTCTATGTCCTAATTCTTGTCTTTTCGCTATAATTATTTCAGTAAGTTTTTCTTTGTATCTTACTAGCCTCATAATTATTATTTTTCAATACAATTGACATCTACTATGACTGAATTCCCTTTTTTAATACTCAATTGACAAATTGACATAACCCCTAATAAAAAATATTGGTCTTCTTTATGGTGCATAGAATTTATATTTGAACACCTTGTAATCATTTAAAATTTATCAAATATAAATTTATCAATCATTCGGATGATATTGAATTTATAAATATATTAATCCAAAATAATTGTGGATTGTATAATTAGTAACTATTTCAGTCCCCATAATATGGGATGTATTACGTCTAAATTATTGATTTGGCTACATGGATGAACCCATTGTTAAACCCAATCTCATCTATTCTAGAGCCCCATCTTGGCGCCACGTGTGCAGATGATTGGCATGCCAAGTCAATAAGAAAACCATAGAATCCATGACATTGTCAAAGATGACAAGCCGGATCCATAAAGCCCCAATGCCATGGTCACTTTAAATCTGATTGGAGACGAATCCTATTCCAATCGCAACTCCTCTATCTAAACAATAAATATGGTCCTTTCATAATTCAGAAAGGAGACAGAAAATTTTTAAAAACAAGAAGCTAGAGAACCTCCCGTGGTACAAACCCATTTAATTTCTCTACAAAGGCTACCAGTTTAAGAATTCAGGCATACAAGTTCAAGAAACGATCAAGATCAAGACCACGAATTCACGAAGAACAAGCTCGAAGCCCTTGAGTTCAAATAACAGCAAGATCGAGAATAAAATTCAAGTTCAGTTCACGTTCATATAGATTCAAGAAACAGCTTTAAAACCCTTGAATTTAATATTTGAAAAGGCAATTCAGAGAATTTTAACAGATTGTAACACTCGCATTTGACATAATTAAAATCGCTTGTTGCTTATAATTTCCGTTCTTGATATTCTTCTTCTCGCAGCAAATTTTATTGTCTACACACCTATATCTCAGATGTATTCTCTTTCCAAAAAAAGAAGAATCGAGAATATCCAGCCTTTGAAATTGGCTTGTACTAAATTTTAGAGGAAAACTTATTATCACAAAATACAAGTTATCACAAAAACGAATATAAATAAATAAATATGTGTGTATGTTGTAGAAAATGGGGATGGAAGTGTGGTGTAATTTTTTGGTTGGTTTATCGTGGGGTTGGGGAAGTATAGTGGTGAGTGTGAGGGTGTTGTGGGGTAGAAAAGGAAGTGGGGTAGTTAATTTTTTTCAATATAATATAATATAATATAATACAAGAATGTTATTAATTATTACTTTAACTAACAAAATAAATTATACTAAGAATATAGCATAGTATTAAACTTAATATTAAATAAAACATATTTTTTCTGGAATTTTGTTGTTTTTTTTTAACCATTAAAATAAAACTTCCTTAAAAAGTGTATCTATTTTTGTTGTTTTCAAATATTTTAAAATTAATTAATAAAATAAGATAAAAGTCAAAGTATTTAATTTAGATCTATAGAAATATTTTATATGTAAAAATGATGTGAAATTTTAGGTTCGATTAAAAATTACATGTCTACAATCGACACAACAATTAGATCATAATCATATTTACTTAATCTCAAAGTGATCTAAATGCATACATAAGTCTCATAACCATACATATTTCTTATTCTTTGCCCGTCAAGAATCATAGATCAAATTTAATCAACATATATGGAATTACTACATTAGACATAGATAATAACATGATTCAATTAATATTATTACTATAAGCATAATTTCATAATACTTTTCTTTGTGCAATTTTACCACACTTTTAGTTTCAATTTGGGAAAATAAGGGAATTTGTTGATTCTTGAGGAATTCTAACTTAAAGTAACATAAAATCATCAATATATCCATAATTAAATATAATTCAATCACTAAAAATTAATTTAAAAGGAATCCATGATATTGAAGTCAAATCCTAAGCATGAGGATTTCTAACTTTGAAATTGGGAGTTTTAAAGGACTTTATGGGTGAAGGCTACTCATGGACGAAGAAATACCATACCTTATTGTAGAATTCCACTCAATTTAATATTAAAGATGGATCCTTCAACCCTAGCTTCACCTTTCTTCTTGTTGTTATTCTTCCTTGGAGTTGTAAAGAGAAATTTTGTGAGAGGGTTTGATTTTTGATTTAGGGATCTAGAAATTATGATTTAGATGAGTTAGATTAGGTGTTTAAAACACTTATATAGTTGTTTATAAATAAACTAAAACGACACCACGTGATAGTTAATTAAAAAAGAAAACCTAAAAAAGCCCCCAAGTCTAACGGCCAAAAGGCAGTTTCCAAACCCCATCCCTGCCCACCACTAACAGACTGCAGAAAGACACATGCCCATGCAGGTGAATCGAGATAGGGGTTCTAAGACTTGTTTCGTGGTAGCTCAATCAACGTTCATGACCCATGAGGAGTGGGTCCACCTATTGGCAGTGGTTATTCCTTGTGGGTGGACTTCCCATGTACATTTTTTTACTTTATTAAGGGTCTTCTTTGACGACCCATTGTTGATGAACGAACTACTACTACCACAAAATGGGGAGACCTTTAGTGAAAGAAGGACAAAACCAAGAAGGATCCTATCCTAAAAGAAAAGGAGGAGTAGGAGGAGTCAGTTTTCTTTTTTGAGGGTCGTACCATGACGTACTAACCCTAAAACATGCATATTGAGTAATGGGAGTTATGTACAACTCTAACCCACATTAGGCTCTAGCTTAGTCTACAAATATCCAGAATGTAGTAAAATGTTCCAAAGGGGGAGATAATGTAACACCTGGTATCGTAGAAAGACCTTAATGAATGCAAATTTATGAAGTTGCAGTTGGCATCGACAAGCACCACCCTTGGTGTGTAGGGTGACCCACGGACCGTCGATAAGGTCCTTGGATGACCACATGCAACCCTTTCAACAAAAATATGAAAAAGTTGGTCTAAGGGTCGACTCATGATCCGTAGGACAGACCACATGCCCTGATCCTGGTCCATTATTCTAGAACCCCGATTTCCATTCTCAGAAGCCAGATGAGGGTTGATAGGATAGACCATAGGTCAGTCCACGAACCGTTGGCTTTCCCCCACAACTGTTATGTCAAGGGTCGTTTGGTCTTTCCCCTATGCATTGGACCCCTAATTTACCTTTTTTAACCCCTAATCTATGTCGTTTTAGTCAATTTTAACCTAGTAACTAAATTATAACCCACCATAGTCAACTTATTCTCCGAAAATTCATCATGTTAAAAATGAGAAGGATAAATAGTCGACAAACCTGATCCAAGAACGTAAGAAGGCTTTCTTCAGTTCCAGTTTCAAAATAAAAGATTCTCCATGATTATTGTCACTAGGTATGGGGGATTTCACTTGTTCATTTTTTTTCTAGACCCCTAGACTTCAGTGAAATTCATGATTTTCTATATCATGTTTGACCTAAGGTTACTAGCATTTTAAAATTTATGTTGTGATTCAGTAGACTAATCCAAATCACACTATCATGTTTTTCTTACATTGGTAAATACTTGCATGAAATTCTAAACCCTAGATTTATTGATTCGTTTAGTTCATGAATTACACTTGCTAGGTCAGTTTGCACAAATATCCATGTTGTAGTTAAGAATATTTCATAATAAGTACATTATTGTTGTATTTTCAATTAGGATTTCAAAATATCAAGCTATCTAGTTATCATAGTTATTTTGAATTTTATACATTTTATTTGTAGTAGGCTTAATACCGAGTTGTACTTTGGTAAGTCACCCTATTAGCTCAAAAATTATGTGTCCCCATAGGGTAAATCTCCTTTGTGGGAATTATATTTAGTGATCACACTAGTCATGCGTCTATGCCCTTGACAAGGTATATTTTGTCCTCTTAATGAGGTGTATACATTGTACTCCACATTTAGCTCATTTGGTTTTATGTCGGTTATACGTAGCTCCTACATTATGTTATAAACTATGTCACAAGATTCAGTTAGTTGATATTTGATGAGTCATCAAAGTGGACTCATCTAGGGCATTATTTTATGCAAATAGTGTCCTCAATTGTTTAGTTTATCTCCATATCCGATAAAACTCCTAACTTTCATGTATTTGAGAATTTGGTAAGAGCATGGACAGTTAGGCACAAAACAGAAGCAAAACTGAGTAAAAGAGCTAAAGATGCAAAGGTGCGCATCGCTAAGCTCACTTGGCGATCCGTCATATAGCGAAGCTCTATCTTCTGTTACATCAAGTGAGTGGATCAAAAGGCGACAAAAAGGAAGAGTTGATGCTTCGTCAATCAGTTTCTCAAAGCAGAAGATTTCCACCCATCAATCCATAACACATAGAGAAGGAAGGTAAAATGCAAGCGATGATGAACTAAACAAAGAGTGATTCGCCGAATCATGACTAACAGCGTCCAAAATATTCGCCAGCCCAATTTGAAGTCTCTAAATACTGAATTTTTTTTATTATTTAGATATAAAAATTAGAGAGTGTGTCAATTACACTTGATTTTTTATTCTTAAGACTTTGTTCATAAGTTTTCTCTTAAGTTTGGAGAGGGTTTTTGTGGGAACTTTAAAAAAGAAGCTCTTCTTCTAATTTTGGAAGTGGGTATTCTCCATTTACCTTCCTTCGCTACTTTTAAGGTTTAATCTCTTATACCCACTTATTTCTTCTATCATTTTAAATGTATTTTATTATTACTAGACCTAGTGGTTTTGCTTTAATCTAATGGGTTTGTATTTGCAAATACAAATCCATTTATGAGTTTTTGGCTTGCTTAAAAGAAAGAGGTCGTGAAACTAAGACCACTATAATGATATCCTAAGGAGTGGGTCGACATGAGGTTCGACCCGCGAGGGTGAGCCCTATTCTGATATCCAAGCACGCCCGTCGAAAGAGAGAGTGTAAATAAGGCATAGGCTGGATAGTATAGACGAGTGGGTGTCCAAGAGGAACCCATTTGATATGTTATAAGTTCCTATGAGGTAAATTGCTTTCACCTGAAGCTTATCCTATCATCATTATCTTTTAAAATTAGCTACCGAATGCATGTACCCACAACTTTTATCTTCACAAATAGCGATCACACCGCAATTACTCTCTCTCATACTTGTTTCCCCTTTATTTATTGCATTATACTACTTGTGACAAACAAATCTTGATATTTTACACTTTGGTGTAAAAAACTAAATTTAATTTGTTTTTATATTCGAAAATGCCTTAAGCTATCACTATTTAGAACGAAATTCTATGATGCTACTACTTTCGCTACCACTCCCTTGGGACACGAGCCGTATACTTGGTTGGGTTACTAAACTAGCTTTGATTCGTAAACACTTAGACTGTAGGATAGTATCGTTGATCACGAGAAATAATAAAGAAAAGAATCATTTATCAACATGCTTAGCATATTTATCATGTTCAAGATTACATCATTGCTTTATCTCATTGTTCAGTTATATACATTATTCTACTTATTATATCATGCATGCTCAATACATTTCAAGTACTGACGAATACTCTGGACTACATCTTCTTGTGTGTAGGTTGAGGTCCTCAACATTCTGATCATGCCTAGATCAGTTCCCAATATTTAATTGAACAATATCAGTTGAGACTCCTCATTCTTCAAGGACAATAGATATGTTTCTATATTTAGTATTTTCATTGCAGTTCTTAGTATTCACTAGAGTTAGTTGGGGGCATATCCTATCATCTCTAGTTAGTTACAGGCTTGTTTCAGATATACACATATTCAACTTTAGAATTTGAGTTATAGTTCATTGTTTTTAAACTTTCTACTTTTATATATATCCAGAAAATATTGGGTAGTCCCCATCATTTCAATTCACATCATATTTTAAGCTTCCACACAATGTTTCCTTAATTTAGTTATCTTAGTATGCATATGATATGCCTGCAGAGTTAGCTTGGGGTCACCGTGATCCTAGGTCTCGTGTCCATGTCGTGGGCGTAGCTTCTGAGCGTGACAACAAATATAAGGAATTTTTGTATTCTAGTTCTTCTTGCATTTTTAAATCTTTGACGATTTATTATTGTAGAGTGAGTTCAAAGTTTAGCGGAATATGATGTACCACTATTCTGATGAAGTAAGACTTTCTATCCTAAAAGGTATATTCCATCACCTTGAGTACTTGAGGAAAATAATATAATTATGATGATACAATAAATATTTCTTTGCTTAATATATACATTAGTATATAATGTTCCACTATATGTAATTAACGTGATATTGTCTACATTCATGTTTTTTAACAATTTATCCTGTAATGCAGATGTATGCTTCTTAATATCTTTTTTCAAAATATATAGAATTGTCACAATTTTTTATGCTCAAGAAAAAAAAATGACTTAAGTTATCAGTGCTACCTATGTGATTTATACTCATAGGAATATTTCTTTAAGATTCTTATTACGATATAAACATTGTCCTTTTTTTTTTACTCATTTACTATTTTTTAATATTTCAGTATTTTAGACGAAGAAAAGCTCATATGACTTGTAATAGCATCAGCTTAAGTTTGTGATTTTTTTTGTGATTTATTGTCCTTCGGTGAGTTCGATGTTTAGCGGAATATGAGGTACCACTAATCTGGTAAAGTATGTAGTTCCATACTAAGAGTATATATTACATAACCTTGAATACTTGAGGAAATTAATATAATTTTGATGATATAATAATGTTTTTGGTCAATGTATACATTAGTATATATGTAACGACCTGTTTATTCGTTTGGAGCAGCAGATTTTATTTCTGGAAAAACTGGCGAGTCGAGGACCCGACGACGAACAGTCATGGGCCGACGGACCGTCGTGGGGTCGGTTCCAAAACACTAGAAATTAGAAATTTGCTGGTCTGAGATCGACTCTCTAGAATGTCACGAAAAGGAAATGGCAGGACGGAACGTCGGGGCACGAGGGACCGTCACAGCCATCAGTTAAACACAGTCATCTGAACTTTGTGACGGACCGCAGGACGGACCGTCGCAGGCAGACGGGCCGTCACAGGCTTGAGTAATCCACAGGATGGGTCGGATTCTGTTAATTAATTAAGGGGCGTTTTGGACAGTTCTGCTTTAATTATAAGTAGTGGGGTTAATGTTATCAGCTAATTACTTGGGGGGTTAAAGAGGAACCTTGAGTTAATTAGTGGGTATTATTTCCATCTTTAACTAATATATGATAGTAGGGTAAAGAAAGAGGGTTTGAATAAAGAAAAATAGCAAGAACAGAAAGAGAGAGAGAGAACGATAAAGAGAGGAGGGAAGAACGCAGCTTGAGAGATGCTTGTTGGATCGCAATTCTTCGGTTTGGAGGTAGGTCTGGTTTGCCATGCTATTCGTAGTAAACTCTTAATAGCTAATGAATATGTTTGGGTAGTATTGTTTAAAACCATTCATATGCGAATTGTAGGCTTGTAAGAATGTGATTTTACAATTGTTTTTGGGGGGGATTAAAATAAAGCATGATGAACTATTGAATTCTTAATCTTGAAAGAAATCCTAAATACCTTGTTAATGAGGGGGGAATTGATTATGCCTTGGTATAACAAGAAGGCTGGATTGAAACTAAAGTGATGAGATTTAGGGGATCGGGGGTGTCAGAACCGACAAGTAGAATTAGAGGATCGGGGGGTCACGAATCGACACGTAGGAATTAGAAGATCGGGGGTTGTCACGAAGCGACACGTAAGATAGGAATTAGAAGTCGTGGGTTCACGAACGACACGTAGTAATTGGGGATCGCAGGTGTCACGAACGACACGTAGAATTAGGGGATGGGGTGTCAGAAAGACCGTAGAATTAGGGGATCGGGTGTCACAAACCGACACGTTAGAAGTAGGGGAATAGGAGTGGTCACGTACGACACATCGATAGTAGGGGGAGCGGAGAGTGTCACGTACCGACACAAGCGGAATAAAGAGAAATGAATATTGAAAGATGTTAAATATACTCAATCTAAGAACCTTAATTCCCCAAATGGGTATGCCTTGAGGCTTTTAGTACTCATGGGTGACTTGCGGTTGGTTTATTAATGAGGGAATAGAACTTCTTGTGCTACAGGGTTGGTGAGTTTTATAGTTGATTTCTGATATTTTTGTATATACTGTTTCTATTTTGAGTTGCCCGCTGATACCTACTCAGTACTCGTTGTTTTGTGACTGACCCTCCTACTTGTTTGTAAATGTTTTTCTTGGTCCCCCTATTTGTGGAGTGAAGCAAAACTGTTACCGTCGGTCTTCAACATCAACCGCAACTCTAGCCAGTCTTCATTACACCAGATTTCAGGCGGTTGACGTAATGTTCTAGCTTGGACTGGATCTCTCCTCATGTATTATGCCTTGAAGTGTCCGGCATTGGACTAGTATTTGTTTATTTTAGCTTTTAGAATACTCATAGTTTAGATTTGATCATAGATTCTTTATGGTGATGACTTCCAGATTTGGGGAAGGAAATAATAGATGTTGAATTTTAGAAGTTGTGAATTTATTTTTATAATAATTTAGTCTTCGCATTACTTTCTGGTGATATATATTGAAATGTTAGGGTTTAGATTGGTTGGTGTCGCTCACATAGGAGGGTAAGTGTGCGGTGCCAGTCGCGCGCTCGGTTTTGGGTTCGTGACAAACTGGTATCAGAGCATTAGGTTCGTTGGTTCCTCACACAAGAACAGGTCTGTAGAGTATTAAGGAACGGTTGGTGAGGGGGCACGCCTTTACTTATCTTGAGCGGCTATAAGACTTTAGGAAACTCCATTCTTTCTTTCTTCTTCCGGCTATTACTTGGATCCAATTGCGTATCTAGGTGATACAACTTGGTATCTGACATTTCACTCTGTTTCGCAGCTGGTTAGAACAAGAGCAACGACTGCGCAAACACCAGCACCGGCGGGACAGGGGCAGTCTGAGCAGCACTGGGGATGTAGTCGAGGAGGAGGAGCAGTGAAAGAGGCCGTGGGAAGAGGTCGTGGGAGGACGTTTCCTCTAGAGGAAGAGGACGATTTTCACCTAGCCCTCTGGCACTAGGGCGGTGACTCTCCACCGACTGAGGAAAAGTAGTGAGAGATGTGAGGAGGAAGGGGAGAAACTAAACAAGTGCAAAATGAGGGAATTGCCACACCAACCTACCCGAGAAAATGATCAACAGGTGCTTGCCATATATAAGTGGGTTATCTGATAGGGCCAGACGCCCTCCAGGTTTTCTGCACCAAACAACTTACGTTCCGGAGGGTAACAACATGCAGCACTAGGGCTCCCGCATGGATGCTCATTGGAAATGGCAAGTTTACCTCGTTGACACAAAGGGCATATAAATGACAAATGATCAAAGGCCATTGAATTTTCAGTAAGTTCTGAAAATTGAAAACCTCCCGCTTCAAGGGTGCTGATCTGAGGATGCTATGATTTCTGTTTTGACTGTCATTACTTACTACACAAGTGGGTATAGTAGAAGGTTTTGGTGTTTAGTTGGTGACTGATCAATTCAAGAACGCCAAATGTGGTGGCGGTAACTGTTGAGTTGTAACCATAAGAGGCACCACCTTGACTTGGGCATCCTTCTCTAGCTTGTTATGGAGAGTAATCCCTCGGACATTGAGGAGAGGAACGAGATTGAGTTCTTGAGGCTAGAGCAAACGGTAGGATGTCGGTTAATGCATCTGAGGCTAAGTTCGGCATTATACCAGGTAGTGCAACCCAACTATGTTTCAGTCCACAAGAGGGGTTCGCCGTTTTGTGAAGGGGTTTAAAGGTAAAGAATGTGGATTTCAGCCTTACAGGTAGCGGCTACCGGCAAAAATCCTCAAGAGTGGTTTAGACTTCGTGATAGATGGTGAAGGAGAGTAAAGCCAGATTACTGTCACCGGCAGCGACATCAAAAAGGTTTCAAAAGGGAGTGAGTTTAATGGTTCTTACTCTAAGAGGACAGGGTAGGAGGTTACTCGTCCGCCAATTCAGTCTTCACTTACATAATGTATAGGTGGGGGTCCACCTCAGACCAGTCAACACTTCTCTGAGAGACTATGCTTGACTCCAGGGAGTGTTATGGATTGTGGGGAGACTGGAATATAGGAGAAATTGTCCAAAACAGAGTATCGACCCCAATAGCTAGAGGTAGAGGTGGTTTGCGGTGGTCGTGGTAGAGGCCATTTTTTCTGGAGAACGCGGTTAGCCGAGGGTAATGGGGTCACCAAAATGGCCGGGGTATACGGGCAAACTGGAGCCATACAGCACAACAGGTAGGGGCAACGGGCCAGACAAGGTGATAGGGCCCATTGTTACGCTTTCCCTGGGCGGTCTGGAAGCGGAGCACAGATGTGTTTATCACAGGTAATCTTCGCGTTTGTGTGGCATGGATTCTGTATTATGGATCGTCGGCTCCCATTTTCATATGTATCTTCCGGCATTTGCTAATGGTCTTAATTTACATTGTGAATTGGGCGTGACAGCATATTCGTGTTTCGACTGTCAGTGGGTGGTCTGTGATAGTTGAAAGGGTGTATAGATCTTGTCTTGTGACTTTTGTGGGGAGCCAAAATACTTATGTAGACTTGTTATATTAGAAATGGTGGATTTCGAGGTAAATTCGGGGTAGACTTGGCTTATCCCAAATTTTTGCAATCTTGCATTGTAATGCTAAAACTGTGAGTTAGCAAAGCCTGGGATTAGATCGTTAGTATGGGGAGGATGACTACACTTCCAATCCGGTTCGTATCGTCTCCTTTCTTCGGCTAAGAGAATGGTAGTAAGGGGTGTTTAGCTTTCTTGGCCAACCTACGGGGATGATTACTACCAAAGTACCTTCAATTGAGTCGGTTTCGATAGTCCGCGAGTTTTTAGATGTGTTTTTACAGACTACCTGGTATGCCCACCGGAAGAGTATTGACTTCGAATGATCTTGAACAAGTACTCTCCCCATTTCTATACCCTCTTATAGAATGGCCTGTGAGTTAAGAGGTTAAAGGCCCAACTTCAAGAGTTGTTGAGCAAAAGGTTTCATTGACAATGCATCCCCTTGGGGTGCTCCTGTTATGGTTATGATTGAAGAAAGCTGGGGAAGTCATCGGTAGTGCATAGATTACCGGCAACTAAATAAAGTCGTAAATGTAAGGAAAAAAGTATCCTCTTCATACGAATTGAGGATCTGTTCGAATCAAATTACAAGTGCTTGTGTCTTCTCTAAGAGTGACTTGAGGTCGGGTTATCATCAATGGGAACAATCGCGGAAGAGATGTGCAAAAGACGCTTTCGAACAGGTATGGCATTATGAATTCTGGTAATGTCCTTTGGACTAACGAATGCCCCGGTGCTTTCATGAGCTTGATTGAACGGGATTTTTTTAAGCCATATCGGATATCTTCGTGATCTATTTATTGATTGATATACTGATATCTCCAAGAGTAAGAAGGAAAACATGAGAGCATTTGAGGGAATGGTGTTTTAGAAATGCTGTTTAGGGAGAAAAAGCTTTATGCCAAAATTCTCCAAGTGGGAGTTTTGGTGAGATCAGTGTCTTCTTGGGGCACGTGGTTTCTAAGGATGGGGGGATGATGGGGATCCTTCTAACGATGAAAGTAGTAGGAAGAATGGGTATATAGACAGACTAATGTGTCAGAAAATAAGAAGCTTTGTGGTTTAGCCAGTTACTACCGTCGATTTGTCAAGGGATCTCTTCTAGTGCTCCCAAATGGTGACGAACTTGACTAAGAAGAATGTGCCATTTTGTATGGTCGGGGTCGGATGAATGTGAGAAAGATTTTAGAAAATCAAGACCTTGTTTGACTAGCGCACCTATCCTTACTTGCCGGGTTGGTTATTAGAGGGTTAAGAACTCATTGTTATTATGATGCAATCTATTCTGGTTTGGGTGCGTGATATTAATGCAAGAGAAAAAATGTATTGCTTATGCTTCGAGGCAATTAAGGGCATGAACGTAATTATTCGACCACGATTTTTAGAGTTGGCATGGGTGGGTGGTGTTTGCATTAAACAATGGAGAAACATCTATATAGGGTTAGTGTGATAGTCTATACGGATCAATCGTAGTTAAAAGTATGTCTTTTACTTAGCGAGTTTGAATTTGAAGACACAAAGGAGGTGGATGGAAAACTACTGAAGGATTTGATGTTTTACCATATTGTATCATCCGGGAAGGCTTATGTTGTGGCAGACGCCCTTAAGTCAAAAGCAGGAGCTGATGGGTAGTATAGCCCACTACAAGTTCTAGACGCCCATTGGCAGAGAGGTTTGGAGGGACTCTGCTAATAGACTTTATGCGGTTTAGAAGTAAATGAGAAGGGAGGATTGTTGGCAAGTGTGGAGGCGAGATCTTCTTTCTGAAAAGATCAGGGGGAAAACAGTTTTGATGACGAGAAAAATAAAGCCGAATCCGAGATAAGGGTGTTGCGAGGAGAGGCTAAAGGCAAAAAATAGATGAGTGAAGGTGTTTTATGTGTTTGAGAATTAAGGAAGGGTATGTGTACCTAGTGTTGATGATTGATCCACAATATGTTACAGGACTCATAGTTCTGGATTTCTATACATCCGGGGGCAACCAAGAGTACGTGACGTAGAACATTTTGGTGGCGTAGAATGAAGCGCGAAATGTTGAGTTTGTAGCCAAATGTCCAAATTGCAGAAAGTTACCGTATGGACACCAGCATCCCGGAGGAACACTTCAAGAATGCCCATTCCTGACTGGAAGTGGGAGAGGAATTGCAATGGACTCGTAGTTTTGGTCTTCCAAAGACATTGGGATAAGTTTGATCTATTTGGGTAATTGTGGAAGATTAACGAAGTCTGCTCATTTAATTCCGGTAAGGTGACCTTACAATTGCAGAGACGCCTACCAGACTCTACATCTCTTTGGAAATTGTTCGGTGCAGGGAGTTCCACTTTCCATTCATATTCAGATAGAGGGACACAGTTTAAGTCTTAAGTTCTGGAGAACTTGCACGTAGAATAGGGTACTAGGTTGGACCTCTAGAACTGAATTTCACCCTCAGACCGATGGAAAGTCTGGAGAACGATTTCAAGTATGGAAGAGATATGCTTCAAGGCATGTGTGATAGAATTCGGTGTGTCAGTTGGGATAAACTTCTTACCCTTAGAGAGTTTTCATACAATAATAGCTATCACTCAAGTATTGATATGGCTCCTTCGAAGCATTGTATGGGGAGGAGATGTAGGCTCCCATGGTTGGTTTGATGCATTCGAGGATTAGACCTTGGGGTACTGGACATTTGGGGAATTCGTTAGAGAAAAGTGTGAAATCTATTCAAGAAAAGCTTTTAGAGGCTCAAAGTAGGCAAAATGAGTAGCCAGATCGAAAGGTTAGGGGAATTGGAGTTCATGGAGGGTGAGCAAGTCTTGACTGAATGTTTCACCCATGAAGGTTGTGTGATGCGATTTGTGTAAAAGAGGTAAGCTTAGTCCGAGGGTAATGGCCATTTGAAGTTCTTGAAAGCGAGAGTAGGGGGGTGGCCTATGATTAGCCTTGCCTCCAGGGCTGTCAGGGAGTGCACCCGGTATTATTGTGTTGTGTAAAAATAGGTACATGGGGATGAAATACATCATTCGGTGGGATTCAGTCTGCTTGATGAGAAACTTGTGTTATGAGGAGGAGCCTGTTGCCATTTTAGATAGAGAAGTCCGCAAGTTGAGATCGAGGGAGATTGATACATTAAAGGTGCAATGGAAGAATCTTGACCAGTTGAAGAATCCACGTGGGAGAAGGAAGGATGATATGCAGAAAGATACCCACACCTGTGTACAGATTCAAGTACTCCTTTTCACTCTTGTTGTTTCATTCTCGTGAGCGTCGAGGACGAACGATGGGTAAATTGGTATCTATTGTAACGACCTGTTTAGCGTTTGGAGCTGCAGATTTTATTTTCTGAAAAATGGGCCGAAAGTCGATGGACCCCACGAGACACGTCATGGGCAGACGAACTTGTGGGGGTCTCGTTCAAACACTTAGAAATTAGTATTTGCGGTACTGAGATCGACTCTCTGAAGGTCCGGCCGGAATGGCGGACGGAAAAATATGTGGCACGACGGACCGTCAAAAGGCCACTCAGATAAACCACAGTCTCTGAACTTGGGACAGGTAAGAGCAGCAAGACGGACCGTCGTAGGCACGACGGGGCCGTATAGTCTGGTAATCCCAGCTGTGGTTAGATTTCTTTTAATTAATTTAAAGGGGTTTGGACTATTTTCTTCTTGAATTGTAAGTAGTGGGTAATGTTAATAGTCTAATTATTGGGGTTTAAAAGACGCGGTAACTTGAGTTAATAGTGGGTTATTATTGACATCGTTTTTAATTAATTATTGATAATTAGGGTTAAAATAAAGCGGGTTTGAATAAGAAAAATAAAAGAACAAAAAGAGAGAGAGATATCAGATCAAGAGAGGGAAGACGCAGCTTTGAGAAGATAGCTTGTGATCGCAATTCTCGGTGGAGTAGGTATGGTTTTCCAATTGCTATTCGTAGTTATAGTAAACTCTTAATAGCGAATGAGATGTATTGGGTAGTATTTTTAAAAACCCTTCTATATGCTAATTGTAGCTTGTACGAATTGATTATACAATTGTGATAAAACATAAGCATGATGAAGCTATTGAATGTTAATCTTGAAGAAATCCTCTCTACCTTGTTAATGAGAATTGATGATGCCTTGGTATAAAAGAAGGCTTGATGAACTAAAGTGATTGAGATTAGGGGATCGGGTGTCACGCACCGACACGTTAGAATTAGGGGATCGGGTGTCACGAACCGACACGTAGAAATTAGGGCTCGTGGTGTCACGAACCGACACGTGGAATAGGGGATCGGGTGTCACGAACCGACACGTAGGAATTAGGGGGATAGGGTGTCACAAACCGACACGTAGAATTAGGGGATCGGGTGTCACGAACCGACCACGTAGAATTAGGGGATCAAGAGTGTCACGTACCGACAAATAGTAGTAGGGGAGCGGAGTGTCACGTACGACAAAAGAGGAATAAAGATAATGAAAGATTGAAAGATGTTATATACTCAATCTAATGAACCTAATTCCAATGGGTCATGGCATTGAGGCTTGAGTCTCATGGGTGTGAACTTGGCGGTGTTTAGTAATGAGTATAGAACTTCTGTTGTACATGTTGAGTTTATAGTTGATATGATATTAGTGATAATAATGTTTTCTATTTTGAGTTGCCCGATGATAACTATCAGTACCTCGTGTTTTGTACTGACCCCTACTTGTAATTTTTTCTTGTTATTTGTGGAGTGCAGCAAACGTACCGTCGTCTTCAACTCAACAGCACACTTAAAGACAGTCTTAATTACACCGATTAAGGGGAGCTAATGATTCTAGCTTTGATGGATCTTATTCCTCATGGGGTCTTGATGCCTGAGTTCCGGCAGGACTAGCTTTTGTATTTAGCTTATTAGAATACTCGTAGTTTCGTAATTTGATCATAGATGTTTTTGTGGTGAGACTTCAATTTGTGGAATAATAGATGTTGAATTTTAGAAGGTATTGAATTGATTTTTATTAATAAGTTTAAGTCTTCCGCAATTACTCTCTGGTGATATTATATGAAATGTTAGGTTAGATCTGGGGGTCGCTCATATAGGAGGGTAAGTGGGGGCCAGTATAGGATCGGTTTTGGAGTCGCCGATAAAGAAGTTCCAATATATTGAATATAACAATCAAGTAGTCTAACGACATTTTTTTTTTTTTAACAATTTCTCTTGTGATGTAGATATATGATTCTCAACATCTTTTTCCAGAATTCATAGATTTGTCATGATTTATTTTTGTTGATCAAGACAAAAGAATGACATTATCTACTAATGTTACTTATTTGATTGAGAGTCTCCGGAAGTTTTCTTCAAAATAATTATTACAATATCAACATTGACTTTTTGTGTTACTTATTTACTATTTCTTATTATATAATTATTTTAGACAAAGAAAATTTCATATTACTTGTATTGACGTCAGCTGAAGTTTGTAGTTTTTTTTGTGTGATTTATGTAGTTCAGTGAGTGCGAAGTTTAGCGGATAATGAGGTACTCCTATTCTGATGAAGTAAGTCGTTATATTTTAAGAGTGTATATTTTATAACCTCGAGTACATGAGAAAAAAATTATAATTTTTGTTATAGAATAATTGTTATTTTGGTTAATATACATATATTAGTTTGTAACATTCCAATATATGAGGTTAATATGATATAGTCTAAATTCATTTGTTTTTTGTTAACAATTTCTCTTGTGATGTAGATATATGATTTTGAATTTTTTCCCCATAATTCTGAGAATTTTCACGATTTTTTTTTTGATGCTCAAGATAAAAGAATGACTTTATTTATCAATGTTACTTATGTGATTTAGACTCTCAGGAAGTTTGCTTAAAAACATTTATTGTTATATAACATTTCCATTTTGTTTTACTTACTTACTGCTTCTTAATATTTCAGTATTTTGGACGAAGAAAAGTTCATTTGACTTGTAATAATGCCAATTTAAGTTTGTATTAGTTTAATTATTCTTATCTATTTAATAGCTAATTTTATGAGATAAATATTTTAATTAATGCAAATACATATTTATATTTTGGTAGGTATGATAAAGTTAACAAGATCTTCTATCTTCGAAATATATAATTTTAAAATATTTTCGAGATCTTCATAGATACTCACAACAAATGTTAAAATATGTGAATATATATATATATGTACTTGTATCTTCACTTGTTTATATGACATCTAAAAAATTTAATGTAGGATGTACGTGAAAAGTACATTTTGTTAGATGACAAGAAAACAACCGGACAAATATTGTTTATAAGGCAGTATTAGTGAGATAAAACTAATTATATGATCAAACCTCATCAAATTGAAATTAATGTATACATAAGTAATGTTGCGATGTTAACAGATAACATGGTCACAAAAAGTTGATTATCCATATGCAATAAGTTGAGGAGAAAAAGCTGAGGGATAGAGAAGAGTTCAAGAATAAGAGGGCTAAAACATAAGGAACGAGTCCAGGTAGTAAACGGATAATGTGAAATTTTCTTTCTAATAGAAGTAGAAAAGACCTGTTTCATCATCAGATAGTGCACCTGCAACAAGGGACCAATGTGTACAATACTCAAAATTCTCAAAACATCAGACCTAGACATGCATATAAGCAAGGTAGTAAGGCACAAGGGGTACTTAAACTCTTGCATGTTCCAATTGTGGCAGGATCCACTCATAGGTGTGTTGTGGTGGCTTCATTGAATGCTTCTACTGTGCCTAGATTGGTCATTTTCTAAGACAAAATCCTAAGTACAGACAGAGAAATGGTAAAGAGAGCAATAGATCCCAATCTTCTTCAGTTGCTTCGCCAGATAGAGCTACATCTAGATAATGTATTTCAAGAAAGATGGAGGAGACGAATAGAAGAAGAAACCCATTTTTATAGTATCCAATGTCGGCGATAGCGATTTCCCGGAAAAGTTTCACTGCGTTGACGAAGTTAGTTTCAGCTTTGATGTTTTTCCAAGAAACATCATGAGCCCTTCAGTGTTTCTACACCTATTTTAGTAGAGAGAGTCTATCGTAATTGAACCTTTTACGTCAATCACAAGAATATATTGGATGAGTTAGTTTAGTTCGCCATGGTAGATTTTGATGTCATTCTAGGTATGGAATAACTCCATGCCTATTATGCATCAAGATATTGTAAAACTCGAGTAGTCATGTTCCAGTTTCTTAATGATCCAGCCTTAGAGTAAAAAAGTAGGTCCGTAGTGCCTAAGGGTCGTTTCATTTCATACCTTAAGGCAAGGAAGTTAGATTTTAAGTACTGTGTCTATCCCTTAGGCTTAGTTAAATGACTCTAGTGTAGAAATACCTCCTATTCAGTCAGTTTCAATAGTAAAAGAGTTTCAAGAAGTTGAATGATACACATCCTATATCTGTTCCGCAATATAGAATTATACCAACAGAATTGAAAGAGATTAAAGAGAAATTAAAAGATCTATTATGTAAGGGTATTATTCAACCAAGTGTGTCACATTGGGCTGCTCCCGTCTTGTTTGTGAGAAAGAAGGTTTGTTGCCTTAAGACGGGTATAGATAACCATCAATTGAACAAGGTTACCACTAATAATAAGTATCCCCATTCGATAATCGATGATACTTTTTATCAGATTAATCCTGCTTTGTGTTTCTCAAAAACTGAACTCAGATTAGACTACCATAAGTTGAGAGTAAGGGAATTTAATATTCCAAACACAATATTCAGAACCCGATATGATCATTATAAATTCTTGGTCGTGTCATTTGGGTTTAGTAATGCACCAACAATGTTCATGGACCTTATAAATAGGGTCTTTCAACCTTATTTGGAAATGTTTGTTACATTTATTGATGACATACTAGTCTTTTCAAGGAATGAACGTGTAAAACACCGAAAAATGACTTAGGTTAAGCTAGAGCCTAACGTGGGTGTGATAATGGTCTAAGGTCTTGATTTGTTGTATAATGTGGGTTAGAGGCAGTAGCTAAGATATTTGGTGCATTAGAAGTCAAACATCAATGGATGACCAAGACGTAAGACGACTAAGTTACCCACGTGACTCATATGTGGTTTTATGTGTATAAGTGTGATGAATGAGCTTATATGTTTCTTAAATGTTTTTATATGGTATTTAAAGTCAGTGTGTAAAGTTTCATGAAGTTTTAAGGTCAAACGTCCAAGAACGTCCATGACGTTCGAAAGGTTTGCCTTGAAACGACTTTGTGTGTCTATGTATGTTTCGTTGAGTTTTACATGCTAAATGGTGTTTAAAGTGAAGTGAATTCACTGTAAGGTTTATAAAAAAATGTGATTATTTTCTTACGTGATTTCTTTTGTGTTTCTAAGTTGTTAAATGTGGTTCATTTCATTATAGTATGATGTTTTAATCAAATTCATGTAAAGCATGCTAATTACTAAATGTCCCTTTTTTCTTGGTTTTTGCATGGCTTCCACACTTAGTACATCTAATGTGCTAACCCCTTCTTTTACTTTTTGACTAAAGTGTAGGGATATGGAATCTTGATGTGCCATGAAGGATGAATTGGTTTATAAGGGTTGAAGATGAAGTATTGGCGAGTCCTCATCGATTCGAGGACAATATACACATATTACTTTATGTCTAAAGTCTTTATTTTATGTTTTGTATGGGATAAGTCCCAAGTTTTTTAAACTCCAAATTTTAGATGGTTCAAGTAGATTGTTCTAAAGATTTAATGTTTTAAATGAATGTCTTCCACTTGCGTAATATTTATAAAAGAGTTCCTCGTGTGTGAAGAAAGTTCTACATTCTTACCTATTTTAGAATGTTTATTATACAATGAATGATATGAGAGGCTTGATGAGGGGGTAAACGACTTTTTTAGTCGTTGCAGCAGCAGATTTATTCTGGAAAAAATGTTTGAGGTCAACGGATCCACGACGGGACCGTTCATAGGACGACAGACCGTCGAGGGGTCTCGTTCCAAAACACTTAGAATTAGAACTTTGGGTACTGAGATCACGCTCTAAACGTAACGACGGGTTGGCAGGACGGACCGTCTCAGGAATGGACGGGCCGTCACAGGACTCTTTAATGAATTGGAAGTCTCTGAAACTTTGTACGAAGAGCAGCAGGAACGGACCGTCGCAGGCACGACGGGCCGTCATGGCGCGTAAACCCTGAACTGGGTCAGATTTCAGTTGTAAAATTTTAAGGGGCATTTTGCACTATCCTGCTTTATTAATATAAAGTTAGTGGTTTAATGTTAATAATTTTACTGGGGGTTAAAGGAGACAACTTGGAATAATAGTTGTTTTACTTTGACTATCTTTTATAATTAATTTATGATATTAGGGTTAAAAGAAAAATGGTTTTTGAATAAGAAAAATAGAAGTAACAGAGAGAGAAGGGGAACCGACGAGAGAAAGAGAAGGCACGCCCAAAGAGAAAGCAAAGACTTGAGGAATAGCTTGCTGATCACAAATTCTTCGGTGGAGGTTAGGTTATGGTTTTGCTATTCTTAGAAACTCTTAATAGCGAAGATATGTGTTGGGTAGTATGTAAAGTCTATTATAGTGTTAATTGTGGTGCATGCCATGATGGGATTTATATAATTTGATGATTTGAAACTAGCATTGATGAGGCTGTTGAATATTAATCCTAAATTTATCTTGTTAGTGATGATGCCTTATATAAAAGAAGGCTTGATATTAAACAAAAGAAGAGGTAGAGGATAGGGTGTCACGTTCCGGAACAAGGATTAGAATATGGCTAGGAGTGTACGTTCAGACACCAGAGGAGATATGGATCGGAGTGTCAGTCCGGACACCAGAGTAGTCTATGGATAGAAGTAGTGGTCACGTTCCGACACCAGGATAGTATATGGATCAGGTGTCACGTTCCGGCTCCAGGATAGTTATGAGGATCGGAGTGTCACGTTACGGCCACCTGGATAGAATATGGATCGGGTGTCACGTTCCCGGACACCAGGATAGATGATGAGGATCGGGGTGTTCACGTTCCGACCACCAGTTATAGTAGTAGTGGAGCGGAGAGTGTCACGTACCGACATGAGGGATAAGATATTGAATATTTGAATATGTTAATATACTCAATCCAACGAACATGTTTCCAAAAGGTCTTATGGTGTGGAGAGGCATGAGTCTCATGGTGTGGAAATTGGTTATGTGTTATAATGATTTTGGAACTTGTTTGCTACACCTGTTAAGAATATAGTTGATTTTTTATATTATCTGAAATTGATTGCTTTCTCTTTTGAATTGGCCGATGATACCTACTCAGTACTCGTGGTTTGGTACTGACCTACTTGTATGGTTTTTGGTGTTTATTTATGGAGCGTGCAGCAAAACGGTACATTCATCGTAACTCAACCGCAACTCTAGCCGTCGTCATCACGGCCCAGGAGTCTCAGGGTGAGCTCATCTTCTAGCTTGGAACTGGATAATCTTCTTCAGGTCTGGATGCATTGAAGTTCCGGCATGGACTAGCTTTTTGCGTATTTTTGTTTCGTAGATGCTCTTAGATTAGTAAGTGAGGATAGAGTTCTTGTGGTGATGACTTCCAGATTTGGAGGATAATGATTGATAAAATTATTGCAGTTATTTAATTGATCTCGTAATGAGTTTTAAGTTCTTCCGCATCGTATTATGTTATTAGGGTTTAAATATTGGGGTTTAGATTGGTTGATTCTCTCACATAGTAGGATAACGTGGGGTGGCCACTAGCGGACCCGGTTTGGGTAGTGACAAACTGGGTATCATAGCATTAGGTTCGTGGGTCTCATCACACAAGAACGAGTTAGTAGAGTCTTAAGGAACGGTAGGGGGACGCCTTTACTTTTCTTGAGAGGCTATAGGACTTTAGGAAAAATTCCATTCTTTCTTTCTTTCCCTGCTATACTTGATCATTGGTATCCAGTGATACAAATTGGTATCTTACCATCTTCATTCTAGTTCGCAGATGGTTAGAAAATTAGAAATAGAGCAAACAAAACTGCGCCGAATACCACACCGGCAGGACGGGTGCGGCTGAGACAGACCACTGGGGCTGTGTTGTAGTCAAGAGAGAGCAGTGGCAGGGGCGTGGGTAGAGGTCGTGGGAGGATGGTCATCTAGAGGAAGAGGACAAGCACCTGTCCCATATGGTACTAGGCCGAGGTGATTTCTCCACCGATGAGGAAGTCGTAGAGAGGGTGAGAAGGGGAATGTGAGCAAGTGCAGAGAATGAGGAATTACAACCCCAACCTACCCCAGAGAGATTAATCAGGTTCATTGGCTTTTCTTAGCGGGTTGTTATCTGATAAAGGCCAGACACCTCACTAGTGTTTTCGCACCACAACTCAGGTCGGAAGTACGACAGGCACTGCTGAGGGCTCCCGCAAGGACGCCCATTGAAATAGGCACGTTTCCTCGTCTTACTACGGGCCCATAATGACAAGTATCAGCCATGAACTTTTCAGTAAGTATTGGATGAAATGGAAACCTCCAGTATTCAAGGGGATGACTCTGAGGATTCCTAAGATCAGGGGTGATTGTCATGTTTTCTACATAAGATGGGCATAGGGAAACGATTTGGCTTTGAGTTTGTAACCTATCAGTTTCAGGGAAAGCCAAAATGTGCGGTGGCGGTCACATGTTGAGTGTCACACTCGCACAGGCAACCAATATGACTTGGAAGTCATCTCTAGGCTTATTTATGGAGACAGTATATCCCCGGACATTGAGGGATAGGAGGAGAGATGAGTTCTTGCGCCTTAGGCAAGGCAGATGTCGGTGGACTGCGTATGAGGCTAAGTTCCGTGCATATCCAGATATGCAACCCAGCTTGTTCAGTCTACAAGAGCGGATTCGCCGTTTTGTGAAGGGGGTGAGGTCATATTTGCGGATTTCAGCCTTACAGGTAGCGATACAGCGAAAATCTTTCAAGAGGTGGTAACTTCGTGATAAGAGGTGGAGGGATGAAGCCAGATGACTTCACCAGGGCACTCGACATCTAAAATGTTTCGTACGGGAGGGAGTGTACTGGTTCGTACTCCAGAGGGCAGGTTCAGGAGGTATCCAAACCGACCTATCAGTCTTAAGCAGACTGTAGTTGGGGGTCCACCGCTGAACCAGGTCAACATTTCTCTGAGTTTGGAGGTTATCCCCAAACTCGTCATTCTCACAGACACTATGCTTGAATCCAGAGAGTGTTAGGATTGTGGGGGAGAGACGGGGCAATCAGAGGTATTGTCCAAAAACAGAGGTTAAAACCTCACAATAGGTCAGAGGTAGGTGGTCATGGAAGAGGCGTCATTCGGAGGCGTGGTGGCGGTAAGGTAATGGTGGTCACCACAACGGCCGGCGGTGACGGACCAAACTGGAGCTACTACAACAAAACCACATGGTAGGGGCAATGGAAGACAGGTGATAGGCCCATGTTACGATTTACCTTGGGCGGTCGGAAGCGGCAGAATCAGAGGCGTGTTATCACAGGTAATATTGGGGTTTGTGGGGATTTCATGGCTCTTGTATTATTTGCCCTGGGCTCCAAATTTCATATGTATCTTCCCTCATTGCTCCCGGTCTTAATTACATTGTAATTGATTGGGACATGCCTATTAGTGTGTTTCTATTCCGGGTGGGTGAGAGGGGGGTCGTTGAAAAGGTGTATAGACTTTCTGGTGACTTTGTGGGGAGCAATTTACTCATGTAGATTTGGTTATCTTAGAGATGGTTTATTTCGATGTTATTCTAGGTATGACATGGCTTTTTTCTCCAAATTTTGCCAATCTTAAGATTGTAATGCTAAAACTGAAACGTTGGCCAAGCCTGGGACAGATCACATTAGTTGGGGAGGCGTGACTACACGTCCACTCTAGTTCGTCTCATCTCCTTCTTAGTGCTAAGAGAATGGTTAGTAAAGGGTGCTTTTAGCTTTCTTGGCAAACCTCCGAGATGATACTACCCAAGTACCGTCAATTGAGTCGGGTCCGGTAGTCCGTGAGTGTCTGGAGTGTTCCTTTGCAGACTTCCTTGTATGCACCGGATAGAGATATTGACTTTTGCAGTGATTTTCTTTGGAGCCGGGTACACGGCCACATTTCATCCCTCCTTATTAGAATGGCTCAGCAGAGTTAGGGAGTTAAAGGCACAAACTTCAAGAGTTGTTAGGTTAAAAGGTTTCATTTAGACCAGTGAATCACCTTGGGGTGCCCCGGTGTATTTGTGAAGAAGAAGGATGGGAGTTTTCGGATGTGCATAGAGTACGGCATTGAACAAAGTAACTGTTAAGAAACAAGTACCCTCTTCCCCGCATTGATAATTTGTTCGATCAGTACAAGGTGCTTGAGCCTTCTCAAAAAATTTTTTCGATTTGAGATCTGGTTATAATCAATTGAAAATACGGGCAAACCGATAGTGCCCAGACTGATTTTCGGACAGGTTGATGGCATTATGAGTTATAGTAATGTCTTGGGCTTAAGAATGCCCCTGCTGCTTCATGCGCTTGATGAAGGGTGTTTTTTTTAAGCCATTATCTGGATCTTTTTGTTGATCGTACTTATTGATGATATACGATATGCTACAAGAGTAAGGGAACATGAGGGAATTTGAGAATCGATGTTTGTGATGTTGGAAGTATTAAGGAGAAGGATTTATGCCAAATTCTCCAAGTGTGAGTTTGGCTAGATCAGTGTCCTTTTTTTGCGGGCACGTGTTATAGGATGGTTATGGGTGGATCCGTCTAAATTGAAATAGTGAGAAATTGGGTAAGACCTACTAATGTGTCAGAAATAGGGAGCCTTGTTGGTTTATCCAGCTAACTACCGTCGATGGGGGTTTAAAGGGATTTCTTTCTTATTGCCTCCCAACTGCGAACTTAACTAAGCAGAAATGTCCACTTTGTATGGTAGATGAATGTGAGGAAAAGCTTTCAGAAACTCAAGACCTTGCTGACTACTGCTCTATCCTTACCTTGCCAGTAGAGGGTAAAAAACTTCATTGTTTATTGTGAGTGCATACTCGCTCGACCCCGAGACGAGAATGGGTGCCAGTGCTAATGCAAGAGAGAAATGTGATTGGCTATGCTTCGAGGCAATTTAACGGTGGCATGAACCGTAACTATCCGACCCATGATAGAATTGGCGCAGTCGTGTTTGAATTAAAGCAATGAAGACAGATCTATATGGGTTGAAGTGTAGAAGTCTATACGGATCATGTAGCCTACACTATGTAATACTCAGCAAGATTTGAATTTGAGGACAGAGGAGGTGGATGGTGGATGAACTACTGAAGGATTAGATGTTACCCAATCTTATCACTAGTAAGGCTAATTGTTGTGGGAAGGACGCCTTAGTAGAAAAGCCGGGCCGCATGGGTTGTTTAGCCCATAAAAGTTCTAGACGCCCATGGCCAGAGAGGTCAAGACTCTGGCTAATGACTTATGAGGTTGAAGTAAATGAGAAGGGCGGATTTTTGGCCAGTGTGGAGGCAAGATCTTCTTTCTTGACAAGATCAGGGAAAACAGTTTTGATTGATGAGAAAAAGAATGAGAAATAAGCCGAATTGGGATAGGAATGGTGTTGGCGAGTAGAGGATCTAAAGAAGCAATAAGGATGAGGAGGGGTTTGAGAAATTAAGGAAGGTATGTGTGCCCCGTGTCGGGATTTGATCCACACCTATTCTTATAGAGGACTCATAGTCCGGATATTCATCACATCCTGGTTTGCAACCAAGATGGTTACCGTGACCTAAGCCAACACTTTGGTGGAGTAGAATGAAGCGCGACATTGTGCGGTTTGTTGCCACAAATGTCCAAATGTCAGCAAGTTAAGTATGACACCAAGAGGCCGAGGACAACACTTACGAGAATGCCCATTCCTTGATGAAGTGGGAGAGAATTGCCAATGGACTTATGGTTGGTCTTCCAAAGACATTGGGGATAAGTTTGATTCATTTGGGTAATTTGGACAGATTAAACTCAGTCTGCGCACTTCAGTTACGGGAAGGTGACTTACACCGCAGAGAAGTTAGACAAAACTTTATATCTCAGAGATGGTTCGATTTCATGGGAGTTTAATTGTCATCATATCAAATAGAGGTCCGCAGTTTTACTATAAGTTTTGGAGAACATTGAATGCGGAATTAGGTACTAGCGTTTGGACCTTAGTACTCCATTTCACCCCAGACCGATGGCAGTCTGAGCGAACGATTCAAGTATTGGAAGTATGCTTCGAGCATGTGTGATAGAATTCGGTGGTCATTGGGATAACTCTTACCCTTAGCGGTGTGTTTTCACACAATCTAGCTTATCACTCAAGTATTGATATGGTCCCTCGAAGCATGTTGGGAGGAGATGTAGGTCTCCCCATCTGGTTGTTTGATGCATTCGAGGTTAGGCTTGGGGGTACGACCTTTTGAGGGATTCATTAGAGAAGGTGAAAAATCTATTCAAGAAAGATTTTTTTAGCGGCTCAAAGTAGGCAAAAGGAGTATGCAGATCGAAAAAGGTTAGGACTTGCAGTTCCTGGAGGATTGAGCAAGTTATGCTGAAGGTTTCGCCCATGAAAGGGGTGATAGGTTTGGTAAAGAGGTAAGGTAAGCTAAGCCAAGGTATATTGGACCATTTGAAGTACTTACGCGAGTAGGGGAAGGTGGCTATGAATTTAACCTTGCCTCCAGGGCTGTCAGGAGTGCACCCGGTTATTTCATATGTTCTAGTGAAAAGATACCATGGGGATGGAAACTAAATCATTCGTTGAGATTCAGTTCTGCGTGATGAAAATCTGACTAGAGGAGGAGCCTGTTGCCATTATAGATAGAGAAATCGCAAGTTGAGTGAGATTCAAGGGAGATTGCGTTATCAAAGTTAATGGACGAATAGACCAGTGAAAGAGTCCACGGGGAGAGGGGCTTGAATGACAAGAAAAGATACCCACACCTGTGTTTACAGATTTAGGTACTCCTTTGCCCTGGTTTTTCTGGTATGATAGTTCGAGACAAACGATGGTAAATTGGTTATCTATTGTAACGGACCTGTTTAGTCATTTTGAGCAGAAAAATTTATTTCTGGAAATAACTGGCTGATGAGTCGACGGATCCCACGACGGACGTCATAGGCAGACGGGAACGTCGAGGGGGTTCGTTCCAAAACACTTAGAATTTAGAAATTTGGGTACTGAGATCGACTCTCGAAACATCACGAAGGGGTGGCAGGACGGAACCGTTCAGGCATGAGGGCCGTCACAGGACTTTTAATGAATTGGGAGTCTATGAACTTGGTGTGAAGACGGACGGAAGCCGAGGACTGACTGGGTCGAGAGTTTGATGTGTTTTAAATATTTAAGGGCGTTCGGACTATTCCTGCTTATAATTATAAAGTTGTGGTTTAATGTTAATAATTAATTAATTGGGGGTAAAGGAGACACATTGGAATAAATAGTGGGTTACCTTTTACCATCTTTATACTTATATATGATTATTGGGTAAAAAGAAAAGGTTTTTTGAATAAGAAAAATAGAAAAGAACAGAGGAGAGAGGGAGAGCCAGTGAAGAGAAGAGCGAAACAAAGAGGGGAAAGCAAAGACTTTTAGGACTATCTTGCGTGATCACAAATTCTTCGGTGGGAGGTGAGTTATGGTTTATGCTATTCGTGTAAACACTTAATAGCGAATGAATGTGTGGGATAGTAATGTAAAGTCTCTTATATGCTTCTTCCGTGTGGGATGCATGATGTGATTTTTATCTAATTGTGATTTGAAACTAGCACATGAATTGAGGCTGTAATGTTGATCTTAAATCCAAAATTTATCTGTTAGTGATGATGGCCTAGATAAAAGAAGGCTTGATAACTAAAAGAATGATGGTTAGAGGATCGGGTGTCACGTTCCGCACCAGACCATAGAATATGGACGGAGTGTCCGTTCCGACACAAGGAAGTAATGGATCGAGTGTCACGTTCACGACACCAGGATAGTATATGGATCGAGGTCACGTTCCGACCCACCAGGATAGATATATGGATCGGGTGTACACGTTCCGACACCAGGGATAGTTAGGAATCAGAGTGTCACGTTCCAGCACCAGGAGAGGAAATGGACGGGTGTCACTTTCGACCCAGGATAGTATGATGAGATCGAGAAGTGTCACCGTTCGACACCAGGATTAGTAGTAGGTGGAGTGGAGTGTCACGTACCGACACGAGGGGATAAAGATAAGAATCTTGAAATAATGTAATCTACTCAATCCAAAGAACATGTTCCCAAAAAGAGTGTGGGTGGAGGCTGAGTCTCAGGATATGAGGGTTGGGTGATGTGATAAATGATTTTTATACTTGTTGCTATCAAATGTTAAGAATAGTTTAATTTTATGAATTATCTGGAAATATAGCTTTCTATTTGAGTTGGCCGATGATACCACTTCAGGACTCGTTTTTGTACTGACCCCTACTTGTAATTGTTTTTTCTTTGTTATTGTGGGAGTGCAGCAAACATGACCATCGGCTGCAACCTCAACCGCACTCTAGCAAGTTTCATCAAGTTGGATCTTCAGGGGTGAGCTAATGCTTTCTAGCTGGGACTGGATCATCTTTTTCAGTCTTGATCGCCTTGAAAGTTCCGCATGGACTAGCTTTTACTTATTTTTGCTTTAGAGACATCGAGATTGTAATTTGAGGATAGAATTTGTTGTGGTGATGACTTCCAGATTTTGGGGATAATGATTAATAAATTTTGAAGTTATTTAATTGATTTCGTTAATGAGTTTTAAGTATTCCGCATCGTATTATGTTATTTATGGTTTAAATATTGGGGTTTAGATTGGTTGGTTCGCTCACATAGTAGGATAAGTTTGGGTGTCACTCGCGACCCATTTTGGGTCTTGACAATGAGCCTTCTTTAAGTCTCATTAGCTGTGTTACGACGCAAGGACGCTCTAACTTCAAGGGTGTACTTGTGGGTCGTGACAGAGATGGTATTAGAGCATAAGGTTTAGGGAGTGTTTTAGTTGTCGTATGAACCACATCTTGCGCCACATTATAAATAGTAGGCTATTGGATGCTAGAAAAGTTTCACTTCTTCGTTCATTTAATCGTGCCTATGAGCTTTGTATATGATATCTTTCCCTTGTTTCCCTTATGTGTTGGTCCCTCTATGGTGACTTTATGCAGTTTTGGTTGAGGGAGAGAAAAGATGAGATGTGACTTGTGAGATGACGTGTGATAGAAGGTGGTTTTGACCTTAGATTGGTTTGGTTACAGTTTGAAGGGTAGCTAAGTTGGAAAAAATGGTAAGGTATAGTGTGAGAATCTGAAGGAGTGGTTGTTGAGATAGTTTGAAGTTGCTTAAGACCCCAACCATAGGAAGGGAGGAGATGGGATTTTAAATAGTAAGGGTGAGTTCTCCTAGTAAGGGGATGTAGTGGTTAGATGATGAGACTTTGGAGAGTCTTTAGTCTCTATGAGATAGACCTTGGTAAGAAAGTATTAGTATGATTTAATGGTGCTTTGAGGAAGTTCCTTGTAGTGAATGTTATGTTGACCTTAGAATTGGTTTTTCCTAAGTGGGGAAGTGTGGTGAAGTTATGTTTTTTGAGGATGAGGTGCCCTTAACTTATTAAAATATGTTTCTTCAAGCCTAAACCAAAGAGTTCTTTATAACTTGATTGTATAGGAGTCTTTTGAGGTCGATGAGTTCCTAACTTTCTCCTTATGATATGCATGTTTGATTGAAGTTTTGTTGAAATTCAATTCATATATTTCTTTGTGGATTTATGAACCCGTGATTATGTGTTTAAAATGTTAGTGATTGTTACTGAAATTTCAGATTTGTTTTTCATCATGAATTTCCTAAAAGTTGCATTTTTGCAAAAGTTACACATTTCACTGTAATGCACACTTTCAGTTCATTGTGAACATTTTGAAAAATTGACTAATTGATTCCTTGGTCTAAAATTGCTGTAATGTGGTTAGAACTGATGCATATAAGCATGCTATTGAATATAAAATGAATTTTTGCTATTTGAAATGAAGCATGTGAGTTTTGTAGCATGACGAATTGTAGCATGCCTTCTAGTTTCTTGTTGTGTCATGTTTCTCTTAATTATATGAACTTGATGTGTTCTTATTGATTGTGTGTTATATGAAATTTTTATGAGTTTCTAATTGAATCCTTACTCTTGGAAGTGTTTGGAGAGTGACAAGTGTCATTCGAGGATGAATATTGTCTAAGTGGGGAGAATGTAAGACCCCAAAAATGACTTAGGTTAAGATAGAGCCTAACATTGGTGTGATGATGGTATAAGGTCCTAATTTTGGGTATAATTTGGATTAGAGGAATTATCTAAGAGTTTAGGTGCATTAGAAGTCAAACATGAAGGGACGACCAAGATGTTCGACGACTAAGTCACCTATGTTTCTCATATGTGGTTTTATGTGTTTATGTGTTATTCATGAGATTATATGGTTCTTAAATGAGTTTATATAGTGTTTAAAGTCAATGTGTCAAGTTTCGTGAAGTTTGAAGGTCAAACGTTCAAGAACGTCCATGACATTCGAAAGGTTTTCCTTGAAACGACCTTGTGTGTCTATGCATGGTTTGTTGAGTTTTACGTGTTCGTTGTCACGACCCGAAAGCACCCCCTAGAAGTTAGGGAGAACCCTTGTTTCGTGACCGGGTGTAGTTGACCCTTTGGGGTCTTCTACAAGCCCTTTAACTAGCATTCATCACATAAGACATGAAAAGTAGTACGGAAATTTAAAACTTTTCACGTGTAATTAATAAAAGACAATCTTTCATAAATACTTAGAGAATCTCTTCGTCACAGGCCAACTTAAAGACACGACATAATAGACATAATATATTAGGGACATGGCCCTCTACAATAAAGTAAAATACATAGCAATTCTTTAAATAAAAACTAAGAAAAAGACTATGCCCTCGAATATATGAGGACATACTTTGCCTTGAGATAAACTTTCCCAAGATCTTCCTTCTAGAATTCAAACATTTAAAAGCTTCCAACCTATACTTATATAGTATGAAAAGTATGGGGTTAGTACAAAAAAATGCACTAAGTATGGCATATGCAAAAACATGTAAAAAGGGACATTTTAGTAAATGTTGTTTTTCATGCAATTTAAGTAAAACATTAATGAATATAAAAGAAAGACGTCATACTAACCATCATTTACAACTTAGATAAGAATTCCCATAATTTTAAGCCAACAAGAAGCATTACAATAAACCAACTTGACCTTCATAGTGAACTCCTTAAGCATGTACAATAAGTACATTTGAACATTGATAATGAATCATTTAAAGCATTAACAATAAATTCAACTTAAACAATTACAATGAACTATCCTACACTAAAAGAGTGAACATCCAAGTCCAAGCGAAAGACAAAGTGAACTCATTTTTCTTAAGAGTTTTCCTACCTTGGAATTATCCTAAGACTCACTAAGGTAAGATATGAATGAAGTATGCATATGGATCCTTAAATACAAAGCAAAGAAACCCTCAAGACCACCCCCTTCGGATTACTCAACTCGGGAGAAACAAGCCCCTCAATAAATGGAAAAACAAGACACCCAACAAACCACCAAAGTCTTCCCTTTCAGAATGCCTACTTAGTGCAATGAGTAAATAGCGTCTCATACCACCACCTACTCTAAGTAGTACATTCTTTTAGAAGGTTTGGCACCAGGTCTTCCTTTTAGGAAGGTCCTACCTAGTGCAATGAGTAGATAGCGTCCCATACCACCACCTACCCTAAGTACTACGTTCTTTTAGAAGACTTACTTCAATCAATTCTTTGTGGGAGATTTTATTAACTTACATAGACCATGAGAGCTAGACATGGAATCCCGATATTAACCCCTATCGGATGAGGAATCCTCACTTGCCTAGAGTAAGGTCATGCTTTTAGCTTTTACATGGCTTTCCCAATAGCTACACCTATGTGGACACATAGTTAAGGAATAAGGAGATTCCTACAAAGTAACTCATTCTATACTAACGAGGAGTACTCTCAACTCACGAAGTGTAATCCACCTCTCCTTCATATCCTTTTGGTGCTAGCATAACTTCCCACAGATTTCTTAATCTAGTATTCTATCATAGAAAGCTCACTAGGAATAAATAGGTTGCTACTAGACACCACATCTCAACTCATGAAGTGTGTCCACCTCAAGATTCCCCTTTTTACTCAACTTAGTATAATACATTCTTTAAAGTGTGTGTGTATACATGTGCACACCATGAATATAAGAATCATTTCATTTTCAGCAAGTTCTACCCATACTTTAACCTTGGTTAATCAAGTTACACACCCTACATGCTTCTCATAATCATATTCTTCACTTAGACTTAAACTAGGTCAAGCATGTAATTCAAGCTACACCAAAACACAATACAAGACCCATTTATAATATCTCTTCATTTCATATGTTATACCTTCAAGATAAAATATTTGAACATACTAAATAACATCAAGTTCCTCAATTAGCACCGCCATCCATAAGATGGACCATACCACTCAATATAAATTCATAATAAGAGGTATATAATGAAAGCAACTCAATATCAATTAAAATCACCATAACTCATAAGAAATTTATCAATATTAAACCATCTTAGTTCCCTTTGGGCAGTATCTACACCAACATGACAAATACAAGAAGACCAAGTTCATAATCTACTCAAATCATGCTCACATAACCCAATTTCAATTTAAAGGTTGAAGTAAAAATAAACATGAGTTTCATTAGAGTTTTAACATCCAAATAATCAATTCAACCCAAACTAAATACATTTAAACCATTAAAACATAAATACAAGAAGACCCCTACTAGAATTCAAAGTTAAAAGGAGTTTGAGTTTAGAAACCTTTTTGAAAGTTGGCTTCTTGAATGGGATGATATTCAAGAATGAATACCATAATTCTATTAAGGAAGAAAAATCAAAGATTTTTTGATGAATATACACGTACAACCAGCCCTCCTATCCTTCCTTGACCTCTAGCCTTCAATGGAGTCTTGAGAGAGTTTGTCTTTAGAGAGAGAGATTGAATATTTTGAAGAGAGGGGTCTTGTCTTGGTCTAGTATTTAAAACTATTTTAATAAAACCTTAAAAAACTAAAATTATCCATCTAGTGTCTCAAATAACTTGGGGTATATTAACATAAAACACCCCAAGTTTGAAGCAATCTTCACAGATTTGCAGGCCATCTCGACGGACCTTCACCAACGGACCGTCGCTGGGACAACGGACCATTGGTAGGGTCTGTTGGTGGATACTTATATCCAAATAGAGCATGAAAAATTTGAAATCACTGGTCCAATCGATGCCCTAGGTCGACGGACCGTCGTTGGGGTCGTCGATGGCCACTGTTTTTGGATGATTTTGCCCAAGTCTTGGGCCCTTCATATAGGGCCCCTTGTGGTCTTTGGTGATGTTGTTCCCAAACTTTAAACCTTTAAACTATGTCTTCTAGGTTTTAGGAACATCCAATGCAAGTTTCAAGTAAAACGAACACGTAAAACTCGTCTAAACACAACAAGACACACTTGTTCATTTAAGGCATACTATCCGAACGTCATGGATGTTCTTGGTCGATTGAACTCTAAACTTAACCAAACCTCATAAACTGCCTAAGTACACTAAACTAACTTATTTTAAATTAAAATTAACTCAAGAAACAACCACAAAGCTCTAATTCACATTAATTTATTTTGTGGCGTTACATTCATTTTGGATGAAACTCATGTGGTAGGTCCTCAACTTGTAAAAGAACATATATGGGGTTGAAGCGTACGGGTACGAATCCACATAGGACCATAAAAGGGGACCTAAGGGAGGACCCCAACTTAGAGACCAACACTGCCAGGCAGTGGCAAAACGACGGACTAGTCGACGACCCATCGATGGGTCTCATCGGTTCGGACATGTAGCCTGAAGGTTGGGGAACCTTTGAAGTGAACCAATAGACCCCATCAATGGGACGTGGCTTGACCAACGGTCCATTGATGGTAACGTTTATGGTGCTGAAATTTGGCAGTTTTTCTTTTAAGACTTGGGGGCTTCAGGAAATTCACCCAAGTCTTATAAAATATGGGGGCGGTTGTTTTAAGTGTTTAGGGGTATTTCAAGAGTAAATAAGTGATTGGACTATCATTTATACACTATCATCTAAATCAAAATCCCTTCCCTGCTAAAGTTTCTCCAAAAACATCCATGTGAGCTCAAGATAAAGATGAAGCTTGAAGATTATTCTTCAAGGGAGTTTATTCTTCAATTTTCATTGGGTTCTTCAAATAAGGTATGGGAGTTCTTAATATAAGGCCTTATATCACCTTAAATCCAATTTCAAGATGGTTTTCAAAGGATTTCAATAAGATGAAAAAAGTACAATTTCTACTCGAAGTCTTGGGTTCTTGCATAAATGGTTTCCAAACGTTAAGAAATGATGCTATTGATGTTTAGTTGATTTTTTCCAATGTATTCTCCATGAAACCTTGATCTACTCAAAAATTTCAATTTCACTAAAATATTGGTGAATTGGTTATGGTATGATATTCATAAATTCATGTGCAGATTCTTATGGACTTTTCATTCATGGATAGAATATGGATAATTGGTTTATATGCTGTTTCAATATGATTTAATTGATTAATGAATAATCTTAGGTCTAATGAATGCTAAGATTATTGAATTGATATTGACTAAGGCTTATGATTTCTTTGTAATTTTATATGGCCCTTCTAATGAGCATAATTAATTCATTGCTTATCTAGGTTTTATTAGAAAATGAGAAAGTACATAAATGAATTGCCTAGTTTTTTTATTAATCGATATAATTGGTATGAGTTGTTGGTTAGGCCTTGGGCAAGGGCCTTGTAATATCTAATTGGATGATTCAGCTTTAAATCAAAGCGGTAAGATGAATGGGGTGATGCCTGCCCTAATTACTTTCTTTTGATGTTAATTAGAGACTTCATTTTTGTTTTTTTATTGGATGGTCCCACTTAATGGTTGTGGTTTTATCTTTCTTTACTATAAATTGATGTGGCCTGTCGATGTTACTCCTTTAATGCAATATGATGAAAACATTGGCCTTGGTCGGCACTACTTGAAACACTATGATGTTTGTAATTTTGTTTTATGTAAATATGAAGTATATCTATCTATATGTGAAGGAATAGAAATATGTGTTATTGTTATGTATGTTAGAATCATGTAAACTATTACTATGCGCTTCTATATGTAGTCTAGGTTTGAAATGCATGGTTGTTCCTACTTACTAGATGAATGTAATATAGTTTATGGATGTGATATGTTAGTAGAGGATGACCTTAACGATGATAATGGTTATTCCTATTGCGTATACAATGACTAGTAATATTGTTAAGGTGAAGTATGTGGTGTGGTTTTCCTTGATGGCTTGCGGCCCCTATTTTTGATGCTTTATGAAATGAATATGTGAATTTCCCCTTGATTAGGATGCTAAGTCCTCTTAGTCTTTGAAATGTATGAAAGATAACCATGACCTTGATGATGTTAGAGGGTCTTTTATGTGGAAACCTGACAGTGTAAGGTTATGTATGTTAAAGTTGAAAGCCGTAATGGTTTTCCTTCAAGTAAAGAAGATGGACCTCAGTTGATTTGGCTGAATGAACCTCATAATCAACCTTAGTTAAATCATAATGAGCTTTTTGTCAGCACTTGAAGGTAGCCCTAAGAGGTCCTCTTTGGTAGGGTAAATGTGATTTGGTTATGGAATTGTTATGGAATCCTTTTATTTGAACCTTCAATGTGAATTACTCTATGAGAAAGGCGGCTAGCACCGAGTGAGTATGGCAAGGGGAAGTAGTTCTAGTTGAGTATGAGACCAGAATACAAAGCGCACCTTTCATATTCCTTAACCATGTGCCTACATAGGATATGTCCTAGTTTTACCCTTGGCAAGAAGAACAACCTCATCGGAGTAGGTTAGAAATCCAGATTCCATGAGTTACTAACAATGTCTATGTCATTTAATGCTTATTTTCATCATATGATATACTTACTAGCATTAGAGAAGTTCTACGAAGTTTAGGTGGTTGTATAGGATGCTCTTTAAACATTACACAATAGGTTTTGAAGGTGTTAGTGAGAGTCCCTAGGACTTGTGTAAGACCATTACTTGAATGTCATTTATGTGATGAATGTCTCTTAATGAACTAATGAATGTAATGACTTAAGTTAAGAAAGTATGTGTTGACACCACACAAAACACACTAGTTTTTTTTCTGGCGCTGAAATCCATTTTTAACACACTATAATGATTCTTTTTGTTGATCTGCATCAGTTGGTCGAATCAGTACGGGGGAACAGAACACTGGACAGTTAGGTGTACGTACCCGTTTTGTCGTTTATTATTGGCCGAATCTGCGGGTTACTATAAAGTGTTAACGGGTAGACCGTCCCGCTAGCAGCATCTCGTGTTGGAGTCTTAGATATAGTAGAAAAAGGGAGAAATAAGGCTAGGAACGTTGGAGTGGGAAAGATATGGAAGGGGGGCAAGAGGTGGGGAAGGGACGGGTCGAACAGACAATTGGTTGGCAATATATAACAAATGCGGCTGAGGGGTAATCATACCCAGCTGGCTAGGGATAGTATCCCGGGGACAAGCGGCACGACTTGAGTCTAGCCCGCCTGTGGAGTAAGTGATGGTCGCAGGAATGGGGGTAGAGAAGGAATAAAGTTAGTCCACCTCAGAGGCGAGGAAAAGAGTCGGGAGTAAGAAAAGAGGTGGGCAAAGGAAGAGGCGAAGGACAAGAATGAAAGCGGGAGCAGAACGACGTATAAAGGTGTGAGGAACGGACAGGAGGGGGAACATTGTATTAAAAGGCCCGGACAAGGGAGGTGGCCGCCAGGGCAGGATTAAGCCAGACTTTTGGTATGTGACCCGCGCTGTTTAATTCAGGTTCGCACTTTAGTTAGCCTATCCACCCACTCCGAATTATTAACGCTGCCCCGGAGAGGAGAGGCGGGGAAGGACCAAGAGCACTCGGGGGGAAGGGAACGCCAGATAGGCGAATGTTAGATACGGAGACTAGTCTCTGAGTGCGCATGGAGGGGGATTGGGCTGAATAGATTTCGAGCTCGGTTACAAAGAAAACGATGGAAAAGGGATCAGGGGGGGGAAGAGTGATCTGGATAGGGAGGGGGACGGAGGCGGGAGGGGAAACAAGACCAAAAACGTGTGTAGATATTTGGTCTTCAGTATCTGCGGTTGCGGTAACGTTAGTGTTTTCGGTATGAGGTAGGAACAAATCTCGCGGACAACTAGCCGATTGGGCCGAACATTGCACGAGATAATAATCTAACCGAGCTACCCTGATAAAAACATAAAGCGTAAATAAATGAGGTAGGAAGGGAGTGTAATGTTCGAAAGCATCCGGCGTGAAGTACCGCAAAGAGTGTAGGGAAGGCAGGGGTTCTCTTGTCGCGAGTCTTTTCGCACAACGGGCCGGCACTTCTTTCTTTGTCACCTTCACCCCGCTCGCCTCGTGCTCCACCATCAGAAGCCTAACCCGCTTTTTCCTCCCATGTAAGACACTACCTACCGTTCCGGGAGAGATAAAGGTATGTAGCAGAGGTCCCTCTTCCTTTAATATCGCTGGCAACCAATACCTTGTTTAAACTTGTCCGGCCTATTTTTGTGTATGGGATTCGGAATGTTCTAATTATGACTGTGTCGCGTTTGCGGCGCGGGACTGGGCCGGCTTCTCTTCTCCGATCGCCCGCCTTCGGTCATGCCGTCTTAGCTAGTTTTTGCCCGGGTTTCCTAATTGCCGACCGAGCGTCGGCGACAAGGTCAGTTCCTGGGGGGCCCTACGAGTCGCGGGCTTTCCCATTAGACGTGGGCGTTCCATTTGCTTAGTGATTTCTCCAAGATAATGATATCAGAGCCGTAAGCAGTAAACCTTGTGGGGCTTTTTACTCCTAACTTGAGCTTCAGGTATGGATTGAGACATTGAGTCTGTGCACCGAAAACAAGTGGAAAGTAGAAAACGAGCGGTATTCAAGCCGAGAATCTTTCGTTATAAATAACGGTGTGAGAAAGTCGGATGGTTAGGTCGGGAAGGGGTTTGGAGACTGATATCCATCAATTAATGTATACGGAGAATGCGTACCGATGTGCTGAATGTTTCGGGGTGCGATTTTTTATGTGGTTTAAGGATGTTTGAAAGGTTTGGGGATGTGATCATTTATTAAGTGCTCAAGTACATTAACCTCTATCATGCTCAAGACAACCAAAGAAGAAAGGGTAAGGTAATGACACAACGGGTGAGGGTAAGTGAGGATGAAGGGGAGACGAATGGGGGGAATTCCGACTGAAGAGATTGAAATACAAATTACGGCAGCTGTCGACAGATTCTGATTTTTTAGGATTTTTGCGAAAATGATGCCGTGTTGGCTATATTGATCCCACGAGCTGCATTACTATCAGAAAATGGAGCGTGTCTCTCGTAAAGGCGAGGTAAGATCAACACAAGAATATCATATTTGCTCTTTGATGTAGGGTTTCTTAAGAATGTTTCTTATACTATGTTCGTGAAGTCACTATATTGGGTCTCATGCCCTTATAGGAAAAAAAAATATGCCAACAAGTCACCTATTTAAATGAATATACTGGTGGCGTCGCGCAAGAGGGCGGACTTTCATTTTTGTGCTCTGGGCTGACGAAAGTGGGGGATTAGTTTTAGAAGGCACCGATACCAGAGGGAAAGGATGAGGTTTGGAGGGGGGGGGGGGGCGGAGTATCCAGCTCTTTTGTAATTCAAGTTTAGTAGAGGGTAGCTTCTAACATTCATCAGGAGGTCAAAGATGTGATTCGCTTAAGGTTAGAGCGACCCGCTCGAGTGGGGCTGGAACGCTGGAGAGCTTAATGATACCAAAGGGTGTAAAAGACAAGGGAGTTTGCTTAGTTGTTTCAATAACGTGCAAGTTAGAAAATGGGGATCCAAAAGTCGAGGACGGTGGTAAAGTGTCGTATTTGTAGAAATCTAGAAAGATGAGGAAAATAAGGGAAAAGATATAAATGGGAATAGAGGATGGGACGAGGGGTGGGTCGAAGTGCTTGGATTGAATTGATGAGTCAGAATACACATCGAGGCAAGACGTAAGGAGAGCGGTAATCAGACCGCGGGGGCTGCAGGAGAGCGAGTGTCCATATATCGCTGTGGATTGGACCGGTTGGAAAATTTTTTATTGAGTTGGGAGTCATAGATCTTGAGTAGAATGAAGAGGATGGTATAGTCATATGTGTTAGTAGTGTCGAGAATGGCTCAGGGAGGAAGTGAAAGGGGGTTCAAGAGAATTAGTAAGAAAGTAAGCGACGGGAAAGGAGATGTTGTACAGACAGAATCTGAATCCTACGCCACTTCGGAATTGTGACGAGTTAGTGACGGAGGTAAAATGAGACTTAGGCGGAGAGGGTATGGGGTCAAAGCTAGCTTGAAGCACTAGTCGTTGAAGGCGCGGATGGGATATGGGGGCGCGGAGAGTGCCGTATAAATATAAGTTGGTAGAAAGAGAATCGAGAGGAGGTCTCTAAGGGAGATACCGGAAGGGATAGCTAGGCCTGTTGTGAGAGAAATGTGGAGTAGGTTAGGTTTTATCATACAGATAGAGTATAGAGTTGGGGATGGAATTTTGGAATAGGGACAGTGAGGGAGTGTTTTGTAGGATTTGGAGGGGAGAGAACGGAAGAGAAGGGTTTGGAGACAGATGTAACAGATGTAGGTAAGGAGTCATCCGCGAACATGGTGGGTATAATTAAATATATTTGGTTAAAGGGCCATGAGAAACTCTCCGTCGGTTTTTGGAGGCCTCCCAATATTAACATGACGGAAATTTTTAGTTTAAAGTTCTTTTGGACTTGTTGTGTTTAAATTGGTTAAAATGGCCAAATGAGAAAACTCTCCGTCGTTTTGGATGCCTCCCCATTTTTTAAAAAAGCCGAATTAATTGATTTAACCGTCGATTCCCAAGGCCTCCCATGTTAATAAGACAAATTTTTATTTTTAGTTATTATTTGTTTATTCAATTTTATCATATGTTATTCTTTACTAACACTTTACTAAGTGTGTTTTTACAGTACCCCGGAGGTGTTTCTCCTTTTTATTTCATCAGTTTTTGTAAATATTGGACGCTAGGCAAACCTTAGGCCGATAATTATTATTTTATTTTTATGTGCATATTGAATGTTTATTATACATGTAACATGTTTTTTAATATTCTTCCTCAAGTTTTGAAAAAAAATATTCCAGTCGGGACCACATTTGTGGATTCCGAAGGGTTCCTAACCCCTTCCCTTTCGAATAAACTTGAACCCCTTACCTAGACATCAATTTTGGGTTTCGTAGTTTATAATTGGTTTCCTAGTTGTTTTTCCTACAAATAGGGTTGCGACTCTTTTTTAAAACTTGAATGATTTTTAAAATTTTTGTTAAATGAATAAATTAATTATATTTTCGAGTTGCCGCGACCGTTTCGCCCTATTTGACAGTAGGATGTAAACCGAAGGCGACTCTCTTGGGAGTTTTAGAGGTTTTTAACCAATATGAATTTTCATTTTTTTCAAATTGAGGAAATTTTTTTTCTATTGTTATGTTATACCTTGTATTTTATATTTGTGCTTATTTATTTTGTTTATTGTATTTATTCCAGTATTTATTTTATGGTGTCTATATTTTTTATTGCATTTATGACATAGTTTCATCAAATGGAACCAATTGTTTGCACACATTAGGACAAAGGAAGTTAACGTGTTCTTACCACACTTCCTTCAGAAAAACACACCATTCTCATCTTTTGGAAGTCAATAAACAAAAAAATATAGTTGGCTTGCGGTATCAACGTCATTTTATTAGCTTCATCACCCTGTTTTCTATCTGACTCGGGTAACCGTCACTTCTATACCAATTCTAGTCCACCCGAGAATAGAGCAAACAAAATCCGAAGTTAATCATCGCCTAAATTACCTCCAACACCCAAGCTGTTTTTGAGTTCAATTAGAAAGACCCCTTGAGTGGTCATAATGGCTTCTATCCTAAAAGGGACGACCATAATTTGTGTGTAATTTGACGAGTTACGTTATTGGGGGGGGGGGGGAGAAAATCTTGTCTCAACATAGGTAGAATTGATTATATTTTAATACACTAAGTTAAAGAAAGAGCTTCACAAGCTACTAGCCTATCAAAGTTGTTGACATCTCTGAAGATTACAAAAAGCCAAGAAAGAAGAAGGATCTCTTTCGTGGAGGCATAGTTTTAGGGTTGTACCCCTGCTGGGACTGATTAATTTTGTATACATCCCCTCAGTAATGTATTCCAATTAAGTTTTATCATAAAATCTGTATAAATTTTGAGTTTTAGGCAGGAATAATTTCAAATGACGTATACTTTTGTCCTTCGAAATCTATATCCTCTAAGCAAACTACCGTGGCATAAAAGGGTCACATATTTGTAATAGACGCGCAATAATTTGTTTGGTCTTTTATTAAACTGTATTCCATTTGTTTTATTCATTATTTGTCTGATATTTTGTATTATCTATAGGTACAGAACTACACTCGTACATTTTGGGAGTCCTTTCTTCTTCACAAACGCAAATTGATTTATTGTTCGATTCAGAAATCATTATTTGGGTACCAAACTTGCAAGATACAGAGGATTACGAAATTTTTGATCCATGTCATCTCTCAATTATATCAAAGTCAAAACGATAAATCGGGTAGTATTTGACTAATGAGAGTGTCCACCCCCCCATTTATTTTAATTAATTTTTTGCATGATGTCCTGCTCTCACATATTTTCTCATATTTTTGTAAGGATACCGTCCCCGACATCAGTCGGATGTTCATAAACAATGTCTGGATCTCGAAATTGGGAGAAGAGACAGATTCAAGAAAACATTCAAAAAGAGTAACAACAAAATCATTACTGTAGAAATTCGTGGTAATTCAACACCATTAAAATATTGACGATTAAGATCTATAAAACAGGGTTTAAAAAAAAAAATCAAAAAAAAATTTCACGACTACAAGTTTTAGTGGCGGCTAGGCATAGAAATTTCTTTGGATTTTTCTAAATCTTTAAATTATTTATTCCTTATCTGGCCGAACTAACGCTTACCCTGATTCTTCATATTATGAAGAACTTAGGCACCCTTCTTGGTTCGGTTTTATCCTTTGCAAAAAAAAAAAGTTTGTGCATATTTTCAAAGTTATATCTGGCCGAAACCTACGGCGTACCTGATTCTCATTTCGTGAGATACGTAGGCAACAACCCTCTGGGGTTTCCGGTATTATCTTTTTTAAAAATAAAAAAATACAAAAAAATTAATTTGTACTACTGTAAGAGTCAAGATCTTCAACGCGTTCGAACCTATGCATTTTTTAAGAGCGTGTAAATCTACTTCGATATGGGTAAAGACTGGCTTTGGCGGTAAACCATAGATCTCGTGGTACCAGGTCATCTTATCTGTCCTTTTGTGATGCTTGAAACTTCTCTTGCTCTGCATCAAGATAATAATAAACTATCTTAAATGTTTCCATGTGCATGTGGTGGTGAGATTTGATCAAAGTTCAATTGTGTTACAATTGTTTGTCTAGAACTTGACCGCTGAATTTTTTTCGAGGCGAAATCATGAGTAATTGTTTTGGTTTGAGAAAGGATTGTAGGCCTTTGTTTACTTGATTGTTTGCATTGCAAAGCTACCAAATTACATTAATCCCTATTTTCCCATTTTGAGCTGAAAACCTTCATTTGACAACCACATCTTTAACCACTACCCTTTTGAGTGCTCTTACGAGCACTAATCCTCCTCTTTTGCCCAACTTCTTGAGTGCACCAAGAATGTGCAAATTATAAGAGGAGATCCATGTTTGATATTTTTCCAAAAGCAAAGATATTGAGGTCCTCCATAAAAAAAAAAGAAGCAAAGACCTCTAGAGAAAATCTAGAAAGAGAAAGAAAGTGGAAAAATAAAGAAAGGTAAAGAATACCTTTACAGGTTAGTGAAAGGAGGGAAGGAAAATACTACTCCAACAAAAAAAGGAACAATTATTATATAAAGAAGTGAATAAAGAAAAGCTCCAACTAATAAGGAATCAAAAGCAGAAAAAAAAAAGATAAGAAGAAAAATCTCAAAAAATGAGAATGACAAAAGCAGAAAAAAAAAGAGGAAGTGAAAGAGTGCGTAGAAAATGAGGATTCAAAAGAGATGAAAGGTGGCGAACAATGAATAATGATCTAACGCCCAAAGGCTGTACCAATCATTAAGCAGCAAAATTCAGTGTGACGTTCAAGGAGGAATTCAGTCACTTTTATCTCAAATAAATATCCTACCCATCCCTAGCCTACGTTTACAAGCCCAAGACAAGGCCCTACATGAGCTATTCAAATGTTGTCACATTAGTGGAGATTTTACATAAGGTTCAAGCATATTGGATAGTTGTGGTACATTGAACATTCTTGTGATGTGAGTGCACTGTTGAAAATGTCCCTATAATCAAATGTTTCAAATATGTGTGAAATAGACTAGCCTTTGTCGTGAGGGCATTGAACATAGTATTGATACAATTTATACCTTTGTTTTAACAAGAATGACGGATCTTTGTTTGTATCCTTAAAGATCATTTAGAGGATAACCGACTTTAAACTGTAGGAATTACCTTAATTCAATCTTAAAAAAAAAAGATTTACCTGCAATCTTAACTGGTGGTACATCGTGGTGAAGATTTTTGACTATCTCATCGCATTTTTATTTTTGAAAAAAAAAGACAAAAATATCTTTTGAGTTGTTCATTATAAAAGGTGTTGTTAGTTTGAATCTTATGTATGTGAGTGCCTGTTTTTAACTTCATTGGATGGTCCATCCCCAAAATGTGATATTCTTGTTTTAAAAAGGCTTTAAATATAGCAAAGGAATACCATTGCATATCCATCATAGTCATATTTTTGCATTTTCTACTGATAAGCTTTCAGATTCTTTGCAGCATCCTCATCCAACAAGAGGGGAACTGAACTACTTTGACCTGATTCACTGCTTCCATGGATTTTACGTAGGCTCCACAACGGCTCGGTCATATACCCAGTAGATTTTCATTTCTCTTCATTATGTCAACTAGGATAGAATTTTTTTTGAGAGGATCTCAAAAATTCATGGTTACTTGTGGAAAAAGTTCATCGAGCCATCGCCCTCGTTAACAAAGCGGGATTTATTAATCGAGTCAATCCACCTCGTTACAATTGACTGATTATCAGCCATCCACCTCGTTACATTGGATTATTTCTCATTATCGAGCCGTCCACCTTGTTACAATTGGACTATTATCGAGAAATCCCACCTCGTTTACAGTTGGAACATTATCGAGCCCTCCACCTCGTTACAGTTGAAACATTATCCCGGACATCCACCTCGTTACAGTGGAAACATTATCGAGCCATCCACCTCGTTATAGTTGGATGACATTATCGACGCCATCCACCTCGTTACAGTTGAAACATTAAATCGAGCCATCCACACTCGTTCAGTGGAACATTTATCGACTCATCCACTCGTTACCGTTTGAATATTATCGAGCCTAATCCACCTCGTTACAGTTGGACTATTATCGAGCCATCCACCTAGTTACAGTTTGGAACTTATCTAGCCATCCACCTCGTTTACACAGTGGAACATTATCGAGCCATCACCTCGTTACAGTTTGAACATTTACGAGTATCCACCATCGTGACAGTTGGAAAATTATTCGAGCCATCCAGGCCTCGCAAGAAAATTCATGCATTGGCGCATAAATTTCAAACCTCGCAAAAGGTTCAATGCATCCGAGAAATTCATAACATCGCAGAAAATTCCATGCATCGCGAGAAGATTCCATACCTCGGCAAAAAATTCAATGCAATCACTATTTAATTCATGCATCGAGATTTAATATTCATGCATCGAGAGTTAATATCATGCATTGCGAGTTAATATTCATTCATCGAGAGTCAATTCCAGACATCACAAGTTTAAATTCACGCATCAACTAGTTAATAAAGTCATGTATTGCGAGTTAATATTCATGCATTGAGATTAATATCATGCATCGCGAATTTAATATTCCATGCAATGCGAGAAGATTTCACCCCATTTTTTTCAAATTTTTCATCATTCAAACAACATTCATTTTTTCAGTTTCACAATTCAATTCAATTCATTCAAAAGTTCATTTCAATTTGTCAATTCAATCAAAGTCCATTTCCATTCATTTTTCAAAACAACATTCAACTTACAATTCAATTCATCAAATTTTCACATTCAATTCAATTTCAAATTTCACAACAAACAATTTTCCATTCAATTCAATTTTTCATTTCCAATTCATTTCATTCAAATAAATTTCATTTTCACACAATCAAATTCATTCAAATTTCATTCAAATTCCAATTTCAATTCCCACCAATTTCCATACCCGTTCAAGTTCATTTTCCGTTCATTCCCATTCAACAACATTCTTTCATTTCATTCATTTCCAAAATTTCATTTCCACCCCATTTTCATTTTCCAATTCAATTCACAATTTCAAATTTCATTCAATCATGTTTCATTTTCCATCCATTTTTTCCCATTTCAAATTTTCATCATTCATTTTTCATTTCACAACTCATCCAGATTCATTCATTCAATTCATTTCATTCCTTTTTTTTATTCAAAATTTTTTTTCAAAAATACAAATTCCAATCCAATTCATTCCCTTTCATCATTCCAATTTCTTCAATTCATTCATTTCACCATCATTTCAAATTCAAAATCACAAAAACATCAATCCATTTTCATCAAATTCATTTCATCATTTCATCATTTCATCACATCAATATTCATCATTCCAATTCATCAAATCATTCAATTTTCATTTCATGGTTCAAATCACATTTCATTTCCATTCATTTTTCAAAATTCATTCCCAAATTTCAACATCATTCATTTCAATTCAAATCAATTTCCAATTCATTTGTTCATCACAATCAACACATTTCAATTCATTTCAGTTTCCATTTTTTCACAATCAATCATTCATTTATTTTCACATTCATTTCATTTTCATCATTTTCCATTCATTTTTTCATTTTTTCATGCATTTGCCAAATTCAATTCATCAATTCAAAACACATTTTCATCAAATTCAATTTCATTGTCCATCATTTCCAAATTCATTTCACATTTTCAAATTTTTCAATCATTTTCATTCATTTTTGTCAATTCAATCAAACACACCTTCAAACCATTTCATTCATTCATTCTTTCATTTCATTCCTTTCAAATTCAAATTCAAATTCAAAATTCATTCAAACATTCAACAATTTCACATATTCATCAATTTCATTCATTCATTCCAACATTCATTTCATTTTTTATTCAATTCATTCAAATTCAACACAATTCATTTCAAATTTCATTTCCAACTTGCATTTTCATTTTCATTTCAATTTCATTTTTCATCACAATTTCATTCATTTTCAATTTTTCATTCATTCATTTCCAGATGTTTTTTTCGGGGAGTGTTCATTCGGCTTGTGTCAAAGCAGTGGGGGGGGGTGCATTTTCCAATTCAACACAATCAATTTCAGCATTTCAATTCCATTGTTTTTCAAATTTCAACACATTTTTCCTTCACATCAATTCAAAATTTCATCATTCATTCCACATTTCATTTTCATTCAAATTTCAAGTTTCCTTTTTCCTCATTCATTGTCCAATTCCATCAGTTTCATCAATTTCAATTTCACAGTCATTCAACAAAATTCAAATGTTCATCACCAAACATTTCAACAAACCAGAAGTTCCATTTCATTCATTTCACATCAACATTTCATTCAATTTCAACATTTCAACAATCAACACATTTGCAGCTTCATTCACATTTTTCACCACTTTTTTCAATTGTCCCCACAAAATTTCATTTCATTCATTTCATTTTCATCGATTTTCATTTCAACAAGAAAATCACAATTTCATTTTCAATTCATCACATTTTCAAATTCATTCGATTCAATTCCATTTTGTTCACAGTATTCATTCATTCACATCCAATTTTCATCATTTCATTCAATTCATTCCATTCAAAGGGGTGGGGTTCACACAATTCCAAACTATTCAATTTGGTGGGGGTTCGGGGTGGGGGTTTCATTCAATATTCATTTCATGTTCATCCATTTCCATTTTCAAATTCCACATTCATTTCATTTCATTTTCACTTCAATTATTCATTTTTTCCAATACAACAACATTCATCATTTCACCCAATTTTACCCCATTTCATTCCCTCCTCGCAGAAAAATTCATGATCGCGAGAAGATTTCATACCTCGCAAAATTATGCATCGCAAGAGGATTTCCATCCATTGCGGAATTTTTATGCATTGCGGGAAGATATTCATGCCCCCGCAGAAGATCTGCATCGAGAGACATTCACATGCATCACTAGTTAATTTCATTCCATCGCAAAGATTTCATACCTCTCCCGAAAATTCATGCATCACTAGTTTAATTCATGCTAGATAGTTAATATTTCCATGCATCGATAGTTATTCATGCATCGATAGTTAATATTCATGCATCGAGGTTCAATCATGCATCACTTATTTAATATTCATCCATCGAGATCAGTTTCATGCATCGAGAGTCCAATCATGCATCTGAGAGTCAATTCATGCTCACTAGTAAATTTCATTGCATCGAGATTTTAATTCAGGCATCGAGAGTTAATATTTCATACAAAATCGAGATTCAATTCCATGCATCACTATTTCATTTCAATGCATTGCGAGTTTAATATTCATGCATTTGCGAATCAATATTCAGTGGTGCATCGATGAGGTTTAATATTTTATTCTCGTGCGACGAAGATGCAATTCCTCGGCAAAAGCTTACAAATATGCGCAATAAGATTTCATACTGCGAAATTTATGCATTCGCGAGAAATTTCATCCCTCACCGAAATTTTATGCATCGCGAGAAAGATCCCTCCCTCTCAAAAGTTTTACATGCAAAAAAATCGCGAGCAAGATTCCATCCCCTCCCAAATTTGAAAAACTGCTGGAAGATATTCTTCCTTCAAGCAATCATGCACTTCTAGAAAAAGAATCGTGAATCTCAAAGAAATATCTATCCCTCACGTCAACTGACGTCCAAAAAATGTTGAGGAGAGGATAAAGTGTTCGACAACGCTGAAGACACCTGTCTCCCATTTCAGTTGCAATCTTAAGCTGACGAGTTTTATAATTCTCAGCGTAGTCAAGAGCATCGAAAGGATGAATTTCTTCAAAGAAAATTAAAAAAAATATTAAAAAAAAAACAGGTGTAAACTACTTAACTAGGACGCACCCAATCATGAACCTTTTGGAGACAGGTCTGGGATAACGTCCACCACAGCCACCGCAATTTCCTCTACAAAATGTCTGTGTTTCGGTCAAAATTTGGGTTTGTCAATTTTCGTTGTTCCACGATTTTCTTCATCAAATCATACACAACTAAAGGGACAGCTGTTGACACCCAATTTTGTCTTAACATTTTAAAAATCGTGATTTTGGAGCTTATTTAGTGTTATAGCAAATTTTTGGTCCGATGATTTAAAATTCATAACATTTAGTGTCAAATACAAAAAAAAAAAAAAAATTGCCTTTCCCACATTGTCACTCAAACAATTTTCAATTTTACATAGTCCCACATGGTAGTTTACCCTTTTTGAGGATTTTTTGGGTTTTTCTATATAACCCCTTCATTCAATATTATAGGAGATTTGGAGGGAAACAAAAGATACTCATAAAATTTTGAGCATTCTTCTTGTTCCCAAGTTCAAAAAATTTTAAAGTGGTTTTTTGTGGTTTTTCGAGGTTGAGGGAGTGAGTCTTCTCTTTCAAACTCGTAGTTCCGTTTCGCCGCCCAGAACCAGGTAAACTTTTTTTTTCTTAGCTTTGTTTATTTAATTTCCAGCTCTTTTGCTGTTTTCTGTTTATGTATGTAGCTTGTTTTTTTTAGTTTAATGTATTCTAAAAGTCAATTAATATTGTTCTTTATTGTCGTTTTTAATATTAGCATTTTTTTTTATGAATTTATGTTAATTTATTTATTAATTAATTATAAAATTTTAAAATTTTTTAGAGTCAATTTTGCTATCTTAATTTTCATAGTTTTTTTGTTATTATTTATATTTTAATTGTTATTTTTATTTTTATATATAAGTTATTGTTGTTTTTTCGTTTCTAATTAATGTTATTTTAGTTTGGTTGTGTTTATTTTCCATATTCTCTTGTGATAAGTTGTTATGTTTTGTTGATGTTCCAAGTTATATTAAATATATTTGTTACAAGGGCCACTTAGAAAACTCTCCCGTCGGTTTTGGAGGGCCTCCCCAATATTAAAAGGACGGAAGTTTTTACGTTTTAAGTTCATATCACTTGTTTGTTAAAAAATTGGTTAAAAATTGGCCAATGAGAAAAACTCTCTCCCGTCGTTTTGAGGCCTTCCCCATTTAAAAAAAGACATGCATTTTATTTATATTTTCTGTCTATTTCCAAGGCCTCCCTGTTACTAAGAACGGATTTTTATGTTTTAAATATTATTTGGTTTATTCAATTTTAAAATCATATTTAATTCTTTTACTACCATTTTACTAAGTTGGTGTTTACAGGTACCCGCCGGAGGTGTTTTCTCCTTTTTTTCATTTTTTTGTAAATATTGACCTAGGCAAACCGTTAGGGCCGATAATTATTATTTTATTTTATATTGTGCATATTGAATGTTTATTATACATGTACTTATTTTATATTCTTCCTCAATTTGAAAAAAATGAATTCACGGGAAACGCACATGTGGATTCCGAAGGGTGCCCTTAAAAACCCCTTCCCTTCGGAATAACTTGAAGCCCCTTTACCTAGCATCAATTTGGGTTCGTAGATTTATAATTGGTTTCCTAGTTTCCTACAAATTAGGGTTGCCGACTCTTTTTAAAACTTAATTATTTTTAAAATTTTGTTAAAATTGAAATCATTAAATATATTTTTCGAGTTTCCCCCGACGTTTTCGCCCCTTTTTGGACAAGAGTGAGGATGGTAAACAGAATGCGACTCTTACTGGGGAGTCCTAGAGTTTTAACCAATATGAATTTAATTTTTTTTTTCAAATTGAGAAATTTTTTTTCTATTGTTTTGTTATACCTTGTAGGTTTTATATTTTGCTATTAATTTGTTGTTATTGTACTTTTATTTATAGATAGTTATTTTATTGTGTATATTTTTTTATTGCATTTCATGACCTAATTTCACAAATGGACAATTAGTTTATTTAGCATTAGGGAACAAAGGGAAGTTACGTGTCTTAACCTCGACTTCCTTCAGAAAACCACACATCCTAATTCTTTGGAAGTAATAAACGAAAGTTGGCTTGTTGGCGGTAATCCAACGTCATTTATTAGCTTCACCCGTTTGTCCCTATCTGACTCCGGTAACCGTCACTTCTATAAACCATTCTAGTCACCCTAGAATAAGCAAAACCAAATCCGAATATAAGCATCAACCTAAGATGAACTCAACAACCCAAGGCGTGTTGAGTCATTAGAAAGACCACCTTGAGTCATAATGGCTTCTATCCTAAAAGGACGACCATCATTGTGTGTAATTTGAAGGATGTATACGTATTTTGAGTAAACATTGTCCTCATAGGGTTCAGGATTAGATTATAGTTTATATAAAGTTAACGAAAGACTTCACAGCTCTAGCCTATTCAGTTGTGACATCTGAAGATTACAAAGCCAAGAACGAAGAATGATCCGTTCGTGGAGGCAAGTTTAAGGGGTTGTACCCCTGCGTTGGAACACTGATTATTTGTAATACATGCCCCGATTATGTGACTTCCACTTAAGTTTTATTTCCATAAATCGTATAGATTTGGAATTTTTAGGGCAATGAAAATTTTCAATGACGTATACTCCTTCAAATCGATAGTCCTAAAACCGTAGGCATAAAAGGGGTCACATATTTGTATAGGACGCGCAATAATTGTTTGTCTTTAAATTAACATATTCATTTGTTTTATTCATTATTTTGGTGTGATATTTTGTATTATCTATTATGTATACAGGACTACACTCCTTACATTTTGAGTCTTTCTTCTTCCCCAACGAAAATTGATTTAATGTTTCCGAATTCAGAAATCATTATTTGTCCAAACCTTGCAAGATACAGAGATAAGAAATTTTGGTTCCTGGCAATCTTCTCAATTATATCAGTCAAAAAACGATAAATCACAGGGAGTTAATTTTGACTATGAAGGTGTCACCCCCCTTTAATTTTTATTATATTTTGCATGATGGTCCTCTCATCCTCACATATTTCTCATATGTTTGTAAGGTAACCTCCCCCGACATCATTCGGGATGTTTCATAACAATGTCCTGGATCCGTGAATTGGGAAAGAGACAATGCAAGAAACATCAAAGAGTACAACAAGTCATTACTTGTAGAAATTCGTAGGTTACATTCAACAGACAGTATAAATATTGACGATAAGAGGCTATAAAACATATTTGGTTAAAAAAAAAAAATCAAAAACAATCACAGACTACAAGTTTTAGAGTGGCGCTAGGCATAGAAATTTCTTCTTTGATTTTTCTAAATCTTTTAAATTATTTTATTCCTTATCTGGCGAACTACGCGTACCTGATGCTCATAGTTAAGAGATACGTAGGCAACGCTTCTGGTTCGTATTTATCCTTTGAAAAAAAAAAAAGTTGTGCAATATTTTTTCAAAGTTTTTATTCTGCCGAACTACGCGTACCGATTCTCATTTCGATGAATACGTAGGCAAAAAACCCTTCTTGGGTTCGGTTAATATCTTATTTAAAAATAAAAAAAAAAAAAAAACATTATTTTGTACCTACTGTAAGAGTCAGTTCTTCAAGCTCTCGGTCGGACCTATGCAATTAAGAAGCGTGTAAATACATTCGATATGGTTGAAAAGACTGGCTTTTGCGGTAAACCATAGATTCTCGGTTCCCTCTTATCTGTACTTCTGTGGATGCTTGAAAATTCTCTTCATCAATCAAGATAAAGACTAAAACTAATCTTAAATGTTTTCATGGCATTTGTGGGTGTGGAGATTTTTGATCAAAGTTTCAATTGTGTTTTACTTGTTGATCTAGAACTGACCTGAATGTTTTTTCGAGGCGAAATCATGAGTAATTTTGGGGTTTTGAGAAGGTTGTTAGGCCTTTTTTACTTGAATTGTGCATTTCAGCCTACAAATTACATTAATAATCCCTATTTTTTTCTTCCCCATTTTGAAGCCCTGAACCTTCATTTGGGGACAACCACATCTTAACCACTACCCTTGTGAGTGCTTACTAGCACTATCCCTCTGCCCCACCTTCTTGAGTGCACCAGAATGTGTGAATATAAGAGGAATTCCTGTTTGATATTTCCAAAAGCAAAGATATTGAGTCTCCAAAAAAAAAAGGTAGCAAAGACCTCTAGAGAAAGGAGAGAAAGGAAGAGAAAGTGGAATAAATAAAGAAGGTAAGAGAATACCTTTAACATGGTTAGGGAAAGGAGGAAATGAAAATACTCCCAACAAAAAAGGGAAAATTATTACTAAGAAAGAAGTGAATAAAAGAAAAAGCTAAGCTCCAACGATAAGGATCAAAAGAAGAAAAAAAAAAAGATAAGAGAAAAATCTCAAAAAATGATAAATGAAAAAAGAAAAAAAAAAGAGGAAGTGAAAGGCGTGAAAATATTTATATTATTATTATTTTCAAATTGGTTTTATCAACTATTTGCTATCTTAACTTTTCAGAGTTTTGTTTATTATTCTATTTTAATGTTATTTTTATTTTTATATATTACGTTATTTTGTTTTTTCATTCTAATTATGTTGTTTTAATTTGGTTGTTTATTTTCCTAGATTCTCTTGGGATAAGGTGTGTTAATGTGTGTGTTGATGGTCAATTTATATAAAAAAAATAAATATATTGGGTTAAAAGGGCCAATGGAGAAAACTCTCCGTCGTTTTTGAGGCCTCCCCAATATTAAATTACGGATTTTTTTAGTTTAATTCAATTTGACTTGTGTTGTTAAATTTGTTAAAATTGGCCCAATGAGAAAACTCTCCGTCGGTTTTGGAGGCTCCCCATTTTAAAAAGACGAATTTTAATTTCGATTTACCGTCGATTTCCAAGGCCTCCCATTTAATAAGAACAAATTTTTTATTTTTAGTTATTTATTTGGGTTTTTCAATTTTAATCATATTTATTATTTTAACTACACTTTTAACTAGTGTGTTTACAGGTACCCGGAGGTGTTTTTTCTCCTTTTGTATTTTCATTATTGTAATATGACGCTAGGCAAAACCTTAGGCCGATAATTATTATTTAAATTTTTATTGTGCATATTGAATGGTTATTATACATGTACATTATTTTATATTTCTTCCTCAAGTTTGAAAAAAAATGAATTTAGGCGGGAACCACATTTTGTGGATCCGAAGGGTGCCTAACCCCTTCCCTTCGAGTAACTTAAACCCCGTACCTAGAATCACTTTGGTGTCTAGATTAAAATTGGTTTATCTCTAGTTTTCCTAAAAATTAATGGTGGCGACTCTTTTTTAAAACTTGTTTATTTTTAAAATTTTGTTAAAAATTGAATCAATTAATATATTTTTCGAGTTGCCCGACGTTTTCGCCCTATTTTGACAAAGTAAGGATGTAAACAGTATGTAAAATGAGTAGTATTTTATCTGCGAGTAATTTAAGGTTGTCTAGTTAATGTGTGAAGGGCATAGGAATTCTTACCTATGATAATTCCTTAAAATCAGCCTCTAGTTTAGGGAAGTTGTTGATATGTTGACCATTATCTAAGCTTAGGAGTTAATCTTAAGGTTTATTTAGGTAATCTTGAAGAGGTCACTATGGACATTATCTTCTTGATTTACCAAATCAGTCCACTTTTTGCCAATAAATATTACTCAATCGGAAAAGATTATTCAGGAGGTTGTAAGACTTGATGGAGTTCGAGTCTCCATTGTTTCAGATAGAGGTGCTCAATTGACTGCACAATTCTAGAAATCTTTTCAGAACAGTTTGGGTTAAAAGATGAACATAAGTACTTCCTTTCATCCTCAACTGATGGGCAAGTAAATCGTACTATTCAGACTTTATAAGATATGTTGAGGTCCTATGTGATTAATTTCAAAGGGAATTGGGATTATCGCCTACCTCATAGTGATTTTTCTTACAATAACAGTTACAACTTTAGCATTCAAATGGTTCCTTATGAAGTTCTGAATGGAAGAATATGTGGATCCCCTATTGGATGGTTTGAAGTTGGTGAAGCATGGTTGATAGAACCAAATTTAGATCATCAAGATATGGAGAAGGTGAAAGTGATTCAAGAGAAGTTGAAAATGGCGCAGAGTTGGCAAAAATCCTATACTGATGTTAGGAGGAGGGAGTATGATTTTGAAGTAGATGATTGGGTATATTTAAAGGTCACATGTGAAGGGTGTTATGAGGTTTTGTAGAAAGGAGAAAGTTAGTCCCTGGTATATTAGGCCTTATATAATATCAAAAAGGATAATTGCAATGTATCTTATGAGTTTGATCTAACACAAGAGTTAGCTGCGGTTCATCCGATATTTCACATTTCCATGTTAAAGAACTAAATGAGCGTTCCTTCAATGGTCATATAAACTGAAAATAATGATATCAAGGATAACTTATCTTATAAGGAGATTCTGGTTCAAATTTTAGATCGCCAAGTTCATAAGTTAAGAACAAATGAGGTTGCATCAATCAAACTCCTTTGGAGGAACCAATTTGTTGAAGAAGCTACTTGGGAAGCTGAAGAGGATATGAAGAAGGGATATCCACATCTTTTTAAATCAAGAGAAAATGCAGACCAATATATTAATTCTCTTCTTAGTACTCTTTAAATTATGAGTGAGCATGTTTGTTGTTTACATTTTGTTCTTTGGTGTTTTCACTCTATGTTACAACCCTCAACCTTGTTGTACTAATCTCATTCGAGGACGAATATTCCTAAGGGGGAGATATTGTAACATCTTACCATTTAAAATACTTAGGAATAAGCTATACTGAAATAATCATTTTTTGAAATAATGACGAATTTTGAGTTTTTGGACAACTTCAAAAGGCCATAATTTCCACATGAACACCATACAAGTGATGTCTACATATTTTCAAAGAAAACAATACGACCGCTAATTCAAGATCATGAGTTGTGTAATTCTTCTCATTCACCTTGAGTTGTCTAGATACATAGGTTACTACCTTCCCATGTTGCAGAAGCATGCAACTTTAATCCACTAGGGACACATCAAAATATACCACAAAACCCTTGGTACCCTCCAGTAAAGTCAACAACGGAGCGGAGGTAAATTTATCTTTGAATATTTAAAGCTTCTTTAACATGCCTCCTACCACTAAATTTTAACACTCTTTTGGCCAAGGTAGTTAAAGGAGAAGAAATGGACGCAAACCCATCCACAAACCTCCTAAAATACCCGGCTCAACTCAAGAAACTTCTAATGTCAGTTTGAGTCAAAGGTCTACGCCAATTCTTAACCGCATTCATCTTTCTTGGATTAACATCTATACCCTCCCTTGAGATGATATGGCCAAGAATTACAACCGATCTTAACAAAAACTCACCATTTCTATACTTGGGAAATAGTTGGTGTTCCATAAGGACTTATAACACTACCCCCAAATGATCCATATGTTCATCTTGAATCTTGGAGTGCACCAATATATAATCAACAAAGACAATAACAAAGGAGTCAAGGTAATATCGGAACACCCTTTTCTTTAGGTCCATGAAATTTGCTGGGGAATTCGTTAGACCAAAGGACATGACTAGGAACTAATAATTACAATACCTAGTTAGGAAATCTATTTTAGGTATGTCATCTCCTATCACCCTAACTTGGTGATAACCCAACCTCAAGTTAATCTTAGAAAAGTATCTTGTTCCTTGCAATTACTCAAGCAAATCGTAGATCTTAGGGAGAGTATATTTGTTCTTTATGGCAACGTTATTTAGTTTGTGATATTCAATGCATATCTGTAAGGGACCCATCCTTCTTCTATATAATCAACACCGGAGCACCCCAAGGAGAAATACTAGGTCTTATGAAACCCTTGATATGGTGATGCTAGTATTGGGGTTCACTTGGACTCTAGCATCCCTAGCAACTTGAGTATCCAACACTTAGGTCAAGATGTGAACGACTGCTTTTATCTCAATATTAGACATAGCTCATTCTTCAATAGGAACTTGAAAGTTTTGAGGAGCAAGAGTGGGAATCACCTCATTCAAATTCTCCTCTTCGACCCTTCGAGCGTTCTTCGTTATAATATTCATTTCCTTTAAGAACAATAATAATATTAGAAGATAAGGACATGTAGATCTAAGACTATAGAGGTACAACCTCAAGATACCAACAATGTGAGACTTTCCTAGACATCACATAGCCTCTTATTCATAATTATGACGCGCTTCACAATCATGAACAAGACTGTACTTCACGTGGTTTAGTGAGACATCAATCCTATGATTATTAAACCTCATTCTCTGATACCAAGTTCGTCACGACTAGGGAGCACCCCATAGATGTAATCAACATCGTTGTCCTCGAAGAGGACTAAAACTAGTCTTTTGCATTCATCATTACATTTCATAGGTCAAAAAGTGGGGAATGATTAAAATTTTTTATATATTGAGGTTTACATTGACCTCTTGCATACTACATATGTAGTTTACTAAGACTTCTCGCGTATGAAGCTTACATAGGCTTCTCGTTTAGTTAACATAACCAACATATAAGGATTTAGTCAAATAATGCCATATCACTTCAAGCCATCTAAATTAAGTATAAAATTTAGTCATAGCCCTTACACAAGTACATACTGCCACATAGAGCTTATAACATTTGTCTTTAAGAATGAGAAGTAAATGAATGTCTTTAGACAATATCAAAACTACTAGGGTAGATCAAAGGCATCATCCTTGAAGTTTGAGGACTCACCAACTACTTGGAGGAATAAGGCCAAGTATCCTTGCAAAGTGTCCTAGAAGCTCTTTAATTGCTGGAACCTACAATGTTGTAGGAAAAAATGAAAAAATATGGGTTAGTACAAACCACATGTACTAAGTATAGTTCCTATGCATAAAATCACCAATGCGTGAGAAAAGGCACAATTTAGTAAAAACAATGATTTATGTTCAATAAATCAACATGCACATATATGGAACATTATAAGTCAACCCAACACATAGGCAACCTAAAACAATACTTGAGCAATGCCAAGAATAGAACCCCATAACCCTATCCAAAGATAAGCATCACATTAGTCACTTACAACATGCATACAACATAATATCATACTTTATCATAAAATAGTTGATTTATAAGTTCATATAAATCTTAACATACATACCATGTAACCAACTTAATCATACTACTCACTACAAGAACATCCTTTGATGGGGGCTGTGGCCCACCACCAGTAAAAGGTATTTTTGGTTCAGTCATAGGAGATGTTATCGATAATTACTAATTTAAATCATTTAGTGTAGGAGTGATTATAATTAGTTATTTTAAGTTTATTAAAGTATTAACTAACTATTAATAAAGTCTTTTAACTCTGAATACTTAAAATATAATATAACCATTAAAAATGTCTTTTAACTCTCACAACTCACAACACAAAACATAAGAATTATATCTCTCAAGAAAGTTCTTTCTAGGTTTCCATTCAAGAAGAAGGTCAAAACTCAACTAGGGCTCCCAAGATTAAGGGGTTCTTCATTAATTCTTCAATTAATTGACTAAAGGTATTGAAGTCCTTCATTGTTAGGAAGCTTTCCCAAGAATCCCTTCAAATTATGATGTCAAACTTTCCCAGATTCTAGGTTTTCATTCGATAATGTTGCCCACCTTTTAAAAATGCTTCAAATGTTCAATTTTTTGGTTATGTTTAGATATGATTAATTTTGGTTTATCCATGTTGTATTGAAAGTTTTTGAAGATAATCCCTATATGGCCCATGTTTTTCCGTCTTTCTCAATTATAAACCATTGTATATATTTAATAATGAAGTGAGTTTGATAATCTAGTATATTTACATTGATTACGTTATTGTATCATTGCAATTATTCTATCCAATTCTCTAATTTTAAGGGGTAGGGTTGGATATTGATGTATATCCTTGAAAGCCTTGTACGAAAGAATTTTATTTGGAAGACTTTTATGGATGACTTGTCAAACAACTTTAAAGTGTGGAAGTGTTTACCTATCACACATATTACTTATAATCTGTTGATCCACATAAAAGGTGGAGGTTGTTACTTTTTATATTTATTGGTGTGTTGAGATAGGGTCCCTCTTCCCTACAACATAGATGTGACTAAGTATGATATAATATGAGTACATATAATGTTTTATGATTATGGTAGTGTTACTATGTGGAATGCATGTCTACTCTCATGATCACTTTAGAATTTTTATGTCAAAGACGTTCTCGCAATTTGGTGATTCCAAGGTTTAAAGGTTATTCTCACCTAATGAATCTATGAGCTTATACGATATAGGTTTGTTTGAATGCTTAAGTTTATTCTTCCATGAACATGAACTTAAGTAAAGAGTTCAAGTTAATTTAAAAAGGGAATAATGCTTAGCACCGAGTGAACATGAATATGAGATGGAGATTTTGACAATTAGAAAGTATGACTTCTTATATGGGTTCCTTCTACTTTAGCAAACTGGAATTTTTGTATATATTTATATTATATATATATATATATATATATATATATATATATATGCCACACTCTACCAATCCCTGGTTTCTAGAAGCAGTTTCGCTTGTTCCATAAAAAAAAAAAAAAAAAACCCCCTTTTTAATGTGCCCACGTAAATGTTTAGCTAGTGGGTCCACCTCTACGCTAATTAAGTTAGTTTCACTTTAGACAAGTGAAACACCAATTTTCGCTGTCAAGGCTAAAAAATCAGATTCTATGTATCTCACATGGTCTATGACGGATATGAAAATCTCCCTATGTGTTTAGAATATGAATTTTGTTATGAAAATTAGTTTAAAATTTGAATATGGACTTTAATTGTGACTTCTTGAGGGGTACTACTTTCTACGAATGGATGTATGAGGCTCCATTGATCATTGCTCAGGTAGACTTTACGAGATGTCATGGTGAGGTTCTTTATAATTACTAAAATTTATGAATTGTGAATGTATGATATGTAAGGGTGTTAAGGATGATTTAACTTAATATGAATTTTGTATAACTATATGATCTATTGTTGTGACATTTTGATGAGTTCTTTTGGTGTGAGTGGGGAATGGGATTTCACTTGCACAAAGGACTAGTAAAGTTGGTTGTAGGGTAGTTTCCATATGATGTTAAGTTATGTGAAATCTTATAATGCTGATATGAACGGTTACAATACACGCTAGTATCATGAGTGTGAATGTAACTTTACATTATGGTTTTGATTGACTATGTATTTTCTAAATGTGCATTATCAGTATTAAACTAGAAAAGGCACGATTTAAACTAAATGTCCCTTTTAGCATATTTTAATAATTTCATGCTTGGCTTCCATACATAGTACATTAATTGTTCTAACCCATATTTCTTCCATTTTATTACCAAGTGTAATTTAGAAAGTGATTGTCCTAATAAGGGTTAAAGCATCAAATAGACTCCTCCAAAACTTTCGATTTTTCCACAAGATTCCAGGACAAACATTAAATGCCATATTATGTATTTCCATTTTAATAGAATTTGGGGACTTTCTATGTACTTTATACTATGAGACTATTGTGTAGTAAAGCGTTGTAGTCCATATTTTATATTTTTATTATACTTAGATGGTGTCTGAGACCCTATCTAGGCATCCTATTTACTCTATTTAAAGAGTTCAACTTGATTGAATAAAATTTTAAATTTCTGCATTGTTCTATGTCTTATGCAATGATGAATATGATAAGGGCTTGTATGAGACCCCTTGTAGGTCAAGTAGTTGTGTCAAGTCTAGGGGTAGCCTTGGATTGTGACATGTTTTTTTTGAATTAGTTTCCATGCTTCGTTGATAAATCCGAATAACATAAAATCTGGGATTTTACATAATGTATTGGCATGAAACATACATTTGAGGACACTAACTCTATTAAAACAATGCCTTAAATTGAGTCCAAATCCTGAACTCATCAATCAACCTACGGCTTGTAGGTTGACTACGTTTGTGGCTTCTACAACTTTTTTAAATCTGTATTTTGTCCCTTATGAAATCACGACCGTTACACAAAATTTCATGAATTACTAAAATGATACACATCTACTCTCTCATGTAAACTTGTAGGAAGATAATATTAGTATCACTATCAAAATTTAAAAAGAATCAATAGAAGAATTCAAAGCGAAAAGGTAATAATCACAAATAATTTAAGAAATGTGATATATGAATGTGCATGTCATGGGGTTATCTTACTAACCCTTAAGAGTATATAATAAGTTCATTGGAATGAACATACTATGAATCATGAGCACATATATATCATTATTTCTGAGGACTGAAAGTACAACCGGCACATGATGTGGCATATACGATCATCAGAGGCTCTACTCAAGCCACTTGATATACATACAACACAACATAATAGAATATATTAAAAGTAAAGCTTGACAGTCTAATATCAAGTTTCAATATCATGAGAAAACACAGATATTGATAATCCGAACTTACTAAACATGAAAAAACCCATATAGGGGGCCGAACTTAATATACGTGAGACCTTCATATAATTTACATGCCCTTTAGGTGCTAATAATTTATTCCCTTTAGTAGTCATTATAGTCATCATAAAATATCACATTAGTCTCTTTAAGACCCATATGTGAAAATCTCATTATAATAGCTCATAGATGAGAACTATGCTTTAACTTTATAAACCGCACACAAGTGAGTAACCATCCACTCAACTTTTTATTATAATCATGAGAAACTACTTTCAATCATATAAAAATTATACCATAACATAGTTGATGTAACACCCCGTATTCAAAATAGAAATCTACAGGTGCAATCAACGGTTACCCTCGATAGAGCGTAGTCTGATATACAGCCAGTACTGTACATCTGCCATTTTACACTGAAGCTCCCCCAAAACATAACACAGAAGATAGACTAAGTGTCGATCCAGGGATAGACTTGCAGTCTGTAAGTCAGATTACGGTCCATGGTCTAAGTCCGTGGATTGAGATTCAAGTTATCGACATGATCTAGGATGACCAGCACAGACCGTCGTTTGATCTACGATTCGTAGATCTGAACGTAGGTGGGGTTAGCAGTTAGATAGGGGGAATTTGCTGACAGGATAAACATAAAATGGTTATAACATTTAGCACAATATGGGTTAGGTTCCCCATGATGTATAATATAATAGATAATTGAATTATCTTTCCATATATTCTTAGTTTGCTAAAATCTGATCTCCGAGTAAAAAGTTTTGCCCATTTTAGTGAAGGTTCATCCAACATACTAAACCTAAAGACCCATAAAATGGACCACTAATTGAACGATGACCCATCAGTCAAAACCATAGATTGCTCCGACAATAATTATTTTAGGGATCTTTTGGTCTTTCATAGTTTGTTTAAACACTAAGATACATCATTTAAACCCCAAATCATGAAAATTTAGTCAGTTTAAGCCTAGAAATATAACTAAAGCTTACATAATTCGAAATCATTAATCAAAACATAGAAAATTAGAAGCAAGAGAAGAGAAAAATGTCAAGAACCCTATTTCAAAAATTTAACAAGGTTGCATCAGTTTCAGCCCCGAAATCTAAAGATTTATCCTTGAATTTCATCACCAAGTATGTGGTATTTCACTAGTGGGTTCCTTTAACCCATTGGTACCTAGTTTTCAGTCAGATTCTTAATTCCGTTATCATTATTAGACCTAGGGTTTCTAGAATTTCAGTAGATTATCATGAATCGGTTAGTCATATGTTCCAAATCATATTACCATGTTATTACTTAGATTATTTCATGAACTTCAAAAGCCTAGATATGTATTTCTTTAGTTCTTGAATTGCACATAATAGGTTAGATATTTCAGTTATACATGCCTCAGTTATTAATTAATCCTTTTCAGATTAACTGTTGCATTTTATGTTTGCATGTTTAATTTTGAGGTATCCATTAATTACAGAAATTCAGTCATAAAATGTTAATCACTTAATAAATTTGTAGTAGCATAATACCGAGTTGGACTAGGGTTTAGCGTACCCAAATAGTCCTAGAACTACTAGCCAAGTAGGTTGTAAGTTCGCTCTGTTGGAATTAGTTTAGTGATCATGTCATCAAGCCTTTGTACCTCTATCAAGGTATATTGGGTGATTTTTCAAAATAATACAACTTATATATCAATTTAATATAATTCCTACATCATTCAATAGCCCATAGAAAACTACACTAGAATTCATAAGCATTAATACAATATAAAATGAACTATAAAGTAGTCAAAAACTAGGGTTCATAAATTACATTTGTTTATAGTCTAATTGTGTTGAAATGATATAATTAACAACAATTCAATCAAAATATAATTCTTCAAAACCTTTAATGCAAGAACCCATGGATAAATCAATAAATTGGACAAGTTCATCTTTAAAAAACTTTATAAATCTCTTTGAATTTGGGGATCCTTGATGTGTAGAGTTTCAAGGATCAAAAACCACACCTAAATGATTTCAATCCACGAATTTAATGGAGGATCACCACTCAAACTTCTAATCCAAGCTCTTCATTGAGTTTTGGCTTCAATGGAGTTCTAGATAATTTGGGTTTTGATTTTGAAGAATGAATTCATTTAGGTATTTATGACATAAATAGATTATTTAAATTCCCTAAATACCCTTAAGTAACCGCCCAAAGTATTATCTTAAAGTGGGGTGAATTTACCAGTTCACCATTAGACATTAAATAAGCTGCGCAGAAGAAGCCTTACAAACAACTGCGAAACGACGACCCATTACCGAACCAACGGACCGTACTTTGAGGCTTAATCTCCCATGACTAGGTCTTGACCCTCTACCTCAATCGACGGGGCATCGACCGGATTACTGGCCGATGATTGCCTAAGTCGATTTTGCTTGTCTAAGACAACCTTTAACTCAAGGCAAGGGTCCTTCCTCATGTACTCTTGGATAATATTTGGGGACTTTCACCCAGATGTTTCCAACCAAAATATGATCTATACCAGTTTAAGATCTATCACATAAATTTCATTAACAAATAACACATAAAACTTGACGAAACATGCTTAGAGACACAAGGTCATTTCAAGGCAAACTTTTCGAACGTCATGGACGTTCTTGGCTGTTTGGCCTCCAAACATCACTAAAATCGACACACTGATTATATTCACTATAATAAGTCATGTAAGGACCTCATAATCTTAGTAATCACAACTAAACACATCGAAACACATATGAGGCACATAGGTGACTTACTTGTCGAACCTCGTAGTCGTCCCTTGACGTTTGACTTTCGATTCACCTACTAATTTAGACAATCCCTCAATACAAAATTATAAAGAATTTTAGGACAGTATACCTTCATTACAACCATTTTATCATCTAGTTCACGTAAATCATTTTCGGGATCTTACAATCTCCCCCACTTTGAAAATATTCATCCTCGAATTAATCTTTCCACTCTCCAAACACTTCCAAGTGTAACAATTCAGTTAACAACTCTCAAACATACGAAATTACACATTATAAAACACTTAATCAAGGAGAAAGCATCAATTTCACATAATCAAGAGAAACACAACACTACAAGAAGGTAGAAACAAGTCTACAACTTATTATGCCATAAAACTCACATTCTTAGTTCAAAATAGCAAAAACATCTTTTATATCTAATATAATGCTTATATATATTTGTTTTAATAAAATTAAAACAATTTTAAACCAAATAACTAATTAGTCACTTTTTTTAAAAAATCTTACAACGAAACTGGCAGCCTTTATGATGAACATGCTTCAAATTGTAAAAAATGCAACCTTTAGGCAACTGATGATAAAAACTTGCTAATACGCAATAAAAAATCAGATAAACTCATAGAATGAACATTGCAAAGAATAAATGAAATTCAATTCCAACAAGATTCCTAAACACCATGCACATGCAACATGCTTCTATGGTTTTCTAGCCCATCTACTAACCATACTCCCTCACATAGAAGGAACTCATCACACTAAAGAAATATAAGAACTTACCATCATCATCATGAACCTCATCCGACTTGGATCGTCTAGTACGGAGTGGATAGAAACTATGCATCTTTGGAGCCTCATCTTTTGCAACATTAAAAGCAACTTGATTACCATCTCTAGTAGAACAATCCCTCACTTTGTGTCCATCTTTACCACATACGAAGAAACTCCCTGTAACACTCCGGAAATTCCATTATTTAGACTAGAGATTTATCTATTTAAGAATGTTTAAAATTATGTATCCAGACCTATATTAATTTAGTAAACTAATTTAGAAAAGGTTAGAGACAGAACGACAAAGAAACACCTTGACGTATGGAAACTAGCTAAATTGAACTAGTTAACGTCCCTATGTTTGGTGAAAGTTTAGAGGTGTCAAATAAAGTCCAAAACATGTAAAGAGACCTTTTATAGGTATAATATATTACAAAGGGTCCAAAAATTCGGTAACGACACCCCAAGAACAACTCAAAGGGTCCTTGGGGAGGACCCCAACATGGGTAGGCAGGCTGCAAAAATAGCCTGTGCAAAAATGATTGGGGACTTTAAGTGTGAGACGCACACCCTACATGCACGGTTATGCAACAATATTTGAGAGTCATCCTTGCTACTCAAGGGTGACACGCACCTCACTGCCTCAACCCAAACTTATATAAAAATAACTGGAATTGGTCCTGTGACGCGCAGGCACTTCCCGAAATCGTTAAAATCATTTTTTTTTGGAAATTTAACTTCTTAAAAAGATCCATTTAAATAGGGGGTTTTGTTTATTTTATAGGAAGACTGTATATGGATTATAGGTCAGTTTTTATACCACTTTATACACGTTAAAATCAGATTCAAACAAAAATTCTCTCATATCTCAAGAAATGCTCTCTTCTCCAAACTCCATTGAAGAACAAGATTAGCTTAAGGAAGAAGACGAAAGCTTCAATGTTTCCAATCAAGTTTCGTGGATTATTCATCTATAAGGTATATGTTTTTTATTCTTGGGATTCCATTCCCCAAGAGTTGCTCTCAAACAAAAGTTTTCAAGAAATTCAAATACTAGGGTTTTTATTGTACAAAGCAGATTATGTTCTAACTCTAGATTTATAATTTACGATTAAAACTAAGTGATTTCTATAGTTGATTACACACAAATTTGATGAGTATGTGGTTAGTAATGTTTTAATTTTTGTGATGCATGATCTTTCCCTAATTGATGGTTTTGAATGGGTTGTACTTACTACATGATAACATGTAAATTTTGGGATTTGAACTAAGGCATGGATGAGTTATTTAATGACCCATTTCTCTTACCCTACATTATGTATTGATCTTTTATATGGTTTTACCGGTTGGTTATGCTATTGAGTATTTTACTATGTTATGGTTATAAATTTGTAAGTTGAATATAAGAGCTTGAATAAAGATCATGGAAGCTAGAGGTAAGTCTTCTATGGTCGTGATTACTCCATGTTAGTTATGCTATCTAAATATCACACGTGAGGGGTTGCGATGAAAGGAAATGCTCATCTAATCCTAAAGAGCTTATGATCATGTTTATACAAGGATTTAATCTCCTATGACCTATGATAAGTTTATGATAAAAGACAACTTAAAGGTTATTCATGAAAGGTACTTAGCTAAGCACCGATGAACTATATATTAGAGGTGTCCCTTCCCTAGTTAGAAGGTAGGTCAAAATAAGTTTCACGAGGTTAAGTCTGCCACGTAATATGGAGCTATGGGCCTCTAATACTTCTTTCTAGTTCTTGAACTATGTTGTCGCCATAGGATACTAGCTAGTGGATCCACCTGGAAAGCTATGTCATGTTTTGTTGTATTTTGGCTTGTAGACCACCATCTTTTGATGTGGAGTTTTATTTCACCGGATTCCATGTTCATCTCACATGGTCTATATCGGTTAAGGAGAATGTTCACTCATGCGAAATTAAAGATAAGTAAATGGACATTGGCTAGGGTGACTTGAAGAGTCTACTTAGTACATATAGGGATATGGGGCTCTACCTAGAAATTGCACAAGTTGACTCTAAAGGAAGTCCTAGGAGATGGTTCTTATGTAACATGATAACATGAAAGATATGGTGCTTATGACTCATGTTATTACTCTTAAATAATGTTGGACATTATGATAAATATTTTATTGGGTTATATTGTTATATGACGTGATGACTACTTAGGTTACAAGTTCTATAAGGCAAAACTTTACTTATGGTCTCCTATATTTTAAATACTATGGAGCATCACATGACCATTGCACTTGTAGCTTGGGGACGGGATCATTGGTAAGTGTTTTGTATATTATGTTCTATGATCCTTTAAATATGAAATGTTAAAATGACTCTATGATAATACGTGTTTGATTATGACCACGTTGTATGCTGATGAAGTCCTTAACTTATTTATTTTTATGGTAGGTGCATTGAATACATTTACATGACTTAAAATGTTTTCTAAAGAAATGATAAATGATCCTTTTTCATGCATGTCCTTAAATGTTATGTGCATATACCCATACTTAGTACATGGGGCATACTAATTTCATTACTTCATATTACTACGAATGTAGGTCCTACCATTGAAGAATAAGTAGTTCAATTGATAAAGCTTGGAATTTTTCTCGAAGTATTGGTAGGTCCTCATGTTTGGGGATACTATATTTCATATTCCTGCTTATGAAGACATTAGTAGATTTTAAGAATATTATTTTTCCATTTATGTTGTTTAGATTATTATGTATTAAGGCCTACATGTCATATTTACTATTTATTAGATAACTCTAGATTCATACTCTTTAGATGGTTTATATATATATGTGATACAGGTTTTTAGAATATCATATTTCATTATGAATGTTATGTATGAAGTCTAAGTATACTACATAGTATTTAAAAGTTTTAACTTTTGTGTAATTTTAACTAATGAAATCTTATGACGAATGCTAAGGGCCTGTCTGAGTCATCTAAGAGAACGCTGCCGCCGGTTGTATCTGTGTTATGCTCTCTAGGTGTGACAAACTTGGTATTAGAGCATGAGTTTAAATATACTTAGGATCAATGTCTCACTAAACAACATTACCTAGTGTCTTGTTCATGATTGAGAAACGCGCCACAATTGTGGATGAGAGGTTATGTGATTACTAGGAAACTTCTCTTTTTCTTTATACTCCCATGTCGTGTCTTAAGAGTTTTGAAACTTTGTGTTGTTTAGAATCTTATCCCTTTTGTTGTGGTTTTAGGCGATAAACACAAGAAGGATAATTGCGAGAAGAGTAAGAGGAACAAATTTCAAATGTAGGAGCTACTCCCCTAGGCAATCAAGTTCCTCCTGAAGTGCAAGTTGCTTTGAATGATCAAGTTCCAGTGAATTTTCCAGCTATGACCGACGGTGAGGTTAGTGCAACCCTGTTCCAAATGGACCCAACCATCACTAACCAATCTCAGGCTAATACGTCACAAGCTAAAAGAGAGGTTGCACCTATAGAGAACCAAAATGGTAGTACTATGGCTAGCCACTTAAGTTATTTTACGAGGATGAATCCTCCTATTTTCATTGGATAAAAAGTTTATGAAGAACCCCAAGATTTATTTGATGAGGTCTACAAGATTTTGTTCGCTACGGGGGTGGGTATTAATGAGAAGGCTAACCTTGCGGCCTATCAACTCAAGGACGTTGATCAGACATGATACAATCAGTGGAAGAATAGTAGGGCTTAAGAAAGTTGTCCCATGACTTAGGAGATCTTCAAAAGGCCTTTCGTGATATACTCTTTCAAAGGGAACAAAGGTATGCTAATACAGAGATGTTCATCAACCTTCGTAAGGGAGGTATGACTGTCAAGGAATACTCCTTAAAATTCATGAAGCTATCCATATATGACTCTTCTTTGGTTTCTAATGCTTGGGATGAAGTGAGTCATTCTGTAACGGGCGATTCTGAACATCTTGAAGAAGAATGTCATGCAGCCATGCTTCATGATAATATGGATCTTTCTAGGTTTATGGTTCATGCTCAACAGGTTGTGGAGAGTCGTCTAAGGAAGAATCATAGGGAAGCTAAGAAGGCAAGGTCTTTTGAAAGTGGTTCCTACAAAAATAGGCTTTATATTAAAGACAAGCCTATGTTCAAGAAGAGGTTTTCAAATCAAGTCCTATCAAGTTTTTCCAAGAATCACAATGATGGACGTTCTAATCCTAAACCTCAAAAGGGAAGGAATGTTGATCGACCAAGGGAAAGATCAACTTGTAGTAGGTGTGGTAAGAAACATATGGGTGAATGCTTTGTTGGAACTAATAGTTGCTATGATTGTGGAAAAGGTGGTCATATGGTGAAAGATTGTCCTAAAGTGAGATGTCAAGGAAAGGGTAATAGTCAAGCTCAACCAAGCGGTCCTACTTGTGAATCTCCAAAAAGAAACTGTTTCTATTCACTCATTGCTAGGGGTGAATAAGAAAGCTCTCCTGACGTTGTGATGGGTACGTCACAAGTTTTCACTGTAAATTTTTATACTTTGCTTGACCTAGGTGATACCCTTTATTTTGTTGCACCTTTGTTAGCTAGGAATTTTGATGTACTTCCCGATGTTTTGATTGAAACCTTTTCGGTTTGTACCCCAATAGGTGACTCTGTAGTTGCAAAAAGAGTCCAGAGGAAATGTCGTGTGATGCTTCCCAATATAGTTACTCTTGTTAATTTAGTAGAACATGGCATGTTAGATTTTTATATCATCTAGGGTATAGATTTACTTCATAATTGTTTTGCTTCAATAGATTGTAGAAAAAGGGTAGTTAAGTTTAAATTCCAAAAAGAACTCATTTTAGAGTGGAATGGGAGAAATTCTATGCCAAGGGCTCAAATCATTTCTTGTTTGAAGGATTTTAAGATGATACCCAAGGGTTATCCATATCATGTGGTGCGGGTTAATGACCTAAAATGTGAAACTCCTTCTATTGTGTTAGTCAATGTAGTGAGGGAATTCCCATAAGTTTTTCCTAATGACCTTCCAATAGTTCCTCCCGAACGGGAAATTTACTTTTGCATTGATATATTACCGGATACAAATCCCATTTCATTTCCTACATATACGATGGCTCCGGTTGAATTTAAAGGTTGAATCTCCAACTCAAAGATTTACTAGTCAAGGGTTTCGTTCGACCTAGTATTTATCCATGGGGTTCTCCTGTGACATACAAAGACCACACCCTAAAACATATGGCACTCGCGGAGTGAAAAGCGTACTTGACCTCTTGGAGGTCTTATACAAGACCTTTCATATCGTTCATCGCATGTACATAGAGAAAAGTATTGCGAAATTAAAAGTTTTTACACACACTTTCATAGTCTTTTAAATTTATTTCATATAAAACTCATAGGAAATACTAAGTCTCATCTCATCAAAAATCTTAGACGCAAGAGTACTTGGGACATGACCCACACAAAAAGTCTATTGCAATACTTCAATAAGAGATATAAAGGACATATATTCTCTCGTGTCAAATAACGGAATACTTCAACTTCACTTGAATAATCCCACGATCCAAGTCTTCCTTCCCAATTCTCCTCACCTACCAACCACTATAGAGATAGATAAAAGCATAAAATTTGTATAACCACATGTACTAAGCATGGCATAGTGCATAAAAATCATGAAAATAGACATTTATTGGAAATATGCATTTTTTAATTTAAATATTATAAAATAATCATAATTAAAACATTAAATACCTTAAAAATACATAACAAAATAACTTAATCAATTTATCATATTTTTAGTAGCAACATTACAATGAACTACGTCAGTGTACAGTGAACTCTTTCACTGTCACAATGGAGTGATTCTAATTCATATTAGGACACTTCTTATTATATAATCTTCCAAATAAAATATATCCTATGACTCGTTTAATAAAAAATATATATACCGCCAATACACCCTCTCTAAAAATTCCTAAATGATCCTCAAGACTACTTATAATGAGACGTACGCAGTTACAAGACACCAAAACACATAACATGTATAATATGACATTTGCCTTACCAAGGCTATTAAATCACATACTTAAATACTTCTAGAAGATAACACACATACACTATCTTCAAGGTTACCTAAATAGTCCACAAGACTTCCTAAGTTTAGATCATGCCCAAAGAATCAACCAACTTCCCTAACTAGAATCATTCTCAAGAGTTCCCTAGATAAGACATAAAAAGATCATCCCTTATGCGCCTTCACACTCTAACTAACGAATACTAAAGTCACTATAGATTAGGTACTCATTCATTTACATGCTTTTTCACATAAGCCATTATTTCATTAGTTCATTATGAGACATTTATCACAAAGATTACATTCAGCTAATGGTCTTGGAGAAGACCTAGGGACTCTTACTAACATCTTCGAATCATATTGTGCAATGTCTAGGTAGCGTCCCACACCACCACATATACTTCATAGAACATCTCTATAGCTAATCGGTATATCATATGATGAGAATAGGTAATAATCGAGATAGACCATGAAAGGAAAGCATGGAATTCAGAGTCGTAACCTACTCCCATGGAGGGTGTTCTATTTGCTAATGGTAGAACTTTGACACATCATATGTAGGAACATTGTTAAGGAATTTGAAGGGCTTTTATGTACTCTTGTCTCATTTTCAAGTATAGATACATTGTATTCTAGTCTCCATCTCAAGTACAACTACTTCCCATAACATACTCATTCGGTTCTAGCCTTCGTTCTCATAGAGTAATTTACATTAAAGGATCAGATGAAAAGGTTTCATATCTAATAAATAAATTAATCACATTCACCCTACCAAAGAGGTATACTAGGGATACCTTACAATGGCGACAAAGATAACTCATCATGACTTCCCTAAGGATGATATGATGCCATTCGAACAAATCAACCCTAAGTCAACCATTCATTACAAGAAGGATACCATTATGGCTCTCGACTTTAAGTTTTACAACCTTACCAACTAGGTTTAAGGTTCCACATACATGACCTTCTTAACATCATTTAAGGTCTCACATATAATTCATTCATAGATAACAAGGGTGCACTAAGCCTATCTAGTCAAGACACTCTTTTTCACATATCATTCATACATGTATCTAGTAAGTGACATAAGTATACCAAAACAAGACACAACATACTTTACTTTATCACATATAGCATATGATTTTTTGAATAACTTAGGAATAAACTTTAATCGGTATATCATCATATACATTACTATAATATCATCAATATAACCATTATAGATTCATATAGTAAAGTAGAAACAATCATACATCAACTCTAAGACTACATACATTAACACAGTTATAGTCTAACATGATCTCCTCAAAACATTAAACTTTCACATTACTAGAATATAAATATATATATTCATACTTCACATAATGAACTACCCAAATCATACTAATGCTTAAAGTAGTGCCGACAAAGTCATGATCATCATAGTTCGTAAAGTAACGCCAATAAGGCCACATCAATTGCATGTAAAGCACATAGCACCACAACCTATAAAAACATAATTGAAATCTAATTAATATAAAATAAATATAATTAGGGAAGAGTAAAACCAATCCATTCTCACTACTTCAATCCATAGCTTAATCATCCAATTCCATACCATAAGGCCATCACCCATGACCATGGACATCAATTCAATATGAAAAATCATAATAATCAATGAAACTAGGTCAATTCAACACATATTTATAAATATAATACAACCTAAACATCAAATGAATATAATTTTTACATCATATAATAGCCCATAAAAAACTACCCTAAAATTAAGAAGCGTTAAGTCAATATCAAGTAATCCATAAAGTAGTAAAAAAATAGGGTTCATCATTTGCATAGGTTCATATATTAGTTGAGTTAAAACAATCTAATTAACAACAATATAATCAATATTCATTGTTTCAAAACCATTAATGAAAGAACTGATGGATAGATCATAAAATTAGACAAGTTCATCTTTGAAAACTTTAGAAAAAGTTTTCGTAGTCAACCTCCTTGATGAATAGAGTTTAAAGTATCAAAAACCATACCTTATTAATGTTAATAAACCAATTATAATAATTATTAAAATCTCCAATCCAAGGTTTTCCTTGAGTTTTGGTTTCTATGGTGTTCTAGAGAATTTCTAAAGGACTTTAGGTTTTTGATTTTGACGAATAAATTATCCTAAGTGTTAATGGATTATAAATATGTTAAAAATACCCAAAATACTATTTAAGAACACCCCGAAGTATTATTTTGAATTAGGGTAAATATAATAGTTCACCCTGATAAATTATAGTGAATTGTGCGCAAGAGACAGCCTCACCGACGAATGATCACCAACGGACCTTCTCCTAGACATCGGACCATTTTGTTGGTCCATGGTTTGGGACTGAGGTTTATTATTGATGAATATTCATGAAATGACTAAGTACTGACCCACGACATCCATCTATGGGGCATCGACTGGCATACAATCCATTAACTGCTTCCTTCGTTTCGGCATGTCTTGGGCTGTCTTGGCTCAAGGAAAGGGTCCCTCATCAAGGACCCTTGGTTGATACTTGGGGACTTTCACACAAAAATTTCCAACCCAAATAGGTTCGTATACAAGATTAGGATCTCTCACATAAATTTTATCCAAAACAAACACCTAAAACTCTACGAAAAATACCAAGACACACAAGGTCATTTCAAGGCAAACCTTTCAAATGTCATGGACGTTTGACCTCCAAATTTCATGAAAATTGAAATACTTCCTATATATACGATATTAAATTATTTAAGGTTCTGATAATCTCATGAAACACAAATAAACACACATAAAAATATATGAGACACATAGGTGACTTAATAGTCTAACATCTTAGTCGTCCCTTGACATTTGACTTCTAATTAACCTAATATATTAGAAACCTCCTAAATAAAACATTATATACAAATTTAGGTAATTATACAATAATAATAACTATTTTAGGATCTAGTTCACCTAAGTCAATTTTGGGATGTTACATCTCCGGTCTTGTTTGTTAAGAAGAATGATGGGTCATTTAGAATGTGCATTGATTATCGCTAACTCAATAAGGTCACCATAAAGAACATGTATCCTCTCCCTATGATTGATGATGTATTTCATCAACTTCAAGGTTCTATTAGATTTTCCAAGAATGACTTAAGGTCGAGATATCACCTACTTAGGGTTAGAGGTGAAGATATTCCCAAAAAAGATTTCTGAACTAGATATAGTAACTATGAATTTTGATTTACATTTTTTGGGTTAACAAATGCCCTGGCAAAATTTATGGACCTAATAAATAGAGTTTTATGAGATTACATCGACTCATTTGGGATTGTGTTCATTGATGATATTTTAATATTCTCAATGAGTGAAGATGAGCATGAGAATCACTTGAGGTTGGCCTTTCAATTCCTCAAGGAATATTAACTTTATGTCAAATTTAGCAAAAGTGATTTTTCTTGAGGTTAGTTGTTTTTCTTGGCCATTTATCTATTTTGAGGGTGTAGATGTTGATCCAAATAAGACGGATGCGGTCTGAAATTGACCTAGACCTTTGACTCCCACTAACATAAGAAGTTTATTGGGTCTAGCCAGGAATTAAAAGAGGTGTGTAGATGGATTTTTGTCCATTGCTTCTCCTTTGACAGAATTGACCCAAAAGAAGTTGTAGTTTGAGTTGTCCGAAGCTTGTGATAAAGATGTTCAAGAGTTGAAAGATAAGCTTACCTCCACTCCAGTGTTAACCTTACAAGAGGGTAATGGAGGATTTGTAGTATATTTTTATGAATCTCGAGTAGGCTTGGGATGTGTCCTTATGCAGCATGGTATGGTTATAGCTTATGCTTCTAGCAAACTCAAAGTTAATGAGAAGAATTACCGAACTCATGACCTGGAGTTAGATGTTATAGTTTTTTTCTTGATAATACGGATATAATACTTGTATGGTGTGCATGTTGATGTATTTATTGACCATAAAAGTTTTTAATATGTGTTTACACAAAAGGAGTTGAACATATGACAAAGAAGATGGTTAGAATTGTTAAAGGATTTTGACATGAGTGACCTTTACCACCTTGGCAAGGCGAACATGGTTTCGGATGCTTTTAGTCGTATGGCTATGGGTAGTGTTTCTCATGTGGAAAACAGAAGAAAGAACTTTTGAAAGATGTTCATGGGTTTGCTCGATTAGGTGTGCGGTTAGAAGATTTTTCCAAATGGTGGTTTCATGGTCCATCATAACTCCAACTCATCATTAGTACTCTTATGTTGTTGAGTATAGTATGTTAAAAAGACTTAAGGTCTAAATATGTATCATGACTTATATTCTATATATATGAAGTGATGTTTCTAGCATATGATGTGCTATGGAAAGTTTGAGATTTTCCTTTATAGTTATTGTGAAAATGCAATGAAAATAACTATGGGTTCACAAAAGACGTCTGCGAGTTCAAGTACGACATGTTACTTCTAGGGGTGCTCCCCGGATGTGAGAAACGTGGTATCAAAGCATGAGGTTTTAAAAGTGGTTTAGAGTCCAAGAAATTTCATATTACTATGTCTAGTATATATGGTATGATTAATGTTGAGTCGCGACATATCAAATTGCACAGGAGGATATAGGACGATAGAGTTTCCATTCTTCATCATTCTCATATCTTGCAATAGAACTTAACTCTATAAGATCTCTCTTTTATGTTTCTTGTCCGGGGGTCTTTTCGATGTGATTACTTGGATGAGATTGTACTTTTTGCTTGAGGAGAAAAGGTAAGTTTAAATGCTTATTTGTGTTTTATTGTTTGATGAGTATGTGTGAAGGTGAATTTTGGCATGTTTTGATTATGTGATGACATTTATGGCTATGTATATGATTTATGTGAAATAGCATATTATGTTGAGAAATGTATGTAGTGACATAGTTAAAGCGTGTTTGAAGTTATTATGGTTAAAATGAGTTTCTTTTGGAATGTTGTGTTACAAAATTGTTTTTACATGAGTGTAGAGTAATATTATGATTTGAGCTTGAAATGATTAATATCTACTTATGGAAATATGCTAGCCTAGGAATATGTTCTTAAGGGTGTTCAATGTTTCCCTTTTCATACATATGGTTCATTCTAGCTTTCTAGAATGGATTGGAGTCCTTTTTATAGACTTTATTCTAGGTTTGAAGGTGGTATACTTTTCCTTGTTGGGTGATGATGTGGGTTGGATTGCCCTAGAAGTCACCTTACTGTAATGTCCAAATAAATATAATAAATTTTACGGCGAAGTATCCTCTATTTCCCCCCAAATATTGTATGACCTTTGTGTTTATTATATTGTATAAAAACCTTATGTGGATGAATAGTATGGCCTAACTTGATGATTAGGGGATAATTTGCATAGATGATAAGGTTTAGAATGCTTTGATTGACTTACTGTAATCCTTTCTAAGTGTTAGTCACTTTTAAATGATGAAAAATAAAGGTAGTTAAGTTAAGATTCTCTTAAGATTGGGTTAAGTTTCTCTTAATTGTGTTTATCCTAAGTGGGGGATGGTGATGGACTAGTTTGGTTGTAGATATTTTCTACCATGTTCTTTTACATTTGCATGAGCTAGAATCTAATGAATTTGTTAAGCTTGTTCATGAATAGAGTTTTGCATAAAGTATGAACTGCATGACCTTTCTATGTTTTGTATGGATGGATTGGCATTACCTTAAAGATATTTGTGAAGGTTCCAAAGTGCATGAAGGGAAATTTTGATAAAATCCATGTTTACTCATGTTTATTGTGAAACTTAATATTCTCATTGTAAATCTGACTTCGTGAGATAAGATAATAAACATGGTTGTAGTCACTTGTGAGATTCAATTTTTAGCTTTATAATGAAAATTTGAGTCTCTATAAAATAAGAAGTGTTGAGTCTCCTGAAAACTATGTGACTTGCATGGTTAGGGAAGAATGATTGTATGCTCACTATTAAATGGTGAAAGCATGTCTTGCTAAGTTTCTTGTGTGTGCCTATGATTTGTATTATTTTTCCGAAATGAACTTTAGTGTGAAGGCGATTACTACGTTAAAAATTTACATTATGTGAAATGGCTTCCTATATTTTCTGATATTCTTTGTGTGACTTACTATTTATACTTTACCAAGGAAGGAAACATTAGCATGCCTTGGTTTAAAAATTTAGAATTTCCCATTATAAAACGAATTGACCTTGTGCTTTTTTTGGGTGTGAGCTCATGATACATGTATGTGTGTTGAGGAGAAGGGAATTCCTCTTGAAGCATGACTAAGCATGGTATGGTAGAGTATGAACCTCATGGAATTAGGCCTAACTAATAAGAATCCTTTGTCAATCTATCTTACTCAAGTCTATGTGCATTGAAGTATGAGTGCCGACATGCTTGAATTTAGTAAAATATGCCTATTTGTGATCTTACATGATTAGAAATTAATTAAAATGAAGTATAATGATCATTTAGTATTAAGATGAGGATTTTCGTCTTATGAACATGAAAAGTGCCTAAGTGCTTGATGTGATGATTATGAGTGAGTGAAAGTGTGGCTTGCTTGTGTACATTGTGTGCTAATTGGGTTGAAGTTGTGTTCCTTGTAAGTTTGGTTCATTTAATTCTATATGATAATGTTATGAATATTGTAGGTTGCTCTATGATTTTTAGAGTCCTTGTTGTGATTAAAGTGCTTTAAGTGTCATTCTATGACGAATGTTCCCAAGTGGTGGATATTGTAAGACCCCCAAAATGAGTTAGGATGTCTAGAGCCTAACATGTTTATCATATGGGTCTAAGGTCCTAAAATAGTTTATAATAGTGTATTTAGGCAGTGTGTAAAGTTTGAGCTGATTTGGAAGTCAAACGTCAAGGGACGACCAAGACGTTCGACGACTAGTAATCTATGTCCCTTATGTGTCTATACATGCTTATATTTGTATTTAATGAGATTGTTAAGTCTTAAAATTAGTTATAATGAGGTTTATAGTCTTAGTACATAAGTTTATGAAAAAGTTAGAGGTACCTCGAAAGATGTCCTTCAGACAGGATGTGTGGTCTTCATGGGGCTGTCACGACCAAAACGGTCCGCGACGGGACCCACACTTCTACCCCCCTCCTATGTGAGCGAACCAACAAATCTAAACCTGACATTTCAAATATAATATCAATACAACAAATGCGGAAGGACTAAAACTCATTAATAAATAAAAACCCTTCAATAACTGTCTAAAATTCAACATCTATACTGTCCCCAAATCTAGAAAGTCATCACCATGGTCAAGAACATATATGATTCCAACTTACTAAACTAAGAGTACTCTAGAAGCTAAAATAAACAAATCATCCATGCCGGAATCTTTAGCAAGACATGAGAAGAAGATCCAGTCCAAGTAGAAGCGTGTAGTCACCCGAAATACGGTTGTGGTTTGCTAATGAAAACTGCTAGAGTTGCGGCTGAGCTTGAAGACGACGGTATGTTTACTGGCAATCCACATATAAGAAGAAGGAAACATACAAGAGGGGTCAGTACAGACAAACGAGTAATGAGTAGGTATCAGTTAGCCAACGCAAAATAGAAATAGTATATATAAGAGAATATCTAAATCAACCTATAAATCTAAAATGTAGAACATACAAGTTCTATAATCATTTATAAAGTACCGACAAGTTCTCAACATGAGCACTTCAAGCTCAATTACCATACTCATTTGATTAGGTTCATTAGATGGTGATATTAAACATCTTTCAGTTCATTATCTTTATTCCTCTTGTGTCGGTACGTGACACTCCGGCCACCTACTACTAGGTCGGTATCGTGACACTCGATCCAGAGGTAGTAATTTACGTGGTCGGTTCGTGACAACGATCCCCAATTTACGGGTCGGTTCGGACACCCGATCCCTAATTCTAGTGTCGGTTGTGGCACACACCGATCCCCTCCTCATTTACGTGTTGGTTCATGACACCCGATCCCTAATTCTATGTGTCAGTCTTGACACCGATACCCTAATTCTAGTGTCGGTTCGTGACCACCCGTCCACTAATCTCATCACGTTAGTTCATCAAGCCTTCTTTCTACAAGGCATCTACAATTCTCATTAACAAAGTAGATGAGGGAATTCTTTCATAGGTTAAGATTCAATAGCTTAAGCATGCTTATTTTATCCAATTATGTAATCGATTCATACAAGAATACAATAAGCTATAGAGGGTTATAATATCACCAATAATATCATCGCCTATAAGAGTTTATACGAATAAGCAGGAACAACATAACCTACCTACACTCCAAAGAATTGCGATAAAAACAGCTATCTTCTTCACAGATGCGTTTCTTTCTCTCTTCTTGATCGATCGTTTCTCCCTTCTTTGTTCTTTTCTATTGTTCTTATTCAACCCTCTTTCCTTTTACCCTAATTATCATATAATTAAGTATAAAGATGGCAATAATTTAACCCACTAATTATAACTTAAGGTGACCTCTTTTAACCCCAAGTATTAGACTTAGAACATGAACCCACTACTTTTCTAATTACAGCAGGGAAATAGTCCAAAACGTCCTTAAAATTACTTAACAGGAAACAAAAATCGACCCAGCCTCTGGGATTACGCATCGGTGAGGGGGCCAGGTCGCGCCTGCGACGGTCAGTCCTGTGCTCGTCAAAAGTTCAGAGATATTGTCTCTGTAAAAGTGCTGTGACGGGAGTCGTGTGCCTGCGACGATCCGCCTGCCATTTAGGTCCGTGACGTTCAGAGAGTCGATCTCAGTACCCAATTTTAATTTTACGTGTTTGGACCGAGACCCCTACGACGGTATGTCGTGCCATGAAGGTTAGTCGTGGGGTCCGTCAACCGGCCCGTTCGTTCCAAAAAATATAAATCTGGTTGCTCAAAACGACTCACTAAACAGCGTTGTTACAATAGATACCAATTTACCCATCGTTCGCCTCGCAACGATCATGGTGAGAAGAGAAAAACAAGAGTTAAAAGAAGTACCTGAATCTGTAAACAGGTGTGGGTATCTTTCTGCATATCAGCCTCCTTCCTACCAAGTGGATTCTTTAGCGTAGATTCTTCCATGACCTTAATGGTTGCAATCTCCCTTGACTAACTTGCGGACTTCCTCTATCTAACATGGCACCAGGCTCCTCCTCATAAGATAAGTCTCATCATAGCAGAACTGAAATCCCAAAGAATGAGTAGTTTCCACCCCATGGTATCCCTTTTCAACAAGACACATGAAAATATTCGGGTGCACTTCCTGGATCATCCCTAGAGGCAAGGCTAATTAATAGGCCACCTCCCCTAATCGCTTCAGAACTTCAATTCAATGGACCAATATATTCTCGGACTACATTTCCCCCGCTTTTTCCAAAATAGCATCATCACCCTCATGGTGAACCTTCAGCAAGACTTGCTCACCCTCCATGAAACTCCCCAAGTCCCTAATCTTTCGATCTGCATACTCAATTGTGGACTACCTTGAGCGCTAAAAGCTTCTTGATAGATTTCAACCTTTTCTAAAGAATCCTCAAAAGGTCAATACCCCAAGGTCTAACCTTGAATGCATCAAACAACCAATCGGGAACTTACCTTTTCAAATACAATGATTGAAACTCAAGCCCCTATCAATACTGAGTGATTATCTATTATGTAGAAAAAACTCTACTAAGGTAAGGAAGTTATCCCAAATGACCACCGGAATTCTATCTAAACATGCTCGAAGAACTATCTTCCAATACTTTGAATCTTCGCTCAGAATTGTCCATCGGCCTCTGAGTGAAATGCAGTAATAAGTCAAACCCGTACCGAATTTATCGTGCAATGCTTCTCCAAAAACTTAGAATAAATACGTACCTCTATCTGATATGAATGGAAAGTTAGAATTCCATTGCAATCCCTGTGAACAATTTTCCGAGTTAGAGTCTGGCTAACTTCCTCTTGCATTTGTAAGTAACTTAAACAGGAATGAAATGAGCAGACTTAGTTAATTCTGTCCACAATCAAATTACCCCAAAATAGAATCAAACTGGCCAAACTGTCTTTGGAAAGACCAACCCGAGTCCATTGCATTCTATCCCCACTTCAAATGCAGGAATGGGCATTCTTGAAGTGTTTTCCTCCGGGCCCTCTGGTGTTCATATTGTACTTGGACAATTTGACATTTGGCCATTCAAAATCAACAATGTCGCGCCTTATTCTACTCCACCAAACGTGTTGCTTTAGTCACGGGTTAAATCTGGGGCCACCGGATGTATAGAATATCTGGAACTATGAGCCTCTGTAAGAAGAGTGTGGATCACCTCATCAACACGGGGCAACACATATACATCCCTAATTCTCAAAAACAACTTCTCATCCATTATTACTTCTTAGCCTCTCCTCGAAAAACCATATCCGAATTCGGTTCGGTTCTCATCACAAACTGTTCCCGTGATCTTGTTCCAAAGAAAGAAAAGAAGATCTCTCCTCCACAATGGACAAAAATCCGCCCTTCTCATTTCTTCTTAACTCATGAAAGTCATTAGCAAGAGTCTGATCTCTCTGCAATGGGAGTCTAAAATTGTAAGTGGGCCTATACTACCATGCCTCCCTTGCTTTTCACTTAAGCGGTCTGCCACAACATTAGCCATTCCCGGGTTGATACAAGATGGTAACATCATAATCCTTCAGTAGTTCCATCCACCTCATCTTGTCGCAAATTCAAATCTATCGCGTAAAGACGTCACTGTATGGCTACGATGATCCGTAATAACTTCACACTTAACCCATATAGCTTAGTGTCTCCCATGGCTTTTAATGCACAACACCACCGCAGCCAACTCTAAAATCGATGCGGGGTCGCCGATAATTACGTTCATGCACTTAAGTGACCCTTGAAGCCATTAAGCAATCACATTCTTCTCGTGCATTAGCACTGCACCAAACAAGAATAGGATGCCATCACAATAAACAATGAAGTCTTACCCTCTACCGGCAAGGAAGGATAGGTGCGGTAGTCAACAAGGTCTTGAGTTTCTGGAAAGCTGTCCTCACATTATTCAGACCATACAAATGGAACAACTTGCTAAGTCAAAGTTCGTCCATGGGAAAAGCAAATTTTTTTTTTTTTTTTTAAAGAAGAGACATCCTAACAAGCGACTGGGTAGTAACTGGACTAAACCAACAAAGCTTTATTTCTGACACATTAGTAGTCTTACCCAATTCTCACAAAACTTCGATATTAGAAGGATCCACCCATCAACCCATCCTTAGAAACCACGTGCCCCAAGAAAGAATGAATCTAAGCCAAAAACTCCACTTGGAAGAATTTGGCATAAAGCTTGTTCTCCCTCACATGTCCATCACAATTCTCAATGCTCCTCATGGCCTTTTACTCTTGGAAATATCAGTATATCATCAATAAATACGATCACGAAGAGATCTAGATATGGCTTCTTTACAAATCCCGTCATTCAAGCTATGAAAGAAGCAGGGGCATTCATTAGTCCAAAGGACATTACCAAGAATTCATAATGGCCCATACCTGTCGCAAAAGAAGTTTTGGACATCTGTCCCATATTTTCAATTGATGATAACCAGACCTCAAGTCGATTTTCGAGAAGACACAAGCACCTTGTAACATGATCGACACAAATCATCAATGCCGAAGAGGAAGAGCGATACTGTTCTTAACAGTTACTTTTATTTAGTTGCCGGGTCTCTATGCACATCCGAAGACTCCCATTCTTTCTTCTTCAACAAACAAAACAGGAGCCCCACCCAAGGGGTGATTCGCAATTGGTCTTAGAACATTTGCTCAACAACTCTTGAAGTTTGGGCCTTTAACTCTCTTAACTCTACGGGATCCATTTATAATGGGGGTATAGAAATGGGGCGGGTTACTTGGTTCAAGATCGATGAGAGTCAAATTCTATTTCGGTGGCAACAAGGAAGGTCTGCACGAAACACTATCTTAGAAACTCGCGAAACTACAAAACCGACTCATTGAAGGTAATTGGGTAGTATATACTGGTAGGTTGGGGTGCCAAGAACGATAAAACAACCCTTACTAACCAGTCTCTTAGCACGAAGAAAGGAAAGAAAAGGAAGATGATACGAACGGATCTGCAGTGTAGTTCACCCTTCCCACTAACGGATTGTCCCATGCTTGGTAACGTCACAGTTTTTGTCATTACATCCAAGATGCAAAATTGGAGAGAAAGCCAAGTTCATTTACTAAGAATTACATCGAATCAACCATTTCTAAGATTAACAAAGTCGTCTACTATGCGTATGCTCTTACCAAAAGTACCAGACAAGACCTATATACCTTTTCAACTATCACAGACTCACCCACCGAAGTAGTAGGAAACACGAATAAGGCATCTCAAGCAATTCAAAAAGGATAAATTAAGACATAATAGCAGAATGCGGAAGATTACATATGAAAATGTGGAGCCAGGAATCAAATAGTACAGAAGCCATAAATTCAAAAACCAAAATATTACTGTGCATACAACACAGATTGCCTCCGCTTTAGACGAACACGGGAAGCATAGCAATGGGACCTTATCACCTGTCTGCCGTTTGCCCCGTTCATGTTGTCGCGTTCGGGCTCTTGTTTGCCCGTTACCCCGGGCAATTTTGCGTGACCACCAATATCCGGCCACCGGCTTCTCCAGAAAAACAGCCTCTTACAATGACAACCCTTACCTCTAGTATGGGGGTCTATAACTCTGTTTTGACCCAATTTCTTCCTCTAATAGGGTCCAGGTCCCCCACATCAATAACACACCCTGGAGTCGTAAAGATAGTGTCTCTCAGAGAAGTGTTTGTTGATCAGGTCTGGTTGACCCCCATACTACAGTATGAAGTGAAGACTGAATTGGTCGGACTGAGTAACTCCTGAACCCTGTCTCTCTGATAAGAACCATTAAACTCACCTCCCTTTCGAAAAATTTTTTTATGTCGATGCCATGGGTTGAGTTTGAGTATCTGGTTCCACTCCTTCCACTTCTTCACAAGCTACTACTTCTTGAAACCGGAATTTGTCCGTAGCCGAGTATAAGCCGTACCTGTAAAGGCTGAAATCCGCAATTCTGACCTCAACCCCTTCCAAAAAACGGCGGAATCCGCTCCTGTGGAATGAAAAATTTGGGGTGGCATACCTGGATTAATGCAACGAAGTAGCCTCATATGCCGTAACCGACATCTACCTGATCTAAGCTCAAAGAACTCCATCTCCTTTTCTATCTCTCAAAGTCGGGGGATATACTTCTCCATAAACAAGCTAAGAGAAGGAAGCCCAAGTCATAGGTGGGGTGGTGCGAGTGGTTACATTCAAACAGGTGACGCCACACATTTTGGCCGTTCCCTTGAAATGATAAGTTCACAAACCAACACCAAACCGTTTCTACTGTATACCAATAATTTGTAGTAGCTCATTGACAGTCAACCAGAAAATCATAGGCATCCTCAGATTCGAGCACCCTTGAAGGACTGGAGGTTAGGTGTTTCAATTTGCAAGGAATTTGCTGGGGAAAAGATAATGATGATCATTTTGTTCATTTCATAGGCACTTGTAGTTTCAAACGAGGAAACGTACACTACCCATTCCATAGATGGCATCCATCGCGAGGTAGCCCCACTACTGTCCAGGCTTGCATGTCCTGTAACTCTGGAACGAAGGGCACGGTGTTAGGTGCAGAAAGAAACCTGGAGGTCTCCCGGGACGCCTTCTATTATCCAGATAACACACTAAGATAAGCACAGAACTCGATGCATTCATTCTCTGCGGGTAGGTTGGGGTGGCAATCCTCATTTTGCACTTGTTCAGTTTCCCCTTCCGCACCCTCTACTCACTACTGCCTCAGTCTTGGGGATGGCGGAGTCACCGCCCTAGTGCCAGATTTGGGCTAGGTGACCGTCCCCTTTCCTCTAGAGGACGTCCTCCCACCGAAACTCTTCCATGCCTCTTGTCATGCTCCTCCCGAGCTACAGCCCCAGTGGGCTGGCTCAGACGACCTGTTTTCCCTCCGGTGCTGGTGTTGAGCGCAGTCGTTGCTCTGTCTCTAACATCTGCGAAATTGATGAAGATGGTCCAGATACCAATTGTATCACCCTCAGATTACCCAATTGGATCCATAGGAATAGCACGAAAGAAAGAAAAGGAAAAAAATGGAAGTTATCCTAAAGTCTTTGAAGCCTACTCTCAAAAAAAAAAGTATAAAGGGTCCCCATACCGTTCATTAAGACTCTACTTAGACCTGTTATTCTGTGATGAGGACCAACGAACCTTAATGCCTGATCATGCAAGTTTGTCACGACCCAAAAACGTGTCTGCGGACTAGCACCCAGCAACTATACCTCATGTGGAGAGAACCAACCAAATCTAAACCCTTATTAGGGGATCGGTTGGGTGTCACGAACCGACACGTAGATAGAATTAGGGGATAGGGATTTTTGGGTTTTTTGGTCCGAAACCAGACATGTAGAATTGGGGATCGGGTCGGTTTTTTGTCACGAAAAACCGACAGTAGAATTTAGAATGAGGGGATGGGTGTCACAAACCGACACGTAGTATATGGAGGGGGAGGAGTAGATCACGATACCGACAGATAGAAATATCGCATAATGAATCTTGAAAGACGTTAAAACTCAATCTCCATGAACCTATTACCAAATGGATATGGCTCATTGAGCTCTTGAGTCTCAGGGTGAAATTGGCGGTGCTTCTAATGATTATTCAGAACTTGTTTTGTTGCACATGTTGAGTATTGTAGTTGATTCATGATCTTATTTTACGTATATACGGTTTCTATTTGAGTGGCCGAATTGAGACCTACTAGTCACTGTGTTTTGTACTGACCCCTTTGTAATTGTTTTCTTTTTATTGTGGAGTGCAGCAAACGACCTATCATCTTCAACTCAACCGCAACTCTAGCAGTCTTCGCACGTAAGATCTAAGGGTGAGCTAATGCTTCTAGCTTGTGATACTGATCATCTTTTCCTTGTCTTGATTGCCTTATTGTTCCGGGCATGGACTAGGCTTTTTACTTATTTAAGCTTTTTAGATACTCTTAGATTAGTAATTTGAGGATTCGTGTTCTTGTGCTGGTGATGACTTCCAGGTTTTGGGAATAATAGTATTGAGCTTTTATAAGTTATTAATCAATTTTATTAATGATGTTATGTTCTTCCGATTATATCTCTTATTATGGTTGAAACGTGGGGTAATTGGATGGGGTCGGATTCGCACATACAGGATACAGTGTGGGTGCCAGTCGCGGCCATTTGGGTTCGTGACAAACTTGGTATCAGCTGCGTTAGTTCGTTGGTCTCATCACAGAAGAACGAGTCTAGAGTAGGTCTTAAGGAACGGTTTTAGGGGGACGCCTTTACTTTTCTTTGATAGGCTATAAAGACTTAGGGAAAATTCTCATTCTTTCCTTTCTTTCTTTCGTGCTATTACTTGGGTCCAATTGGTTCTAGGTGATACAAATTGGTATCTGACCATCTTCACTCTATTTCGCAGATGGTTGAACTAGAGCAACAACCGCGCCACTCAACCAAACCGGCAAGACAAGATCGTCTGAGCAGCAACTGAGACTGTAGCCGAGAGGAGCAGTGGCAAGAGCCGTGGTAGAGGTCGTAGGAGGACGTCCTCTAGAGGAAGAGGACAGCACCTGTCCCATCTGGTACTAGGAGGTGACTCCTCCATCACTGAGGACGTAGTAGAGAGGGTGAGGAAAGGGAAATGAGCAAGTGCATAATGAGGATTTACACCACCCAACCTACCCCAGAATGATTAATCAGGTTCTTGCTTATCTTAGCGGGTTATCGATCAAGGCCAGGCACCCTCCAGTGTTTTCTTTCTGCACCAGCACCTCATTGAAAATAGGCACGTTTCCTCTCGTTTGACTACAGGCCTTAATGACAAGCGATCAGCATAAACTTTTCAGTAAGTTCTTGAAATTGAAACCTCCAGTCCTTCAAGGGTGCTGAATCTGAGGATGCCTATGATTTTCTGGTTGATTGTCATGAGTTTCACATAAAATGGGCATAGTGGAACGTTTGGCGTTGAGTTTGGTAACCTATCAGTTTCAAGGAAATGCCCAAAATTGGTGGCGGGTCACATGTTGATGTCAACCAACAGAGGCACCACCTATGACTTGGCGCATTCTCTAGCTTGTTTATGGAGAAGTATATTCCCCGGACTTTGAGGGATAGGAAAAGAGATGAGTTCTTGATCCTAAAGCAAGGTAGGATGTCAGTTACTGCATATAAGGCTAAGTTTCGCGCATTATCCTGGTAGGCCACCAAAGTATGTTTCAGTCCACAAGAGCGGGTTTGCCGTTTTGTGAAGGGGTTGAGGTCAGAATTGGGAATTTCAGTATTACAGGTAGCGGCTACGGCAAAATCCTTTCAAGAAGTGGTAGACTTCGTGATAGAGGTGGAAGGAGTGAAGCCTGATGACTTCACCATGGCATCGACATCAAAAAGGTTCCGAAAGGAGGTGAGTTTTAATGGTTCTTACTCTAGACAGGGTTCAGGAGGTTACTTCAGTCTAACCAATCAGTCTTCATACGACGTATTTGGGGTCTACCTCAGACCGGTCAACACTTCTCTAGAGACCTATGCTTGACTCCAGGAGTGGTATGGATGTGGGGTACTGGACATATTAGGAGGAATTGTCCAAAACACGAGGTTATGACCCGGCCCATCGTTCTCTTCCTTTTTTTCTTTTCCTTTTACCCTCCTTTCTCTTCTTTTTCCTACCACCTCTCCCCTTCCTTCCCTCTCTCCCCCCCCCCCCCCATCCTTCCTTCCCCCCTCCCCCCACCCCCACTCCCTTCCCCCCCCCTTCCCCCCCCCCTCTCGTCGCCCCTTCTCTCCCCCTCCCTCTTCTTCCCCCCCCACCCCCCCCTCCTTCCCCCCACCCCCCCCTTACTTTTTTCCCTTTTTCATCCTCACTCCCTCCCTCCTCCTCCCCTTCCTCCCCTCCCCCCCCCTCCCCCCTCTCCTCCTCTCACTCCCCCCCCCCACCCTCTTTTCCCCCCCTCCTCCTCTCTCTACACAATCCGTCTCCTATCCTTCTCTATTCTATTTTCCTTCTCCTTCTCTTCTTGGTTTTTTTTTTTTTTGAACCTCAACCAACGTTCCTCTCCATGCCCGCTGTTCTTCTCCCCTTTCCAGCCCTTTCTATCTCTTTTGCTCCCTCCCCCGCTAACTGGTCGGCTTGTTCTCTTTTTCATCTACCCCACCCCCTACCTCCATCTATCTTTGTCCCCCCTCAACCCCCCGCTCACCTCATTCTTAAATTTCACACCACTATATAGTTATTGTGGACACAAGGATAGGTGTTTTTTTTTTGTTTTCTGCTCTTGTTAAGTGTGTTATTCGTATTCCACCCACTTTCAAGCATTATTCAAGATTTTTTGTTTAAAAAAGCATAGTTGTTGTTGTTATTTTTGCTGGTGTTTCAAGTTGAATTGGGTTTTATAGTTAAATAGGGTTCTCTTGTGTTCTTTGTTACTGGGCTTAAAAGTTGCAGGAGGTATAACTTGAAACTTAATTCTATGTCCATCGTATGTATTATGAAAGTTTGGGAACGAAAGTTGTTGTGTGTTCGTGTGTGTGTTGTGGGTGTTGGTTTGTTTTCTTTTCTTTTTGTTTTTTTCGAGACAAGGGTCACTGTGTTATGGTTTGTTCACCAACATTAATTAGGTGTATCGTGGGTTGTTCTTGTTTTTTTCCATATAAATTGAGTTAGGCTAGGTGTGGGGTTTGTGTGCATGATAGACTGGGTGGGGTGTTTGGGGGGTAGGTTGTGAAAAAATATAAGTTTAGTGAGTGAACATGTGGTTTAGATGTGGTCCATTAGATAGGAAAATAAAAACTCAGGGCTGTAGAAGGGGGGAGGGCTATTAGGGGTGCTAGGGGTGAGGAAGGAGGTTAAGCCACGATTTTACCTCGGTCGTTAAATTTACGTGTTTGCAGGCTTACTAATACCATATGTTCTGAGTTCTTTACTGTTATACACCAAGGTAGGTATGCGTGTTAGAATAAGTGTGAAGAAGGGGTAAAAGGGAATACTGCAGGGAGGACGTGGTTACATAACCTGCGATGAACGGAATTAAATTTAGTAAAGGGTATGGACAATTGACCGTGGGGGAAGTACGTGGGAGGGGTAGGACTATGGTCGATATCGCCAAATGTGGGCAATCTGTGTTGATTGTAGATGCTAACTACAGATCTCACCGGGACAGAGATCCCGTATGTGGGGGGGTAGATGAAAAAAACACCGTGCCAATCAACTAGTAGTAATCGCGCCTTGCTTCGCGAGAGAACATGGTTGCGAAGTTTTTAGCGGCGTGGACCCACCTCTGGGAGACCTTGCCCCGAGTACCGGACAAATTGAAGGTCGGTGTCATAGTGCCGCAAGAATACGTGTCAAAGACTAGGGTGGAGCCGACCGAGACCTAGAAGTGCCTAGTTCATAGACGAAACATGGGCCAACAAACACCAAAAGCGGCGAAGAAAAAGAGTCAGTCCTAACCAATTCGCTAGCAGACTTAATACACTAATGGAAACCTGCAGACACCCGGGGTGACAACGCCCACAACCCCTTTGTACATGACCCCACATGTTTACGAAGCAGGGAGTAATAGCCCCAGGATCCAAGAGAACGCAACGGCTGATTTACACAGGGGACCTTATGCATCAAGCGACTCACACGATCAAATGATCGTATGACAGATCAAGGAAGAGACTAAATGAAACATCAGAGCCGACCAGGAAAAGACCAGCCCCCAACACGTGAGGACCGCCTCACGACATGTGCTATATAAGGGCTTTTTGGCAAAAGGAAAGAAGACAGAGATAAGGAACAAATATTCGCCTCGTTAATGATCAGACCCAAAAATAAAATCAAACAAAATCAAATGCACATAAAAAAGAACCAGGGAGGAAACGATACCCTAAGAAGGGGCGGTAATCAACCGGACACAAGTACGAACATCTATCAAACGTCCCCGAAAACAAGAAACAAAAGAGGGGTTGCATCGGACAAAACTCGGAGGACCAGGGTTGAAGCGTCGTAAGCGAAGTCATTGCGAAGGGACTGCTTTAGGGGCCGTTCTCAAAATCGACTGGGGAACTCTGAGTTACACCATATTGACAGAAAAAAACGGGCCATATATAGCCTGGGGGTAAGACTCTGTTTCGAACCAGTGTAATAAGGATTAGTGTAAGAATGTGGCTGAGTGTGGGCATAATCATTATTTCCTTGGCGTATACCAGTCGACTTTTCCCGACTGCTGTCAGCTTATGAAAACTGGGAAGTGGATGGGAGAGAAATAGGCCGGTATCTTAAAAGTGACAACATGTTGTTGTTAGATCGAAGGTGGTAGTGTAAGGCGGAGGGGAAAAGTTGAATGGGAACTACACGAAGTGAGGAAACATAGGAAGCAATTAGACTGGGGAAAGTTGAGAAGAAAACAAGAGCTTATATGCAGCGAAATATCTCCCAGACTAAAGAGGATATGAATAAAGAGAAGTAGGACATGGGAGAGATCAATGTCCTGCGGGGAAACCCGTGTTTCGAGCAGAAGATTGATGTGAGTAGGTGGTGGGAGTCGACTAAAGACTAATAATGACACGACTAGCTGTGCGAAGTAGTGAAGTAGATTAAGTTGTAAAGACCTATATATGTGGCCAAACTACAAAGATAAAAGCGTGGGGGTAAGGGATAAAGTAATAGGCCAGGTACGCTGAAAATCGGCCGCGAGACGGAGAGGGAGAGAGAACGCAAGGAATTGAGCAGGAATTGTAGAAATCAAGGCTGACATTAAAAACGGCTAGCAGCTAGATAATAAAAAGGAAATGGGGAGTCATGTCGCCAGCGACAACGAGAGTATGACAATCCGAAGGGAGCGAGAGACGAAGAATGTTCCATTTGATGGGCGGATAAGAAATAGATGGGTATAAGAGTAGCCAGGCGCTATAGGAGAACAGAACGTCAAGACGCTGTCAGAGCATAGATACATACCAAAGAAAACGGCAGCAAGGGCCTATCCTTACGGGAGGAACAGTTGCCAAGCGGAGTGTAATGAAACTTCATTGGTTCATAGTTGATAGACAAAACGGGGAAAAGGACGGAGAGAAGGCTGGTGTGGACAGAGAAGTGAGCGGCGAAATGCTAAATGGAGGCAGAGGAGAGAAGTGGGGTAATTGGGGGCTTATGATTCGAGCAATAATAAAAGGTGGCAATGAAACGGAATTATCCGACCCACGATTTAAGAGGTTGGCTGCGGTGGTTGGAGGAGGGGAATGATAAGAAAAAAGGGGTGGTTTCTTAAAGACGAATGGGAGGGGGCTGGGAGGGGGGCGAAGCATCAGGGTCATGAAAAGAAAACTGGAACAAGGAATAAAAATGTATAAAAATTGACCTTATGAAGAGTCCCTAAATAGGATTACAAATCAACTAAGGTACAAGAGGGGGGAAAAAAAAAACCTAGCACAGATGGACCATGAAAGTTACACCGCGCGGGTACAAGCGAGAACCATAAAAGACTTGACAAATTCTCTCAAGGAGAAACAGGTGGGAGGGAATGGAGGGGTGAACGCTCACTGAAGCTGACCGTACGGACTCGTGGCGGGGTATGTGGACAAAAAGAAAACATAAAAAAAGAAATACTTTTATCGAACAGGCACGCCGGAAAAGACGTCATTTTATCTGGCAGACGCGCTTAAGCATAAGCAGGGAGACACTCTTATTAATAATAAAAGCGATACGGATAACAGAAGAAATAAATGGAGAAACGCGGGGGGAGGAAACCCAAGAAAAGTCTAGAAACAAAAGCGGTCCATTAAGAAAATATGTGCGAATGAGGAGGGACAAAAAAAGGAGTGAGGTAAAAAATAAACGGGAGCTCCTGGAAAAGATGGGAAACTAAATGAGAGCAGATTAAGAGAAAATATGGGGAAGGTTGTAAAGAAAACACAGGGAGGGTAACAAAAGGATCTAAGGCGTAAAAAAAAAGGTGTAGAAAAATGGAACAATTATTGGAGGCCATTTGGTAAAAACAAGGTCTAGGCATCTTACTTTTCCTTGGATCAAAGATCAAAGGTCATCAGGGAAAAGCAAAGAAGCATTCTTGAACAATAAGAAAAAAAGTAGAGGGGACACGGCAAAGCGGGGGGAATGCAAAGAAAAGATGCGCATCGGGGGTCGCAATATTATAAAGTTTAAAAGACACATCCAAGTTATAAAAAAAAATGTTGAAAAAGAACAAAGAGGTGCGTCTATACGCAGCAATGACTTATGAGGAATGGTGCGTTAAGATTTATTAAACGAAGGATAATTAAAGGGTGTTACTGGTCAATAGTGTTTCCCCGGTGTTGATGATTTGGTCCACCCTATTTCTAACTACAGAGGCTCAAAATAAAACAAGGTAAAAAAGAATGTAAGGGAAGATAAAAGGGGTTGGCTAAAGGGTAAATAAACAGAATAAAATGAAAAAAAATCAAACTCATAATAACGATCGCATGAAAATGTATCAAAAAGCCACCAGAGAGAATGATATGGGGTCGAGACCAGTGACGAGAAGAAGGGCAGGAAGATTGCACACTAACAAAGCCAACTACTAAAAAAAAAATTTGGTGGATTAAAAAAGGGGAATGAAGAAGCGCACATTGTTGATTTTGTGCCAATGTCAAAATTTGTCAGTCACATAAATATGAACTAGCAGGCCCTGATAGAAACACTTCAGAAGAATGTCCATTCCTAATGAAGTGGAGAGATGCCGAAATGAACGTTGGTGGTTTGTGCTGTCCTGAAGTACTGGTGACAATTTTGACTCTATTTGGGGTAAGTTGGTGATAGGGTTAACTATGTTACGACTCACATATCACGCCCGGTCAAGGTGACCTACAATGCAGAAGAAGTTAGCCAAATCTAATCTCAGAAATTGTTCGGTTGCATGGAGTTCCACTTTCCATCATATCAGATAGAGGTACGCAGTTTACTTCTAAGTTTTGTGTAGGACATTGCATGCGAATTAGGTACTAGGTTTGACCTTAGTACTGCATTTCACCCTCAGACATAGGACAGTCGAGCGAAACGATTCAGGTATGGAAGATATCGTTGCGTGTGTCATAGATTGGTGGTCATTGGGATAACTTCTTACCTTAGCGGAGTTTTTCATAAAATATAGCTATCACTCAAGTATGATATGGCTCCTTTCAAGCACTTGTATGGGAGGAGATGTAGGTCTCCCATCTGGTTTTGTTTGATGCATTTTAGGTTAGACCTTGGGGTACTGACCTTTGAGGGATTCATTAGAGAAGGTGAATCTATTCAGAAAAGCTTTTAGCGCTCCAAAGTAGTGCAAAAGGAGTATGACATCGAAAGGTAGGGACTTGGAGTTCATGGAGGTGAGCAAGTTTTGCTGAAGGTTTCACCATGAAGGGTGTGTTGATGCGGTTGGTAAAAGAGGTAAGCTTAGTCCGAGGTATATGTGGTCCATTTGAAGTCTGAAACGAGTAGGGGAGGTTGCCTATGAATTAGCCTGCCTCCCGGGCTGTCAGAGTGCAACCCGGTAATTTCATTGTTCTGATGTTGAAAAGATACCATGGGGATGGAACTACATCATGTCGTTTGATTCAGTTCTCTTGATGAGAACTTGTCTTATGAGAGGAGCCTATTGCCATTTTAGATAGAGAAATTCGCAAGTTAGATCAAGGGAGATTGCATCCATTAAAGGTCCAATTGAAGAATCGACAAGGGGAGAGCAACACTTGGAAGGAGGCTGAATATGCAAGAAAGATACCCACATCTGTTTACAAACTCAGGTACTAACCTTTTGTCCTTGTTTTCTCTTATGATTCGTCTGCGAAGGACGAACTATGGGTAATTGTATCTATTTTAACGACCTATTTAGTCGTTTTGGCAGCAGATTTTATTTCTAGAAAAACTGGCTAGTCGACGGATCCCACACGACGAACCGTCATGGGACACTCGGACCGTCGTGGGGTGTCTCGTCCAAACACTTAGAATATCCCCAAAATTGGGGGTGTCCTGAAAGTGCGCTTCTCTGAACTTTGGCGATGAAACATAGGCAGGACGGGAGCGTCGCAGACATGTAACGGTCACTCACAAGAACTTTTATAAAATAAGTCTCTCATCTTTGTCGACAGCCTGCGGACGCTCAATCCAGTGTGACGACCGTCACCAGTGTTCCGTAAGCTCACTAGGGTCGGAAATTGCTTTAAGTTTTAAAAGGGATACGATATTGTGACCAATTTTCACGTTAGTAATTATTAGTTTATGCTAATATTAATAATTAATTTTTGGGGTTTAAAGGAGACAAACCCTTGAAAAAAAAGTGCAGAGTTTATCCCGTTTACACTTTTACTTAATTATAGCTTATAAGGGTAAAAAGAAAAAGGGTTTTAGAAATAAGAAAAATAGACAAAGAACAGAGAGACGAGGAGGAGAGAAAAAACGAGGAGAAGAGAATAAGAAGAGAAGCAAGACTTTGGAATTAGCTTGCCTTGATCACGAATTCTTCGTGGAGGTAGGTTTATGGTTTGCTATCGTAGTAATACTTGTAAGAGCGAATGATATGTATTGGGGTAGTATGTAAACCCTTCTATATGCATTACATTGTTGCTGTGTATAAATGTTGATTACATACGGAAATAGCTGATGAAGATGATCAATGGAAACAAGCTGAAAACTACAAACTTAATTAACACACATATCTGAACTAAAATATGCCAGAACACTTTATAATAACAAGAAGTGCGGCCTAAATAGAAATTAAAGAGGATGAGAACTAGCGAATGATAATGTAGGTGGAACTTTGTCTCTGACACGAAACGGACATACTTAGATTAGGGGATCGGGGTGTCACGAAAGGCTACACGTAGAATTAGGGGATCGGGTGTCACGAACCAACACGTAGAATTAGGGGATCGGTTCACGAAACCGACACGTATAATTAGTAGGGGATTGGGTGTCACCGACCGTAAGTGTTATGGAGGGAGTGTCACGTACCGACAGCGAGAGAAATAAGAATATGATACGTGAAAAGACGTTATACTCAATCTAATGAACCTAATTTCCAAATGGGTATGACGATTGAGGCTTGAGTCCTTATGAGGTGAACTTGCAGGTATTATAATATTAGTGTAATAGAACGTTTGTTGTTGAACTACATGTTGAGTATTGTAGTTGATTCATATTATTTGATAATAGTGTTTTCTATTTTAGTTGGCCGATGATACCTACTCAGTACTCGTGTTTTGTACTGACCCCTACTTGTAATTGTTTTCTTTGTATTGTGGAGGCAGCAAACTACCATCACTTCAACTCAACCGCAACTCTAGCCAGTCTCTATCACGTCGGATCTAAAGGGTGAGACTAAGCTTCTAGCTTGGACTGGGATCATCTTCTTCATGTCTGATGCCTGATTTCTGCTGCATGGACTAGCTTTTTACTTATTTTATGTCTTAGTACATAGATTAGTAATTTGAGATGATTTCTTGTAGTGATGACTTCCATCGTATTCTGGGAATAAATAGTATGACTTTTTATAAGTTATTTAATCGATTTTCTTAATGAGTTTTAATCTTCCGCATTGATATTTGTTATTTATGGTTGATAAACGTTGGGAATTGGATGGGTTGGTTCGCTCACGTAGTAGTGTGGGAAGGGGTGCAGTCGCGGCCCTTTGGTGTGACCAAAAAAAGCATTACTCATCTAGATTTTAGCTTTTGGCATAAAATAAGTTATTTTTGACTTAAAATAAGTTACTTTGATATTTGTTAAACACTCTAATAAGTCAAACACTAACTTCTAATTTACTTTGACAACCTTTTAAGCACATCTAAACAGACTTTCAGCCTACAAGTGCAATGTCCAAGAAAATCCCCATAACCTTACTCAATGAAATAAACCAAACAAAGGATGACAAATAATGTCTAACTCAACATAACATAACATCAATAATAACCATCATCTTATTTAGCAATATGTACCAAAAGCATGTTCATAAATGAAACTAACATCATATAGAATCATCCACATGTAAAGTCAACATAAGTTTACTTTATAAGATCATTATATCACCTTTAGGACTTCTCAAAGCCACCTAGTGCAGTGTCTAGGTATAGTTCCATAACCCTACCTAGACTAAGCCAACCCCTAAAGTCACGTAATCTATAGTTCACATAATTACTTCATTTTACTTTCAGGAACATTTTCCATAACCAACATAGACCATCAGAGCTATGTGTTGAAACCGATATTGTAAAACCTTATACCGATGGAAGACTGTATACTGGACAAAGTAGAGCCAAACATAAATGTAACTTTCTAGGTTGATTCACTAGCTAGTCTTCCTATGGTGGCAACATAGTTCTAGATCTAGGAGATATTCATGAACCCTCTACATGCCTATGTCAATTGGAGACTCATACCATGGGAATCCAATATGAGAGTGTCCCTCATAGGGGAGTCAATAACTCATATGGAACTATAGGGTTTATCTTCCTCTATGGGAAGTCAACATCTTCCACTGTCAAGTTCACTCAGCGCTAAGATAAGTCCCTTTTTTAAATGTCTTTCATTATGGATCATTTCTTAGTTATAGGATCTATCCCTTGTATAATCATAATCATTTAGCTTAATAGGTATGGCAAGAGAATATCCTTTCATGGCAACCCTCACATTTGAGATTAACATATCATCATCATCATTTCATAAGAAGGCACATAGGCAAGTGATCAACTATCTTATATCATTCCATCTTAAGCATAATCAGACAATCACATAGTCAAGACATTTCACTTCAACATCATACCATCAACTATGTAGGCTATTCACAAGGCATACTTCAATTGAACTACATTACCACTTACAAAATATAATACGTGAAGTAAAGGTTAGGATCATGAAGACATACCAAATCCATCATCATGGTCGTACCATAAACTAACCAATTTTTCATCTATTAATAGGTGCAGTAACATCAATCAATTGTAATCAACACAAGATCTGGGTCAATTACATAATCACTATCCCAATTAACATCAATTCATCACATATGGTTAGGGAATTAGGGTTCATCATGAATTAATAATTTAATAGATCCAATCCCAACAATACATTACCCTAGTCAATCCATACATGAATTAGAATAGATAAAACAAGTCTAATAATCAAATCATTTTTACATTCCCATCAATTCATTGCCATGATCATATATTTGGGGAATTTGGGGAAGGGAACATGATAAACATAAAATTGCATAAATTAACATCAATTAATAACAATCTATACGAAATTAGTCGTAGGAAGTCACAATTTATCATCAATTTGATGTTTAGAAGAAAATCCATTAGATTGGAAAACCCCATGGAATTGAGTATTTGAAAATCAACTTTGAGAGGACCTACTAGGGAAAAGAATAGCAAGAGTGAAGAACCAATGCCTTATTAGAGTTTAATCCACGAAATTGAAGTGAAATCCTAAAGAAATTGACCTTCTTCTTCAAGCTTTCTCCCTTCTTCAATGCAGGAATTTGGGTGAGAGAAAGTAGAGAGAGGTGATAACTTTTGCATTTTTTTTTGATAATCGGGTACGAATGAGTGAACAACAACTTAAAATGACCCTTATACTATATACAATCTGCCCCTAAATTACCAAAAACACCCCTAACTTAAATGAGTATTTTTGTGAAGTCGAAATATTAAAAATATGATTTTATCGAATTTAGGAAGTGGCTCCGCGTCACGTGGCCATCACACATTTTATTTGTAAAATATAATTTGACGCAGTGTGTTCCGTGTTTGATGTGTGTCGCACAGAATACCTACGATTCTTGACTTTCGCAGGCTGCCTAAATAGGCTTCCCACCCATGTTGGGGTCCTCCTCCATGACCGTTCTGGTGGTCTTTGGGGTTTCATTTTTGGAAGTTTACACCCTCTATACAAAATTATACCTAAAAAATACGTTTGACAAGTTTAGACTTAATTTGACCCTAAGAAACCATCCCCAAACATAGAAACGTCATCTAGTTTAATTAGGCTAGTTTTTACCGTTGGACCGTTCTTTGACGGTCTAGGATTAAAATCTTGGTAGCTTAATACGTTATTTATGTCTTAAGAACAAATTTTAAAAGCCGCACGCCTATTATTCTGGATGTTATGCTCTGAAATCAGTCCTGACTTTATTGAGTGTTACATTATACCCCCCTCCCCCAGAATCATTCGTCCCCAAATGACACTAGATTTTTAAAAAAAGGAAAGCATAGACTTAAGACTAATAGCCCAAACAACAATATACAACTTCAAACTTATATAGAACTCATTCAACATAACAATACGGTCTTTACATAATGACTCGAAACATCAATTTTAGACATAATGGCTCAAGGGAACAATATGAGGAATTTCCTTCTCGTAACAACAATATGACCTCAACATATAATGAAAGAGTCAATTAAGCCAAAGTTCCTTTCTCAACATATCTACATGCTCACTGTCATTTCATACAGTCTCACCATTTCAAATTACACAATATAACTCTAAACAAAAATAGTTGCAATTTAGAAGTGAATATACACAGTTTCACTCTAACTTCATTGTATTGACACCTAATCCACATTTTTGCAAAACTTCTCCAACAATCAAAGAAAATTTGAAATTTATTTATTATTCCCTTATTAGCAAGCATAACTAACATTGAATAGTAAAAATATGAGGATAACGGGGTTTCATGTCGGCCTCGGCCTCCCATGTTGCTCCCTCAACTATGTTGTTTCTCCATAACACTTTTACAGAGGCCTACTCATTGTTCCTCAAACTTTTCACTTGACTATCAAGGATTTCAACCGAAATTTCCTCATAGGAGAGGTTCTATTTCACACCAAGACCTTCAAATGGAAGGATGGACAGGAGATTACTGATACACTTCTTAAGCATTGATATGGAACAACGAATGTACTAAAGATAGTTCACTAGGGAGTTTAAACTTGTATGCAACCTTACCAACCATTTGCAAGATTTCATAGGGACCCATATAATGAGGACTTAACTTCCCTTTATTGCCAAATATAACCACCACTTTTATGGGTGAAGTTTTCAAATACACTTTATCAACTTCTTCAAATATAAGGTCTCTTCTCCTATGATCCGTATAAAACTTTTGTCAACTACATACTGTTTGCAACCAATTCCTTATTATATGAACTTTCTCCAAGGTCTTCAAGATCAAATCGAAAACAAGAAGCGGAGATTCACCAACCTCAAACCATCAAATAGGAGACCTACACCTCCTACCATACAAGGCTTCATAAGGATCCATAGATATGGATGAAAGAAAACTATTGTTATAAGAGAACTCCACCAAAGGCAAGTGTTTATCCCAATTTCCTTGAAGTAAATGATACAAGTCCTAATCATATCTTCAAGAGTTTGAATATTCCGCTCTGTTTGACCATCCGTTTGAGGATGAAAAGAGGTGCTTAACTTCACTTGATTACCCAAACCTCTTTGTAATGATCTCAAAAATCTAGACGTAAATTGAGCATATTTGCTTAATAAGTAGACCTAATGGGAATAAACTGAGATAATTTGGTCAATCTATCCATTACCACCATAGAGAGTCATAATGCATTCATGTGCGAGGCAAACCTACTGCAAAATCCATATTAATATATTCCCACTTCAAAGTAGGAATTTAGATTTCCTGTAGTAGACCACTCGACTTTTCATATTTGGCCTTCAATTGTTGGCAATCGGTACACTTTGCAACAAACTCTGCAATATCCATTTTTATGTCATCCTTCCAAAACACTTCTCTAAGGTCATGCCACATCTTTGTAGAACCCGGATGAATAGAGTAACGAGATCTATAAGCTTCCTCAGGGATCCTATTCCTCAAATCATCCACATTAGGAACACAAAATCTCCCTCGATACAACCATCCCCCCCTTGGGAGAATGACACATTCATCTTACCAAGAACCAATTCTTTCAACTCAATCAATAATGGATCAAGGTGTGTTTTTAGATTTTACCTCAACAACCAAAGATGAATCTGAGTTATGATGCACAACCATACAAACATTTGGAGAACTTTCAATTCAATCCTCTAAAAGACCCAACCTATGAAATTATCTTGGATTCTTCCTTATAAAACACACTTCATATGGAAAATCTACTTAGAGAATCTGATATGACATTAGAATTTTTGAGGTGATAGTATCATAGTCTTTCAAAAACACTAACCATCTCCGTTGCCAGAGATTCAAATCTTTTTGAGTTAATACATATTGAAGACTTTTATGGTTCGTATACACATCAACCTGAACAACATAAAGATAATGCCTCCATATTTTAAAGGCAAATACCACGGACACTAACTCAATGTCATGAGTAGGGTAATTCTTCTCATGAAGTTTGAGTTTCCTAGAAGCATATGCTATATCTTTGCCATGTTGCGTAATAACACACCCCAAACCGACTCAAGATGCATCACAATAGATCACAAAACCCTTAGTACCTTCTGGTAGAGTCAATATTGGAGTGGAAGTAAGCCTATCCTTCAATATTTGGAAGCTCATTTGAGATGCCTCCGATCACCCAAATTTCACATTCTTTTGAGTCAAGTTTGTCAAAGGGGAAGCAATGGATGCGAAACCATCAACAAACCTTCTATAATAAACGTATAAGAATAAGAATTTGCTAATATTCATAGGATCCAAAGGTCAAGGCTAATTTTTCACCATTTCGTTCTTCCTTGGAGCAACCTGTACACCTTTATTAGCTATTATATGACCAAGAAATGCAACCGAACTCAACCAAAACTCACATTTTGTATATGTTGCAACAAATATATGTTCTTTAAACACTTGTAACACATTTATCAAATGATCCATGTGTTGACCCTCACTTGACGAATTAATCTAGGTTACTTTGAAACACCCTATTCATTAGGTCCATAAATTCCACCGGAGCAATAGTGAGACTAAAGGACATTACTAAGACCTCATAGTGACAATATTTAGTATGAAATTCCATCTTGGGAATATCTTTATGTCTTATCCTAAGTTAGTGATATACCAATGTAAAATCAATCTTGGAAAAGTAACTCACACCTTGGAGTTGATAAAAAAAATCATCAATGTAAGGGAGAGGATACTTGTTCTTTATTATGAATTTGTTGAGTTGACGGTAATCGATACACATTCTAAGGGACCCATCCTTGTTCTTCACAAACAATACCGGATCACCCCATGGAGAAATATTAGGTCGTATAAATCCCTTGTCTACTATGTCTTTGAGTTGAGCCTTCGAGTCTTCAATTCAGCTAGAGCCATTCAATAAGCAGGAATTGAAATCGTATTTGTATCAACTAGCAAGTCGATACAAAAATCAATTTCCTGTTCAGAAGGAATACCGGGAAGATCATTAGGAAGGACCTCGGGAAATTCCCTCACTTTAGGTACTGACTCAATAGGAGGAATATCGGAGGCTAAAACATTGACTCTTACTATATGGTATAAAAACCCTTAAGACATCATCCTACAAGCTTTCAAACAAGAAATTATACTTCCTCTAGTAATATAGTTTCCCCGCTTCCACTCTAAAACTGGTTCATTTGGTAAGTTAAAGTTCACCAACCTTGTTCTACACTCTATTAAAGTAAAACAAGCATGAAAATAATTCATACCCAATATAACATCAAAATGAACCATATTGAGTTCCACTAACTCCACATGTTTAAGTCTATTCGGCATCATTTTAGGAAAATTTCTATATACTTTGTTAGCAACAACTGACTCACTCACAAGGGTAGTAACCATAAAAGGTTCATTCAAGATATTGATCAAAATAGTCAAACTTTTTAGGTACTAGAGGAGTAACAAATGACAAAGTAGCACCAGGAATCATGTAAAGCATATATATCAATAGAAAATACTTTTAATAGACCGGTCACCACATCGGGAGAAGTCTCTTGTTCACCCCTAGAGCATAGAGCATAAAAGTGACTTTTCTTTGAAGTATCATAGTTTGAACCACTTGCTTGTTCACTCCACTTGTCTGGCCCCTTCAAATAAGGGAAATCTCCCACATTGTGACCCCTCTTTCAACAACTAAAACAATTGCCTGATCAAACTAAGAATTCACAAAAGTGACCTTTCCCACACATGGTACAAGTAGGCTTCTCATTAGGTGAGTTTCCACTCTTTCCTTTTTGGGTCTTAGGTTTAGGCACCTTATCATCACGAGCCTTAAGGAACATGATTGGATAACCTCTTCTTGAACTTAGGCTTGTCATGGACATCAAGCTTACCCTTTGAAAAACCACCATAAAAAGATTTGGCCCTATTTGCTTCTCCATTCTTCCATTTCACCCTAGTGTCTTCCACATGTTGAGTATTCACCATTAGACGAGAAATGTACATATTATGATGTAGCATAGTAAAAGGACATTCTTCTTTAAAGTTATCCGACAATCCCATCACAAAGCCGCTCATTTCATCTCTAGGGTCAGAAACTAAAGAAGAAGCATATCTTGACAATTTAGTGAATTTCAAAGAGTAGTAAAGTACAAATACCTCCTTGATGAAGACTGATAGATTCTTCCACAGTGGCTTCTATATTCTCTCTAGGAAAGAGATATTCAAGAAAATCCTTCTTGAATTTTTTCGATGTCACCGGACACCCCCCTTACAGGACAATTGTCTCTCCATCGGACGTATGAAGTTAGGGCCACATCCTTGATTTGGTATGTGGCTAACTCAGCCTTCTCACTAGTGGTCAATCCCATAGTAAAGAGAATCTTTTAAATTTCATCAATGAACTCTTGGGGGTCTTCCTGAATTTCGGACCCATATAAAGAAGTAGGATTCATCCTAGTGAAATCCCTAAAACGGGAGGCAATGGTTCTAACTTGTTGGTTTCCTCAAGGTACCACCTCCAAATTAGCTTGGGTCGTAATAGATTATTCTTGAATAGTGAAGACTTATGCTTGGGTTGTAATGGATTGGGACATTTGGAGAAAGATGCCTTTATATCCCCATCCACCTAGGGAGGAGGAGCAACCGGAGCGTGATAAACCATAGCAACTTCTTCAAGTGGTGGCACTTGGTTTTCTTGTGCTCCCGCATTATCAATGCCTTACTCGGCCCTTCTTGCGGCTGCTCTTCGAGTATTCATACTTATAACCACCATAAAAGGTTTAGGAGAAAGCACACATAAGGTAGACTCTATAGGCACGACATAGGATTATAAGAAGATTAAAGTTTTCGAAGCATCACATAGTTCCTAATTCATAAGTGTGGCGCACTTCACAATTATGAATAAAAAACTACGTAGACCTGGTTTAATAAAAAATAAATCCTAAAGGTATTCAACCTCATACTCTGTTACCTAGGTCATCACGTTCGGGAAGCACCCCCAAGACGTAACTGGCGTCGTCGTAGTTTTTGGGAACTAAGACTAGCCTCTTAGCTTACATCATTACATTCATAAGTTAAAAATGCAGAAAATAAAAAAATAATTTATACATGTCTTGAGGTTTACATAGAAGTCTACACACACATAATATATTCATATCGATTAAACATAGACACTTCGTATTAGAATATTACATAGTCTTCTACTTTTATTGCACATACATAGCATAATATAGTCTCATAAGAAGTCTATAACATTGTCTCACATTAAACCATCTAGATTAGTGTATCACAATTTGGGGATAGCCCTTACATCAAGAATTATAGGCACATATAGGCTTTACAATTATAGTACCAAAATGAAAGAGAATGAACAAAGCGTCTTTTAAGACTAAACAACATCAAATAGGTAGAAAATGGCATTGTCCTTAGAAAGTGAGGACCTACTGAACATGGAAGATAATAATCCCAATTGTCTAGAAATCCTTCTCTAATATCAAAGGTCGGATCGTACATTTGTAGTAAACATCAAAAGAGTCTTAGTACACACTTCTACTAAGTATAGGTATATGCACATAAAACAAGTGTAATCATGCTAAAGAGGACATTTGATCAAAAACCATGCTAAAGTTCTTTGAATAGATTTATTCCCAATCAATAACCCATATAAGCCAATAATCACAAAATCCATAAGTCAAACTCATGTATGATACAAGACCAACAAAAAAAAGTAACAGTCAATTAAAGATATACATGAGTTCATAACATGATAATATAAGGAAGACCCTTGCACACAGCCCCCTATCTACCCTACAAGTGCAATGACCAAGCAAAGCCCCATAAACTTACTCAATCAAATAAATGAAACAAAGGATCACAATTAATGTCTAAATCAATATAACATAGCATCAATAATAACAATCACATTATTTAGCAATATAGACAATAGCATGTTCACAAATGAAAACTAACATCATACAAAATCATTAACATGTAAAGTCAACATAAGCATAACATTCACTGTATGAGATAATAATATCATAATAATATCCTTCTAGGACTTCTCTGAGAGCCAACTATTTGAATGACTAGGTAGAGTCCCATACCCTACCTAGACTAAGCCAACCTCTCAAGTCAATCTATCTAGAGTTCACATCGTTACATCATTTTACTTTCGAAACATTTTCCTAAATCGTCAGAGACCACAAGAGAATAAGTTTGGAATCCGGTGTTGTAAAACCTTATACCGATGGAAGGCGGTCTACCGGAAAAAGTAAAGTCAAACATAAACGTAGCTTTCTAGATAGATTCACTAGTTAGTCTTCCTATGGTTGAAACATAGTTCTAGAACTAGGAGATATGCATGAACCCTCTACATGCCTATGGAAATTTGAGCGTCATTTCCTAAGAATCCATTGAGTGAGTATCCCTCATAGGAGAGTAAACACCTCACATGGAACTATAGTGTGAATAATCCTCTATGGGAAGTCAACACCTCCAATTTTCAAGATCATTCGGTGCTAATCTAAGTCTCTTTATGATATTTTTTTCTTTATTAATCATTACTTATTTTAGGTCATAGGGTCTATCCCTTGTATAATCAATGTCATTTAGCTCAATAGGTATTGCATGAAAATATCCTTTCATTGCAATCCTCACATGTGACATTAGCATATCATAATTATCATTTCATAACAAGTCACATAGGCATGTCATCACCAACCATATATCATTTCATATTAAGAATAATCTTACAATCACATAGTCAAGACATTTCAAATAAACATCATACCAACACCTATGTAGGCTATTCACAAGGTATACTTCAACTGAACTACATCACCAATAATAAGACATAATACTTGAAGTAAAGGTTAGGATCATCAAGACTTACCAAATCACCTTCAAAAGCCATATTCATTGTCTTACCATAAACCAACAAATTTCATCCATTAATAGGTGTAGTAACATCAATTTATAGTTATTAACACAAGAACTAGGTCAATTGCCTCATCACTTTCCCAATTAACATCAATTAATAACATAGGGTTATGGAATTAGGGTTCATCATGAATTCATCATAAAATACATCCAATCACAACGATACATTATCCTAGTCAATCTATACATGAATTAGAATATATAAAACAATTCTAATAATCAAATCATTCTACAATTACCATCAATTCATGGCCATGATCCATGATTTTGGGAATTTGGGGAAGGGAACATGATCAACATGAAATTTCATGAATTAAAATAAATTAATAAATAATTTATACTCAAGTAGTCACAGGAAATCACAATTTATTATCAATTTTATGTTTAGAAGACAACCCATTAAAATTGGAAAACCACATCGAATTGGGTAATTTGAAAATCAGCTTTGAGTGGACTTCTTTGGGAAAGGAATCCCAAGACTGAATAATCCATACTTTATTGAAACTTAATGCACGAAATTTAAGTGAAATCCTAGAGAATTTGACCTTCTTATTCAAGCATTCTTCCTTCTTCAATGGAGGAATTTGGGAGAGAGAAAGTAGATAGAGATGAGAGATTTTTGTTTTGTTTGGGTATTGGGTTGGAATTAGTTAATAATTACATAAAATGACCCTTAGGATATATATTATAACCCTCTTAATTACTGAAAACACCCCTCACTTAAATGTGTCTTTTTCTTAAGTCTAAATGTCAAAAATACGATTTTACCGAATTTGGAAAGTGTCTCCGCGTCGTAAGACATCATATATTTTATTTTTAAAAAATATAATTTGAGGCAGTGAGGTTCGTTTTGGATGTGTGTCTCACAAAATCCCTCCAATTATTCACTTTCACATGTTTCTTAAACAATCTGCCCACCCATGTTGGGATCCTCCTCAATGACCCTTCAGATGGTTATTGAGGTGTCGATTTTGGATGTTTAGACCCTCTATACTAAATTATACCTAACCAAATACTTTTTAAAACTCCTAGGATTCACTTGACCCTCCGAAACCATCCCCAAACATAGCAACGTCAACTAGTTTAATTAGGCTAGTTTCCGTACGTCATGAACATTCTTTGATGTCTAGGCTCTAAAACCTGTCGGATGACTTATATGCATTATTTTATGTCTTAAAACAGTATTTTAACCCTTACACATTCAGGTTATTCTCTATATTATGTCTTTATTTTTCGGAGTGATACAGTTTCCATGACAACCGCCAAGTTTCATAAATTATGCTTTGCAGATAAAATCTAGAAAATGATATAAACTAAAGATTCTAACATGTTTTAATGTTATAAATTGTCTAGGTAAGAAAAAAATTCCATAGGTGTAAGGATCTACAACACAAAATTTTCATGTTTAACACCCATGGTCTTAGTGTTAGTTAATGCTATAGTTTTCCTAAAGTAAAATGGAAAATGGATCTTAATGACTAAGGACCCTAACTAGGATAAAAAGATTGAAGAAACTTATTATTAGTGCAAGTAATGAACCCAACTAGACATTACACAAGCATATATCTAAGTTGGTCCTAGGAAGGCGTTCTAATGCATCTGACTATGTATATGTTCCTTATACATGACTTGGTAGTATTGGTCTACTTGTTCTGAAGATGTGCATGGTATGAGTCCTTATGATGTGGTCTTATTCTTATATTCACTATGTTGGTCTTAATGACCATATGATACATGAATGAAGTTGTCTTCACTAACTTGTTGAGGTATAAATTTGATGGTAAGGCTTGTGATCTACTAATAGGTCTACAGTGTATGTTATAGGTTATGTGGCTTCACATTTACAGTGCACTAGTAGGCTTAGATTGGGATTGCGAGTAAGTTAGTCTTTGAATGTTTTATTAGAAGTTAAATTGATATATGTGAATATTAAGTAAAGTTCACTATAATGCCATATTGTGTTTACTTGAAGATATCTTGTGGTGTGTCATACTCTATAATGGTATGTGTTGGCTTGTGTAGGTTGTATTTATGATTACCTCGTATCTTTTAGGGGACGCATTGCACCAAGTATCACTAGAGAGATACTTGGGAAGACTAGAAATTAAAAGAAGGGAAGTTCACTATAATGCAAAATAGTTCATTGTATAGTGACTCATAAAATGGCTTAAATTCTATATGTGATCTTGTATGATGTTTCGGTTTTGAATATTACTATATGAATCATGTAAATTATATAAGTGAAATTTTACAAAGGTTTTATGAAGATTTACTTAAAAAGGTATGAAGTATGATATCAAGAAAATGTCCCTATTAAATGCATGTTTTGCATGGTTTCCATACTTAGTGAATTCTTGTACTAACTCCATTCTTCTCTACTTTTTAAACAAAGTGTAGGTTATGGATGCTTAAAGGATGTCTATATAAATCATGAGCTTGATTTGTGAAGGAATTGTTAAGTCCAAGGATGTCCTAATGTTTAGTAAACTGTAAACTTCTTTAGTATTATATTTATGTATTATGTTGTAAGGGTCGTGTCGATAAATTTCTCTTACAATGTTTAGTCTAGGATGGGAAATATACTTAAGGTAAAAATATGTATTATGACTTATGTTTTATACATATATGAACTGATGTTTCTAGCATATGATGTGTTGTGATATGTTTTAAAATTTCAACTAAATTTACTATGACAATGCAATGAATGTTATTTATGAGCTCGTATAAGACCTCCGAGGGGTCAAGTATTCTATGTTACTCTAAGGGGTTCTCCCCGGAGGATAAAGATCTAGTTCCTTTCCCATATTCACTTGGTGCTAGCCTTTGTTCTCATTGAGTAATTCACATTAATGATTACATGTAGGGTTTCACTTCTAGTACATAGCCAAATCACATTCACCGTACAAAAGAGGTCCCTTAGGGCTGCCTTACAATAATGAAGAAGATATTTTAATGACTTCCCTAAGGATGATATGATGTCGTTCCATCCAACCAACCTTAATTGCACCATTCATTACAATAAGGATACCGTTATAGCTTTCGACTTCAAGGTTCATATCCTTACCACTAGGTTTAAGGTTTCATATAAAGGACATTCATAACTTTCGTCATTCATAAATACAAATCTAAGAGACTTTATCATCATAATTCCAGAAATCTCATATTCACATATCATTAATCTATCAAGAAGAGTTACTTAAGTCTACCTAAACAAGACACATCATAACTTCACATTGTCACATAATCAACATAGTAATCGTAAAAATCAATAACCAATTAGGAAGAATCATGCATCAACTATAATAATACACACATAAAGACCTAGCCATAGTCTTACATGAACACCTAATTAACATCGATAGAAAAAACCACATACATTCACATTTCTTAATATGTAGGTAGATATGATCATACTTCACCTAATAAACTACACAATTCATTATAATACTTCAAGTAGTACCGACAAGGTCAAGATCATCATTATACATAAAGTAATGCCGACAAAGGCCACATCACATAACACCGTCACCATAAGTGTACAATATCAATAGCAACATATTTTAAGAGATAAATTATGTAAAATAAATATAATTAGGTCAGCATACCACCAATCCATTCTCTTCACTTCAATCCTTAGCTAAATTATCCAATTCAATACCAATAGGCCTCAACCATAGCCATGATCATCAACTCAATACAAAAACCATAATACTAAATAAAGCTAGGTCAATTCAAGATATATTTATCAATATAAGACAACATATACAAAAAATGAATACAATTATTACATCATTTAATAGTACATAGAAAACTACATTAGAATTCATAAGCAATAATACAATAACAATTAACCCATAAAGTAGTCAAAAACAAGGGTTCATCAATTATATGGGTTCATAGGCTAATTGTGTTGAAATAATTAAATTAACAACAATTCAATCAATATATAACGCTTATATATTATGAAGTATCACCACTCAAACCTTCAATCCAAGCTCTTCCTTGAGTTTTGGCTTTAATGTAGTTCTAGAGAATTTCTTAGAGAATTTGGGTTTTGATTTTGAAGAATTAATTCATCTAGGTATTTAGGACATAAATGATGTTTAAAATACAAAAAATAATCTTAAGTAACTTCCCAAAGTCTTATTTGGACGTGGGTTAATTTACCAATTTACACTTAGACATTACAGTAAGATGTGCAAAAGAAGCCTTACAAACGACTTGCCAAACGACTGCCCGTTACCCAACCAATGGATGATCCTGTTGGTTTGTTGTTTGTGACGGAGGCTGGTAGTTGGTGGATAAATATACAAATCTAATTCTTTATCCACACCCTCAATTGATGGGGCGTCGACCAGCCTACTGGACGTCGATTGCTTCAATGGATTGGGCTGGTCTAACATAGCCTTTGGCTCAAGGCAAGGGTCCTTCCTCAAACACCCTTGGTGGATCCTTGGGGACTTTCGCCCAGATGTTTCCAAACCATATATGATTGAATACGAGTTTAGTACCTCTCACATAAATTTCCTCTTAAATGAACACATAAAAATTGACGAAACATTCTTAGACACAGAAGGTCGTTTCAAGGAAAACCTTTTTAACGTCATGGACAATCTTTGACCTTTGGCCTCCAAAAATTATGAAACTTGACACAATTCATATATTTACATTAGTAACTCATCTAAGAACTTCATCAGCTTATGAATCACACCTACATACATCAAAACATAAATGAGGAACATAGGTTACTTAGTTATCGAACGTCTTAGTCGTCCCTTGATGTTTGACTTATGATTAACCTAATACTTAACACACTTACTTAATATAATCTTAAAAGACATTTTAGGACCTTATAATTTCATTACAACCATGTTAGGATCTAGTTAAGCTAATTGTTTTTAGTAATCTTACAATTTTTGTCATGATCAGAATCAAGACTCCAGACGAGATCAGCGTCGTTGACCTCTAAGAGGTCGCAGAGAAGCCTACATACGTCATAATTACTTCATGTAGGTTAATTTTAGCGGAAAATTTGAACTTTTTATTTTATTATTTCATGTAAAACATATTATACTTAACATCATAGGCGTTCATAAATCAACCATTTATTATAGAGATATTTAAATGAAAGAAGCAATTCATAATTGCATTAACACATTCTTTCCAAACCGGCACCAATACAAAGTCTGAAATGAAACAGTAGTGGAACATGATACACTAGCTAAATCCTATATTTAATCTAGATAATAACGATAGACATCCCCGAAAGCATGAGGGCTTACAAAGTACGGATGTAAGATCCACGTTCGGATAGCAGCAATGCCTTACCACAAGCTCTAACTTCCACCTTTGTGTGCACCAAAAGTAGATATTGTATGGGATTATTACACATTTGTACTAATTATGGGAATATACAAGCACACACCAAGGACATGCATGAGTAAGAAAAGCTCTTTTCTAACAACATGGTTTATGAAAAGTCAAGTTAGTAGACTTGCCGAATTTGGATTAGGAATGTTAGAGGATTTGCCAAATTTGGATTTGAGAAGTCATACCATGAGAGTAACATGCATCATCATACGTATCATATTGTCCACTCTGATGTTGAACTAGCTTAAGGATAATGAAGGATTTGTAGTTTATTTTTATGATTCCGAATTGTGCTTGAGATGTGTCCTCATGCAGAAATGTAAGGTGATAGCTTACGCTTCTAGGCAACTGAAAGTTCTTTAGAAGAATTACCCAACTCATGACCTTGAGTTAGTTGTTGTAGTTTTTTCCATTAAAATATGGAGATACTACTTGTATGGTGTGCATGTTGATGTATTTACTGACCATAAAAGTCTTGAATATGTGTTTACAAAAAATAAGTTGAACCTTTGACAGATAAGATGGTTATAATTGTTAATGGATTATCAAATTAGTGTCCTTTACCACCCTAGAAAGGACAATGTGGTTGCAGATGCTTTGAGTCGTATGACTATGTGTAGTGTTTATCATGTGGAAAAAGAGAAGAAAGAACTTGTGAAAGATGTTCTTAGGGTTTCTTGATTAGGTGCGTGGTTCGAAGATTCTCCAAATGGTGATTTCATGGGTGATCATAACACCGATTTATCATTAGTGGTAAAGGTGAAATCTAAGCAACATCTAGATCCTCTATTGATGAGTTGAAGGAATTAGTACTTGGTAAGCTCAATGAGTCATTATCCTAAGTGGGGATGGTGTCCTTAGGTACCAAGGGAGATTATGTTTATCAAATGTTGAGGATTGGAGAAATAAAAATCTAGAAAAATCCCATGGATTTCGCTATTTTATACATCCATGTGCCACCAAAATATATCATGATCTTAGGGAAGTCAATTGGATGGATTTTTTGAAAAGGGACATAACATAGTTTGTTGCAAACCGTCCAAATTGCCAACAGGTTAAAGCTGAACATTTTAAACCGGGTAGTTTAACCTAAATCATGGATTATCCTACTTGGAAGTGGGAAGCCATCAATATGGACATTATTGTTGGGTTTCCTCGAAATTGGAGGCAAAATGATTCTATTTGGGTTATATTTAAAGGGTGACAAAATATGCCCATTTTATTCTTTTTAAATCTACTTATACTGCCAAAGATTATGCAAGAATCTACATTAAAGAGATTGTGAGTCTTCATGAGTTTCTTATGTCCATCATTTCGTATAGAGGTGCCCAATTCACTTCTTGTTTTTGGAAGTCTTTTAAAAAGGGTTTAGGTACTCAAGTGAAACTTAGTACCACTTTTCATCCTCAGATGGATGGTCATGAAGAACTTACCATTAAGACCAATAAATATATGTTAAAACATGCGTAATTGATTAAAAGAGAAGTTCGGATGATCACTTATCTTTGATTAAGTTCTCTTACAATGATAACTATCATTCGAGCATCTCCATGGTACATTTTGATTCTCTTTATGGTAGATGTTGTAGGTCTGTGGTTTGATTATTTAAAGTTGGTGCGTCCTCGCTCCTTCATCCATAGATTTTATATGGGGCTATAGAGAAGGTTCAAATCATAAGAGAGAGATTAAAGACAGCCTGTAGTCAGCAAAAGTCTTATGCCGACAATAGAAGAAGAGATCTTGAGTTCGAAATAGGTGATCATGTCTACTTCAAGATATTACCTATGAAAGGGTTGATGAGATTTTGTAGAAAGGGGAAGTTAATTCCGTGGTATGTTGGTCCTTATGAGGTATTACAATGCATTGAGAAGGTTGTCTATGAGTTGAAACTAACTGGGAAACGAGCTTTCGTTCATCCGGTGTTCATGTTTCAATGTTCATGAAATACATAGTCGACGCGGTGTCTATTCGAACTATAGAATGTTAAGGAGTGGTTGAGAACCTCTCTTAAGAAGAGGTTCCGATTGAGATCCTAGATCGCCATGTCGAGAATTTGAGAAACAAGGATGTTTCCTCTGTAAAAGTTCTATAGAAGAACTATCTTTTCGAGGGTGCAACATGGGAGGCTGAGGCAGAAATGAAGTCTGCTACCCTCATCTTTTATTAAATGAGGTTAGAAATTTCCTCTTCATAAAGAAATTAATGAATAATCATGAAATTGACTTATTTTCTAAATGGGTGCATGTTTTGTAAAAGTTATACCAACTAGAGTTTTAAGAAAATATCTTCATACTCTATTCTTGCACTTATGTGAAATTGTATGCATGTATCTTCTTGAGATTTTGATGCTTTGTTGTTGTCTTGAGAAGAATGATAGCATGCTAACTCTTTGAGCTCTTACATGTTTGTGCATCATGAATTGAGTGTTATGTGTAATGTTGCGGTATGTGTTGAAAGGAGTTATGAAGTATTCCTATGAGTTGTGACTAATTATTATTTTATGTTGTTGATTGATTGGGCTGCTAGTATTGAGTCTATTCTTACCCTCCCAAAGATTTTAGTGTCATTCGGGGATGAATATTCCTACGAGGGGATAATGTAACACTCTGGAAATGTCCTGAATTAGACTAGAGTTTATGCCCTTTTTGGACAATTAGGCTTTCCACCCCGTGAGAACTATGGTGAACCCTAATTCCATCCTTAAAAAGGTGCCACCCCTCATCTACAAGTTCACTCGGTGCTAAGCTAGAGTCCCTTTTGAAATGTATTTCTTTATTAGTCATTACTTTGTTTAGTTCATAGGGTCTATCCCTTGTATAATCATAGTCATTTATCTCAATAGGTATTGCATGAGTATATCCATTAAATAGAACCCTCATATGTGCGATTAGCACATTAACATCATCATATCATAATCAGGAATATAGGTACGCTATAACCAACCTTATATCATTTCATTTTAAGCATTGTCTCACAATAACGTCAAGACATTTTAATTCAACATTATACCAACACCTATGTAGGCTAGTCACAAGGTACACTTTAATTGAACTATGCACCAATCACAATACATTATACTTGAAGTAAAGGTTAGGATCAAGAAGAATTACCAAATCTCCTTAAAAATCCATCATCATGTTCTTACCATCGACCAACCAATTACATCAAAAAATAGGTATAGTAATATCAATCAATAGTAATTAACACAAGAACTAGGTCTATTTCATCATGACTATCCCAATTAACATCAATTCATAACCTATGGTTAGGGGAATATGTATTCACGATGAATTCATCAAGAAATAGATCCAAAACGCAACAATACATTACCCTAGTCAATACACACATTAATAAGAACAGACAAAAAAAGTGCAATAATCAAATCATTCTACAATTCTCATCATTTCATAAGCAATATAAACAATTTAGGAAATTTGGGGAAGGGAAAAAGATCAAAATTAAATTGCATCAATTAATATCAATTAATCAACAATCTATACTTTATTAGTCATAGAATATCATAATTTATCATCAATTTGAAGTTTAAAAGAAAACCCATTAGAAATTGAAAATCCCACAGAATTAGGTAATTTAAAAATCAACTTTAATTGAACTTTTGGGGAAAATAGCAAGACTTAATAATAGACACCATTATGAAGATTAACCCACAAAATTGAAGTGAAATACTAGAGAAATTAACCTTCTTAGTCATGCTTTGTTAATTCATCAATGGAGGAATTGGGGAGAGAGAAAGTAGAGAAAGGTGAGATATTTTGGGTTTTATTTTTGAAATTTTGTTTGGATGACTGAAATATGACTTAAAATGACCCTTAGTTTATATATAATCACCCCCTAAACACCCCTCACTTAGATTATGTCTTTTTGGGAACTCTAAATGTAAATAAATATGACAGTATCTTGGAAGTGGCTCCGCATCGTAGGGACAAAACTCATTTTATTTACCAAAAATAAATTTAGGGACAGTGAGGTCCGTGTGGAATGGTCATCACACAGCAGCCCACACTGATTCTTTTCTTTCACAGGCTGCTTTGGCAGCCTTCCCACCCATGTTTGTCTCCTTATCCATGACCATTAGGGTGGTCCTTGGGGTATCATTTTCAAACTTTTAGAATCTCTTACTATAGTATACATATGGAAAATCTTTTTACAAGTTTTAGACATCATTTCACCTTTCGAAACCATCCCCAAACATATAGATGTCAAATAGTTCATTAGGCTAGTTTCCGTACATCGTGGACGTCCTTTGACGTCTTGTCTCTAAAACTTCTTGGACAACTTCTATACATTATTTTAGGTCATAAAACTGTATCTGAACCTTTAGACACTTATTGCTAGGTTAAACACTCGCGCGCCACTGACATTGTCTAGCTAGGCAAAACTCTTGGTCTGAGATAAGGCCATATCGCGGCCTCCCGTGTTTCAAAATTAATTTCCAAGAACTATTAGGAACTTCTTCGTTATGCAGAATAATTCCCATCCGATAAGTCCAAAAATCTAAGTCAAGTTTGTCTTGTCTAAAATGGTCAACTCAATGTAGGGGTATTTTGAGTATTTTTATATACTAATTTTAGGTCATTATACACTCATTCCCCCATAAAAAAAACAACCACTCATTTAGAAATCAAAAAATTTTAAAACCCTCAAAATCTCTTCTCTTCTGAAACACTCTTAAGCGTAAGGAAATCTTGGAGCTTGGGCTATGGATTCAAAAGGATCTCTTCTTCAATTATCATAGGCTTCTTCATGCTGAGGTATGGTAGTTCATCCTTGAACTCTCTTTCATTCAGGGATCAATTTCACATATATTTAAAATAGGCTTTTCAAACTCCAAACTCTGCTTTTTTTACTCTAAGCATGGGCCTTATATGAAAACATTTTAATAGATGTAATATGATATTTTTCAATGGTAGTTGATGATTTTAAGGTCAAAAAGCCAATGAACCCATTTTCATTTAATTTCTGATCGTTTGGCTTATTAAGTGGGTTTAGTGAACATTGTTAATAATATTAGAAATATCATTTTCTTTATGTTACAATGAGATTTAATTGCTGAACTAAATTCTATTTTATGAGGAATTGTGCAACCAATTGAGAAAAGGTGGTAAAGACTTTGATGAAGGGGATGAAGGGTATGTTTTTCTAATCTTGCATACTTCTTATTGTGAAATGAGCTTGAGTGGTATGTCTACCTTTGGTGGTGATATTTACTTGAAGTATATGAATATATGAGTATTATTGTGATTTATGGCCTTGAAGGAAGTGAATGTGAAGTGAAGTGAGAGTTTATGGATTATACATGTGAATTCTAGGAAGTAGGGATTGTGTATCTTGAAGATGTTAGATTTAAATGAAGTATATATGTATTTAATCATGATAGTGTGTGATTATGATCAATGTAAGGTGAAGAATATTAGATTCAATGTTATGCATGATAAGGGTTATGTGAAAGGTGTTCTCACATGTACTCTCTCACACACACCTAAAATAAATGAATAAATGATGTTTATGAAAGAGTATGCATGAGAGTCTATTGAATTTTTTTTAAAAAAAGACTCTAACGAATGAAATGGGGGATTTTTAGGGTAGACACTCTTTGTGATTTGATATTAAGTGTCTAGACCATCACTACTATTTCAATAGAATCAAAAGGGGGATTTTTTGGTAAAAATTCTTTCAGAGCTTAGATGAACTGTTTAGTAGTAACCTTACTATTCCTAAGAGCTATCAAGATAGGTTGGAGGTTGGATACCCTTCTTGATATGAGATATGGTGTGCACAAGTAACCTCTGGGATAATACGCTTACTTAGTTGATATGTGGTACTAAATAGGTATCCATTAACCTATAGTCAATGAATATTAAACACTCCATGGGGGAGTTATGCAAAGCACTGATGAGATTTGACGAAGGGGTGAATACACTTCGTGAGTAGACATAATATTCCTCTTTAGATGAGTGCTCCTATCTAGAAGATGAAATACTCACTTAGAAGAAATCTCCTTATCCCTTAACTATGCGTCGTCGTAGGAAAAATTATTTGAAACCGCATGTATAGGCTCAAGAATGACCCTTCCTTGGGAAAGTGGGGATCCCGCATATGGTAGGGGTTCATGCCAGGATTCCATGTCTAGCTCTCATGGTCTATGTCATCTAAAGCTAGCCCACACAAATGAATGTTATCAACTAAATCTTCTAAAGGGTATACTACTTTGGGAGATAGTGGAATGGTACGCTATCTATCCATTGCACAACTACGCGTTTGGAGGGAATCTTAGTGTGTCCTTTTATGAAATGTATGAACTGGTCATTATATTGTAGTCTAAGGTTGATAATGTAATGAGACTTTTTTTCTAATGTTTATGAAATATGTTGATACTATGCCTAACGTTCATGAAATATGAAGTTCCAATGTCTAAGGTTAAAGAAGCATGTTGAAGTTTTGTCGTATATGGTGAAATTATAAATGATGATTGTGTTGTGCTTAATTAAAGGGAAACCTCAAGGAGCACTTCGTGGGAGTATTAGTATGGGATGCTTATTAAACATTGCACTTAGTGTAACTTCTAAGTCCACTTGGAGAAGGGCACCTTTGTTAAAGTCATTGATGAAAGTATGTTTCTCTAGTGTCTAGTTAAAGAGTGTTGACTTGTTACCCGTGCGAGGTAGGCCTATGGTTGGTAGTCTCGAGGATCATTTAGGTGTGTATTGAAGGTATTGTATGAGCGTTTCCTCTATGTATTACCTTAGTGGATCTTAGATTTCTTTGTTAGGAAACCTCAAAGGATATAAGTTCATTGTGAGTTATTATTAAATGTGTTCACTGTACAATATCTTTAGTTCACTGTAATATGCATTTTTATGCTAAGATTATGGAAGTTTCATCTTATGTGTTAATTGATGATTCATATATTTTTATTCTTCTACATTCATGGAAGTTTAACTTATTAAAAATGAAATCTTTATTTCTACTAAAATGTCCCCTTTTGTATGATTGTGCATATCCCATACTTTGTACATGTTTTTTACTAACCCATACTTTTGTAAACTTTACAAATATAGGTTGGAGGAAAGTAGAAGGTTAGAAGACAACGTTAATGAAATCATGCTAAAGTTTTTTATAAATTTTTTGATTAAGAAATAGGTTAAATGGTATCGGTTTTGTAGTCTTTAAGTTTTGTTTTTCTTATGTTGTCATTGATGTTTAGCTACTCCCCTAAAGGTTAATTTATGATGAAGTGATGATTAAAATGTTATAGGTGATGGAAGTTGGAATTAAAGGGAAAGTTTGTTATGTTCTTTAGCTTTAATTGTGTAATGCTATTGAGTGGTATAGTCCGCCTTCTTGGTTTTTGTGTTTACATGAATTGTATGAATGTGTAGTTACTTGTGTATTGTGAGTGAGGCCATTAAATATATTATGTGAAGAATGATGAAAATGAAGTTAATATTGTTAATGTGTTTTCTGAAGCTTTTTATGAAAGGTATGCTAAGGATTCTATCTAAATGACATATATGACTATATAAGTATGTTAAAGTGTGTGATGTGATGAATGAAGGTCTAAGCATGTATAGAATGAAGTGTAAATAAATGTTATGATTTATGTGAAAGGTGTACTCACATGTACACACACACTCACACTTTGAATTGATGATTGAATGACGTTAAAGAATGTGAATTAAAAGGGGAGTTTCAGGGTGAACACTCATTGTGAGTTGAGATGATGTGTTTAGTAGAACCTCACTACCTCCCAAGAGATTTATTATGTAGGTTGGAGGATGGATACCAATTGTGAGTTTAAATGGGATATCCAAAAGCTATCCTCGACCTTTAGTAATGAAGGCTTAAGGCTCCGTGGGGGAGTTTTGCTCAGCACCGAGAGGATTTGAAGAACGGGTGGGTGCACATTGTGAGTAGATATATTATAAAAATGTACTTCTTGAGATGAGTACTCCTTGTTAGTAGAGATTGATTTCCTTAGTATCAATCTACTTATCCTGTTACTATGCGCCTAAATAGGTGTAGCTATTGGACAAATCTATGGAAAAGCAAATTGAAAGACCCCACCCTAGGCAGGTGATGAATCCTCATCCAATAAGGATAGTATGTTGGTTAAATCTACTCCCCCACAAAAGAATGAAAGAACAAAGTCTCCTAAAAGAACTTACTACTTAGGGTAGGTGGTGTTATGGGATGCTATTTATCCATTGCACTAAGTAGAACTTCAGAAAGGGGAGTCTTGGTGTCTTTTATATGAAGTGTATAAACAAAGTCTTGTAGAAGAACGTACTACTTAGGGTAGGTGGTGATATGAGAAGATATTTATTCATTGCGCTGATTAGAACTTCTGAAAGGGGAGTCATGGTGTGTTCTATATGAAGAAAACGAATGACTAATCATGTGTCTTAATAAATTATATGACTTTAGTTCTAATGTTAAAGAAGAATGTTAAAGTTAAGTTTTATGTAATGAAGTTATGAATGATTATTGTAGAGTGCTTAATCCAAGGGAATCGTCAAGGAGAACTAAGTGGGAGTAGTAGTATGGGATGCTACTCTTACATTGCACATAGTGTGACTTATAAGTCCTATTGGAGAAGGGTACTTACATGAAGTCCATATGAATTAATGTTTTTCACATGTCTAGGCAAGAGTGTGGACTTGATTTACTGCACGAGGTAAGCCTATTGTTAGTAGTCTTAAGGATCGCTTTCGTGTGCCTTGAAGGAGGTATATGTGCGGTCCCTTGTTGGCTTACCTTTGTGAGTCTAAGGATAACTTAGTTAGGTAAACCTCAAAGGAAAATATCTTACATTGCCTGGGATAAATTGTTCACTGTAACATGCCACTGTTTCGCTTTGTTTGGGATACATTGTTCACTGTAACATGCTATTATTTAACTTTATTTCATTGTATTGATTTATGGAGTTCACTGTAAAGTGATTTTTTGTGCTAAAATGATGGAACTCTTTTACTAAAATGTCCCTTTTTACATGTTTTTGCATATGCCATACTTAATACATTGTTTTGTACTAACCCCATACTTTTCTATACTTACTTAAGTATAGTTTGGAGAAAAGTTGAAGACTAGAATTCAAACATGGGAAAGAGTCTCTCAATAATTAGTTTGTACTTATTTATTGGAGCCATAGTTCTATTTCTTTAATTCTAGTATTATGATTTATTATGTATTTTCTTTTAATGTAAAGGGACGCGTCCCTATGATATTTATGTGGTGTGTTTGAGTTTCCTTGTGTAGACGAGATGAAATCATTATCTTTTATGAAATATGTTATTCTAATTAATTTATTTGTGAAATGTTCCGCGCCACATTGCATGTCTTATGCAATGAATAATAGTTAAGAGTTGTACAAGACCTCTTAAAGGTCAAGTACACAATTGTTCCGACTCATGGGGTTTCCCTAACTTCGAGAGGTAATTTCAAGTTATTACAAACTTCCTATAAGAGAATAAGTTTATGGGAAATAGTTTAGGGTCAAAAGTCTCACAAACCACGTCTAGTAGAGTCTTGTTCATTGGTGTGAGTTGCAACATATCCATGGATGAGAGGCTATAAGACGATAGAGTTTCATTTTCTTCATTACACTTATATCGTTTCATAGAATTTAACTCCATAAGGTATATCTATTCTTTTCCCTTTTTGGTGATTTTCTAGATCTAATTTCCTAGATAGGGAGATGTTTCAATGTTTTTGTGAGAGAAATGTCAATTTTGATGCTTATGAAGGTTACTTTTGAGTATTGTAATGTGATACAAATTATAGCTATGTGTGACTTATGATTTGAAAGTATTATTATGTCATATTTTATGATGGTGTAGTTCTAAGAATGGTAAGAGTTAGAATGATTTAATGAAATCCATTTCATGAGGTTGAGTTATAATGTGCCTAAGCGTTGAATAAGTTTATGTTTACTAGTGTTATATAAGATTGGTTCCTAAGAGGAAAATGTTATACTTGATTTTCAAGGTTGATGTTTAGTCTTGATGTGCATGAGTTGATGGTAATATGAGTACCTACATTGTGGGAGTCATAGTGGTACTTTGGAGAATGAGACATTAAAGATGGCTTTACCCTAAGTGGGAGTGGTAGTATGGGATGCTACTCTCACATTGCACTTAGTACAACTTACCAAGTCTTTTGGAGTGAGTTAGTTTTGCATTGTCTATTATATTGTCATGCCTTCTTGTCAAATTTTCTTGCAAGGTGCATTATTGAAATTTTTAAGTATGTGACACTGAAGTTTTGAGTTCACTATAAATAAGTTCAAATTTTGAAAAAAATTAATTTTTCTTTGATAACAGTTTCAATGAGAACGAGAATGATGTGTTCTGGCATATTTAATATTGTAGAAGGTAGTTCCTCTATAAAATGAATAATTCAAAGTGATTTTTGAATTTTAGAGGTTTTGTAAAGTTTCCTGTGTTACAGGGATGGTCAAAGTAAAAATCTTCAATTTGAAAGAAATTTCATTGTCATGAATTGCGGCTTAGATTTGTGTAGAAGTATTGTATTTGATCATGTTTAGTGTTTGACAAGCTAGTTCCTCCATAAGTGAATGGTAAGGGTGAATTTTGAAAAGTGAAAGTTCTCGCTAAGTGCTTGTGTTACAAAGTGTTTAAAAGTGTGAAATTGTGCACCTCGTTACTTGGTGCCTTCACTATGATGTTTGATACTTGATTATAATTTATTATGTAATTCTATGTGAGTCATTGATTGTCTTAACGTTCTTAGTGTCATTCGAGGAAGAATATTATACCAAGTGGGGTAGAATGTAACACCTTATAATGAAATAAGGTGAAATACAGATTTTTAATTGTGTCTTGAGTTTATTTAGTGATAAATTGAGTATTACTAGTGTTCTTATGTAGTGTGTGATGTTTGGTTAAGGTTAAAGGTCAAACGTCCCAGAATGTCCATGACGTTGGAAGATATGCCTTAGATAGTGCTTGTTTGTTCTCATGTGATTGATTGAACTTTATGTGTTTGTTTCGCTTGAAATTGATGTGAGATGTTAGTATGGTAGTCATACTTGATCTCTTTTCCATTAAAGGATCCTCTTTCTAAGAGATTTCAAACAAGAGTTTTCCAACCCAAACTTATTTTATCTTTGACTCTGAGTATGGGTCTTGCATGAAAATGTGTGTATTGATTCAACTATGATGCTTCTAATGTTAGTTGGTGATATTAATAATAAAACTTCAATGAAATCATGTTAAATCTTTTTATTGAATTTTGGATTAAAAATGGGTTCAATGAGCTTGATTTTGTAGTCTTTGAGCTTTGTATTACTTGTGTTGTCATTGATGTTTAGCTACCCCTAAGGGCTAATTAATGAGTAGAGATGATGTATCCAATGTACAACTTGAGATGAGTTCTCCTATAAAAAAGATGAATGAGTCACTTGGAAAGAATCTCCTTATTCATTAACTATGCGCCCACATAGGACTATCTATTGGAAACCCCATGTAAAGGCTCAAGAATTAAACAACCTTAAGCAAGTAGGGATCCCTCATCCGGTAAGCGTTAATAACGGGATTCTGTGTCTAGCTCTCATGGTCTATTTTGGTTAAAGCTAGCCCCCACAAATGAATGTTATGAACTAAAATTTATAAAGGGTGTACTGCTTAGGTTAGATAGTGGAATGAGACTCTATCTATCCATTGCACAAGTAGGCATTTGGAAGGAGTCTTGGTGTGTCCTTTTATGAAATAAATGAATGGGTCATTATACGATGAAATGAAAAATGAGGACTATATTCTAAGGTTAATTATGTAATGTGACTTTATGTCTAATGTTTATGAAGTTTTGTTATTCTATGCCTAATGTTCATGAAGTATGAAGTTCAAATGTCTAATGTTAAAGAAGCATGTTGAAGCTATGTCGTATATGATGAAATTTGGAATGATGATTGTGTTGTGCTTAATTCAATGGAATCCTTGAGGAGAATATTGTGAGTAGCAATATGGGATACTACTTTCACAATGCACTAAGTGTAACTTGTAAGTCCACTTGGAGAAGGGCAGCTACGTGAAATCCTTAATGCATGTATATTGATCTACTGTGTATGTAAGATCCAGAAAATGACAGGTTAAATATATCTTTTTTTTAAAAAAAATATGGCATAAGGTCCTAAATTGTCTAATATGTTGTATAGAGGTAGTATCTAAGAGTTTAGGTGCATTGGAAGCCAAATGACAAGAGACGACGAAGACGTTCGACGACCTAGGTGCATTGTGAAGTACTTAAATAAGTTATTATGGTATAGATATGAAGTGTGTCAATTTTCGTGAAGTTTGGAGGTAAAACGTCCAAGAACATCCACGATGTTTGAAAGATGTACCTTGAAATGACCTTGTTTGTCTAAGAATGTTTCCTCGAGTTTTACGTGTTTGTTTTGGATGAAATTCATGAAAGAGGTCCTAAGATCATATACCGTCATGTTTGGGTTATAAACATCAAGTAAAGTATCTCCAAAGACCATCTAAGGGTCCTTGAGAAAGGACCTAAAGTTTGTTCCAAGGCTTCCCAAGACAGCCCAAACCACAGAGGCACATGACGACCAGTGGGTCAATCGACTCCCCGTTGGTTCGGTCTTGTAAATTGGGACTTATACATGGGAGGTAATAGGACAAATACCATCCTCATTCCAAGACCACTAATCAATAGGACGGTCCGTTGGTCAACGAATATGGCCATAGTATGAAAGATGTGCCGTGAAATGACCTTGTGTTTCTAGGCATGTTTAATTTAGTTTTACGTGTTTGTTTTGGATGAAATTCATGAAATAGGTACTAAAATTGTATACGGTCATGTTGGGTTGGAATCTTCCAAGAAACTTTTCCCGAGGACCAACAAAGGGTACTTGAGGAAGGACCCTTCATGGTGTGCAAGACAGCCCAACAAGTTGTTGGCAATCGACACCCAGTGGACCAGTCGACGCCTCATTAGTGGTGGATCGTCTATTGGGATATAGTATTTGGTGAAGATCATCCAAGGACCAGCCTTAGTACCTGACCACGGACCAACATGATGCTCCGTTGGTGGCTGTCCGTCGATGGCACTGTCCCTACGTGGAGGTTCACTATAGGTTGAGGGTTAAACTTGTAAATTCACCCCATATCCCAATAAGAATATTTTAGGTTCCTAAGGGGTATTTTGGGTATTTTTAATGTGTATTTAAGTGTTTAACACTTAATAGATTTCATTCATCAAAATAAAAACCCCAAAATCCCTTTGAAATTCTTGAAGAGTCCATTGAAGATAAAATTCAAAAAAGAACTTAGATTGGAGAATTTAGTTTTTATTCTTCATAAAATTGTAGTATTATCATTGTTGAGATATGGTTTTTGATCCTTGAAACTCGTTTAATCAAAAAGCCCAACTTTCGAAGATGTTTTCTAAAGATTTCAAAGTTGAACTTGACCTTTTTCATGATCTACCATGGGTTCTTGCATTGATGGTTTTTGAACGTTGGTTATGGATTGAATTGTTATTTTGTTGATGATTTTAACATAAATTACCTATGAACCCATGTAATTGATGACCCTACTTTTTGACTAATTTATGGGTTACTTGATCTTGGTTTAACGCTTATGAATTAATGTGTAGTTTCTTATGGTCTTCCTAATGATGTAAGAATTGTACCTCAATTATTATATGATGTGTATTAGATTTATAAAAATATATTTCATTGAGTATTATAGTTTATGTAATTAATCGATGTTCATGGCCATGGGTAAGGGCCTTGTGATGTTGAATTGGGTTATTTGACATTGGATTGAATTGTTGATGATGGATTGGTGGTACTTCCCTACTTAAAATTATTTAATTTTAATTAGACTTCAATTATGTTGTTATTGGTATGGTCTACTTATGGTGGCGGAGTTATGTGAATTGGTGTGACCTTGTCATGTTATTTTAAATATTATGATGATTATGGCCTTCTCAACACTACTTTAGGATTTTAATGATTAGTGTAGTTTATTATGTGAAAGTATGTGTTCTTTTATTGATGATATCTAGGTGATCATGTTAGACTAATGACTATGTGTTCTGTAGTCTTAGAGTTGAATCCATGATTGTTCCTAGTTTTTATATGAGTATATAATGGTTATATTGATATTAATAGAGTAGTATGTAGTATGACATTAATATTATAATGGTTGTCCTTATGTGCTTCTACAATGACATGTAATATGTGCTAAAGCAAAGTCGTGAAGTGTTTTATTTTGCTAGACCTGTGTTCCTTACTTGATGCATGTATGATAGTGAATATGTGATTTCTTGACCTAGGAAGCTAAAGTGTCTTAGTATTGAATGAATGAATGATAGGTGATACCTTGAATAATGATAACAGTGTCCTTTATGTGAAACCTTGAAACTATTTGTAAGGTTATGAAAGTTGAAGTCGAAAGTCGTAATGGTATCCTTCATGTTATAAATGATGGACATAAGGTTTATTGGCTGGAAGGACATCATATCAATTCTTAGGAAAGTCATGATGAGCTTCTTTTCTCCATAGTGAGGTATCCCTAGTGGACCTTTCTTCGGTAGGGAAAATGTAATTGGGTTATGAACATAGTATGGAACCCTTTTGAATGAACCTTAATATGATCTAATCTATGAGAATGAAGGCGAGCACCGAGTGAGTATGAAAATGTCATATCTATATGTCATGTGTTAGGTGTATTATAACTGTATATGTGTCGCATTATTAGTAATTTTGAGGATTTTTTAAGAACATTTATAGAGGGTGTATGTGCGGTCTCTCTATGTGTGACTTATCTGAATCTTAAGATAGCTTTTAGTGGGACAATTACATGCTATAACATGCTTAAGTTGAATATAAGCAACTTCACTGCACATTGAGTTGAGGTTACTGTAAAGTTACTTCTAAAATTATAGTATTCAGTTTAAATGATTTTTTATGTGTTTCTAATTTGATAAATGTTGTTCTTATGATTATATTATGATATTTAAATGAAAAGATGCAAATTTCCAATAAATGTCCGTTTTCATGATTTTGATGCGTTATGCCTTACTTAGTACATGTGGTTGTACTAATCCATGCTTTTATCAATATCTATAGTTTTTTGTAGATGAGGAGTATTTGGGACGCAAGATTGGGACCGTACTATCATTAAAGATAAGTTGAAGTATGTCCTCAATTGATTCGAGGGCATAAATAGATGTCTTTTATGTCTTTTATTTTGATGTATTGCAATAGACTAAGTATTTCTGTATTCGTATTATGCATGGTCCATGTCCCAAGTATTCTTGTCTCTTATGTTCAATGACATTGACACTTAGTATTTCCTATAATTTTATATGAAAGAGTTTTTAAAGACTATGATGTGTTTAGTGAAATTTTTTAATTACGCACTACTTTTCACCAATGTATATGCAATGAATTATATGAAAGGTCTTGAATAAGACCTTCTAGAGGTCGAGTGCGCCGGTACAATCCGAGATTGTTACCTAACTTCTAAGAAGTGTTCTTGGGATGTGACAGTCTAGTTATAGAGTGTGGACTTGTTATCCATGGGAGGTAAGTCTATGGTTGGTAGTCTAGAGGATCACTTAGGTGTGTATTGAAAGGATTGTATGGGCAGTTCCTCCATGCATTACCCTAGTGAGTCTTAGTATAACTTGGTTAGGAAACCTCAAAGGAAATAAGTTCATTGTGAGTTAGCATGAAGTATGTTTACTTTATGATATGTTGAGTTCACTCTAATGTACATTTTTATGCTAAGATTATGCATGTTTCAATTTATGTGTTAAATGATGATTCATATGTAATTATTCTTCTACATTCATGGAAGCTTTATTAATTATCATGAAAGCTATATTTCTTGTAAAATGTCACCTTTTGCATGATTTTGCATATGCCATACTTAGTATAATGATTGTACTAATCCATACTTTTCTATACTCTATAAGTATACGTTGGAGGAAAGTTGAAGGTTAGAAGGCAAGTTTGGGAATCGACTCTATCAAGACTATAAATATCCTCATGTACAAGAGGGCATAGTCTATGTTACTTTATTTCTTCTTTAAGATTTTTATAAGACTATTTATGTTTTTTTAAATGCAAAGGGCCATGTCACTATGATATTTATGTTGTGTCTTTAAGTTGGCTTGTGACAATGAGACTATCCTTTAGTATTTATAAAAGATGGTTTCCTTATTATAATTTATCAAAAAAAAATTTAAGTTCTGCACTATTTTCCATTTCTTATGCAATTATTGATAGGTAAGAGGCTAGTACAAAACCTTCAAAAGGTAAATTATGCCTTGTTCCGACCTAAGGGCGTCCCTAACTTCAAGGATCTACTTGCCGGTCGTACCAGTGAGCCACACATTATCTTGATTTACTCCAATTGGAGTGAAAGCATCACTCATCTCTAGAAAGTTCCGAATGTGCACCGTATGATCCTAATGTGAAAGACAAGTAAGCTACCCATTCGAATGCACTATTTGTACCATATTCTTCTCCAATTCAAATATCATACAAACCGTAGGCTTGTGAATTAATAAAGTCACATTGGTGGGTTGTGGGATTGGACATCTCTAACTCTCATCTCATTAGTTGTCATTGTATCACGTGTTTGTTCTCTTTCCTCCATCTTAGTGACTAGAATTGATAATTCCCCAATGACCAATGGGATTGGATATTCCTCTAGTCTCTGCCTTCTGTGTATGAATATTTCATGTTCTGAGAGAGGCGACAAAAAATCTCGATTGTTCTCCAGATTGGAGTATCAAAAAACATGAAATGATGAAATGTTAAGATCAAGTTGTCAACACTTGTATTTAACTTCAGAACTTCAAAAATCAAATATTTCCTAATTGCTAAATTCCACAGCAGTGGAGCCAAAAACTTATTGCCATTAAAATCTCACATGCAACTGCACGTGATCATACATGTAATAAAGTGTATCTTTAAGAGAGCTGGGTATCGTACTAACAATGACATAAGACTAGAATTTATCAACTTCTCTAACTAGTAGGTCAAAACAAATGAAATTTCCAATTTTTCAAGGTTGTTTATTATTTACTTTTACTTAAAGTAAATTATAGCTATTGCGATTCAATGTCTTAAGTTTCAAATAATGATTTGGGAAAGATCAAGGGCTGCAGCTTTATTCAATAATTATGAAATAAATATCATTCAATGTAATACTTTAATAAACTATTGAAAAAATAAATTACAGGGTTAGATGTATGATCATGGTCTCCCAACCTCTAATCACCTACAATTGATAACAATCTAACTTCATCATTGACAAATCATAACACTTTCTTTGATAACTAGACATAAGGCTACATACTGCATAACATTACATTAGGACTCTTTCATTTACTACAACCTTAGTCATAACTCATTTAGTTCATATCATAGGTAAACCACCCTCATTACCCCTTCATAAGCTTACCTCTTCAATGTACACATGGAGTCCTATACCTAACATAAACTAAGTAAACTCATTTAGAAGTCATAAGTGTAATTCACATGCATAGTCATAATTCATGTCTAGACCCAACAAGGTCACTTAAAATGCATTCATACAATTTATACAAAACATAAGTCTTTACTTCATAACAGGATTCGATCCTATACTTAGTTGATGTCATCTAGTGCAATACATAGGTAGGGTCCATAGTCCTTCCTATACTAAGTACACTTCTAAAGGAATTTTATTAGAATTCATATTTTTATCTTAGTTCAGTTCTTATCTTTTGGGAGAAATAAACATTAATGACAGACTAGGTGAGCTACATGGGATACAATTTTCTACTCTAACACCGAAAATAGAGGGTATCACTTGACAAAGTAGGACCTTCATACTAAATAGCTACTCTAGTGGATCTGCTATGATAAAGACTAAGAGGGCACGTAGTTATGGAACAAGGAGATTTCTTCTAAAAACCTTGACTTTCTAATGTGGAGGTTTCCATCTCATGAGACTACATCTAGGTTGGGAACCCAGACTTGCTAATGTGAAGGTTCTCTTTGTGGGAAGCAGGGCATACTAATGTGAAGCTCCCAGTCTCATTTGTCATGTTCATTTTGTGCTAAGATTAAAATCCCCTTTTGAACATCATTAACCCTTTAGATAACATTATTTCATAAAGATTAGGCTTTAGGGACTTACTCCCTCATAAATCATATAGCTAAAAGGTATCTTGGATGAAAATGTTCTTTCATCATAGAACCTACATTATGTAAGAATATCCTTACACATAATCATATCATATTCATACTATAGTCTAGTTTAGCGTACAATTGAGTTATAACTTTAAACATACAAACTTATTAATTAGACTACTATTAACATACTTCGTTCAAACATGCATGTATGTGTACATATATGTGATATTTATCTTCACATAAACATCTTTAGGCACACATTTTCTTAACTTCATTAATAATATAATTTACATACATAGAAATTAGTAAAAATGCATAGGATAACTATCGTTTCCTTAACCATCATTAGTCGACCCTACTAATAGATATTCACGGTGTGCATGTGTACATTGGTCAACATGATCACAAAATGGCTATAACATAAAATTGAGAAAGCCATCCTCTAAATATCACAACACATGTACAACAATCTTTCATGTCTCGAGTCTACCACTTCTAGAGTATTTACGAGTATAAACTAAATACACTCACATTACGTCATATGAGGCAAGTACATATTCAACAAAAAAATAGAAGAGTCATAGAATAATTTGATCACACATTCATATAAGGTTCTTATTGGTGGGGGTCATGCTACAAAGACATTCTTCATCATTAGCCATATGGACCACACCTAAGCCTTACATGATCATTACACATATAAATATAATATCATCCCCACACCTAAGTCATGTAACTCAAGTGGAGGGAGATTCATATACTTGACATAACATAGATTAGAATATGATATTAGAATGAAGTCTAAATACATCAACTCCTAAACATGGAATCATTATATCAATTCATCTCATGTCAAATGCCTTCTAGGTCATGATCATATCACATATACATGTACAAGAATTTAATCATCACTATTTATTGTATATTATATGCTTATTAAAAGAAATATGTCAACTTAAAAAATCTCCAAGATAATAACCATCTTGATCGATCCCCAATAATTTAGATTCAATTGATATAAATAGTAATAGCAATAATAAATTCAATACAATTAATACCTATTATATAAACATTTAATAGAGATCACAAGACCCACATTATAGGATAAATTTGAGAAATTAGGAGGATCATGGGTTCTTTATAAAATTTAATATAAATTCATCTTAAATTCAATATCTAAATATATATTCATCATTAGATTGCTTTCGAAATCAAATTATGAAAGAACCCATATATCTAGATTAAAATATAGGATTTTTGACTAAGAATAATGTTTCGAAAAGCATTAAAAGGACTTATAGAGAAATTAATACCTATGGATGAAGGATAACTATACCTTTTACATTATAAAGCCCAAGGAAATTTGATAAGAAATCTCCAAGAATCCACCTCCATAGCTTGTTCTTGAGCTTGGTCTTCATTGGAGGTTTTGGGAATTTTGATTTCTTAATGGGTGTTGGGGTTTTGACTTAGGAAAATTGTTACATACAAAAAAGTTCAAAACCGTAACCTAAAGTTACAAAAACACCCTCATACTTATTGGGACTTTTAGACAATTCAAACTTGACTTTAAAATGACGCAACCAAATTTGGGAAGTGGCTGTGTCACGGAGGCAGTCCCAAATCTTTCCTAACATAATTTTTAAGGCAGTGAGTCTTGTGAAGCTCGCGGGACACACAGACAGACTACGTATCAGGCACGTGACACAAGGTGGGGTTCACTTCTTGGTTCTGCACGCCGCCTTGGGCAGCTTCCTTGTCTAGCATTTAGGTCCTTCTCACGGTCCTTTAGGGTGGTCCTCAGAGAGTAATACCCAAAGTTTTTGAGCATAAACATGTATATTAAGACATTAGATTCACCTCTACTATAATTAGACTCATAGAAACACGTAAAAACATGGAAAATATGTAAGGACACACTCACAAATCTATAGACTAACATTCGAATGTCGGGGACGTTCTTGGACGTTAGACCTCCAAAAATCTTCAAATTAATGAGGTGTAAGTTCAATATTAAGGTATATATTTACATTTTAAAAGTACAGGAACGAATCCCTTAGGTCTCCATTACAAGCCCTCAAGGAGGACCCAAAGGTTGTCGAGACATTACCTTCGCAATGTAAATCAATGAACCATGTTGATGTCCAATTTCCCAATTGATGCCTTATCAATGGAGGCGAAGTTCAAAACTTGGCTTGGTTAGCCTTGTGTCCCAAATAAAGAGTTGTAGTCACCAACGATGGAGCATCAGGATGCCCGTTGACTTCTCTTCATCGATGTTGGCAACAACTGTAACATGTGTACTGTTTCATTAAAGAGGTGAATGAGAAATTCACTCCACGTTCTAATCTGACCCTAATTGGTTTATTTGGTTATTTTGGGGAGTATGTATGTGATAAAAAATGATACAACCCCATTCCCAATTAAATTCACACAAATTAGACATCCCTACCAAACCTACTCTCTCTATAACCCCTCAAGTTTTAGAGGTTTTCTTCTACATTGAGGTACATTAATCCTTCATCTCTAGTTATTATTCCATCTAGAGAGTTAATCTTAAAGTTTTCAAAGAGAAAATATTATCAATCTCTTTTTCTTCAATCTAGTCATGGGTTCTTTTTCAAAAAAAATTGAAGGCTTTCTCATTATGAATTTATAATAATGTATTGATTTTACAGTGTATTTCAATACAATTACATGATTAACCAATGTCCCCTTCAATTCTCAGTTTAGCCTAAGTGTGGGCATTGTGATCGTGACTTTGTATAGATTGAATTATGATTCAGGCATGTTGAATTTCTTATATCTACTTCCTAATACGTGTATTAATGATTAATTATGTATTGTTGGTCCAATGACTATTGATGCATGAAGACTATATCCTTTCTTCCTATTGAATGTTAATACAATGCCTTCATTGTAATCTCGATTAGTGAATGATCGAAGGATTCATTTATGTAAAGAAAAGTGTGGCTAATGCCTTATATTGATGTTATTGATGAATTTTGGGTATGAATCATTCATGATCTAAGTAATGGAGTTTTAGTAAGATTGATTTATATTCTTTTAGCCGAAAGATTAATAATTCTATGTACATGACGTGTACTCAAGTTTTGGGTAGATGAAGCATGATTTAGACTAGGTTATTATGCCATTAGAGATTGCCCTAGAATAGTAACATTAATGGACTTTAAGTATTGATAAAAGTAAAAAATATTAGTAAGTGATCTGTGTCTTTATACTCTCTAGTATATTGGTAATGTATTTGACTATGATGTAGCATGATCTTGTAGTAATTTGTACACGGTTCATTTTATGATTAAAATACATTTAGCTACTGCCCTATACATTCATTTTTGAGGAAAAAGCTACATTAATCAATGATGATAAAAGAATGATAAATTGGTAAGAATGACTCTTCCCTTTTACTTTCTATATAATTGTTAGTTGATGAAGACCCGCATGCAATTGTGTGGTATGGTCCACTTATGGTAGATGTGGTTACTATATTGTCAATATATATGTGATGTGATAATGATCTTGAAGGCAATTATACTATGAATGTGTGTTGGTGATGATCACCCTCTGTGAAGCTTTTACCTAGCTTTTTTATTCAAATTGTGATCTAGGTTTATTGCTAAGGTTGCAAATATATGAATGACTAGGTTGGGATTTGGTTAGGTGGTTCCTTAAATAACTATAAATGTTTAATTATCTCATACCTATGTACCCCTATGTGAAAGTTTTAATAGCTAGGGGTAGGAGTCTTAAATGTAATATGAAGTTAGCTTGTCTCCTATGCTAAATTGTGTTGTCTAATCTATTATTGAAAGTGTATTGTGGTCCCAAGAGGGTGGCTGGCTGAATGTGTTGTTTATAGCCTTTATGTGATCATGTTGGCCAATGCGCACACACAATCAAACATTATGTATGCTTACAAGGTAGTATAGGTTCATGGTGTCTAAATGAAATGTTGTTCTCATATTAACTAAATTTCTTCTAATATTACACCATAAAAAAGAGCTAGATTAAATTAGAGACTAAGATGTCAGCTTTGAGTTTATTAAGTCCTTAAATGACTAATTCAGTGTGTTAAGTTTGGATGAATTTGGAGGTCAAACGTTGAAGAACATCCAAGACGTTAGAAAGTTTGTCTTTAGACGTTCTAGTGAGTCCTTGTACGTTTTCTTTGTTTTTATTTGTTGTTTGAAGTTAATAAGAATTCTAGTAAACCCTATTACCTTAATAGACATTTTAGGGTCAAAACATCCAGGTCCGACCCCCCAAGGAAAGCCTTAGGGGCCCATAAAGGGACCCCTATCTTTTGCAAAGCAAACTGCCCAACGCAGCAGGGTTTGTGCCTTCGTGAAACACAGGCGCATCTCACCCTGGTATCTTACGCCGCTTTCCTAGAATTAATTCCCAATAACTTATTAAAACATCCCCACGACGCGGACTTGCTCCCCGACGATGTTTTTTAAAGCTGAAAGTTGAGTTTGATATGACTAAAAGTCCAAATAATTATATGGGTATTTTGGTAATTTAGGGAAACATTTATTAACTATTTTTTATACCTTTCTAAATATTTGCCCAAGCCAAAATCCCAACACCCATTAAGAAATAAAAATCCCAAAAACTCACATCTCTTCCAAATTCTCCCAAAACCTCAAGTGGAGACCAAAACTAAAGATCAAGCTAGGGGTTGGATTTCTATGGTTTCTTCTCCATTTATTCATGGGAATTTTATCAAATATTGTAATCCTTCATCCTTAGTTATCCATTCATCTAAGGAGTTAAATCAATGAATTTCAAAAGCGATTCAAATACCAAAATTGCCAATTTTATGCTTGCCATGGGTTCATTGTCAAGTTTATTAAAAATCCATTCTAATGATTGATTATGTTAAATTTATATCTTAATTATGAATTTTGATAAAAATTTATGAAGAAACTATGATCCTCCATATTTCTCAAATTGGCGTATAATGTTTATAGAATTGTGATTATATTGTATTTAATTGCTTACTTCTATGACTATATATATAAATTGAATATGAATCGTGTATAAATTATCAAAGATTATCATTAGCTTGGAGATTTGGTAAATTGACCTATTTCTTCTAATCAGCCTAGAACAATGTATTGAACTGTGGTGATTGGTATGGTCCACTTATGGTGGCAATGTGTACATTTTCGTACATGTTTATGTGATATGATCATGGACTTGGAGGAATTAGATTCAAGATGAATTTATGTGATGATTTTCATGTTTAGTATGTTTAAGGAGTTAGCTTTTATTCTAATATCATGTTCTAAGTGAATTCATGTTTTGTGAAGTGCATAAATAGCCTCAAAACTAGTTGCATGACCTTGGTGTGGGGGTGATGATATATTTATATGTTTGATGATCATGTTAGGGTTAGGTGTGGTCTATATGGTTAATGATGATATATATCCTTGTAGCATGACCCCTACTTATAAGAACCCTATATGAATTTGTGAACGAAGTATACTAGGAGTCTTCTATTCTAATTATTGAGTGTCTTCTTGTCTCTTATGATGTAATGTAAGTGTGTGTAGTCTATACTCCTTAATACTAAATATGTGTGTATGACTTGAGACTTGAGGAATGTTGTACATATGTTTTGATCTTTAAAGTGTGGCTTCCTCAATACTATGTGATAGGCATTATGTGATCATGTTGAACAATGTACACACACACACTTCATGAATATCTATGAGTAGGATAGATTCATGATCATTATGTAAAGGATAATTCTCCTATGAATCATTACCTATATCTATGCATGTAAAATATATGATTTATGAAGTTAGGAACATGTGTGCCTAAAGTTGTTTATGTGAAGGTAGATCTCACATATATGTACACACACATATAAACATGATATTATTATGTGATAGAACATTATCACAAAAGGTAGGTTCTATGGTGAATGTAGAATTCTCAATCTTGATACCTTTGATCTAGATCATATATGAGATAGTAAATCTCTAAGAGCTATTATATATGAATTAATGTTATTTTATAGTCTTAATGATTGATAAAAAGTGAGTTCAGCCTAGAACGGAGCGAACATGACAAATGAGAGTGGGAGGTTGATGTCTAGTAAGTCCGGCTTTCCATAAAGAGAACCTTTATGTTAGTAAGTCGGAGTTCCCAACAAAGATGTTTTCTCATGAGATAAAAACCTCCATTCTTTGTTAGTCAAGGTTTATAAAATAAATCTCGTTTCATAACTATGTTTCCACATAGGACTCTAGCTTGTGGATCTTTCCTAAATATCTATGTATGAATGATTACACCTTCGGAAAGTGTTAACCCTCTCTTTTTGGTGTGGGAGTAGAACACTGGAGTTCATGTACCTCACAATGTCTTTGTCGTAGATGGTTATGTCTCCCGAAGATTAGTAAATTAACAAAGATAAAAATATGAACTCTAATCTAAATTCTTTGAGAAGTACACATTGTATATGAGGATTATGGACCTTACTTATACAGTGCACTAGATTACTTCAAGAAAGGATAGGATTGAAGAGCCTTATGAAGTAAAAACATATATTATATATGAATTGTATGAATGCATGTTAAATGACCTTTTTAGGTTAAGGTATGAATTATGACTATAGATGTAAGTTTAGCTTATGACTTCTAAATGGATTTAGTTAGTATATTTGGGGGTATGGTACTCTATGTGTACACTTCATAAGTAATTTTGTGAAGCGGTTATAAGGGTAGTTTACCTATGATATGAACTAAATGATTTTTGACTAAGGTTGTAGTAAAGTAAAGAGTCCTTATATGTTGGTATGAAGTGTGTGGCCTTATTTCTAGTTGTAAAAGAATATGTTATGACTTGATTGACTATGTTATGACTTGGTTGGTTATGTAATGAATTAATTGATTATGTTATGACTTGATTGAATATGTTATGACTTGTCGAATATGTTATGACTTGTCGAATATGTTATGCCTAGTCTATGATGACTTCTTTGGTACACTTTGTGGAAGTAGCATTATGGGATGCTAATAATACATTGCACAAGTGTACTTAGGAGTTTTTTTAAGTGATGATCCTTATGTGAATTTTATGTTTTTGATGTGCTTATAACTTATGAGCATATGATGTTGTGTTTATGAAACATATTATCAAAGACTATTGTAAGGTGACCTCAAAGTGATACATTGTACTATGTACACTTGAGGGTTACACAAGGAAGAAAGTAAGATCTAAAGTGACGTAATGTATTGTATGTATTTAATATGACTCAAAGTATGATAAATGTCTTTGTGTTCTAATGATTTGTATCCATGTCTATATGATGTATGTAAACTATATTGATGTTACATGTACCTATGTTCATAAATTTTACTAAAAAGACACATTGCATGATTTCAAATGAAATGTCCTCTTTCAATGCATGTTATTGCATGGTTGTCCTACTTAGTACATTCTTGTACTAATGCTATTCTTGTTCATCTTTTTATAAAAAGTATAGGTTGTGATTGCTAGAGGATGTCTCCGAAGTAAAGATCTTGGATAGATCTCCCAAGTTCAAGTAAAGGGACCCTTATGATTCACGGGTTTCCTATGTCAAGATATCTCTTTAAATAGATGCAATAGCTTAGAAATATATTTCATGTTGTTAAGGGTCGTTTCTCTATTATAATCTATTTATGTATAGTCTAAGATCGCACAAGAGACTTAGAGTTTTACTGTGTATTATGATATTTTATATAGATATATGAAGTAATGTTCTATCATATTATGTTCTATGGAATGTTTTAAATTTTCGGCTATTTTTATGATTATGCAATGAAAGTTGTCTAAGGGCTTGTCTTAGACCTCCGAGAGGTCGACACCGCATTGTTAAGATTTGAGGATACCATAACTTCTAGGGTATACCCTCGTGCCGTAACAAACATTCTATCAGCTAATAATGTTTTGTGTTTTGTCCTTAGGAAGTCCCGTATTGTCACGCCTAGTAAAGTTTCACTTCATTGATGGTGAGTCGCAACACATCCATGATGCGAAAAAACATAAGACAATAGGGTTTCCTTCTTCACTATTCTCCAGTAGTGCCATAGAACACAAATTTATATTATATCTGTTTTATGTTTCCTTGGCTTGTTGTATTTTAGATGTGATTTATTGTATTGGGATGATGTCTCGATTCTTAAGGGTAAAATGGTGAGTTTTTATGCTTACCTTGGTTTTGGGGTTTGATGTGTATATGTGAAGGTGATTTTGTTATATGTTGATTGATGCCATTTATTGCTCAAGGTTGTTAATGAGGAAGGAGAATCGATGTTGAGAAGTTATCATATGATGTAGTTACAGCTTGTTAGTAGTTGTTGTGGCTTAATAGAGTTCCACTTTGAATGACGGATTGCACTATTATTGTGTAGGATGGTAGCATGATGTTATGAGATAGGCTTAAAAAGTCTCGGAGAATGTGGTATATAGTGAAAAAATTAATGTTGCCTTTGTATATGTGAAGAGCTTCATAATTGGCCTTTTGTGGATGGGAATCTTCTGTATAGGGTTGATCCTAAGGAGGGAAAATAGTGCATTGAACCTTGTAAAGTGATTGTGAAGAATGCTAGTTAATGGGAGGACCCCTATGACTAGTTAATGATTCCCACTACGAACCTATTCTATGAGTGGTAAAAAGGGGGAAAGGAGTTTTATTCCATAAGTTGGAAGTATAATTACCCTAAGATAACTTAGGGGGATGTATGATATGTACCCCTTAACTCTTAAAGAAAAGGAGAGAATTAAAGTGGACCTACATTGAAGTTGGTTAGTTGTCTTTTAAGATTGAATTTGAGAATGTTTAGTTGAAATAGTGCTTAGATTGTACCTTCGCATGGTTGGTTGGAAGGTTCCGCCAAAAGTGATGAACCTTATAGGTTGATATTGAATTGTGTTGACCTTAGTTTTTAAGTGCATGAGGTGATGAACATTGATTAGACTTACCCCATGTGGGGGATAATGTGTATAGATGGTAAGATGTTAACTTACCTTGATGTCCGTTTGTTGAATTCCCTTGAACTTCACTAGGTTGAAAATCACTATGAAGTGATAGTAAGAAGGGTGTTCTTAATCTTAGATCCCAAGGGAGGGATGATGTGCTTAGTTGATAAGGGTTGTAAGATAAAATTTCTTAGAGTTGAGATAATTTGCTCTTATATTGGTTTATCCTAAGTGGGGGAGGATGATTTGAGTAGAAAGGTTGTAGATATCCCTATCTTTCCTTCTATTCTTACTCATGCGTGAAACCAAAGAGTTATTAAGAAGCTAGTTTATGATAGTAGTCTTGCATAAAAGGATAAGTTGCATGTTTTCTATATGTTATGCATATCTTAAATGGCTCTTTATTATGAATGTTACGAAAGGTCATTACTGTATAAAAAAGGTAATTTTGATAAATTTACAAGTTTCTCATACTGTGGTGCATCCTTATATGATAAATGTGCAATTTGATTTCATTAGATAGCATAATGATCATGCTTGATGTCACTAATATTGTATGGTTTTTTGGCCTCACTTTGAGAAATGGAGTCGCTTTTAATTAAGAAAAGACGTGTCTCTTTCAAAAATGTGTGACTTTTCAGATTTGGGGAGTGTTACTATAGGCTCAATCTTGAGGAGACATGGTTTGTCTAGCCTATATATGTTTGGGTGTGCCTATGAAGTGTAATAAATTTTCCTAAATGACGCATGTTTATAAAAACTAGTGATGTTATTGGTGTGACCTACCATGTTAATTTCAAAAAGAAAAAAGTATAAGCATAATGTTGTTTGGAGTAAAGAAATCCCCCTTAAATATGAATTAACCTCGACACATTGCTATCATATGAATTCTATGAGGCCATGTGTATAGGTTGTTACTAGGAGAAGGTAGTTCCTCCTCCACAAAGCTAATAATGGTAATTTCATATATGACCTTGATGGTATTATGTTTAGACTATAAGATTGTAGTCAATCTACATTATTCATGATTCTTTTGAAACTCAATTGATTGTTCGAAATTTTTTCACAAGTTAATGTATGGATTATGCTTATGAGTGCAATTGAAATCCATATTATGTCTAACCTTTTGATGAAATGATGAACATGTCTAAAGTTTTAGAAGGCAGTTCGTCAAAATTGCAATGAAAATGAAGAAGTAAGTATGCGTGGAGTGAAGTGTAGAAGTGGTCCATGATTGATCTTGTTGCCTTGACTACATGCTAGCATGAAATTGTTATTTCATGGTAATTTATGTGAATTTTTTACTTATATATGATAACATGTTGAAGTGTTTAATCTGCTATAAGACTCATTGAGTCCTTCAAAGTGTTTAAAATATTTCAAGTGTAATTTGAGAGCGAATGTTTCCAATTGGGGGAGTATTGTTACACCCTCAAAATTATTTAGGTTGAATTAGAGTTTACCATGTTTCTTATGAGTTTATTAAGTCCTTAAATGACTTATTATAGTGTTAAAAGTCAGTGTGTTATCTTTGGAAGAGTTTGGAGGTCAAACCTCTAAGAACGACCAAGACGTTTGAAAGTTGGTCTTTAGATGTTCTACATATTCCTTGTATGTTTGCCTTGATTTTATGTGTTTTTTGGAGTTTAGAAGCCGTGTAGTTTACCCTTTTACGTTAATAGATATGTTAAGGGTCAAAACATCTAGGTCTGACCCCCCCAAGGATCGCCGTAGGGGCCTACGAAGGGACCCCAAACATTTGCCAAGCAAGCTGCCAAAGGTAGCAGGGGTTGTGCCTTGGTAAAACCCAGGTATGTCGCGCCCTGGTCTCGTACTATACGTTCCATGAATTGAATCCAAAGAACTTGTAGGAACAGCTCCGCGACGCGGACTTGTTCCCCAACGAACTTCACAAAGCTGAAAGTTTAGTTTGACATGTATAAAATTCTAAATAAGTATGGGGATGTTTTTGTAACTTAGGTAAACATTTATTAACTGTTTTGAAACCTTTTCCCAAGAAAATTTCCCAACACCCATTAAGAAAAAAAATCCACAAAAGTCTAAGCTCTTCAAATTTCTCCCAAAATCCACAAAAGTCTAAGCTCTTCCAATTTCTCCCAAAACCTCCATTAGAGACTAAAAATCAAGATCAAGCTATGGGATGGATTTCTATGGTTTCTTCTCCAATTCTTCATGATTATTCCATCAACAAGGTATCATAATCCTTCATCCTTAGTTTTCTTTTCATCCATGGAGTTCGATCAATGACCAAAATTCTCGATTTTCAATCTAGCAATAGTTTCATTATTAAATTGATTTCAAAGTCAATCTAATGATGGATGTATGTTTAATTGATATCTTAATTATGATTTTCAATCAAATTTTATGAACAACACACGATCCTCCGTATTTCTCAAATTGGCCTATAATATGGATCTTGTCATCTTGATTTAATGTTCATATCATTATGATTAGATTGTATTCAATTGATTATTTATATTACCTACTATATCAAAAGGATATTAATTGTGGCGGAATGATCAAATATGATCATTAGCTTGGAGATTTTTCAAGTTGACCGATTTCTTCTAATGAGCTTAGAACATTCTATTGAATTCTGTTGATTGATATGGTCCATTATGGTGGAGATGCTTACATTCTTATACATTTTTATGTGATATGAGCATGGAATTGAATTCCTTAGATGCAAGCTTAATTCATGGGATGATTTCCATGTTTACGAAGTTGAAGGATTTTCCCTTTATTGTAACATCATGTTCTAAGTGAATTGATGTTTTGTGAAGTATATCAATAGCCTTAAAACTAGTTGCATATCCTAGGTGTGGTAATGATGTTATATCTATAAGTGTGATTATTATGTGAGGGTTAGCTGTGGTCGATATGCTTACTGATGATTAATATCCTTATAGCATGACCCCTACCTATATGAACCCTATATATATGTGTAAACAAAATATACTAGGAATATTCTATTCTAATGAATGAGTATGTTCTTGTCTACTATGATGTAATGTGAGTGTGTGTAGTCTATAGTCCTTGATACTAAATATGTGTGTATTCTATAGTCCTTAAAACTAATCTAAATTCCTTGAGAAATGTAATTGTTAGAAGAGGAATATGGACCCTACCTATACATTGCACTAGATGACTTCAACAAAGGATAGGATTGGTGAACCTTATGAAGTAAATACTTATGTTATATATGACTTGTTAGAATGCATGTTAAGTAACCTTGTTATGTTAAGATATGAAATATGACTATGCATGTAAGTTACACTTACGGCTTCTAAATGGGTTTACATAGTATATGTGGGGGTATGACACTCCATGTGTACATATCACAAGTGATCTTGTGAAGGGGTTACAAGGGTAGTTTACCTATGATATGAATTAAATGATTTATTACTAAGGTTGTTGTAAAGGAAAGACACCTTATATGTTGGTATGAAGTATGTGACACTACTTCTAGTTGTAAATGAATATGTTATGACTTGATTGATTTTGTTATGACTTTATTGAATAAGTCATGACTTGTTGAATAATTTATGCCTAGTCTAGGATGACTTCATAGGTACACTTGGTGGAACTAGCATTATGGGATGCTACCTACACATTTTGCTAGTGTGACTAAGGAGTTTTCTTAGGTGATGGTCCTTATGTTAAGTTCAGGTCTTTGATGGTTTTATGACTTGTGAGTATGTGTGGTTTTGTTTATGAATCATATTATGAAAGACTATTGTAAGGTTACCTCAGAGTTATATATTGTACATAGTACACTTGAGGTTTACCGAAGGAAGGAAGTAAGATATAAACAGAAGTAATGTTTTATATGTATTTAATATGCCTCAAAGTATGATAAATGGATTTGTGTACTATTGTGAGTAGTATCCATGTCTTTATGATGTATGTGAACTAAATTGAGCTTATATGTGCCATTGTTCATGAAGTTTACTAACAAGACATGTTGCATGATTTCAAAAGAAATGTCGTCTTTAATTGCATGTTTTTGCATGTTGTCTTACTTAGTGCATTCTTGTACTAATACCATTCTTCATCTTTTTACACGAAGTGTAGGTTGTGATGCCTAGAGAATATCTCCTAAATGAAGAGCTTGGATAGTTCTCCCAAGTTCAAGTAAAGGGACCCTTATGATTCAAGGGTTGCCTATGTCAAGATATTTATTCAAATTGATATAATAGCTTAAACTTATATTTTATGTTTTTACGGGTCGTGTCCTTATTCTACTCTATTGATGTTGAGTTTAATATCGCACAAGAGACTTAGAGTGTAACTATGTATTATGATATTTTTAATATATATGAAGTAATGTTCTAGTACATGATTTTCTATTTATAGTTTTAAATTTTCCTGTATTTTTACGATTATGCAATGAAAGATGTCTAAGGGTTTGTCTTAGACCTCTAAGAGGTCGACGACGCCGTGTTAAGGTTTGAGGATACCATTAGTTCTAGGGTATACATCTTGGGTCTTAACAACTAATATTCATGTAAAGTATATGTATATGAAACTTGTTATGTATTCCCTCAACTAGGATGACTTTATAGGTGTACTATGGTAAACAACAAAAAATGGACTATGCTAAGTAATGTTTACCGTACCTAGAATGCCTAGATTAAACCGAATTTACACAGATTGATGCACTTTGAAGCAGACCTCTAAACCTTTGCATCAGCCAAGATAACCAACTTAGTGAGTTAGTTTAGCAAGGCAAGGTTGGGTCTAGCCATGTAGGGCACCTGATATTAAGATTCACCCAGATGAGTCTTAACCGGACTTGAAAAGGGTAATCTTATGTTTTATGGGTCTAAGGATAAATTGGTTTTTTCCAGGTTAAGGGTAGTATTGTAATATACTAAATATTTAATTAATTATTTAATTTAAGGAGTGGACAATTCAGGTAGAGTTGACCCGAATTGATGGATTTTCGCAATTTAGGCTTCACCAGGGTTCGATCCTTGGTGGAAGCAATGATAAATTGAATTAATTGGTATTTAATGATTAAGTTGAATTAATTGGCATTTAAATTTCTGATTTAAGTAAGGGAATATCAGATTTTAAATAAAAAATTCATAATAAAATAAATAAATAAATAACAAAGAGTCCTTGTTCTACTAAGTCTTCAACTAAAACTTCTACACCTAAACTTACTGTCATCTCTCTCCACTCTCATTCTCACGTCTCTCACTCTCAATCATTCGTCCATCATCAGCAAAAAGGAGCAAAAATAAAAATTCATCACTTGAAGAACTTCCACACAAAAAGTTGGAAAAAAAATAAACTAAAAAGGAAAAGCAAAAGCATTTTTCAAACGGTTTGCGTATGAGTTTTGTTGGAGAAACATTTGTTAAAGGACGAAAAAAGTTATGGGTTTTTTTCCTCTTTGTCATTTTCCCAATATACCCGTATGTTTCAGTCGAATTCTAATCAATAAACTTTAAATGTTCCCCTTTGCATATCCCTGTAACTAACTCCCATTGATTATTGAAGGTTGGGTATGTATGCTTATAGAAACTAGGGATTTAATGTGTTTTCATGATGATTATGTTCATGTATGTATGTTCGGATTTATGTGATGATGAAAGTTTGTTCAATATGTGTGTAGCCATGTTCTTAAGCAGGTTTTTGATCATGATAAAGGCATGTTAAAGTGTTGTGTTTTTTGTATAAGATTACTTGGAAATGATGCACATAATAATTTATGAAATATCCAGTGAATTACCTAAGAATTAACGTACAAATGTTGAGAAAATGCGGACTAAAAACATGACTAAATTAATAGAAATCTGGAAATTTTGTCTTGGCTAAGTCGTTTGGATATTTTGAGTTTTAAAAAAAAAATATTTATAAGGTCATTAGGGATAGAACCTAAGACCTCACCATATGTAAGATGCTGAAAAATTAAATAATAAAATAAATGAGGTGAGGGGGATCAAAATGGGGTAAGGTTCAAGTTAAGAAATGAAAGATTAAGAAATATAAAAAAAATGAGGTGTGTGGGGAACGAACCCACAGCCTCTCGGATAGATGAGGAAATAGGAGAAAAACTAAAGAAAAATAATATGAGGTTGCGCGGGATAGATCCCATATTCTCTCGGCCAAGGAGAAAAAAGTAAGAAAACAAATGTTGGCGTTGGGATTCGTACTTGAGTCCCCAAGCTTAAATTTTAAATTAAATTTTAATATAAGACTAAGTGTTGCTCAAGGGATTTGAAATTGGGTTCCCTTTCCCAATTCCGTATTGATGCATAAGGCTTACCTGAATAAATACTTAATGAAAGCTGCCGATAGGAACAAAAATCGAAACCTTGCCATACCTACAAGATGCATAAGTCTTGTATCGTATAATCTTGGGTAAGTATGAATCACTTAGACGAATAATGGACGAAGCCTCATGGCTTGTACATATGGATTCATATGTTCAGGGTACGTTTAAAAATAAGTGAACCTAAGATGTATGAGATGAAATGATGTGACCCCCGGAGGGTTAAGTAAGAGTGTGAAACACACTAAAAGGCCAAGTGCATTGGCATATGACGAAATTAACATTCACGTAATGGGGTGAGTAATTGTGAAGAGATAATATGCTAAAGCTAAGAAATATAAAGACAATATTATAAGAGGCTAAGATGAATGGTGAAGCAAGTCTCAACCTAGCCTAGGAAAATGTTGCCAAATGTACTCACCTATGGGAGTGTAGAATGATCTAGAGTTAAAACTCAAGCATACTCCAAAAGAAAGTGTTAAGATTGAATTCATAGTTAATAAGAAAAGAAAGAGTGACTACATGACTATACGCTAGTGTAAGTAAGACAACTGCATCTATGCCTAAAAATCAATGTCACTAAATGAAATTTCTAACAGAGTATATTTATGCTAAATGATGAATAAGCAAACAAAGAGTCGCTACATGAGGATAGGCTAGTACAAGTTAGATAAATTGTGTATACGCATAAAATATATCTCCCTCAATGTAAATTCTAAGAGAGCATATGTATGTTATATGATGAGCAAATAATGAAAGGTGAGCGAAAAAGAAATAAGAATATGTTAAGAAAGAACAGAGTGGCACCAAATATAAGGCTAGTGCAAGTAAGACAAGTTGTACATACGCCTATATAATGTCACAAAAACTACTCACCTAAGAGAGTGTTGAATATTAAGATACAAGTCTCAATCATACAATATATGTAAGTGTAAGGGCAATTCACACTTAATACGTAAATAAGAGATGCTAAATAATATAATGAGATATGACTAACTTATACAAGAAGCACGCTTCGATGATTATAAGGTGAATGTAAATAGGAACTTTAAACAGAGCACTGATAGGCTAGCTATTAGAGGTGATTCCTTGTTTCGCGAAGGGCGGAGGTTCATGTAATTCTCATGAGATGAGACTGCCAACCAAGGTCGGTATGGGTCTCCCTAAATCTTCTAGTCTTTGAACTATGCTGCTAACACAGAGAACTAGCAAGTGGTTGCCCACTTAAGCGAGCTAGGGATGTTTTTTTTTCACCTTTGCTAGTGACTCCACCTATTTTTGGAAAGGGGAAAACACTGGATTTCATGATGCTCACATGATCTATTCTTGTAAAATTTGAAGCTCTTCAAAGTATGAAAGATAATGAAATGAATGATACTGAAGATGTATGTGCAAGACAATGAGGAGGTTAAATCTAATTCAGGTAATGACATTAGGTCATTCTTGGTCATTGCACTTCATAAGCCCGATGAGATTCTACAACGTCATCCTAGGTATAGCTGGTGTTTATATCAGACTACGAATGAATGAAATGAATTATGTGAAGTACGTATGAATGAAAGAAGCAGACTCTGTGTTTGCTAAACAAAGCTCCCAAGCTGAGGTCCCATGTGTTGATCCCTCATTTGGGAAGTCCTAAAGTTAAATTAGTGATTCCAAGGTGTCATTGTATATAAGCGAATTATATGTGTTATATGTATGTACTATCTCAAATATGTTATGTGTTGGGTGCAATATGAAAACAATGATTATGCATGTTACTCTCATAGCATGATTTTCCAAATCTTAGTTGGAAAGTCCAACTATCTTTTCCTTCCATAATTCATATCATTACGAGAGAGATCCTCTTAATCATGCATGTCCTTGGTGTTTACTTGCATACACCCATACTAAGTGCAAGTGTGTAATAATCCCATACTTTAGGTCGAGGTTCAGGAAGGTGTTGAAGACATTTATCGCAGCATTTTGGACATCAGAGCTTTTCATCTGAACATGGCAGGTTCTCATTCATTCGAGGATACCTGCCGTTTAGATTCTAGATTAGTAATAATTTTAGGCTAGTGGATCATGTTCCACTTATATTTATTTCCTATATTGTTCAGGCTTATGTAATGTTGTCATTTTTGCAATTGTTACTCATGTTATAAGATTATTATTTCAAGATTGAATGATAATTTATTAGATGGTTGATACAGATGAGTAATGAACTTCTTTATAAGCATATGCATGCTATAACTATGAAGTCTATGTACACTTCAAGAAAAACAGAAAGTTTCAAATTTTCTGCTAAAGTTAACCAAACGAATGTAATAACGACGTAAGTAGGCTTGTCTGCAACCTATGAGAGGTCACAAATGCTGGTTTCAGCTAGGTCTAGACCCCAGTCGTGACATATAGTATGGTTAAGAGTATGGGACCTTTTCTATGCATTGTACATGTATGACTTGATAGGATAGTTCCTTAGTTTAGTTGTATATGTACATGAATACAAATTCATGGTTATATTATGAATGTGCATTCTGTCTTATTGTCTTTATATAAAGGATTACTTATAAATACACTTATACGTTGATGTATGAATTTGTGTAACCTTAATGTGTTAAGTGAAAGTTTTTCTAACATATAAGTGTATACACACATGTATGATGATCTTGTAAATGGAGGGGCCTTGAAAGGTGTGCTCAAGTGTACCCTAAACTACATAGGTGCTTGAATATGCCATGTCCATGTGAAAGGGTTTCTGTAAGTATTTAGGTTGACGAAGGTTCATCTATGACCTATGAGCTATGCAAATGAGGAGTCATTCTCAAGACATCAATAGATAAGACATGAAGAGATCATCCTTTATGTCCTTTTCATACTTTATCAAATGAATCATTAAGTCACTTTAGATCAGGTAATTATTAATTTACATATTTCATATCATTAATTGATTAGTTCATTATTTCATTAAGAGACTCATGCATCGCATAGAGGATATTCATGTGATGGACCTAGAAAAGACCTAAGGACTGTTAATAACATCTTCAAAGCCTATTGTGCAATGTCTAGATAACATCCCATACGACCACCTAAACATCATAGAACTTCTCAAATTCTTATAGGCATCCCATATGATAAGAAAAGTCAATAATAGACATACACCATGGTAGCAAAGCATAGAATCCAGAGTTCTATCCTATCCTAATGAGGTTGTTCTACTTTCCAATGGTGAACTTAGACACATCACATGTAGGAACATGGTTAAGGAAATATGAAGGACATGCTTTGTAATCTAGTGTGATTCTTTAACTAGAACTACTACCATTACCACACTTACTCGATTCAAGCCTCCGTTCTAATAAAATTAATCACACTAAGGTTCATACAAAAGGGTTCCATATCAAGTTAATAACCTTATTACATTTACCATACCAAATCAAGGTCCTCTAGGGCTATCTCACTATGGCAACAAGAATCTCATAATGACATTTCTATGAATTGATATGATGTCGTTCCAGACAATCAACCTTAAGTCCACCATTCGTTAAAGGAAGGATACCACTTGGCTCAAGGTTTAACATAAAGACCCTATTATCATCATTCAAGGTCTCACCTGACATTCATTCATTCAAGACTAATATACTTTAGTTTCCTAAGTCATGATATCACATATTCATATTCAAACAAGCATCAAGTAAGGGACACAAGTCTTCCTAAAAACGACACCACATACTTTACCTTAACACATATAACGTACATTCTTTATACACATAGTAATGACCCTTAACATCATTTAGTAATTATATTCATTACCTTAACATCTGAAAACGGTTGGTCTACATTGCTAAGGTAAAACTGACAACTCTTAGCTTAGGTGTATCCACTAGTTAATAACCTACGTGTCAAGTAGTTAAGGTGTACGAAGATTGTTACTAGAAACCTAGACTCCACTAGGTGAAGACTTCAATCTCATTGGACATACTTTTGGAAACCCGGACACTACTTGGTGAAAACTCCTATGTTAGAAGCCAAGACTCAACTGTGTGCGAACCTCCATCTCATTTAGATATCCAGTCGATTCTAAGCGTAAATCCCATAAGATAGTTATTAAGTCATTACATAGCTCATGTCACATGGAAGGATGTCCTTGACAACAAATAAAAGTTATTTTATTATAATTACACCCCATGTGAGCACTTTTAACCATCCATGATCACTTTTACTGTTAGATTGAATTTTATAAAAATCTCACCCTTTTCTTCAACCCATTCAAAAGACAAACAAAAATTGGTTACTGATATACCCTATTTGTATATTCCAGTCCACCAAAACAACACTTCAAAAATACCCATCCACATACCATCCCACTTAAATAATAATACCCAAACCGACCAGACCCCATTTCATTTTTCTTCATCCCTACACAAAGAATAAACAAAATACATATCCCTACACAATGACCCCTATGACCCCTATACTCATATTCTTCACGTAACCAAGACATGATCAAGATAATTCATTCATGCCAAACTGGAAAATCTGTGACTCTGACCCATTACTCATACCTTGCAGAACCTTTACCCTAGCAGCTGCAACTTTGAAACGTCCATATCTTCTGCCCTAACGCCTCTTTTTCCCCTTTTTCCGGAGTCGTGGGACTGCACAACAACCTTCAATGGTGTTGTGAAAAGAGAAGAAAAAATTAAACTTTTTTGTTTGAATTTTTCATTGGATTTCGCCCCTAAATCGTCTGAATTTCTCAAGTAAATAAAGATCTACTCCTAGTGAGGAAAGAAAAGGTGAAAGAGATTGGAATTTTATAGGTTTTTGAGTTTGAGATTTTTGTACTTTAGTCATTATACACTCCAAAAATTTTATTATTCGGTTCTCACATTTTATGTTTTTGGAAAGGGTTAAAATTTAATCCCCCAAGTCTGTTGTTATGTGTTTAGTATTCAGATATCATGGTAAAAGAAACAAAGTTTTTCCCTTGCTCGTTGTTTCGAGTTCTGCTACTCCGTAAAAGGTAATACTAATTTTTATTTGAATAAATTTCATTCTTGATGCTCAATTGTTTGATTCTCAACTGCATGAGTTTTTTGGAGGTTGCTATTTAAGCCCACAAGATGAGTTCATTTTGTAAATATTTAATGACTTGGATCACAAATATTAATTGGTTAAAGATTTGACTTCAAGCTATATTAAGAGTCTCTACAAATATGGTCAAATAGGGTTAAATATGGGTATCCATATTTGTCCCAAAATAGATCACTTAGTTTTCACTTCCATTCAAAATTATTCATTTAGATAAAAAATAAAAAAATTAATATTAATTTTGAAAAATTTAAGAAAATTTAAAAATTAATGGAATAAACATATTTTTTTTAATTTTAGAAAAAAAAATTAAGAATAGGTTGGTGGAGGTAATTTTTTTTTTTGAAAGACAAAAAAATAGGGGTTGGTTAGTGGAAGGGGGGGGGGGGTTCTGGGGAAAAAGTTAATTATTTTTTTAAAAAAGATGTTTTTTGTTTTGTCTTTGGAGAACACAAAAATTAGGGGTCGGTTAGTGAAAGGTTAAGGGGGGTCGGGGGAGGCATGGGGGTGCCCGAGGAGAGGGGATAATTTGTCTTATAAAACAAATAAAATTAAGGGTATGTTGGTGGATGGTTGAAGGGGTGTGGGGGGGTGCCTTGAGAAGATGTCACGATTCAAAAGTACCCCCTAGAAGTTAGGTCAACCCTTAGGTCAGAATAATTGTGCACTTGACATTTCGGAGGTCTTGTAGTAGCCATTTTCTTTCATTTATTACATAAAACAAGTAAAGTAGTATGAAATTTAAACTTTTCATGACATTAATAACAATAAGGTATTCTCTTTTATAAATACTTAATAGTGGTCTCGTCGTCACAAGCTATCTTAAAGATACAACTTAAATATCATAGGAACACAACCCTTTACATTGAATGAAAATCCATCATAAGTCTTAATTGAAGAAACTAAAGAAATAAAGATTATGCCCTCGAATATATGAGGATATACTTATCATTGAGAGAGTCGATTCCCAAGCTTGCCTTATAGTCATCAACTTGCCTTCAACCTATACTTATAGAGTACAGAAAAGTATGGGGTTAGTACAAACTTTGTACTAAGTATGACATTTAAAAAACATGCAAAAAGGAACATTTTAGTAGAAATAAGATTTCATGCAAATTAAATTAAATTTTCATGAATATAGATGTAAAATAAAATATATATAATCATTTAGCACATAGAATAAGACTCCCTAAATTTTAGCACAAAAGAACACTTTACAGTGAAATTAACGAAAAGTTATAGTGGTCCCAAACAACTTTACAGTGAACCCATTTAAAAATAACTCACAGTGAAATAATTTCCCCTTTTAAAGTTTCCCTACCCTACGTTATCCTAAGACTCACAAAGGTAGACATGAAGGAACCATCTATATAATCCCTTGAATTATCACCTAAATGATCCTCAAGGTTAGCCATGGTAGACATGAAGGAACCATCTATAGAATCCCTTGAATTATCACCTAAATGATCCTCAAGGTTAGCCATTATAGGGTAACAAGTCTACACTCCTATGACTAGACATTAGATAAACATACTTGCATTTATGAACATAACATAAATGCGTTTCTCAAATAGATTTTCAAGTTACACAAAGTGCATTGTTGGAGCAACATACCATACTACTATTCCCAGTTTGTGCTCCTTGAGGATTCCATGAGATTAGTTACACCCCATTAATCATACATAACTTCATCATACAAGACATAACCTTAACATGCTTTCTTGTCATTCGATATTAACTCATATGACTTTATTTTCATTAAAATGACCTATTCATACATTACATATTAGGACACACCAAGACTCACCGTTCAAGTGCCTACTTGTGCGATGGATTAATAGAGTACCATACCATCACATGCCCTAAGAAGTACACTCATAAGGAGACTTAGTTCATTACATTATTTTGTGAGGAATATCTTTAAACGAAATACATCATGAGATCTAGACATGGAATCCCAACATTAACCCCTACCGGATGAGGGATCCCTACAGGCCTAAGGTAGGGTCATTCTCTTAGTGTTTACATGGATTTTCCAATAGCCACACCTATGCGGGTGCAACGTTAAGGGATAAGGAGATTGCTTCTAAGTAACTCATTCTCTTACTAACAAGGAGTACTCATCTCAAGAGGTACATTGGATACAATATCTCCACATAAAGTGTAAGTACCCCTTCTTCAAATCCTCTCGGTGCTAAGCATAACTCCCATATAGTATCTTAATAATTCATAAATAAAGTTAAGGAATACCTATTGGACACCACATCTCAACTTACGAAGGGTAACCATTCGCAAATCTATCTTAAAACGCTCATGGGAATAGTGAGGTTTCTACTGAACACTTCATCTCAACTGACGAAGAGCGTTCACCCCAAAACACCCCTTCTTCTTTTTATAGGAATATTAGGGGTGATCTAGACACTTCATGTCACAACCGAAATCTAGATCCTAGATGATACCGGCGTCATTGACCTCTCCGAGGTCGCAGACAAACCTACGTACGTCATACTTACTTTATCTAGGTTAATTTTAGCAGAAAATTTGAACTTTTTATTTTCTTATTCCATGCAAAACATATTATACTTGACATCATAGGCATTCACAAATCAGCAATCTAATATAGAGATAATCAAACGAAAGAAGTAGTTCATAATGGCATTAAACGTATTCTTGCAAAAACGACACCAATACAATGTCTTAATTGAAATGAAAAATGAGACTCTAGTGGAACAGGTTCTACTAGCTAAATCCTACTTCTAAGCTAGATAATAACTGTAGACATCCTCGAAAGCATGAGGGCCTACCAAGTCCTGATTAAAGTTCCACGTCCGGATCACTGCATCGTCGTACTGTAAGCTCTAACGTCCACCTGTTCCTGCACTTAAAAATATAGAGTCGTATGGGATTAGTACACAATTGTACTAAGTATGAGTATATGCAAGCACACGCCAAGGACATGCATGAGTAAGAATAGCTCTTTCCTACCAACATGATTTATGGAAAGTCAAGTCAGTAGACTTGCCAAATTTTGATAACGAAAGTTAGTGGACCAGCCAAATTTTGATTAGGAATGTCATGCCATGAGAGTAACATGCATCATCATACGTATCGTGTTGCACACAACATATAATGTTTTACACATAGCACATAACATATTGCATATAGCACATAACATCTTTCATATCACTTGTTCATACGCTATGAGACTTATGAATCATGGACTTGACATCAAGACTTCCCAGAAATTAGGGCTCAACATGTGGGACCTTAACTAGGGAGCCTTCTTTAGCAAACCCAGAGTCTGGTTCATTCATTCATACGTACTTCACTTTATACATTCATAAGCTAGTGCAAACACTAGCTATACTTAGGATGTAGCTTACGTTTTTAATCGGGGTCGCTGTGAAATGATTAAGAAAGACCTATAGTAATTATATAACTCTACCTCACCCCTTGATTATTCGATCCTAACACCTTTGGTATCATTCATTTCATTATGAGAATCGTTTGAGGTTGGACTAATTAATTCATGGGGAACTTTAACTTTAACCGATATAGATCATGTGAGTATCAAGAAATCTAGTGTCTTCCCCACACCAAAAAGAGGTGGAATCACCGGCCAAAGTTACCCAAAATAGTCTAGCGTACATGGGAATTATACCCCGCCAGATCCCTATATTGACAGTAAAGGTTCGAAGACTAGGAGATAAAAGGAGACCCCTACTCGGAATGTCAGACAACCTCATGTCATGAGAGTTACGTGAACCTCCGCCCTTCCCGAAAGAAGGCATCACCGCTCATAGATATTTTATCGGTGCTCAGTATGAAGTTCCATTACATTAAACTCATATATCATGGAAGTTGGCTTATAATATCAGGACATCATAGCTCAGTAGATTATTTCATCATTAGTATTAAGTGTATATTAATCTCAATACTTTCATTAGAGTGTTTATAGAGACTTTTCTCTTCATTAACTTTACACTCTCATAGGTGAGTACGTTTTGATAACATTTACATAGGTTCATATGAAATTGCTCGAATCTTTTAGATTAACCTCTTATCATGTTCTCACCACATTCATTCACTTTAGCACATTTTCTCTTAATACTTACTCACCCCTTATAACGTGAATGTTCATTTCATCATATGCCAATGCACTTGGACATTTAGTGTGTTTTACACTAGTACTTAACCCTTCTTGGGTTACATCATTTCATTACATTCATCTTAGGTTCACTTAGTTTTAAACGTATGCTAGACTTATGGGTCTATACATGCAAGCAATGAGGTTTCATTCATAGTTCGTTTAGGTGATTCATATCTTCCTAAGATTATGTGGTACAAGACTTATGTATCTTGTATGTATGCCAAGATCTCAATTTCGATCAATGTTGGCAACATAACTTTTAACATTTATTCACGTATGAATTATGAATCAATAAGGATTTTGTGGAAGGGAATCCGGTTTTGAATCACCTGGTTAACACTTGTCTTTTAAATTGTTTTTAAGTTAACCTTACTTTGGCTTGGGGACCCGAGATCGAGCCCCATCTCCATCATTTTCTTTCCTTATTTTTTCTTTCTTTTCCTTTTCGTTCATTTGGGATCGAGAGGTTGTGGGATTGATTCCCCACAACCTCATTTGTTTTATTTCTTTTTCCTTGACTTTTAAAAGATAACTGTACGGGTGTGGGATCAAAACTCCACGCACTTACTTTATTTTTCTCTTAAATTCCCTTAATCAGCCTAGAGGTCGTGGGTTTGATTCCCACACACCTCAATCTTTATTTTCTTTTTCATTCCTTAACTCTTGCCAAGAGGTTGTGGGTTCGAATCCCACTCATCTCATTTCTTATTTTTAGAATTAAATTTTCAGTCAAGGTAACGGGTTCGAATCCCCCTTACCACATTCCTCTAACGTACATTATTATTTTGAATTTTTACATGGTGAGGTCACAGGTTCAATCCTCAATAACCTGGCTTATTTTTATTTCATTATTAATAGCATTTTAAGCTACTTTAACTTGACTGAAACTCATCAACATGTAGCTAGAAATTATGTAGTTTTTCAGCAGGTTTTTCATCAACATTATATGTTATTTGTTAGGGTATTTCATGGTTCATCTAGAACGTCTTTATGTGCATTTTCATGGAATCATTTAGCCAAGAGTTTCTATGTCAAATCAAGCTCATTAAATTTCATATGAATATCACAATTTACATAAGTTTGTGCACGTAAAAATACAACCATAACATATAATTTTTGAGTCTTAAATCGGGAGTAATAGGTCACGACTAACATTGCACACACATACACATATTATCGGAAAACATAGTTGTCATTCTTACAATTCCAAACACACATTCATTAACATTTTAATCAATAAAACATATTACATGCCTAATATCTACCATAAAAGATACCCAACCTATGAATCACTATGATCTAGTGATAGGGACATGCAACGGGGAAACAATTTTTGTTGTCGTATTAGAATCGACTGAATCTTAGGGGTCTCTTAGGAATGGGAACAAGATTAAGAAAACCCATACCTTTTATGTAGTTCAAACCTTGACTTACTTCCCAAAAACTTCTCCAAAAATTACGTCCAAATCCCCTCAACTTCAACACCAAATCGACTGTATAATCCTCCCTTTTTCCTGACGTTTTTTATTAGCTTCTTTTTCTTATATCTTTTTTGTAAGTTCCTCAAGTGTGAAGAAATTTAGTAATTTTTCTGCTTTAATACTTTTTCTTGGAAGAAAAACGTGGAAAAAAACAGAGAATGAGAGAGATGTGTGTGTGTGAGAGAGATAATCATGAATAGGTACCTTAGGTTTAGGTAATGACTTCGTGAACCTAGGACTCTTTCAACCCTTTAAAAAATCTGATTTTCCTTTTTCTGAAATCAGATAATAATTATTAATTAATTAAATTAGTTTACCAATTCAAATGAAAACAATTTAAATCATTGCTTCCACTTAGGTTCGAACCCATGGAGCAAGACTTTACTCAAAGGAAAACTTTCATCCCTCTATCCCCAAAATGTACCTCCACCTTATTAATTAATTAATTAATTAAATATTTTGGGTAATTACGATACTATCTTTAGCCTGGAATAAGACCATTTTACCCCTAAACTCTCCAAACTTAAAATTTCCCTTTTTTCAATTTGGTAAAGACTCATTCTGGTAAGTCGTCATATTCGGGAGTCCTACATTGCCGGACCCAACCTTTTTTAAGTCAACTAACTCCCCAAGTTAGTTGGATTTGCTGTCACAAGGGTTCAGAGGTCTGGTTCTACGCTAATCAATCTGTGTGAACCCGTTCTTGTCGTAGGCATTCTAGATACATTAAGAATTGCTTAGCATAACAATTTTTTGGGGGTAATTACATTATCCCCTCCTTAGGAAAATTTTTCCCCAAATAATAATACTAACTATCTAGTGTAACGCCAATAACATGATAGCATAGTTACTATACACAATCAAGCAATAGCAACAAAGAATGGAGAGATACAGAAACATAGACTTAATAGTAGGATGTCTAGCCTTAAGGGCTTAAAAGAAGAGCGTAGCGGGATCTCGTATCGGCCTCAGCCTCCCATGTATCACCCTCACCAAGATTATTCCTCCACAATACCTTTATTATGGAAACCTCCTTGTTCCTTAGTCACTTGATCTGTCGGTCTAAAATCTCAACATGTACTTCTTCATAAGAAAAGTCTTTCTCGACCACTAAACCTTCATTAGGTAGAATCGATGCTGGATCACCTAAGGACTTCTTTAACATAGATACATGAAAGACTAGATAGACAGAAGTGAGCTTCGCAGGCATAGCAAACTCATAGGACACCTCACTCATACGCTGTAGTATCTCATATGGCCCAACATACCTCAGACTCAACTTCCCCATTCCTGCCAAACCTAATGACCCCCTTCATAGCTTATATCTTCAAATAGACCTGGTCACCAACATCAAACTCTAAGGGAGGATTTCTATTTTCTGCATAAGATTTCTTCCAACTGTAGGCAGTACAAAACCTACCCTAATCACCCTGACCTTCTCTAAGGCCTCATGAATTCTCTCTTTACCCAAGATGGATGAATCTCCAACCTCCAATAACCCTTCTGGAGACCTACATCTCCTATAATACAGTTCCTCAGATGGTGCCATCCCAATGGTGGAGCGATAGTTGTTAATATATGAGAACTCTATCAGAGGGAGATGGTGGTCCAAACTACCCCTGAATTGAATCACACATGCCCTCAACATGTCCTCCAATATTTGAATGGTGCGCTCTGCCTGCCCATCAGTCTGAGCATGAATGGCAGTACTAAGCTTCATCTGTGTTCCTAAGATCTTCTAGAAGGATATCAAGAAATATGATGTGAAGTAAGCTCCTCTATCAGAAATGATAGACAAAGGAATCCAATGACATCTCACATTCTCATAAATGTAAAGTCTCGCATAATGAGCTCCTCTTTCATGAACTCGTTTTCTCATCCTTAACGTGTGTTGTACTTCCCCTACTCATCCTACTCAAAGCATCAGCTACAACATTAGCTTTACGTAGATGGTAGTGGACATTCATGTCATTGTATTTCAACAACTCCAATCCACCTCTGCTAATGTAGATTTAAATCCCTTTGGGTGAACATGTACTAGAGACTTTTGTGGTCTATGAACACATCAACATGCAATCCATACAAGTAGTGCCTCAACAATTTCAGTGCAAACACCACATCTTCCCACTCCAGGTCATGAGTGGGATAATTCTTTTCATGAACCTTAAGTTGTCTCGATGCATAAGCTATCACCATACTACCCTACATAGGAATAAAATTAAAACAAATCCTAAATGCATCATAATAAATAGTGTAATTCTCACCACATCTAGGAAAAGTAGGCCCAATGGCTGAATTGAGTTTTCTTGAGCTCATGGAAACTCTTTTAAGAAGTATTTTTCCATTAAAACTTGTCCTTCTTCTCAGTTAAAGCTGTCAGTGAAGTAGCAATGGAATAAAAAACCTTCACGAACCTGCGATAGTAACCAGCCAATCCCAGAAAGTTTTTGGTATCAGTGGGAGTAAGAATATTTTTCGTGTTCTTAACAACCTAAGTCTTCTTGGGGTCTACCTCCATACCATTTTAGGAAACAACATGACCCTTTGAAGGTCACTGATAAGCCAAATTCACACTTGCAGAATTTAACATAAAATTGATGTTGTCTTAGTATATACAAGGTTAGTCTCAAATGTTGTTTATTCTCTTCTTTGATCTTAGAGTAGATGAGAATGTCATCAATGAATACTATGATGAAAAAGTCAAGGTATTCACGGAAGACCTTGTTCATGAGATCCATAAATGATGTAGGTGCATTCGTGAGACCAAATCACATAACTAGAAATTCATATTGACCGTAACGTGTAGGAAATCGTGTCTTTGGGATATCTCCATCACCAAGCCTGATCTTATCGGACCCTAAACGAAGATCAATCTTCGAGAAGAAACTAGACCCTTTGAGTTGGTCGAACAAGTCATGTATTCTAGGAAGTGGATACTTATTCTTTATAGTGACTTTGTTTGTGAGATTTTTTAACTGTAGCTTCAACTCTTTGAGTTCAGCTAAAGTACTTATGTAAGGAAGAATTGAAATATGTTTAGTATCGGGTTCTAAGCTGATAACAAAGTCAATCTCTCGGGGGGAGGGGGGAGGAACTCCATGTAAATCATCAGGAAATGCATCTTAGAATTCATTCACTACAGGCACGGAGTCCATGGAAGGAATTTAATGATTTAAATAGTTAACACTCACAAGATGACACAATAACCCCTTGGACATAATTTTATTGGCCTTAAGGTTCGAAATCAATGGATTAGGACAACTCGAGTTGTACCCCTCGCAGAAAAGCTCTTCTTCATTAGAGAAATGAAATCTCACAACCCTACTATGACAATCCATACTAGCATAAGAACTATGAATCTAGTCCATGCCAAGAATAACATTAAAATTATGCATGGGTAACTCAAGTCTGCACACATTGTCTTACCACAGACAACTATTGGGTAATCCTTGTATACTCTATCAGTTCATAAATTTTCTTGGAACGGTGTACTAACTACTATATGATCATGCAGAAATTCAGGTAATATCTCAAAAGTGAGAGCAACTAAAGGATTTACAAAGCAAAGCGTAGACCCTGGATCAAGTAAATAATAAACATAAGTTTAGAATACTTGCAGCATACCTGTGACCACATTAGCGGACCCAATAGACCCCTTAAGATTAAGTGAAATCTAATCCGAAAACTAGGATTGTTCTGCATGTCCCTGTCACTAGCTCCCGTTGATTCATAGGTTGGGTATGTTTGCTGGTATGTTCATTTATGTTGTTTGGAGTCATATAGATGAGAACCTATGTTTTTCCAAAAAGATGTGTATGTGTGTACAATGTAGTCGTGACTCCTTTGGTTTGACGTTCAAAAAGAACATATTATGGTTTTGTTCTTACATGCATAAATTTATATAAATCGTTATGTTCATAAGTGATGTAAAGATGCTGATTTGAGTACAATTCTTTATCGAATGAAATCACAAAAATACACCTAAAAAATTCACTAAAAAACTACTTAAAATGTCTAAACAATTAATTTGAAAGAAATAAGAAAATAGGCTTCAAAAATTTCCAACAACTTGTTAATGAGTTTCGGTCAAGCTAAGGAGAATTTCATGTTATGAAAAAAAAATGTGAGAATACTGGGGATTTAACCTGTGACCTAACCATGTTGAAAATCAATGAAATAAGGTGAGAAAAAGGGAATGTGGCATGTGGGACTCGAACCTATGACCTTGGCTGGAAAATGAAAAATAAAAAGAAAAGAAAAGAAATAGGAGGAGTGAATTTCGAACCCACAACCTCTCATACAAAAAAAAAAAGAAAAAGAATAGAAATGAGAGGTGTGGGATTCGAACCCACAACCTCTCAAGCAGTAAAGGATAAATGAAAAATGAAAAGAAAATGAATGTGAGGCATGGGATTCGAAGCCACGACCTCTTAGGCAGACTAAAGGAATTAAAAATGCAAATAAAATAAATGTGAAGCGTGGGAAATGAACCCACGACCTCTAGGTAGTAAAGGAGAATTACAATAAATAATAAAGTGAGGCTGTGGGGGGTTTGATCCCACTTCCTCTCAATCCCATTGAGTGAAAAATGAAGAAAACAACTAAGGGAAAAATGAAATGAAGGTGTTTGGGATGGATCTAGGGTCCAAATGTCATTAAAAATAAAAAGAATCATTGAAAAATGTAAGAGTTGTCCAAGGGATTTGAACTTAGGTTTCCTTGTGCAAATTTTCGTATTGATACATAAATCATACACAAATTAAATTTTCAAGAATTATGCCACCTACTTCGATCAAAATTGAGATCTTGCCATACATACAAGATACATAAGTCTTGTACGACATAATCTTAGGAAGATATGAGTCACCTGACAAACTATGAATGAAGATTCATGCCTTGTATTTATAGACCCATAAGTCTAGCATACGTTTAAAAATAAGTGAAACTAAGATGTATATAATGAAATGAAGTAACCCTAGAAGGTTTAAGTACTAGTGTAAAAACTACTAAATGGCCAAGTGCATTGGCATATGATGAAATCAACATTCTCGTAAAAAAGGGTGAGTAATTATGAAGAGAAATTGTGCTAATGCAAATGAATGTGGAGACAACATGATAAGAGACTAATGTAAAAGATGAGATCAATATAAAATGAGCCTAAGTAAATGTTAGCAAAACGTACTCACCTATGAGACTGTAAGTTAATTAATAGACCAGTGTCTATGAACAATCTAATGAAAGTATTGAGATTAACACATTTAATACTAATGATGCGATGAGAAATCATCTATTGATCTATGATTTCCTCATACTAGAACCCACCTTCCATGACATATGAGTTGAATGTAATCTTATACTATGCACCGATAGACTAACTATGAGCAGTGATGCCTTCTTTCGGGAAGGTCTTAGGTTCACGTAACTCTCATGAGATGAGACTCTCCGACATGCGGGTATGGTTCTCCTTATATCTCCTTGTCTTCAAACCTATACTACCAATATAGGGATATGGTGAGGTTCAATTCCCATGTACGCTAGCATGTTTTGGGTAACTTTTGCCGGCGATTCCACCTCTTACCTTTGTGGGGTTTAATGACACTGGATTTCATGATGCTCACATAATATATGTCGGTTAAAGTTATAGTTCGCAAAAAATGAATGAGGTCAGCCTCAAATGATGCACATAATGAAATGAATAATGCCAAAGGTGTAAGGATAGGATAATCAAGAGGTGAGCAAGACATAAATAATGACTCTAGGTTATTCTTGGTCATTGCACAACAAACTCAATGAGAGTCTTAAAATACATCCTAGGTATGACTAATGATTGCACTATTATATAAAAGAATAAAAAATGAAGTACATATGAATGAATGAAGCAAACTCTGTGTTTTCTAAAGAAGGCTCCCTAGTTGAGCTCGAATATGTTGACCGTCATTTTAGAAATTCCTAACGTCAAGTCCATGGTCCCAAGGTCTCATGACGTATGAAAGAATGATATGAATTACGTGATATGATATGAGAAATATCTTACGTGCTGTTTGCAAAATGATAAGTTTTATAATGAATTTTACACTCATGGCATGACTTTCCAAATCCAAATGTGGCTAGTGCATTGACTTTCCTATTCAAAATTTGGCAAGTCCACTGACATGACTTTTAATAAAACATGGTGTTAGGAAAGAGCTATTATCTCTCATGCAAGTCCTTGGTGTGTGTTTGCATATACCCATACTTAGTACAAGTGTGTACTAATTACATACAATTTTCTATTTTTAGGTGCAGGCACATGTGGACATTAGATCGTACGGTACAAGGTTAGATCTATCCGGACGTGGAGCTTTTATCTAGAGTTGGTAGGCCCTTTTGCTTTAGAGGCTGTCTACTTTTATTATCTAGCTTAGATGTAGGCCTTATCTAGTAGAGCATGTTCCACTTGTGTTTCATTTTCCACTTCATTTCAGATTTTGTATTGGAGACATTTTTGCATGTACATATTTAACGCAAATATGAACTATTTCTTTCATTTGATGATCTTAATGTTAGATAGTTGATTCTTAACATTTAAGAGTTTAAGTATAATGTCTTATACGAATGTTAAATAACAAAGTTCAAATTTTCCACAAAAATTAACCTAGATAAAGTAAAGATGACGTATGTAGAGTTGTCTGCGACCTCTGAGAGGTCAACGACGCCGGTATCATCTTGGGTCTAGATTCCGATCCTCAAAAAATTAGTATCAGAGCGTAGGTCAAATTCTGAGGATAATAAGTTCACATCAACCACATCGAGTAGTTTTTAATTCATGGTAGTGAAGTGCATCAGTATCTTGGATTAGAGACTACATGATTCATAGGTAAAATTTCCCTTCTTCTAATCTTATCGTTCCTTCTCTACTGTCGGATTTCGTGGTGTTAAAAGCGTTTGTAACATCAACTCTTAAATTTTCCAAAAGATGAATACAAGGAGAAAGAAGGCGAAGAGATTAGAGGAGCAGTTGCTGGGGTAATTCAGGTTCCTTCCCTGGATCCATCTACTTTAATAGTGATTCATGTTAACCCATATGGGTTGACAGTTGGATAAGTAAGGACAACATTGGTACACATGGCCCAAGCCAACATTTTACGAGCTCACGCTATCGGGTTTGATTGGTGTGGAGAAGTCTGCGTTTGCATCCTACTAGCTATAGGATGTATCTCAATCCTGATATAAAGTGTGGCAGGATAGTAGGGCCTTAGAAGGAGGTCCTATTACTTAGGATATTTTCAAGATGGCTTTTCTAGAGTGGTTATTTCCAAGATAAATGAAAGAGGTTAAGGTTGACTAATTCATCAGCCTTATGCAGGGCAAGATTTCAGTCAGGGATTACTCCCTAAAGTTCGTAAAACATTAAAACACAGTAGAGGCAACCTTACAAGAAGTTTGACAAACTACATGGAAGAGAGTGTATGATCGGCACTAACGCTTGTTACAGCCGTGGCAAATCGGGTCACATAGTGAAGGATTGTCCGATTAAGAGAATTCAAGAACAAGGAAAGGAGAGATTTCAGTCTAATGGTCCAAATGAAGATGCTCCAATGGGGAACCGATTATTCTCACTCAAGTTTGGGGATGCTGCGGAAGGCACCTCTAGTTAAGTCACAGGTGAGTAGCCTTAAATTAGTCCTTGAAGTATTTAACTATGTATGGTATATATGCACTAGTATATGGTTAATATGTTCGAGACATCATAATGGTTGCTGATTATTATGATTTATATGTTTACTTATGTTGTATGCTTTGATGAGACTAGTTTAGGAAAGATTTCCTTAGTCTATTAATGTGAAACTACTAGTAGGTTTCAAGGATGTGCAACATCATGTTAATATGTGAATCTGATATTCACCAATGGAGAGTATTGGATTACCTATGCATGTGTATGTTCTATAGATGACTTACTTATTGTTTGCAAAGAGTAGTTTCATTCGGTGACGAATGTTCCTAAGGGGGGGATAATGTAATAACACTAAAAAAGGATAAGTTAAGAAATGCTTAATGTGTCAAGAATGCCTATAATTAGACCAGGGTTCACACAGATTGATGCGCGTAAACAAGGATTTGAAACTATTAGTACACCCAATTCAACTAACTTGGGGAGTTAGTTGAGCTTGTAAAAGTTGAGTCCAACCATGTAGGGATCTGGAATACGAAGATTTACTTGAAGGAGTCTTTATCGAACGTAGAAAAGGAAAATCTTAGGTTTGGAGGGTCTAGGAGTAAAATGGTCTTTTTCCACGCTAAGAGTAGTATCGTAATTACCCTAAATATATAATTAATTATCTAATTAATAAGGTTGAGGGGCATTTTGGGGAGAGAGGGACAAAATTGGGCTCTTAAAGTGAAGTCTTGCTCCACCCTGGTTCGGACCTAGGTGGAAGCAATGAATTAAATTATTTTTAATTTAAGTTGATCAATTAATGTAATTAATTTGTATTTATTAGTTATTAGTTATTTAAAATAAAAAGAAATCAGATTTCTAATAATCAAATAAAACCTTATTTGACTAAGTCCTAAACTAAACTCCTAAGCCAACAAAACTCTTCTCTCCCACGCTCATCTCTCCTCTCTCTCTATCATTCACGTTTTCACTGCCAAAATAACTCCTAAAACAGTAACTAAACCAATGTTCTTCACACTTGAAGAACTCACACGAAAAAGAATAAGAAAAACAAACGTTAATCAATCACGTAGGCAAAGAGAAGGTTTTCCGTCGAGTTGGTGTTGAACTTTTGGTGTTGGACATGTGTTAGGAGGAGTTATTTAGGAAGAATGTCTAGGTTTGAACGTATTTGAATTTTCTTATCTCTCGGTCCCTTTCCCAAGAGACCCCTTAATATTTAGTCAGATGTAATGAGAAAACTAGGATCGTTCGCGTTGCATATCCCTGTTACTAGCTCCCGTTGATTTGTAGGTTGGGTATGTTTGCTGGTAGATATTAGATATGTTATGTATTTTCTTGTTGAATATGTTCATGAATGTTTTTGGAATCATATGAATGATATTATATGTTTTTCAGAAAAGATGTGTATGTGTGTACAATATAGCCCTGACTCTTTTGGTTTGAGGTTCAAAAATAACATGTTATGGTTGTGTTCTTACGTGCACAAACTTATATAAATCGTGATGTTAATAAGTGATGTAAATATGCTGATTTTAGTGCAATTCTTTGTCGAATGAAATCATAAAAATTCACCTCAAGAACTCACTAAAAAAACTACTTAAAACGTCTAAACATTTAATGTGAAAGAAGTGAGAAAATAGGCTACGAAAAGTTCCAGCAGCTAGCTAATTAGTTTCGGCCAAGGTAAGGATAATTTCATACTATGAAAAAAATGAACTAAAATATGTGAGATCACTGGGGGTTGAACTCGGGATCTCACCATTTTGAAAATAAAATAAATAAGGTAAGAAAAGGGGAATGTGGCATGTGAAACTCAAACCTATGACCTTGGCTGGAAAAAGAAAAAATGAAAAGAAAAGATATAAGAGGAGTTGAATTCGAACCCACAACCTCTAAGACAGTAAAGTAGAAAGAAAAAAATGAAAAAGACAAGAAATGAGAGGAGTGGGATTCGAACCCAGAACCTCTCTAGCAGTAAAGGATAATGGAAAATGAAAAGAAAAGGAATATGAGGCGTGGGATTCGAACCCACGACATCTTATGCATATTTAAGGAGAATCAATAATCCAAATAAAAGAAATGTGAGGCATGGGATTTTAACCTGCGACCTCTAGGAAGTAAAGGAAAATTATAATATAAAATAAAGTGAGGTTGTGGTGGTTTGATCCCACAACCTCATTGTCAATGCGAGATAGTCAAGGTCAAATAAATAATGAAATAAAAGGGGTGTGGGGGTTCAAACCCACAACCCCTCGCCTAAAAGGAGAGAATTTAAAGAAAAAGAAATTAAAAGAAAATGAGGTTGTGGAAGTTGGATCCCACACCCTCTCATTCACATTGATCGAAAAATGAAAAGAAAAACTAAGGGAAAAATAAAATGAAGGTGTTTGGGCTTGATCTAAGGTTCCAATGTCATGGGGACTATAGATAAAATCAATGAATTGTGTAAGAGTTGTCCAAGGGATTTGAACTTGGGTTCCCCTGTGCAAATTTCCATATTGATTCATAATTTATATGTTAATTAAATGTTAAAGAATAATGTCACGTACTTCGATCGAAATCGAGATCTTGTACTTGGCCAAAACATACTCACCTATGAGAGTATAAGTTTCCAATCTACATGAACAGTTTAATGAAAGTATTGAGATTAACACACTTAATTCTAATGATGAGATGAGAAATCATCTATTGAGCTATGATGTCCTCATACTATTAGCCAGCTTCCATGACGTGTGAGTTGAATGTAATGGAACATTATATTGAGCACCGATAGAATAGCTATGAGTGGTGATGCCTTCTTTCGGGAAGGGCTGAGGTTAACGTAACTCTCATGAGATGAGACTGTCCGGCATGTCGGGTATGGGTGTTCTTATCTATCATAGTCTTTGAACCTATACTTTCAATATAGGGATTTGGCGGGGTTCAATTTCCATACATGCTAGCATGTTTTGGGTCACTTTGGCCGGTGATTCCACCCCTTTTCCATGTGGGGTTTCATGACACTGGATTTCATAATGCTCACATGATCTAAATCGGTTAAATTTAAAGTTCCCACAAAATAAATGAGGCTTGCCTCAAATGATGAACATAATGTAATGAATGATACCAAGGTGTAAGGATAGGATAATCAAGAGGTGAGTTAGACTTAAGTATGACGCTAGGTTATACTTGGGCATTGCAGAGCAAACCCGATGAGAATCCTAAACTACATTCTAGGTATGAATGGTGATTGCACTAGTGTATGAAAAAATGAAAAATGAAGTACGTATGAATGAATGAAGCAGACTCCGTATTTGCTAAACAAGGCTGATTGTGGGAAGTCCTAACATCACGTCCATGATCCCTAGGTCTCATGGCATATTAAAGAATGATATTAATTACGTGATCTGATATGTGAAATATTTTATGTGCTTTTTGCAAAACTATAAGTTCGATGGTGCATGTTTAACTCATGCAAGACTTGCAAATCCAAATTTGGCAGGTCCATTGACTTTCCTAATCAAAATTTTACAAGTACACTGACTTGACTTTCCATAAAACATGTTGTTGGGAAAGAGCTATATTTTCTCATGCATATCCTTGGTGTGTGGTTGCATATACTAATACTTAGTACAAGTGTGTACTAATTCCATTGAATTATCTATTTTAAGGTGCAGGCACAAGTGGGCGTTAGATTTTATGTTACAACGTTACAACTATCCAGAGGTGCATCTTTCATACGGACTTTGTAGGACCTCATGCCTTCGAGGGTGTCTACTTTTATTATCTAGCTTAGTTGTAGGCCTTAGCTAGTGGAGCATGTTCCACTTGTGTTTCATTTCTAACTTATTTTCAGATTTTTTATTGGTGCTGTTTTGGCAAGTACACATTTTAATGCTGAGATGAATTATTTCATTCATTTGATGATCTTAATGATAGATGGTTGATTGTGAACATTTATGAGTTTAAGTAGAATATCTTATACGAATGTTAAACAACAAAGTTTAAATTTTTCGAAAAAATTAACCTAGGATGAAGTAAAGATGACATATGTAGGCTTGTCTGTGACCTCTGATAGGTCAATGACGCTGTTCTAATCTGGGGTCTAACTATACTTACCACAATCAAATAAATCCCCAGTACTAACTATACGTTTCCCATAGTGCTTCTTCTCACAAGAAAGACAAGTAGGCTTAACACATTCAGAACCACTAATCTTATCAAGTTTAACCTTAGGATACCTAGGTAGATCTCAAATTGGAGTCCTATTCTTGAACCTAGGTTGGCATTGCTTATTGGATCCACCCCTTTTCAAATTCCCAGTAATCATACCAAGTTTTGACTCTTCAATAGATTGAGCATACACCATAAGTCTACAATAGTTTATGTCACTATGGAGCATGAATGTACGACACTCTTCAATGACTAGTTCGGCAACACCGGTTACAAACCTACTTATCTCATTCCTTGTGTTATATACCAAGGATATTGTAACAACCTTAAGATTACTATGCTAAGTAGTGCCTAATGTATTTGGAATGCCTAGATTAGACCGAGTTCACATTGATTGATGCGCATAGAACTAGACTTCTAAACACTTGAGACAGCCAAGAAAACTAACTTAGAGAGTTATTTGAGAAACAAATGGTTGGGTCCAGCCATGTAGGTCTCCCAAATATGAAGATTTACTCGGATGAGTCTTTACATGACTTAAAAAGAAGAAATCTTATGTTTGGGTGTTCTAAGGGTAAAATATTTTTTTCCTGGCTAAGGGTAGTAACATAATTACCCTAAATATGTAAATAAATATTTAACTAATAAGGTGGAGGTTCATTTTGGGTAGAAAGGGCCGAAATTTCCCATTGAGCAAAATCTTGGTCCACCCGGGTTCGAACCTAGGTGGGAGGAATTATTTAACTTGATTATTTAGTTTGGTGAATTTATTTAAGTAATTAGTGTTAGAATACTGATTTGAGAAAAAGGAAAATCAGTTTATTATTATTTATTAATTAATTAATGGGGCAGTTTGGGTCGGGTCGACCCGACATATGCAACATTTAGTGAATTAAATTAAGGTTTATAATCTGATTTTGTAAGGGCATGATGGTCATGTCACTACGTTAATTAAATCAGATTTTGAAAGTTTGAAAGATTCCTAGTTAACTATGTCTAAACTACTTCACATAATCCTAAACAATGATAATCACTAATAAAGTATTTTGTTCTTTGCACATTTACGTTCATTCACTAAAGAATAAAAATAAGGAGTGCCATTAAAGATATTTAATATATAGATTATAATCTGATTTTATCATTTAAATTGTATTGAATAAGTCAACAACAAACTCCCAAGGAAAGAGGTACACGATCTCTACTAGGAGTGTACATTGTACATTCTTAATTCATTATCTCTTCTAAAAATGTATTTCAGCATTATTTTACAAGTCAAAAACAGAAAAAAAAAACTTACGGATTCTAAGGATTTCAAGGCGGCATTCATCAAAAAAAAAATTAAAATAAAATTTTACGCATAAGTTCTTTAAGAAATAACGTAAAGAAATTCACCTGGAAACAAGAATCAAAGCTTGGATGAAAGTTTTGTGTGCGGGTGGAAACGTGTTGTTGTGGCTGGTTGTAAAAGGTGAAAAAGTATGAGTTTTCTTCTCTCTTGGTCCCATTCCCAAGAGTTCCATAAGTTCAGTAAGTATTTTGATCAAAAAACAAAGGTTGTCCCCGTTGCGTTCCCCTGTCATTAGATCCTCCGAAAAGTGATGCATGTGTTGGTATGTTTGCTGGTAGACAATCTAAGGAACGTTTTCAATTGTGTGCAATGTGATGTTTCTAGACAGAGTATTATCATTTATGTGTTTCCGACTGTATGTATGTTTTATGTACACAATAATTCTTGTTATGATGAGAAGCATAATACTTATTGTTTTCAAGAAAGTGGTGAATTAACATATGATGATGAAATCGTGATGTTCATGAACAAGAAAATAAAAGTAAATTCCTTAACTAATTGGACTAAAGTTTATGCAAAACTCTAAGCTAAAACGCCTAAGCAAAATGCAAAGAAAGTAAATTAAAGTCATATGTTAATAGAGGATAATTTCGGCTATTCTCTAGTAAAAATGAAGAAAAGTATATGCTGCCATTTAAAGTTGAACTTGAGACCATAAGGTCCTAATACTAAGAGATTATGTCTTAAAATAAAATAAAAGTAAATGGTGTGACATAGGGGATTCGATCTTTGTCAGGTTAAAAAAATCTTGGAAATAAAATAGTAAAAATTGATGCCACTCGTATTTGATCCCAGATCCTCTTTTCCAAATGAGTGAAGCAATCTAGCACTCCAAATAATTAAAAATAAAGTGTTGCCAAAGGGATTCGAACTTGGGTCCCTTGACTGAAATCATGAGACACATTAAAATTAAATAAAATGCAGCCACTAATGATTGAACTTGGGTCCCTTGGCTGCATGTGTAAATGCATAAGTCTAACATAACAAATACTTAAATTGTCATTAAACACTTAGTCAATTATGAGTAACCCGAATTGGATAAGAACATGAGTAAATGGTTTGATTATTAAATGAACATTCACGTAATGAGGTGAGTAATTACATTATACTATGATGCTAATGAAAATAGTGAAAACATGATAAGAGGCTAAGATGAATTGATAAGAGAGTTAGGACAAAAATAAAGGAGAAAAATAAATGTGGTGAGTGGGGATTGAATCCACAAACACTTGAATAGAAGAGAGAATTAGGAGAAAAATATAAGATAAGAATAAATGTGGTGAGTAGGGTTTGAACCCACAACCTCATGGATAGGTGAGAAAGTTAATATATAAATTAAAGGAAAAATAATGAGCTTGTGGGGGACTGAACCCACAACCTCCTTTCCTTAAAACGAAAAAGTAGAGGAGAATAAGAAAGAAATATTATGGGGTTGATGGGAATCGAACTAGGGTCTCACAAATCTGAAAAATGCAATTATCAAGTTTAAAATAAGATTAAGTGTTGTTCAAGGGATTCAAAATCGGGTTCTGTTTCCTATTTTTGTATTGACACATAAGTCATACGTAAAGAAATATTTAATGAATGGTGCCTCTGAAGATCGAAATCAATACCTTCGCATATCTACAAGACGCATCAGTCTTGTACCACATAATCTTGGGTAAACATGAATCACTTAGACAAACTATTAATGAAGCCTAATAATTTGTATGTGTGGACTCATAAGTCTAGTATACAATTAAAAGTAAGTGATCTTAAGATGTATGTGATAAGATGATGTAACCCTAGAAGGGTTAAGTAGGAGTGTGAAACATACTAAATGACCGAGTGTATCTGCATATGATGAAATGAACATTCACAAAAAGGGGTGAGTAGTTCTGAAAAGCAAATATGTTAAAGTTAATGATTGAGGTGACAATATGGTAAGAGGCTAATGGGAAAGATGAAAGCAATCTCAAATGAACCTAAGTAAATGTTACCAAAACGTACTCACCTATGAGAGTCTAAAGCTAATAAAGTGACCAGTCTCTATTAATACTCTAATGAAGGAATTGAAGTTAATCCATACTTAATATCAATAATGAGATGAGAAATCATATAATGAGTTATGATTTCCTCATGCTAGAAGAAAACTTCCATGATGTATGATTTTAATATAATGGAACTTTATACTGAGCACCGACAAGCTAGCTATTAAAAGTGATGCCTTCCTTCGAGAAGGGAGGAGGTTCACTTAACTCTCATGAGATGATACTGTCCGGCATGCCGGGTATGGATCTCCTTATATATCCTAGTGTCTTTACCTATACTTCCAATATAGAGATATAGCACGGTTTGATTCCTTATATGCGCTAGAATGTTTTCGTTAACTTTGGCTGGTGATTCCACCTCTTTTTTGTATTGGGATTATGCACTGTATCTCATGATGCTCACATGATATATGTCGGTTAAGGTTAAACTTCCCAAAGAAAGAATCACGCCAGCCTCAACTAATGCACAAAATGAAATGAACGGTACCAAAGATGTTCGGATATTATAATCAAAAGGTGAGCTAGATTCAAGTAAAAACACTAGGTTATTCTTCGTCATTGCACAACAAACTTAATGAGAGTCTTAAACTACATCACAGGTATGATTAGTGATTGCAATAGTATATGAATGAATGAATATGAAGTACGTATGAATGAATGAAGCGGACTATCTGTTTGCTAAAGAAGGATCTCTAGTTTAGTTCCCATATGTTGAGCCCTCATTTTGGGATGTCCTAATGTCAAGTCAATTATTTCAAGGTGTCATGGCATATGAAAGAATGTTGTGAACTACGTTATATGATATGTGGAATATGTTATGTGCTTCTTGCAAAATGATAAGTATGATGATGCATGTTACCCTCATGGCATGATTTTCCTAATCCAAATTTGGCAAGTCCACTGTCTTTCCTAATCAAAATTTTTAAAGTCCACTGACTTGACTTCCCATATATATGTTGTTAGAAGAGAGCTATTCTTACTCATGCATGTCCTTTGTTTGTGCTTGTATATACCCATAGTTAGTATAAATGTGTACTAATCCAATAAAATATCTACTTCTAGGTGCAGGCACAGGTGGATGTTAGAGCTTACAGTACAACGTTGTATCTTTGTGGACTTGGAGCATTAATTCGGATATTATAGGCCCTCATTTTTTAAGGATGATTGTCCATTATATTGTATCTTTGATATAGGTTTGAGTTAGTGGAGTATGTTCCACTAGTATTCCTTTCTCAAGTATTTTTAGACATTGTATTTGTTCCAATCTGGCAACTTTATATTTTATACATATATGACTTTTTCATTCATTTGAGTATCTTTGTATTAGATGGTTGTTGTCCACGATTATGAACTGATATAGGTAAATCTTATATGAGTATAATGTATCCTACTATAAAGTCTATGTATACTTCAAGTAATTAAAAGTTTCAAATTTTCTGCTAAAATTAACCTAGATGATGTAACGATGACGTATGTAGGCTAGTCTATGACCTCTGATAGGTCAAAAACGCTGGTCTCGTCTGGGGTTTAGGTTCACGTACTAACCTATGAGAGTCTAAAGCTAATAAAGTGACCAGTCTCTATTAATACTCTAATGAAGGAATTGAAGTTAATCCATATTTAATACCAATAATGAGATGAGAAATCATCTAATGAGTTATGATTTCCTCATTCTAGAAGAAAACTTCCATGATGTATGACTTTAATATAATGGTACTTTATACTGAGCACCGACAAGCTAGCTATTAAAAGTGATGCCTTCCTTCGAGAAGGGAGGAGGTTCACTTAACTCTCATGATATGAGACTGTCCGGCATGCCCGGTATGGGTCTCCTTATATATCCTACTGTGTTTACCTATACTTCCAATATAGGGATATAGCACGGTTTGATTCCTTATATGTGCTAGAATGTTTTCGTTAACTTTGGCTGGTGATTCCACCTCTTTTTTGTATTGGGATTATGCACTGTATCTCATGATGCTCACATGATGCATGTCGGTTAAGGTTAAACTTCCCAAAGAAAGAATCAGGCCAGCCTCAACTAATGCACAAAATGAAATGAACGGTACCAAAGCTGTTCGGATATTATAATCAAGAGGTGAGCTAGATTCAAGTAAAAACACTAGGTTATTCTTCGTCATTGCACAACAAACTTGATGAGAGTCTTAAAGTACATCACAGGTATGATTAGTGATTGCACTAGTATATGAATGAATGAATATGAAGTACGTATGAATGAATGAAGCGGACTCTCTGTTTGCTAAAGAAGGATCTCTAGTTTAGTTCCCATATGTTGAGCCCTCATTTTGGGATGTGCTAATGGCAAGTCAATTATTTCAAGGTCTCATGGCATATGAAAGAATGTTGTGAACTACGTGATATGATATGTGGAATATGTTATGTGCTGCTTGCAAAATGATAAGTATGATGATGCATGTTACCCTCATGGCATGATTTTCCTAATCCAAATTTGGCAAGTCCACTGATTTTCCTAATCAAAATTTTTAAAGTCCACTAACTTGACTTCCCATATATATGTTGTGAGAAAAGAGCTATTCTTACTCATGCATGTCCTTTGTGTGTGCTTGTATATACCCATACTTAGTATAAATGTGTACTAATCCAATAAAATATCTACTTCTAGGTGCAGGTACAGGTGGATGTTAGAGCTTACAGTACAACGTTGTAGCTTTGTGGACTTGGAGAATTCATTCGGATATTATAGGCCCTCATTTTTTAAGGATGCTTGTCCATTATATTGTAGCTTTGATATAGGTTTGAGTTAGTGGAGTATGTTCCACTAGTATTCCTTTCTCAAGTATTTTTAGACATTGTATTTGTTCCATTCTGGCAACTTTATATTTTATACATATATGACTTTTTCATTCATTTGAGTACTTTTGTATTAGATGGTTGTTGTTCACGATTATGAACTGATATAGGTAAATCTTATATGAGTATAATGTATCCTACTATAAAGTCTATGTATACTTCAAGTAATTAAAAGTTTCAAATTTTCTGCTAAAATTAACCTAGATGATGTAACGATGACGTATGTAGGCTTGTCTATGACCTCTGATAGGTCAAAAACACTGGTCTCGTCTGGGGTTTAGGTTCACGTACTAACCTATGAGAGTCTAAAGCTAATAAAGTGACCAGTCTCTATTAATACTCTAATGAAGGAATTGAAGTTAATCCATATTTAATACCAATAATGAGATGAGAAATCATCTAATGAGTTATCATTTCCTCATTCTAGAAGAAAACTTCCATGATGTATGACTTTAATATAATGGTACTTTATACTGAGCACCGACAAGCTAGATATTAAAAGTGATGCCTTCCTTCGAGAAGGGAGGAGGTTCACTTAACTCTCATGAGATGAGACTGTCCGGCATGCCCGGTATGGGTCTCCTTATATATCCTACTGTGTTTACCTATACTTCCAATATAGGGATATAGCACGGTTTGAATCCTTATATGTGCTAGAATGTTTTCGTTAACTTTGGCTGGTGATTCCACCTCTTTTTTGTATTGGGATTATGCACTGTATCTCATGATGCTCACATGATATATGTCGGTTAAGGTTAAACTTCCCAAAGAAAGAATCAGGCCAGCCTCAACTAATGCACAAAATGAAATGAACGGTACCAAAGATGTTCGGATATTATAATCAAGAGGTGATCTAGATTCAATTAAAAACACTAGGTTATTCTTCGTCATTGCACAACAAACTTGATGAGAGTCTTAAACTACATCACAGGTATGATTAGTGATTGCACTAGTATATGAATGAATGAATATGAAGTACGTATGAATGAATGAAGCGGACTCTATGTTTGCTAAAGAAGGATCTCTAGTTTAGTTCCCATATGTTGAGCCCTCATTTTGGGATGTCCTAATGTCAAGTCAATTATTTCAAGGTCTCATGGCATATGAAAGAATGTTGTGAACTACGTGATATGATATGTGGAATATGTTATGTGCTGCTTGAAAAATGATAAGTATGATGATGCATGTTACCCTCATGGCATGATTTTCCTATTCAAAATTTGGCAAGTCCACTGACTTTCCTAATCAAATTTTTTAAAGTCCACTAACTTGACATCCCATATATATGTTGTGAGAAAAGAGCTATTCTTACTCATGCATGTCCTTTGTGTGTGCTTGTATATACCCATACTTAGTATAAATGTGTACTAATCCAATAAAATATCTACTTCTAGGTGCAGGCACAGGTGGATGTTAGAGCTTACAGTACAACGTTGTAGCTTTGTGGACTTGGAGCATTCATTCGGATATTATAGGCCCTCATTTTTTAAGGATGCTTGTCCATTATATTGTAGCTTTGATAGAGGTTTGAGTTAGTGGAGTATGTTCCACTAGTGTTTATTTCTCAAGTATTTTTAGACATTGTATTTGTTCCATTCTGGCAACTTTATATTTTATACATATATGACTTTTTCATTTATATAAGTATCTTTGTATTTGTAACGACCTGTTTAGTCGTTTTGAGCAACAGATTTTATTCTGGAAAAACTGGCAGAGGTGAAGGAGGCCACGATGGACCGTCACAGGCACGACGGACCGTCGTGGATGTGTCTTTTCAAAACACTTAGAAAATCTGAAATTGGGTACTGAAAATCGACTCTCTGAACATCGTGACGGAGTGGCAGGACGGACCGTCGCAGGCGCGACGGCCCGTCACAGGCCATCCACTGAAGATTGACTCTCTGTTGCACGCGACGGACAGCAGGACGGACCGTCGCAGGTGCGACGGCCCGTCACGGGCTACGCAATCCCAGTTCGGGTCGGATTTCTTTACACGTTTTAAAGGACGTTTTTGACTATTCCTGCTTTAATTATAAAGTTAGAGGGTTAATGTTAATAAATCTAATTTCTTGGGGGTTAAAAGAGGTAACCTTAAGTTAATTAGTGGGTTATTATTGCCATCTTTCATTCTTAATTATATATTAATTAGGGTAAAAGAAAGAGGGTTTGAATAAGAAAAATAGAAAGAACAAAGACAGAAAGGAAAAGAGAGGAGAACGAGTAGAGAGAGAGAGAGACGAAGAAGATAGCAAGGATTTTGAGAAGATAGCTTGTTGATCACTAATCTTCGGTGGAGGTAGGTTATGGTTTATGTTACGATATTCGTAGTGAACTCTTAATAGTGAATATTATGTGTTGATAATATTGTAAACCCTGCTATGTGCTTAAGTTGTATGCTTGCATGATTATGATTATAAAATTGTGATGAATTAACAAATGCATGATGAAGTTATTGAATCCCAAATCTTGAAAGAACCCTAATTCACTTGATATATTATATAATGAGAATGATGATGCCTTAGTATGAAAGAAGGCTTGATAAATTATATAATGAGAATGATGATGCCTTAGTGTAAAAGAAGGCTTGATGAATTAGGGGATCGGGTGCCACATTCCGGTACCAGGATAGAATGAGGATCGGAGTGTCACGTTCCGACACCAGGATAGAATATGGATCGGGTTCCACGTTCCGGTACCAGGATAGAATGAGGATCGGAGTGCCACGTTCCGGCACCAGGATAGAAATAGAGGATCGGAGTGTCACGTACTGACACAAGAGGAAGAAAGATAATGAATCTTGAAAGATAATGAATATACTCAATCTAATGAACTTAATTCCCAAATAAGTATGGTATTGAGGCTTGAGTCCTCATGTGTGAACTCGGTTGTAGTTATTGATGAATTCATGTTGTTATTGCTACATGTGGTATTGTAGTTGATTTACATTATTATTGATATATACTGTTCCCTATTTTGAGTTGGCCGATGATATCTACTCAGTACGTGTGGTTGTACTGACCCCCTACTTTCATGTTTTCCTCTTTGTTATTTGTGTAATGCAGCAAACGTTCAGTCAACTTCAACTCAACAGCAGATCTAGCCAGTCTTCACTTCATCGGAAATTCAGGGTGAGCTAATGTGTCTAGCTTGGACTGGGTCTCCTTCTTCAAGTCTTGATGCCTTGAACTTCCGGCATGGACTAGCTTAGCTTTTTAGTTATTTTGTTCTTAGACATTCCTAGTTAAGTAATTTGAGATAGATGTTCTTGTGATGATGACTTCCAGATTTTGGGGATAATAATAATAGTATTGAATTGTTTTTATTAATGAGTTAAGTCTTCCACATTATTTCTATTGATATATCTTGAAATGTTAAGGTTTAGATGGGTTGGTTCGCTCACATAGGAGGGTAAATGTGGGTGCCAGTCGCGTCCCTGATTTGGGTCGTGACAAACTTGGTATCAGAGCATTAGGTTCAATGGTCTCATCACACAAGAACAGGTCTAGTAGAGTCTTAAGGAACGGTAGGGGGACGCCTTTACTTTTCCTTGAGAGGCTATAAGACTTTAGGAAAATTTCACTCTTTCATTCTTCTTTCGTGCTACTACTTGAGTCCAATTGGTATCTGGGCGATACGAATTGGTATCTGACCATCTTCACTCTATTTCGCAGATGGTTAGAACTAGAGCAACGACCGCACCAGCAGCAACAACGGAAAGACAAGAAACGACTGAGCCAGCCACTGGGGCTGTAGCTCGAGGAAGAGCAACGGCAAGAGGCCGTGGGAGAGGTCGTGGGAGGACGTCCTCTAGAGGAAGAGGACAAGCACCTAGCCCATCTGATACTAGGGCGGTGACTCCTCCACCGACCGAGGAGGTGATAAGAGAGGGGGAGGAAGGGGAGAATGAACAAGGGCAGAATGAGGAAATGCCACCCCAACCTACCCCAGAGATGATCAACCAAGTACTCGCTTATCTTAGTGGGTTATCCGATCAGGGTCAGGCACCTCCAGTGGTTTCTGCACCAACACCTCCGGTTTCAGAGATACGACATGCGGCTACTATGGCTCCCCGCATGGATGCATCATTGGGAATAGGCACATTTCCACGTCTGACTACTGGGCCTATTATGACAAATGATCAGCATGAACTTTTCAGTAAGTTCTTGAAATTAAAACCTCCAGTCTTTAAGGGCGCAGAATCAGAGGATGCCTACGATTTTCTGGTTGATTGTCATGAGCTACTACACAAGATGGGTATAGTAGAACGGTTTGGCGTTGAGTTCGTGAGCTATCAGTTTCAAGGGAACGCCAAAACGTGGTGGCGGTCACATGTTGAGTGTCAACCAACAGAGGCACCACCTATGACTTGGGAATCATTCTCTACCCTGTTTATGGAGAAATATATCCCAAGGACGTTGAGAGATAGAAAAAGGGGAGTTTCTTGAGTCTAGAGCAAGGGAGGATGACAGTTAACGCGTATGAGGCTAAATTTCGCGCACTATCCAGATACGCCACCCAACTTTGTTTCAGTCCACAAGAACGGATTCGCCGTTTTGTGAAGGGGTTGAGATCAGAGTTGCGGATTTCAGCCTTACAGGTAGCGGCTACGGCAACATCCTTCCAAGAGGTGGTAGACTTTGTGATAGAGGTGGAAGGAGTGAAGCCAGACGACTTCACCACGACATCGACATCGAAAAGGTTTCGAAGGGGAGGCGAGTTTAATGGTTCTCACTCTAGAGGACAGAGCTCCGGAGGTTACTCAAGTCGACCAATTCAGTCTTCACTACAGACTGTAGTTGGGGGTCCACCTCAGAACGGTCAACACTACTCCGAGAGACCTATGCATGAACCCCGAGAGTGTTATGGATGTGGGGAGGTTGGACACATCAAGAGGTATTGTCCAAACCAGAGTTACAGAACCCCACTAGCTAGAGGTAGAGGTGGTCATGGTAGAGGCCGCTTTCTGGAGGACGTGGTGGTCGAGGTAATGGTGGTCATCACAACGGCAGAGGTGATGGTCAAAATGGAGCCACTACTACGCAACATGGTAGGGGCAATGGACAGACAAACGATAGGGCCCATTGTTACGCTTTTCCTGGGAGATCTGAAGCGGAGGCGTCGGATGCTGTTATCACAGGTAATCTTTTGATTTGTGATTGCATGGCATCTGTATTATTTGACCCTGGCTCCACGTTTTCATATGTATCTTCATCATTTGCTAATGGTCTAAAATTGCATTGTGAATTACTTGACATGCCTATTCGTGTTTCTACACCGGGTGGGTGAGTCTGTGGTAGTTGAAAAGGTACATAGGTCTTGTTTGGTGAACTTTGTGGGGAGCAACACTTATGTAGATTTGGTTATTTTAGAAATGGGTGACTTTGATGTAATTCTGGGTATGACTTGGCTTTCTCCCAATTTTGCGATCTTGGATTGTAATGCAAAACTGTGACATTGGCCAAGCCTGGGACAGATCCGTTAGTGTGGGAGGGTGACTACACTTCCAATCCGGTGCGTATCATCTCATTTCTCTTCTAATTTCTTCGTGCTAAGAAAATGTTAGTAAAGGGTGTTTAGCTTTCTTGGCCCATCTCAAGGATGACACTACCCAAGTACCTTCGATTGAGTCGGTTTCGGTGGTCCGTGATTTTCTTGATGTATTCCCTGCAGATCTTCCGGGTATGCCCCCAGACAGGGATATTGACTTCTGTATCGATCTTGAACCGGGCACACGCCCCATTTCTATACCCCCGTATAGAATGGCTCCCGCGGAGTTAAGAGAGTTAAAGGCTCAACTTCAAGAGTTGTTGAGCAAGGGCTTCATTAGACCAGTGCATCTCCTGGGGTGCTCCGGTTTTGTTTGTAAAGAAGAAAGATGGGAGTTTTCGGATGTGTATAGACTACCGGCAGTTGAACAAGGTGACTATAAAAACAAGTATCCTCTTCCTCGCATTGATGACTTGTTCGATCAGTTACAAGGTGCTTGTGTCTTCTCTAAGATTGACTTGAGATCCGGTTATCATCAATTGAAAATACGGGCAACGGATGTGCCAAAGACTGCTTTTCGAACGAGGTATGGACATTACGAATTTGTGGTGATGTCTTTTGGTCTTACGAACGCCCCTGCTGCGTTCATGAGCTTGATGAACGGGATATTTAAGCCGTATTTGGACCTCTTTGTGATCGTATTTATTGATGATATACTGATATACTCCAAGAGTAAGAAGGAACATGAGGAGCATTTGAGGGTTGTGTTGGAAATGTTGAGGGAGAAAAAGCTTTACGCCAAGTTCTCTAAGTGTGAGTTTTGGCTAGATGCAGTGTCCTTCTTGGGGCATGTCGTTTCGAAGGATGGGGTGATGGTAGATCCTTCTAAGATTGAGACAGTGAAGAATTGGGTAAGACCTACTAATGTGTCAGAAATAAGGAGCTTCGTTGGGTTAGCAAGCTACTACCGCCGATTTGTCAAGGGATTCTCTTCTATTGCTTCCCAATTGACGAACTTGACTAAGCAGAATGTTCCATTTGTATGGTCAGATGAATGTGAGGAAAGCTTTCAGAAGCTTAAGACTTTGTTGACTACCGCACCTATCCTCACCTTGCCGATAGAGGGTATGAACTTTATTGTTTATTGTGATGCATCCTATTCAGGTTTGGGTGCAGTGCTAATGCAAGAGAAGAACGTGATTGCTTACGCCTCAAGACAATTAAAAGTGCATGAACGTAACTATCCAACTCATGACTTGGAATTGGCCGCGGTGGTGTTTGCATTGAAGCAATGGAGACACTATTTATATGGGGTTAAGTGTGAGGTCTATACGGATCATCGTAGTCTACAGTATGTCTTCACTCAGAGAGATTTGAATTTGAGACAGAGGAGATGGATGGAACTACTGAAGGACTACGACATCACTATTTTGTATCATCCGGGGAAGGCGAATGTTGTGGCAGATGCCTTGTAGAAAGGCGGGAAGCATGGGAAGTCTAGCTCACTTGCAAGCTTCTAGGCGCCCATTGGCTAGAAAGTTCAGATTCTGGCTAACGACCTTATGAGATTAAAGTAAATGAGAAGGGAGGATTTTGGCTAGTGTGGAGGCAAGATCTTCCTTCCTTGATAAGATTAAGGGAAAGCAGTTTATGATGAGAAATAAGATCCGGATCCGAGATAAAGTGTTGCGAAGGAGAGGCTAAAGAAGAACAATCGATGAAGAAGGTGTTTTGAGGATTAAGGGAAGGGTATGTGTACCCCGCGTCGATGATTTGATCAACACTATTCTGACAGAGGCTCATAGTTCAATTATTCGATACACTCCGGGTGCAACCAAGATGTACCGTGACCTAAAGCAACACTTTTGGTGGGGTAGAATGAAGCGTGATATTGTGGATTTTATTGCCAAATGTCCAAATTGTCAACAAGTAAAGTATGAACACCAAGAGGCCCGGAGAACACTTCAGAGAATGCCCATTCCGGAATGGAATGGGAGAGAATTGCAATGGACTTCGTGGTTGGTCTTCCCAAGACACTGGGAAGTTGATTCAATTTGGGTAATTGTGGACAGATTGACTAAGTCTGCTCATTTCATTCCGGTCAAGGTGACTCACAATGCAGAGAAGTTAGCAAAAATCTACATCTCAGAAATCGTTCGATTGCATGGGGTTCCACTATCCATTATATCAATAGAGGTACGCAGTTTACTTCTAAGTTTTGGAAAACATTGCATGCAGAATTGGGTACTAGGTTGGACCTTAGTACCGCGTTCCATCCTCAGACCGATGGTCAGTCTGAGCGAACGATTCAAGTGTTGGAGGATATGCTTCGTGCATGTGTGATAGAGTTTGGTGGCCATTGGGATAGCTTCTTACCTTTGGCAGAGTTTTCGTACAATAATAGCTATCACTCCAGTATTGATATGGCTCCATTTGAAGCATTGTATGGGAGGAGGTGTAGATCCCCCATTGGTTGGTTTGATGCATTCGAGGTTAGACCTTGGGGTACCGATCTCTTGAGGGATTCGTTAGAAAAGGTGAAGGGCATTCAAGAAAAGCTTCTAGCGGCGCAAAGTAGACAAAAGGAGTATGCAGACCGGAAGGTTAGAGACTTGGAGTTCATGGAAGGTGAACAAGTCTTGCTAAAGGTTTCACCCATGAAAGGGGTGATGCGGTTAGGCAAAAGAGGTAAGCTAAGTCCAAGGTATATTGGACCATTTGAGGTACTAAAGCGAATAGGGGAGGTGGCTTATGAATTAGCCTTGCCCCCAGGGCTGTCCGGAGTGCATCCGGTATTTCATGTGTCCATGTTGAAAAGATACCATGGGGATGGAAATTACATTATCCGTTGGGATTCAGTTTTGCTTGATGAGAATTTGTCTTATGAGGAGGAACCAGTTGCTATTTTAGATAGAGAAGTTCGCAAGTTGAGGTCAAGGGAGATTGCATCTATCAAAGTTCAATGGAAGAATCGACCCGTTGAAGAAGCCACTTGGGAGAAGGAGGCAGATATGCGAGAAAGATACCCACATCTATTTACAGATTCAGGTATTCCTTTTCGCCCTTGTTTTCCTTCTTGTGATCGTTCGGGGACGAACGATGGGTAAATTGGTATCTATTGTAACGACCTGTTTAGTCGTTTTGAGCAACAGATTTTATTCTGGAAAAACTGGCAGAGGTGAAGGAGGCCACGACGGACCGTCACAGGCACGACGGACCGTCGTGGATGTGTCTTTTCAAAACACTTAGAAAATCTGAAATTGGGTACTGAAAATCGACTCTCTGAACGTCGTGACGGAGTGGCAGGACGGACCGTCGCAGGCGCGACGGCCCGTCACAGGCCATCCATGAAGATTGACTCTCTGTTGCACGCGAACGGACAGCAGGACGGACCGTCGGCAGGTGCGACGGCCGTCACGGGCTACGCAATCCCAATTCGGGTCGGATTTCTTTACACGTTTTAAAGGACGTTTTTGACTATTCCTGCTTTAATTATAAAGTTAGAGGGTTAATGTTAATAAATCTAATTTCTTAGGGGTTAAAAGAGGTAACCTTAAGTTAATTAGTGGGTTATTATTGCCATCTTTCATTCTTAATTATATATTAATTAGGGTAAAAGAAAGAGGGTTTGAATAAGAAAAATAGAAAGAACAAAGACAGAAAGGAAAAGAGAGGAGAACGAGTAGAGAGAGAGAGAGACGAAGAAGATAGCAAGGATTTGAGAAGATAGCTTGTTGATCACTAATCTTCGGTGGAGGTAGGTTATGGTTTATGTTACGATATCGTAGTGAACTCTTAATAGTGAATATTATGTGTTGATAATATGTAAACCCTGCTATGTGCTTAAGTTGTATGCTTGCATGATTATGATTATAAAATTGTGATGAATTAACAAATGCATGATGAAGTTATTGAATCCCAAATCTTGAAAGAACCCTAATTCACTTGATATATATATATAATGAGAATGATGATGCCTTAGTATGAAAGAAGCTTGATAAATATATAATGAGAATGATGATGCCTTAGTGTAAAAGAAGGCTTGATGAATTAGGGGATCGGGTGCCACGTTCCGGTACCAGGATAGAATGAGGATCGGAGTGTCACGTTCCGACACCAGGATAGAATATGGATCGGGTGCCACGTTCCGGTACCAGGATAGAATGAGGATCGGAGTGCCACGTTCCGGCACCAGGATAGAAATAGAGGATCGGAGTGTCACGTACTGACACAAGAGGAAGAAAGATAATGAATCTTGAAAGATAATGAATATACTCAATCTAATGAACTTAATTCCCAAATAAGTATGGTATTGAGGCTTGAGTCCTCATGTGTGAACTCGGTTGTAGTTATTGATGAATTCATGGTTATTGCTACATGTTGAGTATTGTAGTTGATTTACATTATTATTGATATATACTGTTCCCTATTTTGAGTTGGCCGATGATATCTACTCAGTACGTGTGGTTGTACTGACCCCTACTTTCATGTTTTCCTCTTTGTTATTTGTGTAATGCAGCAAACGTTCAGTCAACTTCAACTCAACAGCAGATCTAGCCAGTCTTCACTTCATCGGAAATTCAGGGTGAGCTAATGCGTCTAGCTTGGACTGGGTCTCCTTCTTAAGTCTTGATGCCTTGAACTTCCGGCATGGACTAGCTTAGCTTTTTAGTTATTTTGTTCTTAGACATTCCTAGTTAAGTAATTTGAGATAGATGTTCTTGTGATGATGACTTCCAGATTTTGGGGATAATAATAATAGTATTGAATTGTTTTTATTAATGAGTTTAAGTCTTCCGCATTATTTTCTATTGATATATCTTGAAATGTTAAGGTTTAGATGGGTTGGTTCGCTCACATAGGAGGGTAAATGTGGGTGCCAGTCGCGTCCCTGATTTGGGTCGTGACAGTATTAGATGGTTGTTGTTCACGATTATGAACTGATATAGGTAAATCTTATATGAGTATAATGTATCCTACTATAAAGTCTATGTATACTTCAAGTAATTAAAAGTTTCAAATTTTCTGCTAAAATTAACCTAGGTGATGTAACGATGACGTATGTAGGCTTGTCTATGACCTCTGATAGGTCAACAATGCTGGTCTCGTCTGGGGTTTAGGTTCCGGCCGTGACAAAGTTGATATCATAGCGTTAATTTAAATTCAGAGGGTAATCAATTATCATCAACCATATTGTGTAGTTTCTATGTCATGGTAGTGAATTGCACCACTCTCCTAAATTAGAGACTGCATAATGCTTAGGAATTTTTCCTTCTTCTAATCTTATAGAGTCTGATAAAGTTTTGATTTTTTGGTGTTAAGAGTGTATCTAACATGAACTCAAGTGTTTCAAAAAGATTACAGGCCAGAGTTAAGAGAAATAGTGAAATAGATACACCTCAAAGGATGCCACCTTGTAGGAAATGTGACAAACTACATGGAGGAGAGTGTATGGTGGGCTCTAACGCTTGTTACACTTGTGGCAGACCGGGTCACATGATGATGGATTTTCTTTATAGGACAGGTCAAGAAAAAGGGAAGGAGAAATTTCAGCCTAATAGCCTAAGTGAAGAGGCTCTAAGGAAGCAACGATTCTTGGCACTCAAGTCTAGGGGTGCAAGGGAAGGCACTGTTGATGATTTCTCGAGTGCGTAGACTTAATTAGTTTTTTGTGTGTTTTACTATGTATGGTTTTATGCACTAGTATGAAGTTAATGTGGTTGATTCATCATGTTGGGTGCTCATTTGTGTGACTTATGTGTTTACTTATGTTGTATGCTTTGATGAAACTATTTTGGGAAAGAGTACCCTAGTCTATTAATGTGAATGTGCTAGTAGATTTCAAGGATGTGCACCATCATGTTAATATGTGAATCAGATATTCACCAATGAGGAATATTGAATTTCCTCTATATGCATATGTTCTATAGATGACTTACATGTTGCTAGTAAAGAGTAGTGTCATTGGGGGACGTATGTTCCTAGGGGGGGAGGGGTTAATGTAACAACCCTAAAATTGCTATCTAAGTAATGCCTAATGTTTCTAGAATGTCTATATTTGACCGGGTTCACACTATTGTTGCGCATAGAACCAAAACTCTAAACCCTTTCAACATCCAAGCCAACTAACTTGATGAGTTAGTTGAGCTATGAAAGGATGGGTCCTGCCATGTAGGGCTCCCAAATATGAAGATTTACTCGGATGAGTCTTTACCCGACTTAAAAAGGGGAAATCTTATGTTTGGAGGGTCTAGTGATAAAATGGTCTTTTTCCAGCCTAAGGGTATTATCCTAATTACCTGAAATGTGTATTTAATTAGTTAATTGATAAGGTGGAGGGACATTTTAGGTAGAAATGGACTAAATTTCCCATTGAGCAAAATCTTGCTCCATCCGAGTTCGAACCTAGGTGCGACCAACGATCTAACTTGATTATTTATATTTGTGAATTAATTTAAGTAATTAATATTTAAATACTGATTTTAGTAAAAGTAAAATAATATTAAAATTAGTTTGTTAATTAGTTAATGGGGCGGTGTGGGTCAGGTCGACCCGGAGGGATCTATTTTTGCGATGGGAATGTCACGAGTTCGAACCCCGACGGAAACAACATTTAAGTTGAGTAAATTGAGGTTTATAGTCGATTTTGTAAGGGCATTGTGTTCAATTAACTAAAATATTTAAATCAAATTTCCAAAGTTTGAAAGAGTCCTAGTTGACTAAGTCTAAACTACTTCACCTAATCCTAACACACGATAATCCATAATGAAGTATTCTGTTTTTTGCACATTCACGTTCATTCACTAAAGAATAAAAAAAAGGATAGGCATTAAAGTAACTAAATTTATATATTATAATATGATTCTATCTTTTAAATTGTGTTTAAAAAGTCACAAAAAACTCCCAACAAAGAGGTACACGACCTCCACTAGGAGTGTACTCAATGTGCACGCCAAATTCATTATCCCTTATAAAAACCTTTTTTCAGCCTTATTTTACTATTCAAAAATAGAAATATAAAAAAACCTTACTTATCCTAAAGATTTTTAGGAGGCATTCATCAAAAAAAAAAGAAAAATAAATATTGTATGCCTAAGTTATTTAAGTAATCACGTAAAGAACTTTACGTGGGACAAGAATCAATGCTCAAAAGGAAGATTTGTGTGTGGGTGAAAAGATGTGGTTGTGGATGGTTGTAAAGGCTAAAAAGGTATGGGTTTTATTCTATATTGGTCCCTTTCCCAAGAGTTCTCTATGGTTCAGTACGTATACCAATCGAAAAACTAAGGTTGTCCCCGTTGCATGCCGTTGTCATTAGATCCGCAGAAAAGTGATGCATGAGTTTGTATGTTTGGTGGTAGACAATCTTAGGAACGTTTTTAATTGCGTGTAATGTGATGTTTCCAGACAGCGTATGATCATTTTATATGTGTCCGACTGTATTTATGTTTTATTTACACAATAATACTAGTTATCAAGAAAAGCATATTACAGATTGTTTTCACGAAAGTGGTGAACTAGGTTTTATGCATTTGTTGTGTCATTAACATATGAAGATGAAATCGTGATATTCTTGAGCAAGAAAATGAAAATAAATTCCTTAACAAATTTGTTGAAAGTTATGTAAAACTCTAAGCTTATACGCCTAAGATAAATGCACAGAAAGTGAATAAAAGGCTTATGTTAATGGAGTATAGTTGGCTATCCTCTAGTAAAAATGAAGAAAAGTATATGCTACCATTTATGGTGGAAATCAAGACCTTAAGGTCCTAATACTAAGAGATTAAGAATTAAAATAAAAGAAAATAAAATGGGGTGAGAGAGCGGATTCGAGCTTGGTCATGTTGAAAGAAGCTTGGAAATAAAAGAAAAAGAAAATAGTGAGGGAAGGGGGATTCGAACTCATTTTCATGTCCAAGGGTGTGAGATACATAAATCTCATACCTAAATAAGATAATAAAAATTGAGGTCACTGGTATTTGATCTCAGATCCTCTTGGCCGAATGAGTAAATCCATCTACCAATCCAAATAATTAAAAATAAAGTGCTGCCTTAGGGATTTGAACTTTGGTCCGTTGACTGAAATTGTGAGTCACATTAAAATGATATAAAATAAATCCACTAAGATTGAACTTGGGTCCATTTACTACATGTGTAAAATGCATAATTCTGACATAACATATACTTAGATTGTCATTAAACACTTAGTCAATTATGAATAACCCGAATTGGGTAGGAACATGAGTAAATGGTAAGATTATTAAATGATCATTCACGTAATGAGGTGAGTAATTTTTTATACTATGTTGCTAATGAAAATTTTGACAACATGATAAGAGGCTAAGATGAATGGACGAGAGAGTTAGGAGAAAAATAATGGAGAAAAATAAATGTGGTGATTGAGGATTTAACCCACAACATCTTGAATAGATGAGAAAGTTAGGAGAAAAATAAAAGAGAAAAATAAATGTGGTAAGTGGGGATAGAACCCACAACCTCTTGGATAGGTGAGAAAGTTAAGAGATAAATTAAAAGAAATTAATGATCTTGTCGGTGATTGAACTCACAAACTCCTTGCCTTAAAACGAAAAATTAGAGGAAAACAAGAAAGAAATATTATGGGGTTGATTGGAATCGAACTAGGGTCTCCCAAATCTGAAAAATGCAATTATCAAATTTTAAATAATCTTAAGTGTTCTTCAAGGGATTCAAATCGGGTTCTCTTTCCTAATTCTGTATTGACACATAAGTCACACGTAAACAAATATTTAATGAATGCTGCCTCTAGAGATCGAAATCAATACATTGGCATATCTACAAGATGCATAAGTCTTGTACCACATAATCTTGGGTTAACATGAATCACATGGTATAAGTATGAATGAAGCCTCATGGCTTGTATGTGTGGACTCATAATTCTAGCATACGTTTAAAACTAAGTGACCCTAAGATGTATGTGATAAATAATGTAACCATAGAAGAGTTAAGCAAGAGTGTGAAACACACTAAATTGCAAAGTTCATTGGCATATGATGAAATGAACATTCACGTGAAAGGGTTAGTATTTATGAAAAGAAAGTGTGTTAAAGTTAATGAATGAGGTGACAATATGATAAGAGGCTAATGGGAAAGATGAGAGCAATATCAAATAAGGCTAAGTAAATATTACCAAAATGTACTCACCTTTGAGAGTGTAAAGCTAATGAAGAGACCAGTCTGTATGAACACTCTAATAAAAGTGTTAAAGTTTGCACACTTAATACTTAAGATGAGATGAGAAATCATCTAATGATCTATGATGTCCCTCATTCTGAAACTCAACTTTCATGACGTATGATTTGAATGTAATAGAACTTTATACTGAGCACAGATAGGCTAGCTATGAGAGGTGATGCCTTTCTTTAGGAATGGCTGAGGTTCACATTAATCTCATGAGATGAGACTGTTCGGCATGTCGGGTATAGTCGTTCTTATATATCCTAGTCTTTTAACCTATACTGCCAATATAGGGATCTACTAGGTTTCGATTCCTTATATACTCTTTCATATTTTGGTTTACTTTGGACGGTGATTCCACCTCTTTTCGATGTGGGGATTACACACTAGATTTCATGATGCTCACATGATCTATGTCAGTTATGGTTAAAGTTACCAAAGAAGGAATGAGGCCAAGCTCAACAAATGCACATAATGAAATGAATGATACCGAAGGTGTTAGGATAGGATAATCAAGAGGTGAGCTAGACTCTAGTAATGACACTAGGTTATTCTTGGTCATTGCATAGTAAACCTGATGAGAGTCTTAAACTAAATCCTAGGTATGACTAGTGATTTCACTAGAATATGAATGAATAAAAATGAAGCACATATGAATGATTGAAGCAAACTCTGTGTTTGCTAAAAAACGCCCCCTAGTTGAGATCCCATATGTTGAGCCCTCATTTTGGGAAGTCCTAATGTCAATTCCATGATTCCAAGGTCTCATGGAATATGAAAGAATAATGTAAGCTACGTGATATGATATGTGCAATACGTTATGTTCTGCTTGCAAAATGATAAGGAGGATGATGCATGTTACCTTCATGGCATGACTTCCCTAATCAAAATTTGGAAAATCCACTAACTTTCCTTATCAAAATTTTGCATGTCCACTGACTTGACTTCCCATAAATCATGTTGTTTGGAAAGAGCTATTCTTACTCATGCATGTCCTTTGTCTGTACTTGCATATACCCATACTTTGTACAAGTGTGTACTAATCCCATACAATATATACTTTTAGGTGTAGGTGCAGGTTGACGTTACAACTTAGAGTAAGACGTTGCAGCCATCAAGAAATAGAGAATTTAATTGATTTGGTAGGCCCTCATGCTTTCGAGGACGTTTGCCTATTATATTTTAGCTTGGATATAGTTTTGAGTTAGTGGAATATGTTCGACTAGAGTTTCTTAATAAAGTATTTTTCAGACATTGTATTGGTGCCATTTTGGGAACAATATATTTTATACATATATGACTTTTTCATTCAGTTAAGTATCTTGGTATTATATGTTTGTTGTGAACGATTATGAGATGATGTAGATTAATCTTAGAGTATAACGTATCCTACTACGAAGTGTATGTATAATTCAAGTAACTAAAATATTAAATTTTCCGTTAAAATTAACATAGATGATGTAACGATGATGTGTGTAGGCTTGTCTGCGACCTCTAAGAGGTGAACGACGCCGCTCTCGTCTACGGTCTAGATTTCGATCATGACAGATTGAGCATACGTAGACCATATCGTAAACTACAAAGAATATACCTCAACAATCATTATTCCTTTGTTGAGGTTAATGACCTCCTCAACCTTGACCTCCCTCATCACGTGGGGAAAATACTTCTATAAGAAAGCGTTCTTAAACTCTTCCCACTCTAAGAGACTTGACTGAACCGACCTAATATTTTTCCACTGAGTGTACCGCACTTAAGAAACATTCCTTAATTGTTACGAAGCTAACTCCGATTTATCCTTAGAAGTAACACCCATGATTCTCTACACCTTATACACACCATCAATAATTTATTTGGGATCATGTCCCGCCTTTGATCCATAACTTTCCAAAAATAAGTTTCTAAAATGCCTCCGCGATGCGCAGTATACTTCAATATTTTGTTTGCGTTATTTTTAAGTCAAATTTGAGTTTGTTAATTTGTCAAATTGCTTCAGGGGTATTTTAGGTTATTTAGAGGTGGATTATTTATGGTTATTAGACCTTTTTAAACTACTAAACTCACCAATCAATGCTAAAAATTTTACTCAAAACAAATCCTCTCCATTCTCTTCTCTAGAACCTCAATTTTTGATGATTTGGGAGCTACAAGGAAGAAGATAGATTTCTCAAGTTTTCATCATTCAATCATGTGAGATTTTCATCACAATTAAGGTATGGTTTCTTCATCTTTAAGTCACTTTCTTCAAGGAGTCGATTTCAATATTTTTTTAAAAGATGATCAAAACATGAAATCTACTATTTTCAAGTTCTAGTCATGGGTTCTACGATAAAAGGTTCAGAATCGATGTTTTAGAATTGAATTGATATTAATTTAATATCTTAAAGCTATACATCCTATGAACCCATGAAAATCATGCAATCCTTATTTTGACTATATTATGGGTAATTTGATCATGTCTTAATGCCTATGAATTATACTATAGTTTTCTATGGGCTATAGAATGATATAAGAATTATATTTGATTGATGCATAGACTATCTTAGATTGATATATCTATAATGAATTTATTTAGATTCATTGACTAATATTATTTTTTATTGAATTGATGATTATTACCATGGGTAATGGCCTCTGAGTATTGTATTGGATGATTTAGCTATGAATTATATTGGATTGATGCATAGGCTATCTTAGATTGATAAATCTACAGTGAATTGATTTATATTCATTGACTATTATGATTTTTGTATTGAATTGATGATTATGACCATTGGTAAGGTCCTTTGACTTAGCTAATTTGTATATGATGAAGTATGAGTTGTGTCCCAATATATTCGTATATCTAAGATGGTGACTTTGCGACTTAGACTTTAAATATGTTTTTCTCTAAAGATATATTTTGAAGTACTTTCAATTCGTCTGAAAAGTATTAGTTACGGACTACTTTTCATACATGTATGCAATGAACTATGAAAAATGGCTTGTAGAAGACCTCTAGGAGGTCAAGGATGTTGTGTTGTGGTTTGAGAATGCTCTAACTTTTAGGGGATACGCTCGGGTCATTACAAACTTGGTATAAAAGCATAGGTTAAGAATGTATTCATAGAGATTAAAAAATATAAAAAAAATCCACGTCTAGTAGAGTCTTGTTTGTTTGCGTTTGCGCGACACATCCATTAGCGAGATGCTATACGACGATATTGTTTCCCTTCTTCTCTACTCTTGTATCGTGCAATTTATTTAAAAGTTATAAGTGTCCTTTATTAATTTTTTCTATTATATTTATAGGATATGAATATGAAAAGGACACCGGATATGAGCGTTGATTAGGAGAAGGTGATTAGTGTAGTTCCTCCCCAAGTTGAGCAAGTGGAACAAGATCATCAAGCTTCTAAAGATCCTCCCCATGGTGGTCATATTCCTATTGTGGGTGGAGGTAATGAATTTCCGGTGGTTCCTCTAGTTAGGGATAATAGGGATATTGGAGAGGCTATCCTTACGCTAGACAAGGTTATGACAATTCAAGTGAATAGAGATATTGGTCGTAAGGTTAAATCTATGTGTAGTACTATGAACTATAGAGTAAGGGACTTTGTAAGGATAAATCCTCCTATCTTCTTTTATTCTAAGGTGGGATAAGATCTCCAACCTTTCTTGCATTTGATATATAAGATAATTCATGCTATAGGAGTGACTTCTAGGGAGAAAGTTGAGTTAGCTTCGTATCAATTAAAAGGTGTTGATCATGAATTGTTTAATCAATGGAAGGATATTAGACTAGTTGAATCGGTCCCCTTAGAGTGACAATATTATAAGGAAGTATTCGTAGAAAGGTGCTTTCTTCGTGAGAAGAAGAAGTTTAAGATTGAGGAATTTATAAATCTTAGGCAAGGTAGGACGAGTGTTGAGGAATATTCCTTCAATTTTATCCTATTGTCTAAGTATGTCTATCCTTTGTATCTAACACTATGGATAAGATGAGTAGGTTATGGACCGGTGTTTTGGATATTGTGAGAGAAGAGCGTCGTACAACTATGCTCCATAGTACCACGAATCTATCTAGGCTTATGGAGTATGCTCAAACCATTGAAGAGTCTAAACATGGGAGGAGAAGTAGAGATACTAAGAGGTGAAGAACCGATGATAAATATTAACCTATGTTTAAGAAGAGGGATTCATATCAAGATGATTCTAGTGCTCCTAAGGAAAATTTATAGAGAGGTGGTGGTTCACATGTTGTTAAGACTTCTTGTGCTACTTTTGAGAAGAAGCAGTTTGGGAAGTATCCATCCAGTATTAATAGGTGAAATAGTAGTGGGAAGGATGATGACAAGGTTAGAGATTGTCCTTCTATTGCGGCTAGGGGAAGAGAGACCAAGCAAGTTCCTCCTAATGTAGCAAATGATGTTGCTCCAAAGAGGAATCAATTCTATCTCTCTGAGCTAAAATAAGAAACTGGATCATGATGATGATGCCGGTAAGTTATAGTTCTCTCTCTTTAGTTATATGAATTCCTTCTAAGTAGGGGAGTATGGTGAGTAGTAAAATGGTGATTTTTTGTCTCATCTCTTCAATTAAATTCAATCTTGAAAGGTAGAATGTCATAGTAGCATGTTGCATGTTGCATTGTGTTTAGGAGTCTAGTTAAAATTAAAGTTCATTGATTCCTTGAATTGTGCATTTCACGAAGTTATGATTATGTTTTAAAATGAGTTTAGATGGTTTTATATCTCATATTTTCATGCTTCCATCATAAGTTGCATAAGATGTTCATTTTTAAAAAAATTAAGAATGTTTCACTGTAAAGAAATTGGTTCTCACTATAAATTTTTTGAAGTTTTGACTAAATTGTTATTTTATGAAAAATGGTTATGATGTGTATAGAACCATTTTATATGAGCCTCATAATATGTGGAGTAGGAAGTTCGTCCTATATGAAATGAAAATATAAGTATTATTGTATGATAAATTGTAGAAGTAGTGTTTATTGTTGTTTTTTGAGTCTATTAAAATAAGTGAAATTGATGTTCGCCTACTTATTTGTATTGTATAATGTGTGGTATGGTAATGATCTTCTAGTATTTGAGTCTTAATTCTTAAAAATGTTCAAAGTGTTGCAAGTGCCATTCGAAGACGAATGTTGTCCAAGTCGGGGAGATTGTAACATCCCTTAAAATGAGCTAGGTTTAACTAGAGCCTATAACTTGTTTCATGATGTTGTAATGTAATAAAATTGTTAATAATAGTGTTCTTAGGTAGTATATAAATTTTGGAATTTTTGTGAAGTCATACGTCCAACAACGTCTAAGACGTTCAGAAACTAGTCGATGTTTAACTAGTGTATCGACGTGCTTTGTAGTGTTGTTTTCTGGAATGATTTGAAATGCTGTAATTATGTACCGAGGAGTCCTACGCGTATCCTGATATAAAAAAGGTCAAAACTTCTGTGAACAACACCCTGTGGACCAACAAAAGGGTCCCAAATAAAGACCCAAAAAGGGACAATCAAGCTGCTGCGCTAGCCAGATTTTGGTAGTGGATTCGCGTCGCACTAGTGATATTTAAAGGGAAAATAAGAATTTCATTCCCTAAAACGCGGGGATGTCATGAACCATTATGTCCCAAAATTTTCCCAAAACAAGATTCAAAAAAAAATACCTCCGCAACGCGCAGAAAACTCCGAGATTTCGTTGTGTCATTTTCAAGTAAAATTTGAGTTGGTAAACTGTACAATAAGTTAAGGGATCCTTTGGGTAATATATGGGTGGATTATTGAAGTTATTAGACATTTTTAAACCCATAAACTCACCAATCAAAGCTAAACCCTCAAATAAAAACAAAACCACTACATTGTTCTCTCAAAAACCTCCATTGTTAAAGCTTGGATGCTCTAAAGAAAAAAGATAGATTTCTCATGTTTTTATCCATCATTGTTGAGGACATTTTATCATAATTATTGTATGGTTTCTTCGAACTTGAAATATCTTTCTTCAAGGAGTCAATTCAAATTTTTTTATTAAAGATGATCAAAGCATGAAAACTTCTATTTTAAACTTCTAGCCATGAGTTCTTGCATAAAAGGTTTTGAATCAATGTTTTTAGATTGAATTGAAGTTAATGTAATGTTATAAAGCTATAATTACTATGAAACCATGCAAATAATCCAATATTTATCTTGAATATATTATGTGTGATGTGATCATGTCACAATGCTTATGAATTCTAGTGTAGTTTTCATTGGGATATAAAATTATATATGAATTGCATTAGATTGATGCATAGGCTTTCTTGGATTTATAAAACTATATTAAATTGATTTAGATTCATTTAGTATTATGATTTTTATATTGAATTGAGGGTCCTGGTCATGGGTAAGGACATTTGAGTATTGTATTAGATGATTTAGCTATGGATTGAAGTGGTGAGAATGGATTGGTGGTACTCTTCCCTAATTCTCTTTTTTATGGAATATAGATATTTAATTATGTAGTTATTTGTAATTTCCACTTATGGTGGCGGTTCTATGTACTTTACTTGTGAATTACGTTGTGTCGTCGGCGTTACTTTATGTAATATAATTAACATAGCCTTGTAGGAACTCTTGAATCTTATGATGGTTATATTAATGATATTATAGTAGCAAATAGGGTCACCAATAGATGATGTTTGTTATGCCTATATGCTTATAAAATGTTATTCTATAGGTGAAGCTGTGTGTTTGTCTTGTCTTGGTAGAATTTTGTCCCTCACTTGATATATGTACATTATTAAAATAAACATCTTGACATAGTAGGCATAGGAACCTTTGTGTTGTATAAGTATGGTTCACTTTTTAATGAAAGACTACGATCGGTAGACCTATGATGGAGCGCTTCTTAGAATAACTAATATGTGTATCCTTCTATATAAATGAAGGTTAAAGCTATCTATATAGAGCATTGAGTGGCAGCCCTAGTGGACCCATCATTGGTAGGTGAATTATGAATAGGTAATGAATAAGAGATGGTACCTTTTCATATGTCCCTTTTTATTAAACTAGCTCTATGAGCACAAAGTCTAGCACTGAGTGAATATTTTATGGGTTGTAGCTCTACTTAAGAAGGAGACTAGAGTACAATATATCTCTACTTGAGAAGGAGACTAGAGTGCATAAAAGACCTTGATATTAGTTAACCATGTGCCTACATGGGAGGTGTTGTAGTTCTACCCTTGACAAGTAGAACACCCTTCATCAAAAAAGGGTAGACTACGGAATTAATGTCTATCTAGTATGATAATGTCAGTTATTTCCCATTCTCATCATGTGGTATACATTCTAGTATTTAATAAGTTCTACAATGTTTAGGTAGTGGAATGGGACGCTATCTAAAAATGGCACGAGTAGGTTTTGGTGGTGCTAGTGTGTAAGACCATCATGTGAAGTCCTTAATGAATGATAACAAAAATGTGATCTATCTAGGGTAGATTTTAGGGTTGCTTAGGTAAGCATAAAAGGGTGTATGGGCGGTCTCTTCGTGTCCTACTTAGGTGAATCTTTGAGTAAACTTAGGTGGGTAGTAAATGAAAGGAAAAGGGAACAATCTTATTGTTAGGTAGTCTTAAGATTGTTTAGGTGAGATTGAAGAGTGTGTATGGGCGGTCTCTTCTTTTCTTACCTAAGTAAGTCTTAGGGATAACCTTTATTGGGAGGTGTATACGTTTATATGGGTTGAAATGATGTTGATGCAATATTGTTTAATGTGACTTATATGCATATATGTTAAATTTTAAGTGGGTATTATACTTGTCCTAAAAGATTTTCTCAAAAAAGAGAATGTTTGATACAAATGTTTGTTTATCACGATTTTATGCATTATGCCATACTTAGTACAAGTGTTTGTACTAATTCCATATATTTTCTGTATCTCGAAAGGTGTAGGTGGCATTTTATAGGAGTCTCAAAGTGGAAGATAGGATTAGTGTTCATTCATGTAAAGAGGTTGTACGTCCTCAGTATATTTGAGAACACCTTCATGTTTGGGTATCCTGAATAAAAGTATTCTAATAAGCTTAGCTATTTTCAATATGATGATGTATGTGTCATTTCGCGATATATTCTTATGTTTAAGATGGTGGCTTTGAGACTTAGCCTTTCATTATGTTTTTCCATACAATATATATTTAGAAGTATTACTAATTTGTGTGAAAAGTTTTAATTCTCACTACTTTTCATACATTAATGAAATGAACATGTAAAAGGGTTTGTACAAGACCTCTCAGAGGTCAAGTACGCCATGTTGCGATTCGAGAATTCCCTAACTTCTAGGAGGTATTATCGGGTCATTACTGGTGTGGTTGTTTATCAGGATTTCGATTCCTATTTTGTGGTTCAGGTGAAGTCTAAGCAAAACCTTTATCCATTATTGATGAAGTTGAAAGAACCAGTTCTTGGAAAAAAAATGAGTCATTCTCCCAAGGGGGATGATGTTCTTAGGTACCAAGAGATATTGTGTGTTCATAATGTTGATGATTTGAGGAATATGATCCTTGAGGAATCTTATGGAAACCGTTACTCCATTCAATAGGTTTCTAAATAGATGTACCATGATCTTAGAGAGGTATTTTTGTGGGATAGCGTAAAAATGGACATTGTGGAGTTTCTTATAATGTGTCCCAATTTCTAACGAGTGAAGGCCGAGCACCTAAAGTTTAGTGGTTTACCACAACAAATCCAAATTTCTACTTAGAAGTAGGAAGATGTTAACATATATTTCGTAGTAGGGCTGCCTCGGACTCGAAAGAAATACGACTATATATGGGTGTTAGTGGATAGATTGACCAAATCCGTTCACTTTATTCCCGTTTAGACTACTTATACCGCAAAAAATTATGCATGTATCTACATTGACGAAATACTTAGTCTTCATGGGTTTCCTTTTTCCATAATATGGGATAGAGGTGCTAAATTTACATCTAGATTTTTGAGATCATTTCAAAGAGGTTTGAGCACTCAAGTGAAGTTAAGCACCGCTTTTCGTGCTCGAACAGATGGTCAATCGGAGCTCACTATTCAAACTCTTGAAGATATTGTTACATCATGTATGATATACCTCAAGGGAATTCGGGATGAGCACTTGCCTTGGGTTGATTTCACATATAAGAATAATTATCATTCATCCATATCTATGTCTCCTTTCTATGCATTGTATGGTAATGGGTGTAGATCTCCTATTGGATTGTTTGAAGTTAACGAATCTTCTCTTCTTTGTCGCAATTTGATCTATAAGACCTTAAATAAAGTTCATATCATAAGGAACCATTTTCAAACAGCCTATTGTCAGCAAAAGTCTTATGCCGATAATAGGAGAAGAGATTTAGAGTTCGAAGAAGGTTATAAGGGGAATTTTACAATTTCGCCTACAAAACAGGTAGTTATATTTGGTAAAAAATGGGAAGTTAATTCCTTTTTATGTGGGTCCCTATGAAATTTTTATAAATGTTGGCAAGGTTGAATATGAATTGGAACTCCCCAGTGAACTATCTTCTGTTTATCCAGTTTTCCATGTTTCCGTATTTAATAATTGCATTAATAATCCCGAGTATATTCTTACTATTAAGGGTCTTGCTGTGATAGACAAACTCTCCTATGACGTGGTTCTAGTTGAAATTCTTTATCGTCAAGTGAAGAGGTTGAGGAACAAATAGGTGGCCTCCGTAAAAAAGTGTTATGGAGAAAAAATTAGTTGAGGAGCAGCATGGGAGTCTAAAGCAGAAATGAAGTCCCATAATCCTCATATTTTTCCTAACGAAGGTATATTATTCTTACTAATAATGAAAGTAATGACTAAATTTGAGTTTCTTTGAATTGGACTTGTTTTTGAAAGATATACATATTTTTGGTAAATATATTTTTGCCAAAATGAGTCTCATGAAAATGCTCTTTTGATTAATTTTCACTATTTGTGAATTTCACATGTTGTTACCTTCGTAAAATGATATTGAGAATGTTGATATGTTGAGAAAGGAATTTTGGCATAGTTGACTGTTAAATGATATGCCGAGCTCATGTTGTTGTGTTAAGGAAATTCCTCATGTTGTAATTTTGAGCTCTAATGTATGAAAATGATGTTTTGAGTTAATTGTGTAAATTCCATTATTGTGTTGAATGGAGTTATGAATCACATCTTGAATAGTTACTAATTTTGATTTTCTATTGTTTATTGTGCTAGGCTACTAGTCTTGAGTCTATCATTTCCTTTTTAAAAGTTTAATGTCATTCGAGGAGGAATGTTCCTAAGAGGGGTATAATATAACAATCAGAAAAGTAATGATATAATCTATAGCCTCAAGTGTATCTGATGGTGGTAATACTTATTTAAGACCTAAATAAATGTTTAAAAGTCATCCAATAAGTTTTAGAGTCAAGACATCAAGGAACGTCCTTGACGTTCGAAAACTAGCTAAATTGAACTAGCTAATGTCCCTATGATTTGTCAAGAATCGGGGGGAGGGGGGGTAAAATGAACTCTAGAACTTCTAAGAATACATTGAGTAAGCAAAATGTATAGTAAAGTGTCTAAATGTTAAATAACGACATCCCAAGGACCACTCGAAGGGTCCTTGAGAAGGACCCCAAAGCAGTTTTTCAGCAGCCTTGATTTGGCATACACTGCATCACGCGCAGCTTACAGGCAGCCTGGAAAATTTAGCCTCATTATGCATGCACGCCACGAATCCAGTGCCTTAGATAAGATTTAGAAAATAAAATATGAAATCAGCCTCCCTACACGGAATCATATTTTATATAATTTGACTTCAAAAAAGGACTAATTTAAGTGAGGGGTATTTTAGGTAATTTTGGGGTTGATTATATATATCCTTAGGGTCATTTTTGAATAAACCAAAGAAAATTCCCCATACAAAAACCAAAAACTATCATCTCTCTCCACTTTCTCTCTTCCAAAATCCTCCATTGAAAGAAAAATAAAGCTTGAACAAGAAGACCAATTTCTCTAGGATTTCGCTTGTATTTCATGAATCAATCTTCATTAAGGAATGGTTTTGCTATTCTTGGGATTCCTTCCCTAAGAGGTCCTTCAAAAATTTATTTCTGAATAACCCAATTCTATGGAGCTTTTACATTCTTTTGGGTTTTCTTTTAAACTTCAAATTGATCATAATTTGTGATTGCCTATGACTGATTAAGTGTATATTCTTTTTTAATTGATGTTAATTGATGCACTTTAATTTATATCATGTCCATTTCCCCAAATTCTCGAAATCATTGATCTTGCTTAGGAATTGATGAGAATTGAAGAATGTATTGACTATTAGATTAGTTTTATCTATTCTAATTCATTCATGGACTTCGAAGGTTAACATACTGGTTGTATTGGATCTATTTCTTGAATAATTCTTGATGAACCCTATTACCCTAACCCTAGGTTATGAATTGATGACACTTTGGATAGTGATGATGCAATTGAGTTAGCTAATGTAGTAATTACTCTTGTGTGATTGTATTACAACAATTGTTAGGTTGAATTGTATGGTTGATGGTAAAACCATGGATGATGGCTTTTCGAGGAGATTGGTAAGTCTTTATGATCCTAAACTTTACTTCAATTATGATTACTTGTGTTTAGTGATGAAGTAATATTGAGGTATACCTTATATTAAGATTGATAGGGTTTGTATGATGTTGAATTGAAATGTCTTGACTATGGTCTGTGAGATTTTAGCAAAGAAGTAAATGTTATCAGGATTGCGATAACTTACTAATGTTACTTATTACGATGTGACTATGTAAGTGTTCTAACCTCACATGTATGAGTTGTAATGAAAGGTCAATACTCATGCAATTATTATTTGAGCTATGATAATGATGATTATATAAGGAATAGACCTTATGAACTAAACTAAGTTATGATCATTAATAAAGAAATTAAAGACATTTCAAAAGGTACTCTAGCTTAGAACAGAGTGAACTTGTAGATGAGGGGTGGAACCTTCCCAAGGTGGTAAGGTAGGGTTTACCATAGTCTTCACTGGGTGGATAGCCTCATAGTCAAAGAAGGGCATATAGTGATGTTTCCATGACAGCTCCTAAACTCCAGAAACTATGTTCCACCATAGGAATAATAGATAGTAGATCTATCTAGATTTTATGTTCATGTTTGGTCCTACTTTGGCCGGTAGACCACCTTCCATCGGTGTATGGTTTTACAATACTGGATTCCACCTTAGCTCATGTGTTCTATGTCGGTTAAGGCAATATATTCTGAAAAGGTAAAATGAATGTAGTTAATGAACTCTAAACTAGGATGACCTAAGGGGTTTAGATTAGTCTAATTGGGGGTATGGGACTCTAGGAGGATGTTCCTATGTATGTATGTGCTTATAAATTTTAAGAGTATGTCTATGATGATCTTACATTTTGATGGCACCATATGATATTGAATTCACATATGAATATATGTTTGGTCTCAATTGCTAAAGTATGATGTTATGTACTCTTAATCACATAATATGTGATGTTTGACATTTGTTGTGGTTCTTGTTAGATTTACTTTATTGAGTAAGATTATGGCATTTTGCTAATTAATAGAACTATTGGATTTAATGAGGGTTCATAATTAATTGTGTTTCATCGGTTATGATGTAATTAACTCTTATCTATGCTTGTTGATATCATAACATGATGATAATGTTGTCTTGGTTATGTTTTTAAGTATGTTGGTATGCATGATTGACTTAGCTAGCTAGATTTAGTATGAATTGTCTTGTGATTAAGATGGTATTTATTTAAAAAATATGCATTAATGACTTCTATTGGTTATTGAATTTGCATAAGGCTTTCCAAATGTAAAATAACATGCTTTAGTGAAATGTCCTTTTTAGCATGATTTCACTTGTCATATGTGCATATACTCATACTTAGAACAAGTTTGTTCTAACCCATCTTTTATGTTAACTACAAATGTAGGATCTGATAGTTTAGCTTATAGAATCCCTTTTAAGACTACTTGTATATTCTCCACGATTTTGGTAGGTTTTCACTTTTCGAGGACAATGCGATTTTCAAGCTATTGATGTTGTTCTAGTTATAAGACATCTAGTTCATTTCAAAACGATAGATGTTTAGCCTATTTGAGGATCTGGGTTTTATTGAGTATGGGTTAAGCAATTGTTGAATTTGTTGTAGAAGGTTTAATATGAGACATATTATAGGCATTCCTATGAGATTATGTTTCTGTACTATGTATGTGAAATAAAAGTAGAAGACTCTGTGATGTTCTTATACCAAGGGTCTATATATACTCGATAATTAGATATATTGTGTGTAAGCGAGAGGTCTAAGTAACCTCAACGAAGAAGTAATCAAAAAAATTTACATTTTCTGCATTTTTAATCTATGATTGTAATGATGTAAGAAAAAAGGCTAGTCTAGACGTCTTTGAGGACGACAATGCCAATTACGTCTAAGGAGTGCTTCTTGGATGTGAAAGAAAACATAATGTAGCACCTGGTTCAAGTAAAGCATATACATCAATAGACAATACTTGTAACATAGAGGTTACCACATCGGGAGAGATCTCTAATTCATCCGTAGAGTGAAGTGCATAACAAACATTCTTCTTTAAAGGATCCACATTAAAACTACTACCTTAAGCTTGCCGACCACCTTTTTCATGCTCGTTAAAATTAGGAAAATCCTAACCTTGTTTCCACTCTTTCCACACCCAAAGAAATTGTCCATCCTAACAAGGAAATCACCTTTTGAAATTTAGTGTTAGACATCCTATCATCACGAGCCTTTGGAAATTTAGAAATAACTTGATTAGAAAACCACTTCTTCAAACTAGGATTGTCATTACATATCATAGGTTAAAAAGCGCAGAATATAAAAACTTTTCATCTACATTAACATCATCAGGTTTACAAAGACCTCTAGCTTAAATATAATATATACATAGGGAGTTTGCATAGACTCCTCACATAAGAAGTTTCTTTATTCTTATACTTTTATGTCACATATATAACATACACCTTATACAGTCTAGTAGAGATGTATGATATAAAACCATGTGAGGAGGAATAAAACAATTCGGGCATAGCCCTTAGAAAAATGTATAATTGACACTTAGGGATTACAACGATGTCTTGCACAATAAGAGTGAAATGACTGTCATTAGACTATAGCAAATCATATTCGTAGAATGAGAAAAGGCATCATCCCCGGATCTTGAGTACATACTCGCACTTGTAGAAACGATCCAGGTCTTCCTTGCAAATTGGACAGGAACCCTTAAATGGACTAAACTTAAAATGTTTTGGAAAAATGGCAAATATGGGTTTGTAAAACATTTGTACTATGTATTGGAACATATACACACATAAACATAGAAATCATGCTAAAGGGGACATTTGTTAAAAAACCCTTATGCACATCCAAGAGCCCATGTAAACCAATAATCATGCATTCCTTAAGACAATACCATTTACAACACAAGACCCACATCATCAAGTAAAGTCAAGTCAACATGTGTATACCATATTAGAACTAATAACCAAAGCAACTCCATCATCATGTTATAGCAACAAAGCATGTATAAGAAATCATAATATTAATACATATGCAAGAACCTTACTTATAACCCTTTACTAAACATACTAGTGCAATGAAAAAGTGAAGCACATAACTCCAGTCAACAAAGTTAATAAACAAAGGCTCATAAATAATGTCTAACTTCAAATAACATAGCATCATGAGTATTGATCATCATATTTAGCAATTTAGACCAATAACATGTTTATAATTGAAACCAACATCATATGGTATCGTCAACATGTAAACACAACATATGCATATAATTTATTTCATACCATGAATCTTGAACCCGAATGCAATCAGCATCATTTAACTCTTAAAGGTCGCAAAAAAGTCTCTTCTTTGCTTTCATCAGATTCTTATAGTTAAATTTGCGGAAAATTTAATGATTATAAAAAATAATTAAGTCTACATAGAATTCATATAAAATTTGTATGGATTAATATACAATAATCTCAAACTCAACAACCATCTACAATCGATTAACCAATTCAAATGAAAGAATAAATAATATATGATAATAGTTCATTAAAGTGGCCTTAGTACAAAGCTTCGAATAAATGTCTTGAAAGAAAATCTAGCTATGTGTAAATTACTAATGCTTTAAAGATAGATGCAGCATCCTCAAAATTAAGAGGACCTACAAAAGGTCTGGAGAACGCTACGTCCAAACCGTTGGGATGAGTCTTCAATCTCCTCGTTGACCTGCACCTATGAAAATCGAAATAGTATAGGGTTAGTTTATACTTGTACTAAGTATGGGTGTATGCACACATACACATAAGACTATGCATGTTCAAGGAAAGCTCTTCCTAAACAACATGTCATTTATGGAAACTGAATCACTAACTTTACTTATTCGTTATTTGCAATTCATGGTGTGAATATGACATATTTTAATGCATTCCAAAATACACAAATCATTTTTCATATGAACAGAATACCTTAGAATAACTAACATAATTTTAGAACAACTCAATCAAAAAATTTGAAATTTGATCTTGCGTAGCCCGAGAGCTCCCTTTTCAACACTTAGTTTATTTCTCTGTATTTTTCTTCTGTTTGTTGTACAGTTTAAGCGTCTCCTTTGATCTTATGATTTACTTACAAGTGCAATGATTCACTGTATTCCCATATTTACAATGTATCAACTAATTAATCCAATGGATGAAGGAAATATTTTAACTACAATTTGGGCATGAAATCTTTATAAGCCAATCTGTATTGGTTAAGACTATTATTTGATATTGGCATACTATAAGAAGTTATTATAAGCAAATATTATTTGGCTATGATCATTTTCCAATTATATAAATTCATTATAAGCCAATCTCATTTAGCTTTGATCATTTTCATATTATGAAGAGTCATTATTAGCTATTGCCCATTATTTGCTGAAAACGTCATTCTTATCAAGCAGTGGCAATTGATATTCTTAAGATCTTACTTTCTTAGACAAATTTAAACTTAATTCTTATTCTTTTTTTCTTACTTTCATATAAAAATCTTTAGCATTAATATCGTGAGACTAACATGAAATCCAGTTTCTGCCCCACACCGAAAAGGGGTGATTCACCATTCAAAGTGAATCTAGATTATCTCAACTAAAATGAAATATAGTGTCCTCCCCACACCGAAAAGAGGTGGTTCACCGTCTAAATAAATACCAAGTTCAGTGTCTACACCACACAGAAAAGAGGTGGTTTACGGCTAAAGTTAACAAAATACTTTCTTTGAGTAATCAACCGACATAGATCATGTGAGATAAACATGAAGTCTAATCTATGACCCTCATTGATAAGGGGTGGTTCCACCAGCCAAAGTAGAACATCATCATACCTAGCTCTCTTAGGTGGAACCCCTGTCTAGTTCCTATGCTTGAAACATAGTTCGAAGACTAGGAAACATACAAAGACTACTTATCCAACTTGGTAGTAGACTTATCTCATGAGGCTTACATGTGCTGGCACAAACACATTTCTAGCCTAACAGTGCTTTCCTCAAATTCTTTTTATTTACATCTTATAGAGTTTACTCAATCATTGTGGAAGATTGCTTCTAATTATAAGGTTTACTTAACTCTTTGGATAACCGGACATCCCTTTCTTTACGTGATGAACTATGAATTTAACCTTACATTACCATATTGGTTTTTATGAGACTTGTCTCACGATTATTAACACCATCTTATGTGAGTATCATTAATATAGTTGTTTATGGTGTAAGTGAGACTTGTATCACTTCCTTTAACACGACATTCTGGTAACTTTTATAGTTCAAAGACCTTTTATTATGTTATTACTCACCTTAACTCATTTCATGTCTTTTGGTAGCTTTATACCATACTTTATAAACGTTAAGAACTTTGTTCAATGTAGTTACTATGTTTATAGATTTTTTGGAAAGGGTATGTTGGTACTTGTCCCAATGTTTGGCGTACCCTTGGTAATGAATTCAAAGTTACATTGGGCTTGCTTAATTGGTTTACATTAGCCATTCGCAAATCTTTCCATCAAAATTTGAAGCAATATTGTAAGCCGATTCCATTCAACTTTTTGGGCAAAACATTGTTATCCAATTTAAGGCCACGAACCAAAGTTTACTTAAACTATTTTTATTATGTTATTATTAACCAAATTAATTATTTTAATGAATGTAATATAATGATTCTACAACATAAACAAGTCGACACTTTAACATTTAACAGTAACTAAACTATATAGCCGATTCACAGTAACTTCATATTCTTAAAGACAAGAAAGCATTATATCATACCTTAATTTGTGTAACTAAAACACAAATCATTAGAATCCAGTCTATAGGCCTCGTTAGTTATTCAACAAATCAAGAAACCTACACTTAAGGATTAGTTAGCACCACATACGAACAACATAATCTATAATTACATCTTCATACTTATTAGAATTGAAAACAAGGACTATTAGGGAGATGGACGTTCAACTATGTCATTGGGAACAACCATAGTTTTGATATTCATGAATTTGAAGCCTTTGAAAAGACTCTTGGAGAAAGGATTCTAGGAGATAAAATACGTACCTTATGTGAAATTTAATCTAGAAAGATCACCTTGCACGAAAGATTGGAGAAAACCTTGAAATCGCCTAGGAGAATCGAGAGAAACTTTCTGTTTTTTCCTTTTCGTTTCCTCACCGTTTTGCATCGTGAATTTCCTATCATTTGAATGTGAGTCTAAGTCTTAAAAACTTATGTTGAATCATTCGAATTATGATAATTATGTTAATTAAATAATTTATTTAGTTAATTACTAAAATGCCCCTCCTATTTAGACTAAACATAAGAGAAAATTTGAGTTACCAGAATCTTGAAATTGGCTAGGGACTCGGCCAAATTTTGAATTTATCATTAATGAATTAAGTTGTCAATTTAATTGATTAACGGACCTATGATAATTAATAAATTACTCTATGTCTTTGGGACCATAACTAACACCATCATATGATAGATACTAGGTTGTTTGTTAACTAGTTACAACGTTAGTGTCACCCGGTTAAGTCTTAGGTTTTCGGGTGCAATAGTTGGTTTATTTAAGTTAGTCCTAGATAATTTATCTAGTTAAGTCAGTTAGTCAGAGTCTAGAGTTAGTTAGGGAGTTAGGCCCCACATGGAGGGACATGTACGGATGCTTCCCCTAACCGCCCTAATGGAGTTCGGTTAGATGGTTTGTGTCGTCCCCTCCTTGGACGGTTACACATGTGCTTTCACATGTTTTTCTTTTAAATTTCTAGATAACTATTATCGCTCTCATCTGGAATGTTTACGTTTTTCTCCAAGGGTCCTCATTATGTCTTTGAGCATTGCTTTAATCTACATGATCATTTTAATTGGTCATGAGCTATGGTGCCTAGGCTTGACACATGGATCCCTCATACCTAATTTATTAGTTAAAGGAATAAGCATTTTATCCTAGCATCACCATTGCAGGTACATTTCTGGGACAACCTCATTAATGTTAGAAAAATTGCTAACACCCTTTAAGCCAATATTTTATAATATGCCCAATATTTTTTCTTATTTGATTATTATATAGAAATTTTCTAGTACCCCTTAGACAATTTACGATATTATACACAATATTTTTAAATATTGGGCATTAGGATTCCTATGTACCCCCAATGCACCTTTTTAAAGACCTATTAGGCTCTTAACTAGACATGTAAATTTCTGAAATGTTACAATTTACTTTATAAGGGAATAGCGACATCCTTCTAGGACTTGTTTATCATGAATTATTCAAAAAATATATCAAACCTCAACAATAAATTACCCTAGTTAGTCTATGAATGAATTAGAATAGTAAAGATAAGTCTAACAATTAACACATTATTCAATTCCCATCAATTTAAAAGTAAAATCCAACATTTTGGGAAATTGTGTAAGGTACATGACCCTAACGATATTACCCTTAATTGGAATCAATTACTCAAAAATGGTCACTTAATTAGCCATGGGTAATCACAATTAGACATAATCAATCATCAATTTCATGTTTATAATAAAACCCCATTTGTAGATGAAAACCTTTGGAGAATGTTGATTTAGAAATAAACATTGAAATAACCTCTTGGGAAAAGGAATCCCAATAGTGAAGAACTCGTACTTAAGGAAGATTAATCCATGGAATTCAAGTAAAATCCTAGATAAATCTGTCTTCTTCTTTAACCTTTCTCCTTAATTCGATGGAGATTAAGTAGAGAGAGAAAGTAGAGACAGGTAACACCTTTTGAGTTTTGGTTTTGGGATTTGATTTGAATGAGAAAATGTGAGGTAAACCTGATTGAAAATCAATATATAGACGCCCCATGAAATACCCAAAAGATACCTCACTAAAGTTGACCCTTTAATGAACTCAATCTTGAATTTCAAATTTTAGATTTTTGTCGGAAAACAAGTCCGAGAGGCGGAGCTGCTCCTTCAAGATCTTCTAAATCAATTTTTGATACAGAAGAGTCTGGGACGTGCTCGTGATGCAGACAATTAATTTTTTTGAAGGGTTGTTACTTTTCTATAGGGTTGCAACTTTTCAGATGAGTGGTGACTTTTCCAAAGGGTTGCGACTTTTCTAAAGAGATATGACTTTTTTGATGAGTTATTACATATCTGAAGGCTTGTGACTTCTTTTTTATAAGACATGGTAATCAGTTTTTCATACACTACCCTTTGTTGACTATAAAAAGAGGGGATTCCTCAAATTTTTAAATAACATTTAAAAAAAAATATTCATTATTCTTCTTCTTCTTAAAACGTCCTATTTAGTATATCTTCTATATTTTAATGATAAAAAGGAATAGGAACATACTAATACTATGCATTTTTAACTATAAATGAAGGGGTTTCTCCACATTTTTGAACTTTTTTTTGTATCTTCTATTTTTCTCTTCTTAAAACCTCTAGTTGCTTTAAATACTTTAACAATCTCAAAGTTTAGTGAAATTACAACACTCTCTAACATGAATATTATATTAATATAATACTTTAACAAGTAAAGAAGCATATTTGAAGTCACTCTTAATGTGTCCTAGTTAGCCTCATAATAAATATTTTGAGTCTCCTTGAAATGAAAATGATGTGTCTCTTGAAAATTTTGTGACTTTCATGGTTTGGAAAGTGATATAGTCGGCTCACTCTCGAAAAGTGAAGGCATGTTTTGCTAGTATCCTTGTGTGTACCAAGTGATGTTTACTTATGAAGGCTATTGTGATGTGTCTGCTTTGAATTACCATTTAGACTTCTCAGGAAAAAAGGTATGAACATGTTTTGGTTAAAAGTTGAGAAATTCTGATTTTAAATGAAATGACCTTTATGCCTTACTTGGGTATGATCTCATGAGTCATGTAATTCTGTTGAGGAGTATGTCATTCCTCCGTAAACATAATTAGGCATGGTATGGTTGAGTATGTCCCTCATGGAATTGTGCCTAACTAATAAGAATCCATTGTTGTTCTACTTAACTCAAATTTATGTCCCTTGAAGTATAAGTTATTACTTGCTTCTTGTGTAATGTGGAATCTGCCTACATGTGATTATACATGACGAGCACTTAATAAAATTGAAGGTAAAGGCCATGCCATGATTAGGAGAAGGATGTTTCTTCTATGAACATGAGTGATTCCTTTGTGTTTAATGCATTAACGAAAAATGTGAGAATATTTTGCTTGCTTCTGTGCATTGAGTGCTAAGTGGTATGAAAGTTAGTGTTCCTTGTAAGTTGGTGCATTGACTTCTATGTGATGATGTTATGGATGTTCTGAACTGCTCTATGGGTCATAGCAGTACTTGTTTTATTCAAAATGTTTTAAGTGTCTTTTGATGATGAATGTTCCCAAGTAAGAGATATTGTAAGACCCCCAAAATGAATTAAGATTTCTAGAGCCTCACATGTGCCTTATAAGCTTGTTAATATGTTAACTAGTTGTTTTAAAGCATGTACGATTGATTTAATGAGGGATATTGTAACACCACGAAAATAAATTAAGGTTTATAAAGCCTCACATGTGCCTAATATGATTTTTAATATGTTAATTAGTTGTTTTAAAAAATGTATGATTGATTTGATGTTATATGGAAGTCAAACACCCAAGAACTTCCAAGACGTTCAAAAGTTAGACCTTGGACGTACTTGAGTGTGCCTAGCATGTTTTGATGTGTAGCGTGAGTTGTTTGGTGATCAAACTTGTATGGAAGGTCCTTGAAATGTATATGATGTATGTACTTTGTAAATATCCAGGTAAAACTGTAAGTTCAATAATTTTTCGTTGCACAAACTACAACTTGGTGTTCAGAATCTGAAAAGTCTCAAACTGTTGGAGAAAAAATATTTTTACAAAAAAATTTGTTTGAACACTCCAAACTACATCAAATAAGCACTTTTCAATTTCTATTTTATTTGTATTTCTTTTATATCTTTTCAATTTAACATAGAAGGTTCTTCTTCTTGGTGTGGGGGACATCTTTAAGAAAACAAAATTAAAATAAATTTTATATATTCTTCCTAAAATTCATAAATTAAAAGTTTCTTTATTCTTTAAACAAATCAAATTAAAATTAGACAAATCTATATCTATCTCTTTTTAATATCTCTCTAAATATATGTATACACACACACAAAAAAAACACTACCTTAATAAAATAAACCACTTAATTTATATGTCAAATTATTATAATAATTAAAACATAAAACACCAATTATAGTATATCTGTTATATTTTATATTGTATAATATTTATTTATCTGTACGATATTAAATTATATTAAAGACAGACACCTTTTAACATTGAAGAATTGCGATATTTTCGAAGAGTATATAACTTTTCCGATTAGTTGTGATAGGGAGGGATTTATGTCACCCACAAGAAGAGAATAAAGCAAGTGTTGTGTTCAAAGCTGGTGTTAAAGAGTACAGATTGACTTATAATACTCCTGAGTACCAAACAAAGGATACTGATATATTAGCACCATTCTGAGTAACTCCTCAACCTGGAGTTCCACCTGAAGAAGCAGGGGCCGCGGTAGATACCTAATCTTTTATTGGTACATGGAAAACTGTATGGACCGATGGACTTACAAGTCTTTATCGTTACAAAGGACGATTCTATCGCATAGAGAGCGTTGTTGGAGAAAAAGATGAATATATTTCTTATGTAGCTTACCCTTTAGACCTTTTTGAACAAGGTTCCGTTACAAATATGTTTTCTTCCATTGTAGGTAACGTATTTGGGTTGAAAGACACGTTGATACCCGTGCCTACTTCACCGCAGCTACCACGATCATAGTTGTCCCCACTAGAGTCAAAATATTTAGTTTGATCGCTATAATTATTGTACGGTTCGATACAATACAAAACACCCATGTTATTTGTTGTAGGGTTCATCTTTTTATTCACCATAGTAGGAGTCACTGGAATATTTCTGGACAATTTGTTTCAAATGGGATGTAGTCTGCGACGCGAACCAATTTCAGGCAAGTGCAATTTCGCTGCTATTTTGGTAGGTAATCGAGAGACTCACATGAGTGTCTAAGGGTTGTAGAACTTTTTAAGGTAAAAAATAACTAATAAAAATCATTTGGGAAGTTTTAGAGTCAATACATCAAGGAACGTCCATGACGTTCGTAGACTAGTGCAAAAGGTCCTAGCATGCCTTAGCCTATTTGACACGGTTTTAAGAGCTGTAAATTGATCAAATTTGGTTGTAAGTTGTTTAAAACATATTAGATTTGTTTTAGGGTCAAAAAATTAGGGTACGACTCGCCAAGGATAAACCAAAGGATCCTTGAGGAGGACCCTTCAATTTTAGCTAAAAGCTATCTTGACATAGTAGCTATCTATGAGGTGCAGGCGACGAGGCGTAAGTCCAGTGACAAGAAGATCGATTCTTCCTTTGATGAATACTTATAAATTTTCCAAAAATTATCAAAAACATACTCTCTATCGGAAACGATTGACTTGAAGAACGGTTGGTCTCAAGGGCCGTCGACTGACCATAGACTGTAGGTTGGGGTCTCGTAGCTCAGGCTTGAGATTTTTGGTGAGTTTTATGATATTTAATTTCAGTATTTATTTGGTTATTTAATTAATTAGGGTTTATTGTAAGTCAAATAAGTTAGTTAAGGACTTATATAAGGACATAAGCCTAAATCAAACAAACCTAAGTCCCACAAATCCAAAACACAATTTCTCTGCCTTCTCTCTTCTTTCTCTCTCTAAAAAAGAAGAACTCCATTAAAGGGCTAGGTCAAGGTCGTTAAGGCAGAACTTAGGGTGATTTTTTCAATCATTTTTCAACAATTAAAAAGGTATGGGATACTTTAACCTTTGAGATTCATTTCCCAAAGGGTTTTCGTAAAGTTATTCCAAAAGATGAGTTTCACGTGAATTTTCATCTATTATGTTTGATCTTCTAAATTATATTGTCTATTGTTTATTTTCTTATTATTAATACTTATATGATGATCTATTGTGATCCAATTATGCTAGTTCTCTATGAATTAACCTAGTATGTGAAGTAGATCATGAAATTAACAGAAGTCCCTAATCCTAGGTTATGAACTAGTGCTGAATTGATGTGTAGTTCAATTGAATTCATTATTATAGTAATTACTATTTTGTGATGATATTAACCAATTTTTGGGTTTAATTTAAATTTTTAATGGTAAAACCTTTGATGATAGATTCTGGAGGAGATTGTGGTAAGTCTTGTGATATCTAACCTTTGCTCTAATTATAATTACTTGTGTTTTGTGATGAATATCTATTGAAGTACACCTTTATGATAAGATTAATTATGTTTGGTATGATGTTTAATTGAAATGTCTTGATTTAGGGCTTGTGAGTTTCTGGCTAGGACGTAATGATATAAGGTTAATGATGAATTTCCTATGTGCCATGTTATCATATGGTGATGTAAATATGCTAACCTCACAGGTATGAATTTCATTAAAAAGATGCTCTCATGTAATTCCTATTGAGATAAATATTATGACTATATAAGTATTAGTATCGTATGACCTATACTAAGTTATGCTAATAAATGAAAGGCATTTCGAAAGGGACTCTAGCTTAGCACAGAAAGAAATAGATTTCAGTAGTGTCTCTCCCTATATTGGGAAGGTAAATTCACTATTGTACTCATGAGGTTGGAGACTATAATGAATGGATCATGAAGAGTGTCCCACATACATCTTATAGTTCTTGAACTATGTTTCCCCCATAGGAATACTAGCTAGTGGATGTACATAGATGCTATGTTCATGTTTTGGTAATACCTTGGCAACTATTCAACCTTCTATTAGTATAGGGTTACATGACACCGGATTCCACATTAGCTCATGTTGTATATGTCGGTTAAGTGAAGAAGTTAGCAAATTTAAAATGAAGTAATAAATTGATCTTCGATTAGGACAACCTAAGGCGCTTGTCTTAGTCTAGGTTGGGTATTACACTCTACCCATGCATTGCACTAGTTAGACTTGCGGGAAGTCTTAAAAGGATGTTCTTATGTGCTTATCAATGTAAATGATATGTATATGTTTTTCTTTTATGTTAATGACTCGATGTAATATTTGTTTCACCTAAGAATTCGTTGTTAGTCCCGATTTCTAGGTATGATGACGACTATTCTTGATGTTATGGTATGTAAAATTAAACATTGCTTACGGTCCTTGTTTGGTATAATTGATAGAGTAAGGTTATGGGGTATTGTCTAGTCATTGCTCTAGTGGACTTAATAGGGGTTTATGAATAATGGTTTTGCTTAATTTATTATGTCATAAGCTCTTATGAATGATTAGCATATTATAACTTGAAGAGAAAGTTTTGTTGATTATGTTCTCAGTTATGTTAATATCGTAACACTCCAGAAATCCCATGACTTAGAAAACAACTTAATCTATTTAATAATGCTTAAAATAATGTTTCTAGAAAATGTACTTGTCAAGTGATGAGTCTATACGGTTTTAAGAATATGTATTGAGGTACATAGGAATCCCAATGCCCAATATTGAGTAATAATGGGCATTTTATGGAATATTCGCTTAAGGTTGTTAGCTATTTTCTATGTATACACAAGTAACTTATAATACACTTTGATGTTCAAATGCTCCAATTCAATCTTGTTTAGGAATTATACCTGCAATAAAGAACCTAATCTAAATTTTTATCGCTTACGCACATTAGGTAAGAGGCATCCAAGTGTCAAGCCTAGTTAACATAACACATGATCATTTAAAATGATCATTTAAATTAAGCAATGCCCTAGGACAGTGAGGATCCTTGGACAAGAAATGAACTTTCCAACTGCAACTACAGAGTCCATGGTTAGGAAAGTGAATGCAAAGACATGTCAAAGAATATGTGCTACCGGTCGAGAGACAAGCGACCAAGCCTAACCGATTTGGTTAGGATGGTTAGGGGGTCGGCACGCGTCGGGTCATGCCACATGGGTCCGAGCTTCCTAATCAATCTTAGGTTTTAACTAACTTACCTTACTAGATAACTAACCTTGGAGTAACTAAAATTAACTAACTAGTGTGCCCGAAATCATAAGACCTAACTGGGTGACACTAGCCAAGTAGCTAACTAAAGAAACATCTTAGTACCTAACCTAGGATGGTCCAATGGGGTTGGTTATGGTCTTACTAACTATAGTAATTACCTTAGGTCACTTAATTAATTAAATGGACAACATAATTAATTAATATAAATTCATGGTCAAACCCGAGACACTTAGAAAATTGTTAAAAAATTGGCTAAGTCAATTGCTCTGCAATTTTTAGGCAATTTAGGAGGGGCATTTTGTTAATTTAAATTATTAAAAGACCCATTTAAGTGGAGGGTCTTTTTGATAATTCGTTGGACGACTATATATTGATATTAGGCCAGTTTTGTACCACTTTTACACGTCCTAAATAAGATCAAATGAAATTTCTCTCAATCTCTGAAGAACACTCTCTTTTCTAAACTCCATTGAAGAACAAGAAAAAGTTAAGGGAGAAGACGAAGGTTTCGAAGTTTCCAATCAGATTTCGTGGAGTCTTCATCTATAAGGAATGGATTTTTCACTCTTTGTATTCCTTTCCATGAGAGGTCCTTTCGAGATAAGTTTTCAAGAACTTCAAATACTAGGATTTCTACTCTACAAAACAGATTTTCTTCCTAACCCTAGATTTATGATATTCAATGTAAAGTAAACATTTTCTATATCCTATTTTGCACGAATTGTTGATAATTAATTGATAATGTTTGAATGTCGTGTGATACATTATATTTATCTAAGTAATTGTTTCGAATGGGTATTCTATTGTGTTTGATAATGTGTAAATGTTAGGATTACAATTAGGACTTGAACGAACCCTTTAACAACCCGTTTACCTTATCCTATGCTATGCATTGATCTTGTACATGATTTGATGAGTTGTTCTTGATTATTCCATTGATTATTTTACTATGTATAATAATTAATATTGCATGATGAATAAGATTTTTGTCCACCCCCAATCGATCGAGGTATTCAACACCCCGTAGGCTGGTCGACGCCTCGCCGTTGGTCAAGAATTAAACTAGGGAGATTAATCTCCCAAATTAAACTCTCTGATACCGTTGAAGGAAATTGGATGGTCCATTTGTGGACAAACAGTTTGTCGATGGGTAGTCGTGGGTTGAGTCTGCAATTACGCAACTTTAGTATAAATTTCGACGGTGAATTGGTAAATTCACCCCATGTCCATATATGTTTTTGGCGGTTATTCATGGATATTGTGAGGTATTTAAAATAACTATATAAGTCCTAAACACCTATATTTATTCAATCTTAAAAATAAAAACACAAATTCTCTATGAAATGCTCTTGAACTCTATTAGAGCCAAAATTCAAGAAAGAACTTGGATTGGATGTTTGATTGTTGATTCTTCATCAAACTGGTAGATAACATCAGTAAGAGATGTATTCTTCATCCTTGAAACTCCATTCTTCAAGGGGTCAACTTCAAAGTGATTTCTAAAGTCCTCTAATGATGAACTTGTCCAATTTTATGATCAAGCAAAACGTTATTACATAAAATGTTTTAGATAATTTATTATTGACTAAATTGATGTTAAATAGGTGGTTCTAACCTAAAATCTTCGTGAACCCAACCAAAAAATTTTCTCTTCAAATTGGCTGTATTTTGGATGTGATGATCTTGTCTTAATGCTTATGAAGTGTAGTGACCTTTTCTATGGGCTATTGAATGATGTAACAATTGAATTGAATTGATGTATATTCTGTCTTAGATTCATGAATATATATATATATATATATATATACCATGGTCTATGTCGGCTATTACCTATTCTCATATTATGGGATATCTAGTTGTGTTTTAGAAGTCCAAGAAGTTTAGGCGGTGGTATGGGACACTACTTAGACATTGCACCTTTAGGCTTTGCAAATATTAGTTAGTGAGTCCCTAGGTCTTTTCAAAGACTAACACTTTAATGTCCTTTATTTAATGAATGTCTCTTAATCAATTAATGAAATAATGACTTATGTTAGGAATAATGTGAATCAATGAATACCTATTCTAGAGTAACTCTAAGGATTTCCTATTTAAAGTGTGAAGGGGGCATAAAGGATGATCTCTTCATGTATTACCTACGAAAATCTTGAGAATGACCCTAGTTAGGATGGTCGATTGATAAAGTAGACATGGTCTAATCTTAGGAATTATTAAGGATTATGTAGGTAATTTTGAAGAGGGTGTATGGGCGTTCCCTTATAGAATTACTTAAACAGGTCTTTTGATAACCCTTGTGAGGTACATGTCATATTATACATTTTATGTGTTGTGTATTGTAAGTTAATTAGTCTCATTATGAGTAGTCTTGGGATCATTTAGGCATGATTAGAGAGGGTTTATGGGTGATCTCTCGTTGAATTACATAAGAGAGTCTTATGATAACTTTTAGTGAGAGGAATGCATGTTAAATTGGTTTCACTGTAATGATAAAATAGTTCACTGTAAAGCTTAAGGTAATTCACCGTAAATTGGCTAAGCTTACTATATCATTTCTTTAAAATGTGAATAAATGCTTACGTGTTTTTATGGTGTTAATTGTTGTTATTATGCCTATACTATGATGTTTTAATTAAAAAGAGCATATTTCCATTAAATGTTCGTTATCATATTTCTATGCATTAAGATATACTTAGTAATGTGTTTGTACTAACTCCATATTTTTATCTATATCTAAAATGATTCATAGGTGATGGGAGTATTGGAAAAGAAGCTTGGATTCTAGGTTTGGTCAAGCAAGACTGAAGTATCTCCTAATTTAATTCGAGGGAATAGAGGTCTATAGAGAATCTTTTATTAAAGCATTGTAATAGACATATAGTACTATATTTCGATTGTATGGGCCGTGCACCAAGTATTCGTGACTCTAAGATTTTATAATGTTGTACTTAGTACTTCCTTATGTAATATAAAGATATTTTCAAACACTAGTTTTATGAAAAGTTTTATTTCTCACTATTTTTCATATATTTATATGTGATGAATAATGTGAAAAAGTTTGTACAAGACCTTTGAGAGTTCAAGTACACCGTGACATGACAAATGAATGCCCTAACTTCTAAGGTATATGTGTGGGTCGTTACAAGCATGGTATCAGAGCATAGGTTATAAAAGTAGTCTTAGGAATCAAATGTCTCAATAAAGTCATATAAACTAGTGTCTCACCCTTCGGTGTGAGTCGCGACACACCTATGTGAGAGAGAATATAGGATGATACAGTTTCCCTTCTTTTCTACTCCTATGTCATGCCGTAGAGTAAAATGTTATGAGTGCTCTTTTCTTATGTATTTCCTTGTGTTTCTAGGAAGATTAATATGAGTAGGACACCGGCTAGGAGATTTGAGGAGAATGATGTGAATGAGGAGATTCCTCCTCAAGTTGCGCAAGTTGACCATGTTATTCAAGGGGTTGAAGGGGATGAAAGAGGTAGAGATGCTAATGTCCCTATTGTGGAAGGAGGTAATGATATTCCGATGGTTCCCCCCCAAAATGATTAATGGGGAGAATAATTAGCTTTTACTTCTTTTAAATCGAGCTTTCACTACAAATATAAATAGGGTAATTGATACTAGAGTGAATTTTGTGGAGAACACTATGACATCTAGATTGAGAGATTTTGTGAGTATTAATTCTCCTATCTTTGTTAGCTCCAAAGTAGTAGAAGATCCCCAAGAGTTCCTAGATAATGTATATAAGGTGTTGACTTCCATAGGGTGACTTCTAGAGATAAGGAGTTAGCTTCATACCAATTGAGCGAGGTTTCTCAAGTATGGTATACTCAATAGAAATATAGTAGGCCGGTTGAGTCGTGTCCTATTTAGTGGGAAGAATTTAAATTGGTTTTTGTAGGAAAGTACTTTCCCCGACAGAGGAGGGAGGTGAAGGTAGAAGAGTATATTAGTCACAAGAAGGAAACATGAGTGTTGAGGAGTACTCATTTAAATTCACTATGTTTTCTACATATGAACCATCCTTAGTGTCTAACCCTAGCGATGAGATATGTAGGTTTGTGAAATGTATCGCCGACTTAGTTAAAGAACAATGTCTGATGGCCATGCTCCATGATTATATGACTTTGTCTGGACTCATGGATTATTCTTAATCCATTGAGGAATCTAAACTTCGTATGATTTTTAGAAACATCAAGATAAGTGAGAAAGGTGACCAAAGTAAACCAAGATCTAATAAGAAGTTCTCAAGTCAAGATGAATCTAGGAGATCTAAGGTGAAACTTAAGAAAGGTAGTGGTTCTCAAGAGGGAAAGCCTACATGTGCTACTTGTGGGAAGAGTAACTATGGGGAATACCTATTCGGTACAGAGAGTTACTTTGTATATGTTAAAGATGGACCCAAAGTTAGAGATTGTCCTTCTATTGCTTCTAGAGGAAGAGAGGGTAAGCAAGTTTCTACATATACCCTAGCTGATGATGTTCCCAAGAAGAAGCATTTCTATGCACTACGGACTAGAGGAAAAAAGGCATATGATGATGGTAAGTTCTAGTATCCTTTTTTGTCTTATGAGTTCCTACTAAGTGGGGGAGTATGGTTTGTAGAGGAGCTAGAAGGTTATGATAGTATCCTGCGTTGTAGCTTTGTGTTTAGTAGTCCTCCTGGAATGAATTTCATTAATTCCTTGAATTGGGTGTTTATGAAGCTATGATTATGTTGTAAGATGTGTTTATATGATTTTATCTATCATATTATAATGTTTGTATCATCGATTTCATAAATGTTGCATTTTTGAAAATTTTAAGTATGTTCACTCCCAGGAAAAATCTGCTTAGTTTAACATTTTTGAAAAATTGACTAATTCATTATGTGGTTGAAACTTGTTATAATATGTATAGAACTGATGTTAATGAGAATAAAAATGAATGTAAAAGAAGTTCATTTTATTTGGAATGAAGAATGTGAGTTTTGTGACATAATGAGTTGTAGAATGAACTTGTATCTTCTTGATGTGTTGTGAGTCTCTTGGTAATATTAAATTGATGTTTATACGAGATTGTGTATTGTATAATCTGTTGTGTGGTGTGGTTGATGTCTGGTAGCTTAATCTTTACTCTTGGAAGTATTCGGATAGTGGAAAAGTGTAATTCAAGGATGAATTATGTCCAAGTGGGGGAGAATGTAAAACCTCTAAAATGACATAGATTAAACTACATACTAACATGTTTTTCATGAGGTTATAAGGTACTAAAAAGGTTTATAATGTGTTCTTGAGTCAATGTCTAAAGATTTAGGATAATTGAACGTTAAACGTAAAGGGACGACAAAGACGTTCAACGACTAGTCATCTATGTGCATAATGAGTGTATATGATCTCATATATATGTTTAATAATATTATGAGTCTATTAAATGAGTTTTAAGGGATTTATAATTCATTTTGTCAATTTTCATGAAGTTTGGAGCTGAAAAGTCCAAGAACATCCATGACGTTTGAAAGGTTTGCCTTGAAACGATCCTACGTTTCTTCGCATGTTTCATTGAGTTTTATGTGTTTGTTTTTGATGAAATTTATATGAGTAGTCCTAAACATGTATATGATCATTATTGAGTTTGAAACGTTCTGTCAAAAGTCCCCAAGGACTAACCAAGGGTCCTTGAGGTAGAACCCTACTTGTGAGGCAAATGTTTTCTAGGCCAATACAAATCGACTAAAGCATTCGATGGCCAGTAGGCAGGTCGACGCCCCTTTATTGGTGAAGGTTGGTCAAGACATAGAATAGGGAGGTTGAGCAACAAAAAGAAAGATCAGTAGAATAGGGATCTTAAGCTACCAAAAGCAAGTCTCTGATCCCTTCGACGGACAACCAGGACGGTCACAAACGGTCGGTCGATGGGCAATCGTGGGTTTAGTATGCAACTGTGCCTCTTTACGATAAGTTGCAATGGTGAATTGATAAATTCACTACACTTACAAATAAGATTTTGGGATTTTACTTAGGGATATTTTGGTATTTGAATAATTATAAGTCCTAAACACCTAGATGAATTTATTCTTCAAAATGAAAACCCAAATTCTCTAAGAAATACTCTAGACCTCCATTGGAGCCAATACTCAAGAAAGATCTTGGATTGGAGGTGTGATTGGCGATTCTTCATAAAATTGATGTATTAACATAGTTAAGGTATGGATTATTAATCCTTTAAATTCTATTCATCAAGGAGTCATGTACAATGATATTTTCTAAGATTTTCTAAAGATGAACTTGTCCAATTTCATTATGTAGCCATGAATTATTTCACAAACTTTTTTTGATAATTGATTATTGATTCTATTTATATTAATTGGTTTAGTGTCACCTAAAATATTTATAAACCCGTACAAAACATATTCTTTTCAAATTGGCTATATTTTGGATGTACTGATCGTGTCTTATTAATGCATTTGAATTTTATTGTACTTTTGTATGGTCTATTTAATGATGTACTAATTATTTTGAATTTATGTATAGGATATCTTAGATTGATAAATATATATTGAATTGACTTAGATTCATTGAGTATTGTGATTAATATATTGAATTGATGATCATGGCCATGGTTAAGGGCCGATTGGTATTATATTGGATGATTTAGCTATGAATTGAAGCCGAGAGAATGGATTGGTGGTATGATTCGCTAGTTAACTTTATTTTATATAATATCTGTCTTTTATTATGTTGTTATTTTAATGATCCACTTATGATATTACATGCCATAGTTGTGAATTATGTGGCCTCGTCGCTGTTACTTTATGTATTATGAAGATCATGGACTTGTCAGCCCTACCTGAAGTATTATGATGATTAGTGTTGTTAATTATGTGAAGTATGATCATATCTACCTACATATTGATAATTTAGAAGTATGTTTTATTCTATTGATGTTGTTAGGAGATCAAGTTAGACTATGACTACGCCTTAAGTGTGTAGTTTTAGAGTTGATGCATGATTCCTACTTGACTATGTCAGTCCCCAATTATTATATTAATGATTTTATACTACTTTATAGGGTTACCTAAATATGATTAATGTTGTTCCTATGTTCTTCTTGATTATGTTATTATATATGTGGTAAAGTGAAGTATATATGTGTCTTGTTTTTATAGACTTGTGTCTCTTTCTTAATACCTATGGAATGTATATATGAGATATCTTGACTTAGGATGCTAATGATTCTTACTATTGAATGTATGAATTATATGTTGCGTTGAACATAGTTATAAGGTAAAATTTAGTGGAATCTTTGAGGAAGGAGATTATGAAATCCTTGAAGTCGAACGCCGCAAGGGTATCCTCTTTGTATGAGTGTCGCACTTAAGGTTGGTTGGCTTGAACGGCATGAAATCATCCACAGGAATGTCATTAATATATCCTATGAGCAATTTAAAGGCAACCCTTGGGGACCTCTTTGATAAGGTGAAGATGATTGGGTTATGAACTAGATATGGAACCCTTCATGTGATCGTTTATGTGAAAATTCTCAATTAGCACAAAGGAAAGCACCGAGTGAGTATGGTATGAGATGTTTCTCTCTATATGATGACATTAGAGAACAAAAAACCCCATAAAATTCCTTCATAATTTTCCTACATGGGATGTGTCTAAGTTCTACCATTGGCAAGTAGAACAACCTTATTGGTGTAGGTTGAAACTCTGGATTCCATGTTTACCTACCATGGTCTTTGTCGGTGCTATTATCATATTATGTAATATCGACTAATTTTTGACAAGTCAATGAAGTTTAGGTGGTGGTACGAGACGCTACCTAGACATTGCACCTTTAGGCTTTGAAGATATTATTTAGTGAGTCCCTAGGTCTTCTAAAAAACAATTACTTGAATTTCCTTTATGTGATGAATGTATATTAATGAAGTAATGAAGTAATGACTTATGTTAGGAAACATGTGAATCAATGAATACCTAATATACAGTAACTTTTAGAATTTCATAGTTAAACTATAAAGGAGACATAAAGAATGATCTCTTCATGTCTTACCAAGAGAAATATTGAGAATGATTCTAGTTAGGAAGGATTGTTGATAAAGTAGACATGATCTACTCTTAGGATGTCTTAAGGATTATGTAGGTAATGTTGAAGAGGGTGTACGTGCGTTCTCTTCTATAATTACTTATATAATAGTTTATTTAACCTTTGTGAGTTAAATGTCACATTATACATGTTATGTATTTTTGTGTATTGCAACTGTATTCGTCTAATTATAAGTAGTCTTGGGGATCATTTAGCTATACTTAGAGAGGGGGTATGGGTGGCCTCTCTTTAACTTACTGAAGTGTGTCTTAGGATAACTTTTAGGGAGAAGAATGCATGTTAAATTGGATTCTCTTTAATGTTAAAATAGTTCATTGTAAAGCTTAAGGTAGTTCACTATCGATTGGTTAAGTTTACTATAACATTTCCTTAAAATGTGAATATATGTTTATATGCTATCTTATGTGTTTATATGGTGTTAAATTTTGTTCTTATTCTGATAGTATGATGTTTTTGTTAAAAAGAGCATATTTCCATTTAATGTCCGATATCATGATTTCTATGCATTAAGCCATACTTAGTACATGTGTTTATACGGAATCCATATCTTTATCTATATCTAAAGTGATTCATAGGTGAAGGGTGTGTAAATAGAATCTTGGATTATAGGATCGTTAAAGAAGGTTTCATGTATGTCCTCATTGACTCGAGTCATAGAGGTCTTTAGAGTTTCTTTTATTAAATCATTGTAATAGACATATAGTGCTATATTTCAATTGTATGGGCCATATCCCAACTATTCGTGAGTCTAAGATTGCATGATATGAGACTTAGTATTTCGTTTTGCTATATGAAAGAAATTTTGAATAACTAGTTTTATGAAAAGTTTAAACTTCTTACTACATTTCATTTATGTATATGAGATGAATGATGCTAAAGGGTTTGTACAAGACCTCTGATGACCTATTGGTTCTCTAACTTCTAAGGTATATGTGTAGGTCGTGACAGTGAAGTCGTCCGTGAACATTAAGGCAGTAAGTTTCTAATTTGAGACAGGTTTTGCCCACAAGTTGGGTCCTCCTCAAAGACCCTTTGCTTGGTCCTTGGGGAGTTTTTGTCACACCCGCGCATCATATTGTATATGTGACCGATGTCGTAGTCCTCTCAGTGGACTTAGTCAACTCCTTAGCATTCTTTATAACATAAGAACAGTAAAATGTGGATAATTTAAAATTTTACATTCTATTTGAAGTATAATTGACTTCATACTTAACAATCATATTTAGATACGACATTATAAAAACTTGTCTCACATACATAAAAACTTCTAAAGAGTAAGAATTTGGACTTTTCCAATAAATAGTAAATATTCCATATAGGCCTTAGTACAAAAGAATCCAATGAACATAAAGGGAAGTAGAATATTTTAAAAATGTACTAATGTCTTCATAAGCTAGAATAATTAAAAGATAGCATCCTTGAATATGACGACCTACCAACACTTTTAGAAATAGTTCAGAGTTTCTTTAATCGACCTTCTTAATCTTCAGTTGTCGGACCTTACATTTGTAGTAATATAAAGTAATAGGTTTAGTACGCCACATTTACTAAGTATTGGTATATGCACATAATATATAAGGACATGCATGAAAAAGGATCATTTATCATTTCTTTTGAAAAAAAGTTAAGTTATATGAAAGTCTTCAAAGAACATATCATATCACATATATAAGTTAAGGATTCCATCAACTTAAAGCATCATCATTATCGAAGACATATACATAACATACAGAACACTTACCAATGATCTTATCTTAAACCAACAAATGTAATGGTCATTTGAAGCCTCATAACCCCACACGGCTAAGTACATAAAATAGGAGACCATGCGTAAAGCTTTGCTTAATATAACTTGTAACATTAGTAGTCATCACTTCATTTAAAAATATAACCTAATAAGATATTCATCATAATAACCAACATCATACAAGAGTAACATCATGTATTATAAATGTATATCTTTCATGTTATCATAATACATAAGAACAATCATCAAGGACTTCCCTTAGATTTAACTTGTGCAATGTCTAAGTAGAGTCCCCTATCCCTACCTACATTAAGTAGACTCTTCAAGTCACCCTAGTAAATGTCCATTTACATGACTTTCATTTTACATGAGGTAACATTCTTCTTAAACAAACATAGACCTTGTGATCTAAACGTGGAATCCGGTGTCATAAACCTCACACCGAAAAAAGTTTTTCAAGCGGACAAACTAGAACCAAACATGACATAACTTTGTACGTGGATCCACTAGCTTGTATTCTATGGTGGAAATATATTACAAGAACTAGGATATGAATTAGAGACTCATAGTTCCACATTACATGTCATCCTCTATCTCATGAGAGTCATTGTGACATACATTCCACCTAGGGAAGGGACACCTCTCATATTTAGTCCATCAATGCTTAACTTAAGTACATTTATTGAATAACCTTTTAAGTTGTATTTTTTCATAAACTTATCATAGGTAATTGGAGATTAACTCATTGTTTAAACAACATCACGATCTCTTGAGCATTGTATGAGAATTTCTTTTCATTGTAAATGCTTCGTGTGTGAGATGAACATAGAATAATCATCTTGTGTAAAGCATACAAGAGAAAATCATGACTTTCGTTATCTTATTCTTATCATGATCTCACAATTAACATATTCATAGACCTACATTTATATATTTTAACATCATACATAAATCAATATCATTCTAAAATCATTTATGGGCTAACATAATAAACATGGAGTAATCACAGATTTAGAAGACTTACCTCTCGCTTCCAATAACGTTATTCAAGAACTTCCGTTCCACTTACAACAATTATAACAACAACATAGTGAAATAGTCAATAGTATAAAAAATATCAATTCTTCTAGTAAGATACAAGATCAATTCATATGTCATAGGATAATGGAAAAGGGTCATTAAAGAGTTCATTTAAGTCTTAACTCCAATCTGAACATTTACATGCTGTCAAGTAATAGGTATAACCCATTCGATACCATCATCTAGATAAAAACATGAATCACACGAAATTAAAACATTACTAACCACATAATCATCAATCTGTGTAAAATCAACCATAGAAAACACTTACTTTTCATCGAAAATCATCAATCTGGAGTTAGGAAGAAAATTCCATTTGGTTGAGTAAAAACACTAGTATTTGAAATTCTTGAATAATTATCTTTGAAATAACTTCGTGGGGAAAAAAATTCCTAGAGTGAAAAACCCTTATAATATAGATGAAGAATCCAAAAAATTTGATGAAAACCTTGAAGTCTTCGTCTTCTTCCGTAAGCTCTTCTTGTTCTTTAATGGGGTTTTGAAAAGAGAGCGTTCTTGAGAAAGATGAGAGAAAACTTGTTTGATGTGATTTGGAACGTGTAAAAATGGTCTAAAACTGACCAATATTCATATATAGTCATCCTATAAATTACCCAAAAGAATCTCCACTCAATTGGGTCTTTTTATGAACTTAAATTACATAAGATACGATTTTAATGATTGTAGGAAGTGGTTGCGCGTCGCGAGGTCAAATTCCGTCATATTTCTGAAATTTTGGGTTGAGGCAGTGAGCTGCGTGTTAGACTCGCGTCGTGAGGCTTCCCATCACATCTTGCAGAAGTTCGTGAGAAACACGCGTCGCTCACTTGATCCTCCAATTCTGCCTGTTCGCATATTGTAAGGTAGCCTCCCCGCCCATGTTTGGGTCCTCCCCAAGGACCCTTCGAATTGTCTTTGGGGTGTCGTTACCAAATTTTTGAACTCTTTTTACTACATACTTAGAAGTTTTGAACTTCATTTGACAATTAGAAACCTTCACCAAACATAGGGACGTCAACTAGTTCAAATTAACTAGTTTTCGGACCTCAAGGTCTTTTGGAGGCTAAGAATAGACTCCATACTATCAGCCCAAAAAATAAAAAACATAAAATCATAATGATTCATGGTTCATAGGAGTGCTTCATAACTCCTTACAACATATATCACAACATTACACATAGCACTCAATTCATGACGTACAACATATGACAACTCAATATTTCATAACACATAGTGAGGAATTTCCTTCTCAACATTATTATGACCTTAAATTAGATAAAATAGTTACAATGCTATCATTCCTCTCAAGACAACCATAAAAGTGCAAAATCTCAAGAAACCGCATGATACATATTTCCCATAAGTGCAAGAATAGAGTATGAAGGATTTTTTTCTTAAAATTGTAGTTGGTACTATATTTTACCAAAATATGTACCTATCTAGCAATAGTCAATTTCATGATTATGCATTAATTTCTCTCTTAAGAGGAATGACTAACCTCAAGGAGTAAATAGATGATGGTAGCGAGACTTCATAGTGGCTTTAGCCTCCGATTTTGCACCCTCAACAAGATGGTTCATCCATAGAACTTTTATAGAGGAAACCTCCTTGTTTCTCAACTTCTTGACTTGGAGATCTAGGATCTAAACCGTAACCTCTTCAAAGGAAAAACTCTCATAAACCACTAAAACTTCAATAAGCAGGATAGACAAAGGGTCGCCTATGCATTTCTTGATCATAGAAACATGAAACACCAGATTAACCAAAGCTAGTTCACTAGATACTTTCAATTCATAGGCAACCATATTAAACAGTTGTAAAACCTTATAAGGACTAACATAGTTGGGACTTAACTTCCCTTTTCTACCGAATCTCGTCACCCCTTACATAGGTGAAATCTTTAGGTAGACATGATCGCTTATTTACATCTCAAGATCTCTTTTTCTATTGCATGCATATGAATTTTGCCTCCTGGAGGATTTCTTCAATCTATCTCTTATTATTCAATCCTTCTCTATAGTATTATAGATAATCTATGGACCAAGTATTGAAGACTCATTAACCTCAAACAATCCAACTGGAGATGTACACATTTTAATATAAAAAAAACTTCAAAAGGTGCCATGGAGATGCTCGAATGATAGCTATTGTTGAAAGAGAATTCTATCAAAGGTAAGTATTTATCCCAACTTTATTTGAAATCGATATCACAAGATATTAACATGTCTTCAAGGATTTGAACGGTACATTCCTCTTGACATTTTTTGTGAGGATGAAAAGCGGTTCAATGTTTTACTTGAATACCTCAACCCTTATTAGAATCCTTCCAAAAATGAGAAGTGAATTGAGCACCTCTATTCGAAATCATGGACAAAGAAAAACCATGAAGACTGACAATCTTATTAATAAAGATTATTGCATAATATTTGGCAGTATACGTAGACTTAACAGGAATAATATGGGCATCTTTGGTCAACATATCCACAATAACCCATATGGAATCATTTAGCTTCCGGTTCGCGGAAACCCAACAACACAGTCCATATTGATGGCTTCTCACATCCATATAGGAACATCCATGATTTGGGTTAAACAACTCGGTTTAAGATGCTCAGCTTGAACCAGTTGGGAATTCGGACACTTAGCAACATATTCTACTCCAATGGAGGGTGTTCTACTTGCCAATGGTTGAACATAGTCACATCCCTTGTAGGCACGTGGTTAAGGAATATGAAGGGCGTGCTTTGTAATCTAGTCTCAGTCTTTACCAACAACTACGTACCTTACCATACTCACTCGGAGCTAGCATTTTGTTTTCATACATTAAATCACACTAAGCTTTATACAAATGGGTCCCATATCATGTTCATGACCCAATTATATTTACCCTACCAAAGCAAAGTCCACTAGTGCTATCTCACTATGGAGACAAGAAGCTCATCATGACATACCTAAGGTATGATATGATACCGTTATAGCACATATACTTTAATTCCATCATTCGTTACATGAAGGATACCATTACGACTTTTGACTTCATGTTTCATAACCTTACCACTAGGTTAAAGGTTTCAAATAAAGGACCTACTTGTCATCATTCAAGGTCTTAGAGAACATTCATACATTAAATACTAAGACTTTATCTTCCTAAGTCAATACATCACATATTCATATGCATACATGCATCAAGTAAGGGACACAAGTCTACCTAAACAAAACACAACATACTTCACTTTATCACATATATCATAACATTCTTTTGACACTTTGGAATGACCCTTATCAGCCTTATGTCAACCTATTAATTACATTAAAATCATCAATATAACCAATATATACTCATAAAGCCAAGTTAGGAAGAACCATGTATAAACTCTAATACTACACATATAAGCACATACTCATAGTATAACATAATTACCTAATAATTTTAATAAGAGAACACATGTTTCCACATTACTTTACATATAGGTAGATATGATCACACTTCACATAATAAACTACATAAATCTACATAATACTTCAAGTAGTGCCGACAAGGCCATAATCATCATAATACTTAAAATAACACCGACAAGGACATATCAATACACATAACACCGCCACCATAGGTGGTCCATACCAACAACATATAAGCCAAGAGCTAAATTACAATATCTATACATAATAATAAAGTAATTAGGTAAGCATACCACCCAATTAATCTCACCACTTTAATCCAAAGTTAAACCATCCAATTCAATACCATAATGCCCTTACCGATGGTCATGAACATCAATTCAAAACATTAATCATAATACTCAATGAATCTAAGTCAATTAAATATAGATTTTCCAATCTTAGAACAATTATCTATAAATTGAGTACAATTCTTTCATCATTAAAAATCACATAGGAAACTACACTAGAATCTATAGGCATTAACTTCATATCAATTCAATAGGCTCAACTCCAATAGATTTCAGAGTATTCATTACTAAATTAATCTAATTGAAACAACCTATACATCATACATACATAATCTATAGATGAATCAAAATTCCACAACAATCTACACATCCATTCGAAAATCTCAAAGCATAATCAATTCACCCATATTTTAGTGAAAACTAGAGAATTGAAAATATCAAGGGTTCATAGAGAATTTCATTTCAAAACATTAATTAAACATCAATACCATCATATCTAAATGTTTTCTTTCATGAAAGAACCTAATACTTAGAGTAGAAATCGGACTTTTTCATTATTTTGAAATCCTTTGAAAATCATCTTTGAAATTGGATCTAAGGTGATAGAAAGCCTTAGATAAGATCTCAATACCTTATTTGAAAAACCCAATGCTAATTGAAGAAGAAATTCCACCATTTACACTTTGAACTGTCAAGGAGGTTTTTGGAGGATCTTTTGGAGGGAATCTATTTTAATCTTAGTGTTAGGGTTTAATTGACAATTTAATTACTTATATACTCTTAAAGTACCCATAAAACCCTAAAAAAAACCGTCCAAAGAATTATAGGGGCGTGGGATGACTTTACAAGTTTACCCTCAACTGAACAGTAAGATGGCAGGAAAACACGCTGCACCATCAATGGCCATACAAACGGACGGTGCTTTCACCCACGCCCCATTAATTGGGTCTCGTGGGTTGAAACTGAAACTGCCCAACCTTCAGGAAAAGTAACTCAATCGACGAGACCCATCGACAAGTCGTTGCTTTGTCTACTAGCCATCGTTTGGGTCATCGATTGCCATTGCCTGGCAGTGTTGATCTCCAATGTTGGGGTGCTCCTCTAGGGCCCTTTGTGGGTGCAATATGGAGTCATACCCAGACGTTACAACCGAAACATAGACATATAATAGTTTAGGACTTACCACATGAGTTTCATCCAAAACGAACACCTAAAACTCGATGAAACATTCCTAGACACACAAGGTCATTTCAAGGAACATCTTTAAAACCTCATGGTCATTCATGGACGTTTGACCTCAAAATTTCATGAAACATGACACACTGCCTATATTTACAATATAAACTCATTTAAGGACCATATAATCTAATGTAGAAAACTAAACACATAGAACCACACGTAACCACATTTGAGGCATTTAATTGACCTTGTCGTCAAACGTCTTTGTCGTCCCTTTACGTTTGACTTCCCATGCCTCTAATACTTTAGAAACTGCCTCAATACCATATAATACACCATTTTAGGACCTTATACCATCATGAAAACCATATTAGTCTCTAACTCACCCAAGTCATTTTGTGAATCTTATAGTATGAATAAGTTATCATGTGTTGTAAATTAAGTTAGACTACTTAAGTTCTAACGCTAAGAAAGTATGGTAAATCTAAGTTATATGAAATGAAGTTATGAATGACTAATGTATGGTACTTAATCAAAGGGAACCCTCATGGAGGCTTAAGTGGGAGTAGTAGTATAGGATGCTACTCTCACATTTTACTAAGTGTAACTTACAAGTCCCCATTGGAGAAGGGTACTTACATTAAGTCCATAATGTATGAATGTTATTCAAATGTCGAGCCAAGAGTGTGGACTTGTTTCCCATGCTATGTAAGCCTATGGGTGGTAGTCTTTAGAATCGGTTCGGCGTGTCTTAAAGGAGGTGTATGAGCGGTCCCTTTTTGTCTTACCTTAGTGAGTGTTAGTATAAAATGGATTTGTGGAAACTAAAACGAATGAACGAGACTCGACTAGAGATGGATTGTTAGACTTCGGATCCTAAACTATTTCCTAAAACCTTATCCTTTGGCTTCAAGTTTGTTACTATCTTCAAGTACACCCTAGAAGAGGGGAGCATTTTAGAGTCGTTAGAAAGCATACTTGAACTTTTGGAGGTCCTCTTCTAGCCTCATAGCTATCATTCATTACATAAGACATGAAAATTTGTGCGGAATTAATTCTTTTCACGATATTAATAATAGTAAGGAAATATGTTTAATAAATACTAAACATTAGTTTCTTCATCACAAGCTAAAATAAAGAAACAACTTAAATATCTTCGGGACAGAGACCTTTATAGTGAAATAAAGTACATAATAAGTCTTAGACAAGAACGAGAGAGATAAAGCTATGCCCTAGAATATATGAGGAAATACTTAGTCTTGATAGAGTAGATTCCTATGATTTCCCTATAATTTTTAACTTGTCTTCAACCTATACTTATAAATTATAGTAAAGTAAGGGGTTAGTACAAACATTGTACCATGTACGGCATATGCAAAATCATGCAAAAGCCAACATTTTGGTAGATATAAGGTTTCATGCTAAATAATTAGAACTTCATGAATATATAATTAAACCATAGTATAAAACATTATTTAGCACATAGAATAGAACTTAAATAATTTTAGCTGAAAAAAGCACTTCACGGTGAACTCAAGAAGACTTTCCAGTGAAATCATTTCATACCAACTCACACTGAACTTGTTTCCTTTGAAAATTCCCTAACCAAGGTTATCCTTAGACTCACAAAGGTAATATATAAAGGAACCTCCCAAACAATCAATTCAAAACACACCTAAGTGATCCTCAAGACTACAAGTTATATTCTTACTTCGCACAAATAACAAGTCCACATCTCATTAATAGACTTTAGATAAACATACTTTCATCTAAAAACATCACATAATTGCTCTTCTCTAAGTAGACTTCCATGTTATACAAAGTGCAATGTGAAAGTACCATTCGATACTACTACTTCCAAAATGTGCTCCTCGAGGATTCCACGGGCTTAGGCACACCACATTCATCATTCATAAAGTTTATGATAGAAGACATAACCTTAAGATGATTTCTTAACATTATACATGAAGTAACATACCTTGAATCTCATTACATAATACCTCATTCTTACATTTTACATACACACCAAGACTCCACTTTCAAGTGCCTACTAGTGTAATGGTGATATAGAGTCCCATACCACCACGCACCCTAAGTAGTACACTATTTAAGAGACTTGGTTGATTGTATTCTTTTGTTGAGGATGGCTTTAACCGACATAGACTATGAAAGGTAGACATGGAATCCCAGTATTAACCCCTACTGGATTAGGGATTCCCACTTTCCCAAGGTAAGGTCATTCTTGAGCCTTTACATGAGGGTACCAATAGCTACTCCTATGTGGGAACATAGTTAAGGGATAAGGATATTGCTTATAAGTTACTCATTCATCTTATAGAGAGAAGCGCTCATCTCAAGAGGTACATTGTGTACAACATCTCTATTCACAGTGTATACCCAATCCTTCCTCAAATCCTCTCGGTTCTAAGCAAAACTCCCACAAAGAGTCTTAAACATTCAACACTATAGGTTAAGGAATACTTATTAGACACCATATCTCAACTCATAATGGGTATCCATCCTTCAACCTATCTTTGAAATATCTTGGGAGATAGTGAGTTTGCTACTAAGAACATCATCTCAAATCATTAAGATTGTTCAGCCAAAAATTCCCCTTTTGAATTCACATTTTTTAGTTTTATTCATTTCATTCAAAGTGTGTGAGTGTGACTGTGTAAATGTGAGCACACAATTTAACAGAATCACTATATTCATAACATTAACTTCTAAAAATGCTTGCATCTTCATTCATCATATTTTACACACTAGAATGCTTCATATATATACATACTCCATTTAGTACATTCTACACAAACTATGGAAGTCAAACTTCATAAAGTATATCAACATGAATATAAACATTATCACTCGAGTTCACATACTATGACTTTAAGAGCATACTGACAATACACATTAAAATACACATTCATATACATCAAATAAACACCGCCACCAAAGATGGACCATACCATACTACAACATTTAAATGGAAACTAAACAAAATAGCGTAACTTACACTTCATTAGATATTTAACCACCTTTCATCAATATTTAATCAGAGAAACATAAGATAGACTATATCGGCAACAGCTAAGTAAAAATTATATCAAAAGAAACTCAACTCTAACATTATCTCACTAAAGAAACAAAACAACTTTATAAGCAGAAGTTCATAGTAAGCATAGACATGGTTTCATTGGGGTTTTTAAACTAGAATCATCATCTAACACCAAAAACAACTCATTTTAATCACTAAAACGTTTCAGTGCAAACACCCATTTATAGGATTCAAGGAATAAAGAAATTGAAGTTTGAAATCCTTCTTTAAATATCTTTGAAGTACCTCCTTGAATTAAAGAACTTTCAATTATGAAAACCATAACTAAAAATGGACAAAACGACAAAATATGGTGAAGAAACTTGAAGGATTTTTGTATTTTTTCTTGGAGCTCAAACCTTCTTCGATAGATTATCTTGGGAGAAAGGGATTTTGAGAGATTTTTGTTTTGAAATTGAGGATTTAATTTAGTGTCGAAAATGGGGTTTGAACTGACCTAAAACTGTCCACAAATAATCCACAAAGTTCCTAAAGGATCCCCATACTAATTGTACCCTTTTCGAAAGTCATATTTCACATAAATATGTCGCCACCAAATCAAGAAAGTGGTTGCGCGTCACGGAGGCAACTCCTGATTTTGGATCTCAATATTTTGATACAGTGAACCTCGTCCCACTCGAGCGACGCACATGCATCTCCATTACAAGGTGTGCGACTCGAGATTGCCTCCAATTTTTTGCCTTGCACACTGCCTTTGGTAGCTTCCTTCTTCAACCATGGGATCCTCCTTGGTGACCTATATAGTAGTCCTAGAGGAGTCGTACTGAAACATTTCTACCCTTGGTATTTCCCTATAGGTACTAGGATAATCCCGACTTGTATTAAACACAAAACAACACCAAAAAATATGCACAACAAACAAGGACAATATAGCACTAGCCAAAGGCTAGTTTCCGAACGTCTTGGTCGTCCCTTGACGTTTGACTTTCAAACATCACCAACTGTTTTTTAATGCTAAATACATATTTTTAACTCATTGTTTACTTATGAAACAAATGCAAAGCTCTAGTTTGACACATTTAATTTTGAGGTTCGTAATTGTCTCCCCCATATGGAAAAATATTTGTCCTAGAATTAGATTAAACAAATTCAATGACTTAATGGACAAAACTAGCTGCATACGACACATATCAGCAAGGTCATAAAATGCATAGCCAATTCACCCAATTTACAATGAATATCAACAACATATCATTAAGAATTTGAAAAGACATAAGCTAGTAGGAAGATATTCCATAATTAAGACCACACACTTATTTCATCATATTTATTTCATTTATGCAGGAACTACCTCCTCCAACATTACACATGCTCATTACATCATTTCAAATCTCGCAATGTAATAACTATCAAATCACACAATATTACATAACATAACAACTTTTAAGAAATTATGTTAATTTTATAAAGGGAACACAAAACATTATATAATCAAATTAACTAATAGAATTAGGAGACGTGCAACTAATACTAATACGCAATACTCCATTACAAAACCAAACTACTAAGGATTTTAGTTTCAATCTTGAGTTAGAATAGAAGGAAAAGGTAAGGATATTAACTATCTTTGTACTCAACTAATTCTCCGCCAGTTAGGGTAAAGCCATCTTAAAGGTCTAATAATTGATAGTCCCACTATACCTCTCATAAGGTGGGAAATCATATTGATCTAACTAATGAACATTAAGACTAATAATCATATTCAAGCATAACACCTTCCTCTAGGATTCAAGCTTAGAAAAACTGTCTAAAACATCACTTATTCATTTCCTTAGGCACTACCTAACTCAAACTATTAGAATATTAATTCCCTCTTTCTATTTCCACCCATTAATGTAGGTTCATTTAGGAACCAACATTGTAGCTATATGGATTCCACCATTTGCTAGTATAAACTCATAAATACCTTACTAGGCAACATTCTATCTTTCCTTCAACTATAAAACATTACTCATTCAAAAGGGAAAGTCCCCACTCTTACTATTTGCCTCATTCTTTCAAAAATCCTCACATCTACACCATAGCTTCCTCCTACTATCATTGTACATTTCTTACAAGATATATCGTTGTCCCCTCAAAAATATGATTTCATTCTAACAATGAAACTCTCATCATGCTAGAACTATTCCACAATAAAATTTCCATCATAATACCTCCAATCTAATAGATGACACATAGCCATATGTGGCATCGAACTCACCTTCACAACTACGAATCTAGTCACACAACCACATAAGCATCTAAAATCACCTTTTATCCCTCAAACTTTTCAACATCTCCCCTTCCAAGCAATAATATGTATAATACCACAAAACAAGGTAAATAAGAGAGAGATCCTATTGAGTTAATCTCTATGGCATGAAACAAGAGTAATGAAGAAGGTGAAACTCTATCGTCCTATATCCTCTAACTCATGGATGTATTGAGACTTACATAGATAAATAATATTCTACTAGGCTTGTGAGAATTTGGACCCTAAACTATTTACCAAAACCTAATGCTCTGATACCAAGTTTGTTACGACCCAAAGTTACACCCTAGAGGAAGGGTTAACTCTTGACCCGTCAGAAGGAGTACTTGACCTTTCAGAGGTCTTGTACTAGCGTCTTATCTATAACTCATTACATAAGACATGAAAAGTATTACAAAATTAAAATATTGAACAATATTAGTTATAATAAAGAAATATATTGTAAATACGAAAGAGTAGTCTCGTTGTCAAAACCTATCTTAAAGACACAACTTAAATATCATGGGGATTCAACTCTTTACATTGAAAGAAAGAACATCATAATTAATATACAATAAATAGAGAATTAAAGACTATGCCCTCGAATATATGAGGAGATACTTAGTCTTGAGAGAAATTATTTGCAAGCTTGCCTTCTGATCTTCAACTTTTCTCCAACCTATACTTATAAAGTATAGAAAAGTATGGGGGTTAATACAATCATTCTACTAATTATGACATATGAAAAATCATGAAAAATAGGACATTTAAGTAAAAATAATCTTTCATGGTAAATAAATAAAACTTTCATAAATATAGAAGTAAAAAAATGACTAAAACATAATTTAGCACATATAATTGAACATTCATAATTTTAGCACAAAGAAGCACTTTACAGTCAACTCAATAGGAGCTTACATTCAACACATTTCATATTAACTCACAATGAAATCATTTCCTTTGAATTGTTATCCTAAGACTCACTAAGGTAAGATATGAAGGAACCTTCCATACAATCCCTTGAATACACACCTAAGTTACCCTCAAGACTACCCATTATAGTCTTACTTTGTAGTGGTAACAAGTCAAGTTCTTATAACTAGACATTAGAGAAACATATTTGCATCTAAAGACTTCACATAAGTCACTTTCTCCAAATGGACTTCCTAGTTACACAAAGTGCAAAGTTAAAATAACATTGCATACTACTACTTACACAATGTGCTCATTGAGGATTCCATGGGCTTAGGAACACTACATTCATAATAACAATTTAAATAACATTGCCTTCTAAACATGCTTGCATCTTCATTAATCACATTTCACGCACTATAATGCTTCACATATATACATACTCCATTTAAACACATACTAAAAAAACAATGCAATTTAAACTTCATAAATAGTATAAACATGAACAACAACATTATAACTTCACTTCACATACTATGACTTCAAGGCCATACTCACAATACACATTCATATTATTCAAGTAAATACCACCACCAAGGGTGGACCATACCACTCAAGAAAATTTCAATGGAAACTATACAAAATAGAGTAACTTACATATCATCCAAGATTTCACAACCTTTAATAAATATTTCAAGTAAGGAACATAATATAATATATGTATGCAGCATCTAACAAAAAATACATCAAAAGAAACTCAATTGTAACATTATCTAACTAAGAGCAACAAACCCACTTCATAAACCAAAAGTTGATAGTAAGCATCAACATGGTTTCATTAGGAGGACATTAAAAACATCATCTAACACTAAAAACTAAAACATTTTAATTCAAAGTCTTATGCTTAGTAAAGGAATGAAGAAGTTGGACATTAAAACTCTTTTCGAAATCTCTTTGAAGTGGCTCCTTGAATGAAAGAAGGTTCAAGCATGACTACCATACCTCAATATAAAGAAACCCACGAAATTAGTGAAGAAACTTGAAGAATTTTGTCTACCTCCTTGGAGCTCAAACTTCTTCAATTGAGAATTTTTGAGAGATTTTTGCTTTGAACTTGAGGTTTATATTTGGTGGGGAAATGGGGTTTAAAGGGACCTAAAATGTGCACAAATAATCCCCAAAATTCCGAAAGGACCCCATACTAATTGGACTCTTTTCAAAAGTCTAGTTTTACATCAAAACATCGCGACCAAATCAAGACAGTGGCTACGCATCACGGAGGCAACTCCTGATTTTGGTTCCAAACATTATGAGGCAGTGAACGTTGTGCAACTCATGCGATGCACATGTATCTTCAGTACAAGTTGCACGACGTGAGATGACCTACAATTCTAGGCCACGCACTCTGCCTTTGGCATCTTCCTTGTTCAACCATTGTGTCCTCCTTGGTGACCCTTAGGGTGGTCCTTGAGGAATGGTACTCAAACATTTTTACCCTTGTTATGTCCCTCTATTTACTAGGGTAATTCCCACATTTTCGACATCGAAGAACACATTAAATATGTACAACAAACAAGGACACAATAGCACCCACCGAAGGCTAATTTCTTAAAGTCTTAGTTGTACCTTGATGTTTGACTTCCAATCTTCACCAACTGAATTTTAATGCTAAAAAACATAATTAACTCATTATTAACTTATGACACACATGCGAAGATCTACATTGACATATTTAATTTTGAGGGTCGTAATTGTCTCCACCACATAGAAAAATATGTGTTCTCGAATGACACTAAACACTTTCAAGGACTTAAAGGAGAGAACTAGAAACATACGATAGATATCATCCTGGTCATAATATTCATAGCAAATGCAGCCATTTTACAAGGTATATCAACATCATATCATTTTGAATTTTAAGCGACACAAGCAATTTGGAACAAATTTTCATAATGAAGAAAGACGAAACTGGTCAAAAAAAACTAGTCTCTGACACCAACGATGGTTTTTCCGTACGGGGGCTTCAAATTACCTAAGGACTATAGGTTGAGGTGTCATAAGTTAGGGTTTCATAACACTATTAAGCTAATTATTAATTCTTTTAATTAATTAGTTGTTTATATATTTAATTAAGGGTTATAAGGTGTCTAATTAAGTTAGTTAAGGAAATATATATCGATATAACCCTCATTAAACTAACACAACACTCTTTATTTCCCAAATTCCAAATCCTCGTCCTTCTCTATACATTCTTTCTCCCCAAAGAACATCATTGAAGACCAAACTCGAAGGGTATTAGGGAATCAAGAATTCAAATTCTTATCCATCAATATTCAAGGATTGTTAAGGTATGAAAACACTTTAATATTGGAATTCCTTTACCCAAGAGGTTCCTTCGAAATTATTTTTAAAGGTTGATAAAAACATGGGTTTACTTCTTAATCCAAAATTTATATTTAAAATTGTATTTTTCTTGTTTTTTAATTATTATTGAATAATTATGATTGAATATTGGTGTATTAGTGTATATCTTAAAGTTAGACCTAGTTCTATGGAAGTGATCATGAGTTGACCCTATTTCCCTAGCCCTAAGTTATGATAAGATGTTGAAATGGTTTGTGATAATGCAATTGATTTAGTTCTTTTTTTGATTACTATTATACGATTTTATTAAGTTTATTAAATGATGAATGGTGTTCGTTGATTGTAGGACCATGGAAGAAGTCTTGTGAAGCTAATTGATAAGACTTATGATCTTGAATCCTAACTTTAATTGTTATGGTTTGTAATTGATGTTGATGTTAAATCTAAGTATTAATTGTGATTAGAATAGATAGGTGATTATATGATGAATGTGATGTAAGTTTCTCAAATATATGATTGTGAGATTATGATGAAGGTATGATGATATACGGTTGATTGTGAATCAATGTTGTTCGTTACTATGACATGATGATGATAATGTGTTAATCTCACATATGAGGGTCTCATTGAAAGGTAGTTCTCATGTAATAACTAATGATATAATGATATGATATATATATAAGGGGTTAGTCTCCTATGGCCTATACTAAGTTATAATTATTAATAAAGGCTTAAAGACATGTCATATGCGAACTTTCTCTTAGCACCGAGTGAAGCAGTTATGAAAGGTGTCCCTTCCCAATATGGGAAGGTATGTTCACAATGGTACTCATGATATACAGATTACAATGGATATGTACATAAAGAGGGTCTCAAGTATGTCTTGTAGTTCTTGAACTATGTTTCCCTTATAGGAATACTAGCTAGTTGATCCACCCAAAATGTTATGTTCTTGTTATGGTACTACCTTGGCAATTAGACCACCTTATTTCGGTATATCTAACACCGGATTCAATATTTACCTCATGTGGACTTTGTAAATTAAGGTAATTTTTCCCAGAAGTAATAAAGTTAACACTAACTATGGTGACTTGAGGGGTTTGACTTAAACTAAGTAGGGGTATGGGAGTCTACCTATACATTGAACTAGTTCGTCTTGAGGGAAGTCCTAGGAGGTTGTTCTTATGTTCTTATAATGAAAATGATTTGAATATGTTGACTTTAAATGTTTGTGATCCTATATGATGTTAATTTCACAGATGAACATGTTATAGGTTTATAATGCTAAATATGATGACGACTAATCTTGATGCTATGTTATATGAAGTTATGCAATGCTTATGGTCCTTTTTTTGGTTTACTTGGTTGAGTGTAGTATTGGCACTTCACTTGGTTATTGCACTTGTAAGCTTGGTAATGGGTTGTAAGTAAGGGTTTTGTATATGTTGCAATTTTATGAACTATTGTACATACTTTGTGGTTATTACATTATGTTGGAGTTTCTTTGGTTATATACTCCTTATATGTTACTACACATGTTGACTTGACTTTATTAAAATGATGGTGTTGTGTTGTATACATCATTTTCTTAAGGAATATGTGATAATTTACTTATACGTGTTCTTTGTTGTGCATAAGGTTTTCCATGGTAACTTAGCATGGTTTTGAACAATTGTCCCTTTTAGCATGATTTCTAAGATTATGTGTTCATATGTTTCCATATTTAGTATAAGTTGTGTACTAACCCATATTTCTATCTTTTATTCAATAATGTAGATCATTGAGTTGATAGAAGTTCGATTGAATAAGACATGGACACTTTTCTCCAAGTTTTGGTAGGTCAACATGATCGGGGATGTTACCATTTTCAACAATCTTGCTTTGAAGTTTTATTGTCATAATGACATTATTATCATTACGATATTGATAAAATCTTATAATGGCATATTTCCTTTGTACTTTTATGTAATAAATATGCACTGGTTTTACATTGTTCGATATTAGAAAAAGTAGTAGACTACTTATTATGTATTGATTTTTTTCTCTAAATTTGAAGCCTATGTAAACTTCCAATGTTTGTAGTATATGTAAACTCTATATGTATTATGTGAGAGGTCTATGTAAGCCTCACTATATAGGTATATATTAATGGTTTTAATTTTTCTACATTTTTAACAGATGATATGTTATAATGAATGCTAAGAGGATAGTCTTAGTGCTCTCTGAGGATAACAATGCCGGTTACGACTAGGGGTACTCCCCGGTCAAGACAATTTTTGATTAACTTTTACCCCAATTAACCTATTAAAACAAAAACATCAAGTGCAAATTCAAAAGCTCTCCATTCTCTCTCTCTCTCTTCAAAATCTGCATAGATGATCTTTGAAGCTCCAAGGAAGACGATCATTTTCTATATGTTTTTAACACAAATTTTGTGGATTGGACTTCATTAAGGTATTGTGATTTCATCAGTGATTCTTCTAACATTGAAGGAGCCAACTCAAAGGATTTTCATAAGATCTCAAAAATCCTAAAATTTCTATTTCGAATTCTAAGAATGGGTTATTGCATTAAAAGGTTTCAATGGATGAATTATGATTTTTAAAAAAAAATTAATTGATGGTTTTAAATTAAAAAAACTCCATGGACCCATCAGCCTCTTAACTTTCTGCATTTGTCTTTTGATGTGACTTTAATGAATGTGATTGGATATTGTTAAAATAGTGTTTATACTATGTTTCATGCTAATTATGTAGAATTGTTCTAGAATTGATAAAGGGTGATCCTTGTTTTAATGAAGGAAAAGTTGACCTTAATTGTTCTTGTTCTCGTTGAATTGATATTTATTGTATGACCCATTTATGGTGGTGGTGTTTAGTTAATGTATATTAATTCATACACATAAACACGCACGCACACACACACACACATACACACATATATATATGTGTATTTATTATTATATATATATATGTATTTATATATATATATATATATGTGTGTGTGTGTGTGTGTGTATGTGTGTGTGTGTGGATGTGTGTGTGTGTGTGTGTGTTTGGCTCTTTGTGTGTGTTTAAATTGTGATTATTGCCTTAAATACATCGAATGTGAAGTAAAATTTTTTTTTGATGTATATGTATAGAGATGTAATATGAATCTATGAATCTGTGTCTTGAAGATAGTATGACTTTTTGAAGTATAATTGTGTGTGGATTCTTATGAATGTTGCATGATCATGTTTAGAAGACAATGTCATGAATGATTGTGGTTATGTGAAAGGTTTTCTCACATATACACATAATGAATGAAGTTAATTAAAATGTAATGAATGAGAGTCTATTGAAAGGTTTTCTCAATAGAAATCTAATGTGGAGGATTTCGGGGTGGACACTCTTCGTGAGTAGAGATGTAGTGTCTAGTAGCAACCTTAATATTCCTCAGAGCTTTCTAATGAATGAATGATTAGCTGGGATAAGTACTCTTTGTATGTTTAGTACATAGTAGAATTCCTCTATCCTATAACAAATTAATGTAATATGAGTATAAAACTGTGTGGTATATTAATGCTTAGCACCGAGAAGATTAGAGAAGGGGGGTGGATACTCTTCTTGAGAAGAGATGTAGTAATCAAAAGTAAACTATTGAGATGGGTAATCTTCGTTAGATGAGATGTAGTACATAGATTCAATCTCTTTATCCCTTAACAATGAGCCAACATGTATTGTTGAAGAAATGGAGAAAAGGTAATAAAGGTTTCGATGAAGGGTAAGTTATTCTAATCTTTCTTAGTTCTTATTGTTAAATAATCTTGAGTGGTATGGTCCACCTTTGTTTGCAGTGTTTACTTGAAGTATATGAATATATGTGTATATTGTGATCCAAGGCCCTGAAATATTAAGTCAAGTTAAAGTATGTTGATTATACATGTGATGTGTAAAAAATTCATGTTGTGCATCTTAAAGATGTTAGGTTTACATGAAACATGTATTTGTGAATTATGATAGTGTGTGATTATGATGAATGCAACGTGAAGATGATTAGAAATGAATGTTATGCATGATAGGTGCTATGTGAAAGGTGTTCTCACTTGTACTCTCACACACACCTAGAATGAATGAATGAATGAAGTTTATGAATGAGTATGTATGAGAGTCTATTGAATGAATGGGGGATTTTTAGGGTAGACACTTCTCGCGAGTGGAGATGAAGTGTCTAGACCATTTCAATTATTCACATAGAATTAAAAGAAGGATTTTTCGGTAAACACTCTTCATGATTTGAGATTAAGTGTTTAGTAGAAACCTCACTATTACCAAGAGATTTTTAAGATAGGTTGGAGGTTGGGTACCCTTCATGAGTTAAGATGTTAGTTAAGACGTGGTACTAAATATATATCCCCTAACCTATAGTAGATGAATCTATATGACTAAGTGGGGGATTTATGCTTAGCACTAAGAGATTTTGAAGAAGGGGTGGGTACAATTTGTGAGTAGAGATGATGTATCCAACGTACCTCTTGATATAAGTTATCCTCACTAGAAGATTAATGAGTCATTTAAAAGAAAAGTACTTATCCATTAACTATGCCCCGCATAGGAGTAGCTATTGGGAACCCTATGTAAAGGCTCAAGAATTACCCTACCTTTGTGTAACGCCCTAAAATTAACTAAGATGAACTAGAGATTCATGATTGATTCTTTAGTTAATTTTAAGCTCAAATGAGTTATTTTAGTGCTCTTAGGAAGTGTGTGATGTTTGGTTAAGTTTATAGGTAAATCAACCAAGAACGTCTATGATTTTAGGAAGGTGTGTCTTAAAAAGTACTTGTGTATCTTGATGTGTTTGAGTAAGTTTTACGTGTTCATTTTTCTTAAAACTTCTGTGGGATGCTTCTAAGACCTAGATAAATTATTTTAGGGGTTTAAATTCCAGATACAACCCCACCTAGGACCCACATGTGGGCCATAGAGAAGGTCCCAAGAGTTAGCACCAACCTACAGAATCACTGCTCCATCAACAGAGGGCAGTCTACTGTCTATACATTCAAATACACCCTGTCGTTTGGGGGGTGGGGCGTAGTCCCATACTTAGTGGGATACTATCCCCACATGAAGCAGTCTCTGAAGACATCAATGACCCAACAGAACAGGCCGTCAATCAAAGGACACCCAGTAGCTTGAGTACGTCGATTGGCACATGCTAAAGCTGCTGAACATTTCTTCCTAGCTTTGGGTGTTTTTTGTAAATTAATCCCAAGACGTTTAGGACCCTAGGATTATATTTTTTAGTAATTTTAAGTTATATTAGATTAGTTTTAAGTCCTAGACCTAGAAAAGACTCCTCATGTGAAAATTCAAACTCTCTCTCTAAACACAAACTCTTCAAATGTCACTATTGGAGATAAAACTCAAGAAAGTCTTGGAGGGATGGTTTGGACGTGTTTCCTAAAAATTAGTGGTTTGTCTTGCATTTTAGGTATGGTATCAATCCTTGAGACCTCTTCCATCAAGGAGTTAAGTTCAAAAAATTTCAAAAAGTGTTTCCAAACTCTACTTTCTTCTATCTTCTATTCTATGTGTGGGTCTTCTTGTAAAATTGTTTTAATAATTCAAACGTGTTTATTGTAGAATTTTGATTTTAATGTCAAAAAACCTAATTAACTTATGTGTATGCATATTTCAAACTTTTAGGTTAAGAAATGTGTTAAATGAGCATGTTTGTGTAGAGAATTAGCTTTGGCTTTCTTATATTGTTATTTCATGTGTTGAGATGAAGTGTGTAGTAGCAACCTTGCTACATCCTAAGATCTTTCTAAGATAGGTCGGAGGATGAACACCCTTCGTGAGTTGACATGTGGTGTTCACTAGTTATCCTTAACCTATATTTTATAATGTTGAGAATTCGTGGGGATATATGCCTAGCACCGAGAGGATATGAAGAACGGGTGGTTACACTTTGTGAGTAGAGATTTTGTATTTCAATTTACCTCTTGAGATTAGTGTTCGTCGTTATTAGAGAATGAGCTACTTAGTAGCAATCTCCTTATTTCTTAACTATGTGCCCTCATATGTGTAGCTTTTGGGAAATCCATGTAAAAGAAAAAAAGTATGACCTTACTCCAGACAAGTGAGGATCACTTAGCCTGAACCACTGTCCGTTCTGCACAACCATCGATGGGATCAGAAACTCCCAAAAATTTCTGCCTAGAAAAATTAGTTATGTCTTGGATGACGGACAAACTTACGGTCCGTAGGTCAGACGACGGTCCGTAGTCCATGACCGCCAATCAAGACTCCCTTCACCAACTCTTTAACAAGATCGAGGGATAACAAGCACGGTCCGTAGGTAGAAAATTAGCAGACACTTAAGGGGAAATGCAATTCTTTTCAACTTCAAATGATCATAACTCTTATCAGCAAATAAACTAGGTGTCCCATGACTTACCCACATATCGATAATTGAATTATATTTCCATAGACACCGACTATTCTAAAATCAGACCTCCAAGTTATAAGGTATGCCTATTTTAGTAAAAGCTTGTCGAACAGGCCTTAAGAACGTACCCAACGACGGGGAATCGAGAAGATGACAGACCTGCAGTCCTGGCCGTCATTTGTCAAGACCGCAACCTTTCCAGGGGTCTTTTGGACCTTTCCCACTCCGTTTAAACCCTATGTTACGTTGTTTTTACCATAAATCATAATATTTTTGTCATTTTAAGTCTAGACACATAATTAAAACATATCTAAGTCAAATCATTAAATCAAAAATTAGAAAAATACAAGTAAGAAAAATGAAAATGATCAAAAACACTAGTTCAAGAACGAAACAACTGTCACACAGATCTAGCCACAAAACTTAAAGTTTTTTTCCGTGGATTTTAATCACCAGGTATGTGAAATTTCACTAGTCGGTTCCTTTCACCCATTTGGTCCCTAATTTTTAGTCAGAGTTTTTATTCTATTATTATGATTAAACCTAGGATTTCTAGAACTTCATGAACCTATTAAATACATGTTGCAAATTAGATTATGATGTTATTACTCAAATTATCGCTTGAATTTCAGAACTCTAGCTTTGTATTTTTGTAGTTCTCGAAATACACATGCTAGGTCAGATATTTCAGATATATATGCCTCATTCATAAATGTATAAATTCATGATTAATTTTTGCATTCTCAGCTTGCATATTAAGTTTCGAGGTATCTATTTTTTACAGAAATTAAGACATAATCTGTAAATTTACATAATCAATGCAAGTAGCATAATACCGATTTGGACTAGGTTTTAGCGCACCAATTAGTCCCAAAACTACTAGAAAAGTAGGTTGTAAGTCCCCTATGTGGGCAATCAGTTTAGTTATCATGCCAGCATGCATTTATACCTATGGAAGGGTATATTGGGTCCTCTCGATGGGTCGTATACATCGGACTCCAAATTTAGCTCATGTCGTTTTATTATCGGTTATTATTAGCTCCCACAGATCAATCAGACTCTCAGTATTTAACATTTATCAGTATACTTAGTATTAAGTTTCAGCGTATTATAAATTAGTCATTGCATTCAGTTAGCTCAGAAATTCAGTATATCATGTTCAGATTATTCTACTTAGTTTTAGGCTTCTTCAGTTATGTTTTATTTCAGCTTTACTCTATCCTACATGCTCATTACCTTTCAAGTACTAATGCATATATGCGCTACATGTTCTCATGATGTAGGTTCAGGTTCTCAGCATCCTGATCGCGCATAGATGGATTTTCGATCTGTAGTTCAGAAGATTCAGTTGTAATTCCTCATTCTCCGAGGACAAAACTCATGAGTTTCATTTCAGTCTTTAGTCATTAAGTTTTGGTTTTTGATAGATCTAGTTGGGGTTTGTCCTAGTAATTCTAGTCCAGTTTAAAGGCTTATTTCAGACATAGTTAGATTCAACTTAGTATAGAGTTAATACTTACTTTGTATTAAACTCATTGTTTTCAAATATCTCAGTTAAAAAATATGTGTTTTCCCCAACTTTTCATCATAATTTATGATTTTTTTCTGCAACAGTTTATTATCTTTAGTATGCTCATGATCATGCCATCAGGGTTAGCTTGGGATCACTTGTGGTCCTAGGTTTCTTGTCCGCGTCTCGAGGGTAGCTCGGGGTGTGACACCATGCGTAGCTCTCATGGTCTATGTTGGTTAAGCTAACCTCCCACAAAAGTAACGAAAGTAGAAAGTCTTTTTAAATAAGGTGATACTTATATGAATTGAATGAACTAAGTCTTCTAAAAGTACGTCCTACATAAGGTAGGTGGTGGTATGGGACGATACCTACCCTAAGTAGTACACTCTTAGTTCATTGAACGAAGTATGGGACGATACCTACCATATGGGACGCCATCTACTCATTGAACGAAGTATGCATTCCAAAAGGGATGTCGTTGGTATTTTGTTGGGTTTTCTTCTAATGTCTTGTGATTGAGTGGTTATTTTTCTCCCGAGGTGTGTAAGATAATGGTCATTTTTTTAAGAAACTCCTTGGTGTGTATTGAAGGAGGCGTTTAGATTTTTTCTTCATGTCATACCTTTGAGAGCCTTAGGATAGCCTCGTTTAGGAAACTCCTATTGAAATGAGTTCACTTATTCGTTGGCAATACCTTGGAAGTTCACCATTGTTGGAGTCTTTTAGTTCATTGTAATTCTCTTAAATAGTTCACTGTAATGTTGATGAGCTTACTGTAGGAAATTGGAAAGTTTATTCGAAAGTTTTCTTTTTGTGTAAAATTATGGAAACTCTTTTCTAATTGTTTAATGATGTTTCTTATGTTGTTTTGCTTCTAAATTCATGATTGTTATAATTATGTGGCATGAAAAATTATTTACTAAAATTTCCCTTTTTATATGATTTTGCATATGCCATACTTAGTACATTGTTTTGTACTAATCTCATACTTTTCTATGCTCTATAAGTATAGGTTGTTGGAAGATTTTGAAGGTTTGAAGGTGAAGCTTGGGATAGTTCCTCTCAAGACAAAGTATGTCCTCATATACTTGAGGTCATTGTCCTTTCCCTAGTTTCTTATTAAAGACTTACTATGTCTTTCTCTTTAAATGTAAAGGGCCGTGTCTCTAAGATATTATCTCGTGTCTTTAAGTTGGATTGTGACGATGATATTCTCTAAGTATTTTATGAAATACTTTATTTATTTATTTATTCATGAAAAATTTTAAATTCTACACCACTTTTCATGTTTTATGTAATGAACGATAGGTAAAGGGCTTGTATGAGACCACAACGGATCAACTACGACCAGTCACAATCCGAGGGTTCTTCCTAGATTCTAGGGGATGCTTTTGGGTCGTGACTCTTAGGAAAGTGGGGATCCTTCATCCGGTAGAGGTTACTAGAGGGATTCCATGTCTAGCCCTCATGGTCTATGACGTTTAAAGCTAGCCCCACAAATGAATGTTATGAACTAAGTCTTCCTATGTGTACACTACTTAAGGTAGATAGTGAAATGAGATGATATCTATCCATTCCACAAGTAGTGATTTTGAAGGAGTCTCTGTGTGACCCTTTGTGAAATGTATGAATGGGTCATTATATGTTGAAATTAATCATGAGGACTTTACTCTAAGGTTAATAAAGTTATGTTACATATTATTTCTAATGTTTATGAAGTATGTTGATTTTATGCCTAATGTTCATGAAGTATGAAGGTCTTATGTCTAATGTTAAAGAAGCATGTTGAAGTTATGTCGCATATGATGAACTTATGAATGAAGATTGTGGTGTACTTAATTAAAGGGAATCCTTAAAGAGAAGTTTTTGGGAGTAGTATTACGGGATGCTACTTTCACATTGCACCTCGTGTAACTTTTAAGTCCACTTGGAGAAGAGGACCTATGTGAAGTCTTTAATGCGTGTATGTTCCTCTTGGGTCTATTATATAGTGTGGACTTGTTACCCGTGTGAGGTAAGCCTATGGTTTGTAGACTTGAGGATCACTTAGGTGTGTATTAAAGGTATTGTGTGGGTGGTTCCTCTATGTCTGACCTTAGATTCTTTAAATTACTTGGTTAGGAAACCTCAAACTAAATAAGTTCAATGTGAGTTTATATGAAATGTGTTCATGGTATTATATCTTGCATTCACTGTACAGTGCATTTTTATGCTAAGATTATGGAAGTTTCACTTTATTTAATTGATGATTCATATGTTATTATCCTTCTATATTCATGGATATTTTACTTAATTCGAATGAAAGCTTTATTTCTACTAAAATGTCAACTTTTGAATGAGTTTTCATATGCCATACTTAGTACACTGTTTGTACTAACCTTACACTTTTCTATACTATATAAGTATAGTGTACAGGGAAGTTGAAGGTTAGAAGGCAAGCTTTGGAATCGACTCTCTAAAGACTAAGTATTTCCTTATATATTCGAAGGCGTAGTCTATGTTTCTTTATTTCTTTTTTAAGACTTGTATAAGTCTATTTATGTATTTCTTCAAATGTAAAGGGCCGTGTTCCTATCTTATTTATGTTGTGTCTTTAGGTTGGATTTTGACGATGAGATTATTCTTTTATATTTATAAAATATGTTTTCCTGATTATTATTTATAATGAAAAGTTTTAAATTTCATACTACATTTCATGTCCTATGTAATGACTTATAGCTAATAGTCTAGTACAAGACCTTTGAAAGGTCAAGAACGCCTTGTTCCAACCTAAGATTTGCCCTAACCTATATGGTGTACTTGCGGGTCGTACCAAACTTGGTGTCAAAGCATATGATTTTGGAAATAGTTTAGGGTCCAAAGTCTCAAAAGCCACGTCTAGTAGAGTCTTGTTCATCGGTGTGACTCGCCAGACATCTATGAGAGAAAGGATATAGGATATTAGAGTTTCACTTTCTTCATTAATCTTTTGTCATGCCATAGAGCATAACTCCATATGATCTCTCTCATAATTTCCTTTGTGTAGTGCTTAACTAGATATTTTTTCTTGGAAGGGGTGATGTTGAAAGGTTTGAGGGAGAAAAGGTAAGTGTTGATGATTATTGTGGTATTTTGACTATATGAGTAGATCTGAAGGTGATTTTAGAAGATCGTGATGTGATGTCATATATGGCTACGTGTGATCTATGACATTGGAAATATTATGGTGGAAACTGTATTGTTGGTAGTTCTAGCATGATGAGAGTTATGTTGGTAGAATATAGTACTTTTTGGGGACAAAGAGTTATCTTGTAATCTATGTACAGTGATAGTAGAAAGCTATGGTGTAGATGTGAGGAGTGTAGGAGGAGTGTGAAAATAGTAAGAGTCGGGAAGTTTCCCTTTTGAATGAGTAATTTTTGTAGATTTCCTTATGTTGGGTTGAAATTCTGGTTTAAGGCTTATTCTTAAGAAGGAGTTTCTATTTCATGAGATTGAGTACTATTACCTAAGAGTTCAATGAGGTGGTGTTTAAAAGATTTTTTCTTAACTTGAATCCCTAGAGGAGGGTATTTTGTTTGACTAGTAAGGATGATTGTTAGTCTTGATATTCATAAGTCAAGGTTAGTATGAGTTTCCACCTTATGAGAGGTGTAGTGGGATTTTGAAGTATGATACCTTAAAGATGCTTGGTAAGGGTCTTAACAAGAATTGATGCAAATGGGCTGAAGAGGTAATCCGGAATAGAGGACCCTATAAGTTATAGTTCCTTGTGGTTGTTTGATTGCTTTAGATAGCTATTGGTTTAGTGGGGGAGAATGAGTTGAGAAGAAGGGTAATTGATATGTTATCTTTACCTTTCATTCTTACTCAAGCTTGTGACTAAAATTCTTAGTAGTTTGGTTATGTTTGGAGTGTTACATATTAGCATGAGTTGATTTTCTCCTTATTATGATTAATCACTTTGATGGTCTAATGTTTTGCATGTTGTTTATGATATCATAGTTTCATGAGTAGATCAGTAGTTAATCTATATTCCTCATGTCAATGTGTACCTAATGATATTTGCTTAATTTCTTGAAGGTTGTTATGTCATGTGACAATGTGTGATTTGAAAGTTATTACATATTGAGAATTCAAATGATGTGATGAGCATGTCTAAAGTTGGAGAAGATAGTTGATACCTAATTGAAATTAAATGTGATGAAGTAAGGGTGTGTTATTAATTGTGGAATTTGTTTCAATTTGCTTGTGTTGCTTAGAATGCTTAATGATATGAGGTGTGTGTTCCTTGTAAGTTTGGTTCATTGACTATGAATGTTATGACCTTGATTATTATATCTTTGGTATGCTTCTAGTGTGACTTAAACGTGCTTGGAACTGTTTAGTGTTGTCACGACCCGAACATACCCCCTAGAAATTAGGAAAACATTGGAATTGTGAGCGGGCATACTTGACCCTTTGGGGTCTCGTACAAGCCCTCTAATTAGCATTCATAACTTAACATTAAAAGTAGTGCGGAATTAAAACATTTTATGATAGAAATAATAAAATAAGTCTTTTCATAAATACTAGGAAATATTATTGGCACAAGACAACTTAAAGACACAACTTAAAATCATAGGGACACGACCCTTTAAAAAAGAAAAGGAAATACAATTTAATAAAACATTCATGAAACTAAAGAACATAATAAACATCATTAAACACTTGAAGGAGAATTTCCAAAACATTACCTATACAATACACTTTACAATAAGCACACCAAACATAAAGTGAACCAACTCGAACATACAATTCCACATAAGTACTCTCCTCCAATAGGACTCTTAGGTCACACTAAGAATAATGTGAGAGTAGAATCCCAATCTACCACTCCCGCTAGTGCTCGTAAGGATTCCCAAGGATTCGAGCGCGTTAAAAAAATTTAACCAACATTACAGTAAACTACATTGAAGATTATAGAGAACTACGTAGACTCCAAATTTCTGAGACTTCCAAAGCATTTCCAATCAGGAATAAGTACCATTTCTGTAGGAGATTCCCTTCAAATGTTATCCTAAGACTCACTAAGGTAAGATATGAAGAAATTACACATATACCTTCTTCAATACACCCCAAAGCGACCCTGAAGAATTCCTTCCTTTCAGCATACTCGTCTCTGGATAACCAGCACCCACTAAAAGGAAATACAATAGAAGAACACCCAACAACACACGCAGGGCTTCCCTTTCGGAATGCCTACATAGTGAAAAAAGTAGGATGGCATCCCATACCACTACCTACCTTATGTAATACATTCTTTTAGATGTTTTGGCACCAAGTCTTCCCTTTCTGAATGTCCTACTTAGGTGCAATGGATAGGTAGCGTCCCATACAACCACCTATCCTAAGTAGCACATTCCTTTTAGAAGACATAGTTAAAAGAAAATCATATAGGTAAAACATTAGTTAGACAACTTATCAGTTCAATTACATTTGTGGGGGGGGGGGAAGCTTAACCTACAAATACCATGAGATCCAGGAATCGAATCCTAATATTAACCCCTATCAGATGATGGATCCTCACTTTCTTATAGTAAGGTCATACTTCTTACTTTTTATATGGATTTTCCAATAGTTATACCTATGCGGGCATATAGTTAAGAGATAGAGAGATTTCTTCTAAGTGACTCATTCTCTACTAACGATGAGTACTCATCACAAGAGGTATAAGGAAATACGACATCTCAACTCACGAAGCATATTCCACCTCTTCTTCCTATCCTCTAGGTGCTAGGTATAACTCCCCATGGATTCTCACATTATAGACTATATATTAAGGACAACTAACAAATGCCACATCTCAACTCACGAATTGCATTAATCCTCCTACCAATCTAGAGAAGCTCATTAGGAATGGAGAGGGTTCTACGAGACACCACATCTCAACTCACAAAGAGTGTCCACCCAAAGACACCCTTTCTTACCAAACACAGCTTCATTCATTGACTTAAAGGTTGTATGTGAACATGTAAGCACCCCTTGCATATAAGAATCATTTCACATACATTACTTCTATACATGCTTTAGACTTCCATTTATCAACTTACACACTTTCCATACTTCACCTAGTCACATTCTTCAATCGGACCAAAAATCTAGGTCAAACATCCAATTCAAGATCCACCATCACAAAACAAGACCCATTTACAATTTCTATTCATTCTACACTTTAGATCTTTACAATCCTATCCTCAATACATATCAAACACCATAAAGATATAAAATTAACACCACCACCAAGAAGGTGGACTATATCACTCAAGATCAATTTATCATAAGCATAATAAAACATAGCAACTCTTCAATTTAATAAGGCATGACAACCTATAATAATTTTTATCATAATGTGATCATAATAGGTCCTTTAGGGAAGTATCTAAACCAATATCACAATAAAAGAAGACCCAAGTTCATACCCTACTAAAATCATGCTCACATAACCCATTTTTAAGCCAAAAGTTAAAGTATGCATAAACAAGAGTTTCATGAAGTTTTAACATCAAAATTATCAATTCCAACTTAGATAAACATATATATACCATTATAACATAAATACAAGAAGACCTATACTACAAATCAATGTTCTACGAAGTTTGAGTTTAGAAACCCTTTTGAAAAATTGTTTTGGCAAGTTGGATTCTTTAATGAAAAGATATTCAAGAATGGATACCATACCTTTAAGAGAAAGAAGATCACTAATTTTGGTGATGAAACACATTCAAATGGTGACTTTGAGAGAGTTAGTCTTTAGAGAGAGAGTTTGAATTTTATAAGTGAGGGGTCTTGTCTAGTTCTATGGATTAAAACAAATTATAATATAAACTAAAAACACTAAAAATATCCTCCTAGGGTGTTAATGTACATGGGGTAAATTTACTGAACACCCCAAGCCTAGGCAACCACTTTACAAATTTTCAGGCCCTCACAGACGAGCCCTTCACCAACGTACTGTCTGTGCATCTGCGGACCGTTGGTACGGTTTTGAGGGTGGATACTTAGCTCCAAAATGGAGCTTTGACACAAAGATACTCTGTTCCGATCGACTCTCTAGGTCAATAAACCGTTGGTTGACCAACGGATCATTTTTAGGATCGTCGATGGCCACTGATTTTTGGCCGTTTTGCCCATGTCTTGGGGCCCTTCATCTAGGCCCCTATTTGGTCCTAGGTAGGGTCATGCCCGGACGTTAAACCACTAAACTAAGTCCTCTAGGTATTAGGTTCATACCACCTTTGTTTCAAGGTAAACGAACACGTAAAACTCATCCAAATAGAACAAGATACACTATTACATTCTAAGGCATACATTCTGAACATCGTGAACGTTCTTGGTCGATTGAACTCCAAAATTTACCAAACTTCACACACTTCCTAAGGACAAAAATATAACTTACTTTTGTTGAAAATCAACTTAAGAAACAACCACGAGGCTCTTGTTCACCTTATTTTGTTTAGGGGCGTTACATTCTCCTCCACTTGGAATAACATTCGTCCTCGAATGACACTTAAACTTTAAGAACAACAAGGAATAACTTATCATAACATAACAAACATCAACCATGATAAAAACACTCAAAAATAAAAAAATCAACTAACAAAAAGCATCCTTCCACACTTTCAAACACTTAGCAACAAAAACTCTTTTATCAAAACTACAAAAAGTCAAAATTCACATTTAGTCTCCTTTTATGGAGGGACTACCTTTTCCAATATTAAACATGCTCATACACAGTACTTTTACATATATTCAAACTTCAATTCAAGACAAAAAAATTTCTCAAAAATCAAAATTCTTACAGTGAAGTTCACTATGTTAACTGCCAAACCTACAAAAAAAAATTTAAATTCATTCCTAATGCAATTCATCAAAATGACATGATCATATTAAATATAAAAACAACATAAACTCACTTCATAACATAAAAGAAACAATAACAAAGAGATTAGAACTACCAAAACCATAAAATGTAGATTAATTATCCTTCCTAACCCCCATCCCATAGGAAGGGTTCTTCTTGGGAGCATTATGATCTAGGGAATCTTGCTTGACATCTTTTCCCCCTTTTATTGAGGTTTGGGTTGTCCCTCATCTTGTTTCCCTTATTACCACATACAAAACAACCATATGTACCGGCAAGACAGTTACCCCCCTATTTTCCACAAGTAGAGCACCTAGCCCTTTCATAGGAATGGCCACCACCTTGAGAATGTTGATTTGGAGCCCTATCCTTGTTTTCTAGGGAATAATCTTGGGGATAAAACCTCTTATTAGGCTTTTGGTGACTACAATCATCTCACCTAGGTCTCTTTCCCTCTTTCCTTATCTCCCTAATTTTGGTCTCCTTAATTTATTGCGCTTAAACCATGAGCCTACATATATCCATATCATTAAGAAGCATTGTTGTACGACACTCTTTCTCCACAAAGCTAGATACACCCGTAAAAATCGCATATGTCATATCACCCTTAACAAAAGAAGATTAAGGCATAGGAGTAACTTGAGGTTCTGGAGGCACTTGAGGTTTTTGAAGAGGAACCTCCATATTTTCTTTCTCCTCTAGACCACAATAGGAACTTTGTTACGGAGAAGGATCCTCGAATTAGATACACGACCCTTCTCCCTTTTCGCGGTCGATCTTCTCGTATAAATGTCCTAAAAACACAATGAGAAGATATTAAGAAAAGACACCTTATAAACTTAAATCTAAGGCACGATACTAGAATAGAGAAGAAATTGAAACTTCTAGCATCCTGTAGCCTCTTGTACATTGATATGTTGCGATTCACACCAATGACCAAGAAACTACTAAATGTCGCTTGTGAGACTCTTAGACCTTAAACTATTTCCCAAAACCTTATGCTCTGATGCCAAGTTTGTCACGACGTGAAAACACCTCATAGAAGTAAGGAAAAACGTTCAACTAGTGACCTGGTATACTTGACCCATTGGGGTCTCATACAAGCCCTCTAACTAGTATTCATAACATAAAACATGAAAATTAGTGCAGATTTAAATGTTTTCACGTTAGCAATAATAAAATAAATCTTGTATAAATTTTCGTAAATTTTGTCGTCACAAGGAAACTTAAAGACACAACTTAGAATCTTAGGGACACGTTTCTATACAATAAAAAGGAAATGAAAATTTAAGTAGTAATAAGGAAACTAAGAAACATAAACTATGTCCTTGAATATATGAGGACATACAAAATTCTTGAGTGATAGAATTCCCAAGCTTCAACTCCGACCATCCAAAAGTCTTCCAACCTATACTCATAAATTGTATAAAATTATGGGTTCAGTACAACAATGTACTAAGAATGACATGAAAAAACATGCAAAAAGGGACATTATTTACAAAATAATATTTAATGACAATTTAATAAAACAACCATGAATTTATGAACAAAATAACATAAGAAACATCATTAAACACTTAAAAGAGAATTTCCAAAACATTACCTAAACAATACACTTTACAATAAGAATACCTATCTTACAGTGAACCGACTCGAGCATACAATTCCACATAAGTACTATCCTCCAATAGGACACTTACGTCACAATAAGTGCAATGTGAGAGTATCATCCTATACTACCACTCCCACTAGCGCTCCTAATGGATTCCCAAGGATTCCAGCACTTTACAATAATTTAACCAACATTACAGTAAACTACATTGAAGATTATGATGATATGTAGACTCCAAAATGGTGAGACTTCCAAAGCATTTCCAATGAGGAATAAGCAACATTTCCGTAGAAGTTTCCCTTCAAATGTAATCCTAAGACTAACTAATGTAAGATATGAAGGAAGTACATATATACCATCTTCAATACACACCAAAGCGACCCTCAAGACTTTCTTCCTTTTGGCATACTCACCTCGGGATAACAAGCACCGACTCAATGGAAATATAATAGAAGAACACCCAACAACACACGCTAGGCTTCCCTGCCTACTTACTGCAATGAGTAGAATGGCGTCCCATACCACCACCTACACTAAGTAGTACGTTCTTTTAAAGGTTTTGGCACCAAGTCTTCCCTTTCGGAAGGTCTCACTTAGTGCAATGGATAGGTAGCGTCCTATACCACCACCCACCCTAAGTAGCACGTTCGTTTAGAAGGACTTATTTCAAAGAAAATCACATCGGTAACTCATTAGTTAGAAAACTTATCATTTCCAATACTTTTGGGTTAGCTTAACTACTAAAGAGCGTGAGAGCTAAGCATGGAATCCAAATATTAACCTCTATCAGATGAGGGATACTCAATAGCCTAAAGAAAGGTTATACTTTTTAGATTTTATATGGATTTTCCAATAACTATACCTATGTGGGCACATATTTAAGGGATAGAGAGATTACTACTAAGTGACTCATTCTCTACTAATGATGAGGACTCATCTCAAGAGGTATAAGGGAATATGACATCTCATCTCACGAAGTATTCTACCTCTTCTTCCTATCCTCTCGGTTTTAGGCATAACTCCCCACAAATTCTCACATTATATATTACAGATTAAGGATAACTAGAAAATACAACATATCAACTCACGAAGTGCATTCATACTCCTACCTATCTATAAAATCTCATTAGTAATGATTAGGTTGGTACTAGACACCTCATCTCAACTCTCGAAGAGTGTCCACCCTAGGACACACCTTCTTACAAAACCTAGCTTCATTCATTCACTTAAAGTGTGTGTGTAAATGTAAGCACCCCTTGCATATAAGCATCATTTCACATACACTACTTATAAACATGGTTTAGACTTCCATGTATCAACTTACAAACTATCCATACTTCATTTAGTCACATTCTTCAATTAGACCAAAAGTCTACGTCAAATATCAAATTCAAGATCCAAAATCACAAAATAAGACCCATTTACAATTTATATTCATTCTACACTTTATACCTTTAATATCAAATTCCCAATAAATATTAAACACCACCAATTTATCAAATAAGCACCGCCACCAAAAAGGTGGACCATACCACTCAAGATCAATTTATCATAAGCGTGATATAATATAGTAACTATTCAATTTACTAAGACATAACAAACTATGAAAATTTTATCATAATTTCATCATAATATGTCCCTAGGGAAGTATCTACACTAAAAACACAAAAAAAGGAGGATCCAAGTTCATACCCTACTCAAATCATGCTAACATAACACATTTTTAAGCCAAAAGTTGAAGTATGCATAAACAAGAGTTTCTTAGAGTTTTAACATAAAAAAACACAATTCAAAAACAAATATAAATACATTTAAACCATTGGAACTTTAAAAGAAGAAATCTCATACTACAAATAAAAGTTAGAAGAAGTTTGGTTTTAGAAACCCTTTTGAAAACCGTTTTTGGAAGTTGGTTCCTTAAATGAAAATATATTCTAGAATGGTTACCTACCTTTAAGAAAAGTAACCCCACTAATTTTGGTGAATAAACACGTCAATATAAGCGCTCGTTTGCCTCCTTGAGTGTTGGCTTCACTGATGACTTTGAGAGTGTTTTTCTTTAGAGAGAGAGTTTGAATTTTAGAAGTGAGGGGTCTTGTCAAGGTCTAGGGTTTAAGACTAATTTAATATAACTTACAATCACTAAAAATATCCTCCTAGGGTCTTCATGGACTTGGGGTGAGTTTAACAAACACCCCAAGCCAAGGCAGCCATTTAACAGATTTTCAGGCCCTCACAGACGAGACCTTCTCCAACAGACCGTCTATGCATCAACAGACCGTTGGTAGGGTCTTGTGGGTGGATAGTTAGATAAAAAATGGAGCCTGTCTACCATGACATTCTGGTTCTATCGATGTCCAACGGACCGTCCTTAGGGTCGTTGATAGTCACTATTTTTTGTAGTTCTGCCCAAGTCTTGTCCCCTTCATCTAGGGCCCCTTGTGAGTTCTAGGTGGGGTTGTTCCTGGATGTTAAACCCCAAAACTATGTCTTCTAGGTCGTAGGAATATCCCTTCTTAGTTTCAAAGGAAATGAATACGTAAAACTCATCCAAACACAACAACACACACAAGTACATTCTAAGGCCTACCATATGAAATTTATGGTCGTTCTTGGTCGATTGAACTCCAAACATAACAAAACATCAAATAGTGCCTAAGGACACTAATATAAATTAGTTTAAATTATAATCAACTCAAGAAGCAACCACTAGGCTCTAGTTCACCTTAGTTGGATTTAGGGCGTTACAAGTGCAATTCGAGGGCAAATATTATTTTAAGTGTCATATTCGAGGAGAACCCCCAATACGTAACCGGCGTTATCGTCCTCTTAGAAGATTAGGACTACATTCTTATCATTTACCTTTATATTAATAGATTAAAAATATGGAAAAATTAAAACATAGTCTTTAAAGATTGCCTTATCTCATTAGCATCTAATGAGATTTAGTAATTTGTTCACAGCCCATACATAAATGTGAAAGAGCCACATATTGGCTTATACAATCCGCACTCAAACGCAAATATAAAGAATATAAGAGTATTAAAAGTAAAACAACTTCATAAGCTCGATATTGGCATCATCCTCAGAATGTGAGGACCTACCCACTTGGATTTTTGAGAAAGTTAAAGTCATCGCGACGAGCCTTCAACGATCAGAACCTAAAATATTGGGGAAAAGGGAGAAAATGGGGTTAGTACACCACTTGTACTATGTATGAGATCATATGCACATATAAGATCAAATATGCTGAAAAAAATTGATGTTTAGTTGAAACATGTTACATTGTATTTTGTAAGTCCTTATAAAAAATAAAGCAAACCATACAAATAAACATTACATCTTCGTTAAGTCAAATAAGTAATGTGCATATCAACATACTTGAACCCATAATCTAATAAAAAAATATCATCAAGGAACAACATCTCAAGCATGAATAATAGTTCATCATATCATAATAAACCAACACAACTACCCATCAATACTCATAAAATCAACAAGTGCAATGACAAAGCAAAGCTCCATAACATTACTCAATAAAGTAACCCAACAAGAAACTTGACTAATATTCAACTTCACATAATATAACACTTTAAAGATACATAACATCATATATTAGTAATATAGACCCAAAACATATTCATAAGAATATCATTCACCATATAATATCATTTACATATATAAGGTATCATATTATTATCATTTGCATTCATTATCATATACATAAAGAATATCAACCTCCTAAAGCTTCGATCAAGCACAACTAGTGCAAGGCATAGGTAGAGTCCCATACCCTACATACGCTATGTAAAACCTTTCAAGTCACCCTAGGTATTTTATACTTCATTACTTCATTTTAGTTTTGGGAACACCTTCCTTAACCGATATAGACCACAAAATCTAAGTGTGGAATCCAGTGTTGTTAAACCTTACACCGATGGAAGGTTGTCTACCGTCTAAGGTAAAACCTAACATGAACATTGCAAATCTTGGTGGATCAAGTAGCCAGTATTTATATGGTGGAAACATAGTTATAGGAACTTGGGTCCCTCTTGGAAAGATCATTCTATACCCCATTTTGGTCATGAGGCTATCTACAGCGTGAGGACTGTAATGAACGCTACCTTCCCTATTTGGGAAAGTGTCACCCCTTACATACAAGATCACTCGGTGCTAAGCTAGAGTCCCTTTTTGAAATGTATTTACGCCTTTATTAACAACCATAGCTTAGTTTAGGTCATAGGTCTATCCCTTTATAATCATCATCATCATAGCTCAATAAAAGTTGCATGAGTATAGTCCTTTTATTACAAAACATATAAGTTAGGTTAGCACATTTACATATTCATTCATGGTAACGCACATTGGTAGTCATCACCATCCTAATAACATGTGCATCTTAAACAACCTCACAACCATAACCAATACATTTCAATTCAACATCATACTACCCTATCAATCATAATACAAGGCATACTCCAATAAAACATCATGTCTCAATCACCACTAACCATAATTTGAAGTAAAGAATAGAGATCATAAGACTTACTAAGTCTCCTTCATAACTCCTCATGAAGGTCTTACCATCAACCCTTACTTCAACCGAATAAGGTCATAACATCATCATTATTCAATGACCAACACGATAACAAGTCTAGAAGCATCATTACATCAAAATTCAATACTAAGGCCAATTCACAACATACTTAATAAACTAGATAACTTCTCAATAACTAGCATGACATATTTTAATTCACCATAATTCATTTATGATTATCATAACAACATCATCTAGTAGTAATTAAAACAATAATAAGTCAATCGAACCAATATAACTTAATTTATATCAAGATCATACCCTAGGGTTAAGGGTTTAAGCTCATCGTCTACAAACTAGACCAAACCATAAAGATATATCATAATTGAGTAAGAATTTATGGCAAAATGTTCATATTATAAAAAATAAAGCATAAAAAATCAAGTCATAACATTATTTTTCTAATTCCATGAAACCTACTTGAAAACTCAACCATTAAAATACTTTGAAGGAAGCCTTTGAGAAAAGAGGTCTCAAAGATGAATTAGACAATATATCTAACTTTTGATGAAGAATTGTTGGTGAATTCATCCCTTCACAACCCCTAAATCCCTCCCCTAACTTGGTCTTCAATTGAGTAGTTTACTAGAGAGAGAAAGAATACAGAACGAACAAAGTTTTGTTTTATTAGTTGTGAGAGTGTGTGATAGTCATAATTAGGTTGGGGCATTATGTAGGATGTAAATATACTAAATAAACCTTCCCCTAAAAACTAATTGGGGCATTATGTAGGATATAATATACTAAATAAGCCTTCCCCTAAAAACTAATTGAACTCATAACTAAGTCAACTAATTAAATACCCTAAGTGAAAATGTTTAGTAAGTTATAGTGTCATAGACGACACCACGAATGATGAATCGTGGGTCAATTGATGGACCGTCCCCATTCCGTGTTGTGATCTACTGTGGTTTCATGGTACTTCCAATTATTTTTCCTTAAGTTTAGCGTGTGTCTAATGCCTTTTTGTAGTTGTTTTAATGTAATTTTTCTCTTTGATTGCAGGAAAACTGTCTAGAATGAAAACGCGGAAGAACTGTGCTAAAATTGCAGAAGTCGTGACCTACAGAGCCATTGATGGTCCGTCAACCCCTAGACGGTCGGTAGGTGGCAACTGTCGTTTGAAGAAAAATGTTGTTGAAGGAAGATCCCAGAATTATGACAATGTGTGGAGCTACGGAAGCTATCAACGGACTGTCCTGCACATCCGTCATTTTTAACAGAAAGTAGCCCAGTACCCGTCTTGAAAAGACTCTAAGTGTGGAGAAACGGAAGCCATTGACAAACCCTCGTGCACTCAATGGACCCTCATCCCCGTCCGTTGATGGTAACAGTGAGTTGGAGAAGAATGCAGCTAAAAAAGATCTAAATGTGGAACTACGAGAGGCCTCGACGGTCCAGTCGTCGACTTAGACGCATTTTTGTGCAAAATTTCCTTAAATAGATTTTATTTTTATGTTAGGATTTCTTTATTATAAATACAGGTAAAAACCTCGTTTTTGACATTAGAAACTTGGTTATTTTTTTTATTTTGTAATATTGATTGTTGAATATTTGGTTTTGGAAAATATTTCATTTTGTCGGAATTGTTTATTAGATTATTTTCTCGAATTCAAGTGATTTTCTGGATTTTCTTCAATCTCATCAAAGTAAGTAAATGAATTCTTGTCTAATCAAAATATCAATTGTCTTAATACGAACATGGTAACTAAATCCATATTTAGGGTTGTGGAAACCATGGGAAAATAACAAGGTAAAAACTCCATAAAATAACAATTCCATAATAATGTCTTGCATGTATTGATAATTCTTTCGTTCTAAAATCTTTTTAATGAGTGCAAACATTAGAACTCATCTTGTTTCTACTTTCAGGACCTAGGAGGTAGATAATAAGAAAAGAATTATCAATGTAGATTTAGTATACACTATCTAATATGCTAGTGTAAATTGGTCCGAAGTAACAACTAATCCATACATCGATTATGATGCTTAATATGAGGTAACGGTAAAGTTTAGTAAAGCATACACACATAGCCCGACCAAGGTTCGGAGTGAAATTCCGTAGTTGCCGGACCAAGGAATTAGGGATGCATAACTTATCACTCTGCATGCAAGATACGAGGAAAGGATCGTTATAGTTAGAATTACCACGTTACGAACCCGTGGGGAACACTTATGCCCTAGTTACTCTCATTTCTTGATAAATATCAAATATTCATACTTGCTACTTGTTTACCTAGAAATAATTTATTCCTTTTTTTATTTAAACCCCCTCCCCCTTTATTACCTATTTTCGAAAAGGACTTAATTAAATAGTAGTAATTGTAGGTTAAATCATTGTCCTCGTTGGATCGACCAAAACCTTATAGTTGGGTTCTTTACTTGATACGACCTATTATACTTCTTTTCGAGAAGTAAATTTGAGCTTATCAAATTTTGGCGTCGCTGCCTAGGATAGTGTCTTTTAGATTAACTTTAATCATACTTCTGAAGTTTAGTCAACAATCTCCTAATTTTACTTTGTCTATTTGTTTTTTTTTATTCGTAAGTCTAGCTTTGGTGTACGCCATGTACACAGAGTCGAGGAGAAAAATACTTCCACTTGATACATAACTAAACCACTTACTTCACAAAATGAATATTCAAAACAATCATGCTTATATTGATGATAAGATCAACCCTCAATTTCCCTTGCTGGTTGATGCTCATAATTGAGTGGTTGTTGATAACCCTTGTGAAGATAATTTGAGGAGGCAACCTCCCGCCCCACGTACTCAAGACTATATAGGGGAAATGTTAACATCACTGACTCTGATTGGACACTTGTCCTACCTTCTCTACCACAGGCTCATACTTTTGTGGTAACTAGTAGTTTGATGCAAATGCTCACAATTAGAGAGGTTATTCAGGACTATATTCTGAGGACCCACATGCTCACATCGCCGAATTTAGGTCGGTATGTAAGAGTTGTGTGGGGAGGCCTGATTTGAATATGGACGTCATTGAGTTAAGAGTGTTCTCTCTCTTAGTGATGGGACAGGATGCTATATGGTTTACCGAGATCCTGTAAAACTCAATCTATACTTTAAATCAATTGCGGAATGTGTTCTTTGCACGTTACTACCTAGTATCTAAGAAGCTAAACCACAATGATAGGGTGAACAACTCTAAGGAACTACTGGGAGAATCAGTCAGTAGTTCTTTGGATAGGTTGACCTCATTATTGAGAAGTGTCCCTAATCACCGCATCGATGATGAGTCACTGAAAGAGTAATTCTATCAAGGACGAGGTGATAATAATAAAGAAGTACTGTATACGATAGCGAGAGGTTCATCTAGGGTAATTCCATAATATGAGATCACTGAGAAGTTAGAGAAAATATCCCGAGATAATAAAGCTTGGAGCACTAGGAAGTCAGAATTGGGAGAAACACTTTTGCAGTGCAATCCGCACACAACCCAGCCACAAATGAGATTCCTGAAGAAATGTATCAAATGAGAACTTAGATTGGGTTGGTGCTGAAACACGTCAGTGAGGGTGCAGAAAAGGTAAATATGTTGAACTACATGTCTAAACCTCCACAGTCGACTGATCAGTCTTACTATAAGGAGGATTTTTTTGCGGTAAACGAGTAGACGGGGGAGGGGGGGTTCTGACAAAATTTCCAAGTCTCTAATCATGAAAATAAGCTCCAACGTCAAGGAAATTAAGGTTGGAACTATGGTTATTACAATCGAGAGGGTCATTATGTCCTTAGATGGGAATTAAAATCGCGACAATAACTTCAACCGAGGTAATTATGGTAACAGAAATTATAGGAGTGGGCCCTATGTTCCACCTCAAAATTGAGAAATTGCTTCTAGGGATGGTGGTTGAAGTATTACGCGAGTTGAGGATATTTTGCAAAAACTGATGAGGAGGTTTGATGCTAGTTATGAGCATACTAAAGAGTTGAGGAGTTACTTAGCGAGTATTGGCAAAAAAGTTGATGCACATGCAATCTCGATCAAGCATGTTTAGTAGTAAATTACCCAATTGTCTTCGACTGTGAACCCACGCCAACCAGGCACTCTTCGTAGCAATAATGTCCATAATCCAAAAAATTATGGACAATCTATGGAAGTCACAACTCGAGTTGGTAAGCAAACATTTGACCCACCGATGTCGTCTAGGGTATAAAATTTGATAATAGGCGATGATGAGGTTAGTAGTGAGTTAGGAGAAAAAATGGGGAAAGAAGTTGAGGTACCCCAAAAGGTGACCCCTATGCCTAGACCACAACCTCCATTCCCACTGAGGTTAGTGAGAAAGACCGAGAATGGTAAATACCGACATTTTATCACTATGCTCAAACATGTTTCCATCAATGTCTCTATGATAGATGCTCTTGAATAGATGCCCAGTTATGCCAAGTTCATGAATGATATGGTCACTATGAAAAGATAGGTCAGTTTATAGGATGATGATATAATGCACCATTATAGTTCTTTTGCTACGAGGTCTCTATTTCAAAATAAAGTAGATTTGGGTACCTTAACTATTCAATGTACAATCAGGTTATTACACTTTGTGAAAACATTATGTGATCTTGGGGAAAGCATAAATCTCATGACTCTTTCTATTTAAAAGAAGATGGGTTTGGGTGACCTAAAGCCAACTGTGGTGCGGAAACTGATAGCCGATCGAATGGTGAAGAGGCCTATTGGGATACTCCACGATGTGTTAGTTAAGATGGAGTCATTCATATTTCTAGCCGATTTTATGATTGTTGATTTTGAGGTGCCTAATTTTCTTGGGAGGACATTGCTTGCTACAGGTAGAGCCTTCGTTGATATGGAGAAAGGGCAAATGAAATTTCGATTGAACAATGAAGAAGTGACTTTCAATATTTGTAGGTCCATGAGGTAGAGTGGTGACATCCTATCAGTTTCTTCCATATCTTATAGGGTTGAAAAGTCATCTCAAGTACAAATAGAAGAGTGTCTTAGTGTAGAAGCACTAGTGGTAGTGATCATTAATCTTAATAGTGATTGTATTGAAGAGTATGGGTCATTGGTCGTAGAACTTTATTGAGGTAATGTTTTGCTTAAATAAAAGAAGTTGGAGTTAGACATGAAGCATCGCAAGTCTGCATCCAGGAAACCATAATATAGAAGGCTCCAAAAGTAAAACTTAAGGCTCTACCACCTCATCTAAGGTATGTATTCTTTGGAAAAGGTGACACTTTTTTGGTAATTTTTTCATTCGATTTGAATATGCATCAAGTTGAGAGTTTGGTGGAGGTGTTAAAAAGGCTCAAAAGAGCTATTGGGTGAACTATTGCGGATATTATTGGGATCCCTCTAGGGATTTGTTCTCATAAAATCTAACTCAATCCCGATCATAAGACAAGTATTGAACACCAGAGATGTTTAAATCGACTTATGCAAGAGGTGGTGAAGAAGAAAATTATTAAGTGGTTGGATGTTAGAGTGATATATCCAATTGCCGATAGTAGTTGGGTATGCCCTGTTCAGTGTGTACCTAAGAAAGGGGGAATGATTGTGGTCCCCAATGAGAAAAATGAGCTTGTTTCGATGAGACCGATTACTGGATGGAGGGTGTGTATGGATTTTCAGAAATTAAATGCATGGACCGAGAAGGAACATTTTCCTATGCCCTTCATGGATCAGATGTTGGATAGGCTTGCAGGAAAGTGGTGGTACTGTTTTCTTGATGGTTATTTAATTATAATAAGATTTCTATTAAACTGGAAAATCAAGAGAGAACCTATTTTACCTTTCATTATGGGACCTTCGCATTAAGGAGACTAATGTTTGGGTTATGTAATGCATCGGGCACGTTTCAGAGATGTATGATGTTGATATTCTACGATATGGTGGAGGACACTATTGAGGTATTTATGGATGACTTTTCAATGGTTGGTGACTCCTTTGAGCGGTGTTCGATTCATTTTACCAAGGTTCTTAGATGGTGTGAAGATTGTAGCCTTGTGCTATATTGGTAAAAAATGTTAAATCTAGGTGAAAAAAGGTATTTTGTTGGCTCATCGCATTTCAGGGAAGGGTATAGAGGATTATTGAGCTAAGGTTGAGGTTTTAGAGAGACTTCCTCCACCCATATATATAAAAGGTGTGAGATGTTTTTTGGGCATGCAGGCTTTTACCAGAGGTTCATCAAGGATTTTTCAAAGACTGCACATCCTTTATGCAAGTTTCTTGAGAAAAAGTGTAAGTTTTATTTGGATGAATCATTTCTTAAGGCATTTGATGAGTTAAAGGAAAAGTTGGTGTCTACACGTATCATCATTTCTTCAGATTAGAGCAAGCCATATTAGGTGATGTGTGATTCGAGTGTGGCTGCTCTTGTTGCGGTTTTGGGACAAAGATGGGATAAAATCCTTCATCCCATTTGCTATGTTAGTAAATCCCTTAATGAATCCCAAAAGAACTACACCGTGACTTAACAAGAGATACTATTTGCTTGGCATGAGGTTATAGTGCATACTGATCATTCTAATTTGAGATATTTGATGTCAAAGAAATATGCGAAACCGGGGTTGATTCATTGAATATTACTATTGCAAGAATTTTACTTTAAGGTGAAAGATATAAAAAGGGACCAAAAATCAAGTAGATGATCACTTTTCTCTATTAGAAGATGAAGCAATGAGGGATTTAGGTGAAAAGACTAAAATTGATGATACTTTCCCTGATGACCATGTAGTACCTGCCTCCCATGACTTGATTCGATAGTTCGCAGATTTTGCAATTTATTTGGCTAGTGATATCTTCCCACTGGACTTGTCCTTTTATCAAAGAAAAAAGTTCATGCATGATGTGAAAATGTTATTTTGGGATGAGCTATACTTATATAGGAGTTGTGCAGATGGGATTATTCGGCATTTTGTGCAGGAACTTTAGATATTGAGTATTTTGGAGGCATGACATTCTTTGCCTGTAGGTGGGCATCATAGTGATATCTGGACTACTCACAAGATATTGCAATGTGTCTACTATTATCCAACAATCAACCACATGTTCATGAGTTCTCCAAGGCATGTGATAGATGACAAACAGATGGTGGCATTTAGAGAGAGTAAGAGCTCTCTTAAATCCCATTCTTGTGATTGAATTGTTTGATGTGTGGGGTGTTCACTTTATCGGTCCTTTTGTGAGTTCTCATGGAATGAAGTACATTTTGTGGAAGTCGATTATGTGTCAAAATGGGTATAAGGTATCACACTTGTGAATAATAAAGGGAAGCGTTTCACAGCATACATCAAAAAGAACATATGTTCTAGATTTGGCACCCCAAGAGCTATTATAAGAGATGGGGTATCCCACTTTTGCAACAAGTTGTTTAAGGGATTATTGAAAAAATATGGGGTTCGCCATATTGTGGCCACTCCTTACCATCCTCAAACTAGTTGGCATGTTGAGGTGTAAAACGGGGAGATTAAGTAGATTTTGGACAAAAACGGTGAATGCTAGTAGAACGGATTGATCAAGAAGGCTTGGTAATCTTCTTTGGCTCTGACGAATAGCATACAAGACTCACATAGGTATGTCCCCATGCCAACATTTATATGGGAAGTCTTGTCACCTACAGGTTGAATTAGAGCATAAGGACACGTGGGCAATGAAGAAGTTGAATATGGATTGGAATGAGGATGCGGACCAGAGGTTAAACGGTCTGAATGATCTTGATGAATTTTTCTTTAAGGCATATTAATTTTTATCCCTCTACAAAAAAAAAGATGAAGAAGTACCATTACCAAAATATTGACAAGCACAATTTTTTGGTTGGGGATTTGGTTCCTTTGTTAAATTGTAGGTTACTCTGTTTTTCGGGATAACTCAAGTACAAATGGACTTATCCCTATTTAATAAACCAAATTTTCCGTCATTGTGCGGTTGAGTTGGAGAGAATGGAGGGTATGAGGTTCAAGGTGGATGGGAAGCTAGTAAAAATCTATCTAAGGCATGCTGAAATGGTGAATGAATTTATCAAGGAATAACATTTTGCTGAAGTCTTAGTAATCAAGATTCCTGCGTCGTGCCGTGACATTAAATCATTTGATGATTGGGAGACAATCCATTATGTATGCTCTAGTCAACTATAGGTTTTTCGTGATTTCTAGGCATAGTTGTATTATTTTTTCTTTTATTACTTATGCCACATCAAAATGTTCCTTTATTTTTCTATAGAAGTGTTGGGTAGAGCGTAGAGTAGGTACGGGTCCAAAAAATTATTCAGAAAACCCAAAAAGATTAGCTTAATAGGTGTTAAATATGTAGTGACCCAATCATCAAAATCTGCAGAAAATTGTTTTGTTGCACCCATCAACAGACCGTCGATAGGATAAATCGTGCCCAAGTATGTTCTTTATTTTTTCCTAAGTTAGGGAACTGTTGAAAAAGGGATCGACGGACCATCGACAAACTTATGGTACGTCAATAGGGAATAGTCAATCCCTCACCCACCATCCCGACCCGACCCGTCCAGCTATATATTAAAAGTTTTTAAAATTTTTAGTTACCCATCTCTTCACCTAACCCCCAAAACCATTTCCCTCCCTATTTCCTCTTATTTTACCCCATTTCCTCACCCATTAACTCCCATGCCATCATCAGATTCCTACACTTCCACTACATCCACAAACTCCATTATATGTCCAAATCTTCCATCTTCTTCAGTCTCCTTGAAGGTCGGTGTAGTGGTTAGTTTTGCAGTTGTCCAACTACAAGTTTGGATACTCACTTTTCCTCCACTATAGTATCCAGCTTTATTCTTCTGATCTTCTATATTAACTATCGTTAATTTTCATGTTAACTTGATGTCTTACCTTGTGGGTCTTGAATTTGGGACCCCTTTGCTTGCTAAAAACATACACCTAAAGTCCTAAGTCCCTTAGAACAATAAAACTTAAAAGGGATGGGGGCATTTTGTTAAAAATGTGTTGTGTTTGCATGTTGTGTTTCTTTCTTAGGGTTTTGATAGGCTGTAGAATCGAATGTTCAAATAATGATAATTCATGAGGTAGGAATGATGAAATTCTCGAATAAATGTTAGGGAAACTTAAGGTCTCTAAGGATACTCTGAATTCGTACGTTGGGGGAAATTAAAAGGATGCAAAATTCTTTCCCTGAAAGACAGAATGAAACCCCATCGACGGACCGTCAATCCGTCGATAGACCGTCGGTCCCTCGACGGACTGTCATTGGGGTCCGTCAACCCCAACATCCCTTGCTTAGCCTAAGTGCCCATCGAAGGACCACACAAACGAACCATTTTCCTTTCGATGGTCCATCCTACACAACCGTCGATGCTCTCAGAACCTTTTTTTCTAATTTTCTCATAAAATATTCTAAGTGTCCATCAACGGACCGCAATAACGAACTGTCATCCTTTTGATAGTCCATATACAACCGTCGACGTTGTCAGATCCTTTGTTTTTTATTATTTTTTATAAAAATATTCTAAGTGTCCATTGACGGACCCCAATGAAGGACTGTTATCCCTTCGACAAACTGTCCTTCACAACCATCGACGTAGTCAGAACATTTTTTTCTTATTTTCCAAAAAAATATTCAAAGTGTTCGTTGACGGACACTAGTGATGGACAATCATCCCTTCGACGGTTCATCCTTCACACCCATCGACACTATCAGATCATTTTTTATGATTTTCTCAAAAACAATTCTTCAAAGTGGTCCTTGACGGATCCCCATGACGAATCTTCATCCCTTTGATGGACCGTCAATGGGTCCGTCAGGCAGTGCTACACTTCTCCACTACAAATCTATTCTGTTTTTTAACTCTTGTGTTTGATGCTTTTTAATATGTTATAGGCTTCTAGTGGTACTAATAACTTATTTGTGCATGTACATATGGCACCCAAGCAACACCGTGTCTACTCGAGAGGGCGTTCTAAGTCTTTCTCCTCGTCGAACCGGAAAATCATAGGCTCGATTGATGAGTGTGAATGGAGGACGTGCCACCAAGCAACCTCACTCCTACACGTGCTGCTCGCACCATTTGAGACATAACCACAAACTTGGCGCCCGGGGGAGTCACTGCCTCTTAGTCTGAAGACGAGCGCATGCTCACCGATACACCTTATGGGTCGGCTCCACATTCTGAGGGAGCGTCCGGCTCCAAGGAGGCTTCCGATTCATAGGAATCATCCATCTTTGTGAAGACTTCCAGGTCTGAGGAGACTTCTGCTTTTCCTAATGCGAATGCTCCAACTACTCCAGTCTAGTCTTCCTCGTCTAATAAGACTAATACTGCTTATTCTACTCCAGCACCGCAGACTAACGTCCCCGCTACGGTTGCTGATCATTCCAACCAGTGTTGTGTCGAGAGACAATATCAAGTATATATTGATTCCAAGGTTCCCAACGACAATGGGTTCATGACCCGGACCCTGATACTCGAGCAATGGGTTCTCACTGGGAGTCTTCCCACTATGTCGCCCATCGATGCTATATTCACTAGACATCAGCTGGAGTGGACTGCTCAGAATTTGGCCGCTATAGAGAATAAATGGTGCGAGAGTTCTACGCCTTTTATATGGAGACTCTCTGGTCTCAGTAGGAAAGGTGGTCCACCCCAGCCAAACATGCACATCTGGAGTAGGTCCAAGTCCGCGGCAAACAGGTTGATATTTCATAGTCGGCCATTCGCACGTTTCTCTATGGCGTGGACATTGACGCCACTAGGACAACCCTCACCACCGTGTTTGCCTATCAGTGGAAGTTGATCAAGGATGGTCGATTCCAGTATGATCCATATGTGAGAGAGACCACCAAGCGGTGGATAACATGGTACGTCTTTATTGATGGTGAGGCTGCTGATTTGGTGTTGGAGCACAAGGGGAGCATCAACAAGGATAACCTCACCATCACTACCAATTTTTTATGGCTATTAGTCAGACACTACCTTTCCCCCGCTGATGCTGATAATTTTGTCACATGGGATCGTGCAGTGCTTATGGAGACCATGGTTGCGAGGTAGAGGTGAACTTCGTGTGGCTGTTGAAGGAGGTGATGCATGACAGGGACTATAAGGCCACTACTACTTACCCATTCACGTGCATGGTCTTTGAGCTGTGCAGGTCCTCAAGAGAACTGTGTGGCAGATAAATGTGATCAAGACCCCTCCAGGCACAGTGGATATTGGCCTCATTCGGGATGAGTCCAATTAGTTGGATTCCCATAGAGGGCCCCATCCTCAGGTGAACCCACTCGGTGAGAACCTGGAGGCCATGTTAGATCAAGCCCAAGCGATTAATCCTGCTACATCCACGCATACAGATACCATTCCAGTTGAGTCTATCTTGAATGCTAGCACCGCTCCGAGCTCCTCCCGCTCGACTCCATCTTCTACACTAGTCTCTCTTGCTAGGGTCTAGAAATTAGAGGCCCCAGTGTCCACACTTTTGCATCACATACATCCTTGGATGAAGAGGTCCATTGCTGAGGCGGAGGAGCGGATATAGACAAATATGGCCTAGCATAGTGAGCAACAGATCTTGGAGGTTCACTAGTGCTTGCATGCATTTGAGTTGCGGGTTATCGCTTGGACATACCCTACAACGGATTTGAAAACTCTTCAGGCTGTTGTGGAGTGTCTGAGGGAAGACTTGGATACAATATTGGAGGCTCGGGTACCTGAGTATGAGCCCCTTATAATTAACTTGCTGATTACACAGTGGTTGCTGCCCTGTTCTCCACCACTGCTATGCCACAACCTCCCCCAAGAGATCGTGCCAAGAGTCACCGACTTAGAGATGAGAATGATTCACAGGCATGAAATACTTAGGAGAGCCTCGCTAATTGATGAGGAGACCCTCTAGTTGAGGTTTCTTGAAGTGGTTGTTATTGGTGAGGACACCACTGATGGTGTCCCTACTACAGAGGGAGCGGGTTCTGGGAAATCTTACCTGTCAGCATGTTGATCGTCGGTGCTTTGCGCCTCAGGTTTTGTTCAGCTATCACCTTAGTTTATATACTTTTACGCATTGGGGACAATTTCACGTATTTTTGTTGGTGGTGTATAAATGAAAAGGGATATTTAGGGTTAAGTATGTGTAGCCCAACTCACGATCCTCTCTTTGGGTTTTCTTGCATATGTTCTGTTTTCCCCAACAGACTGGTTATTTTATTGTTGAACCGACATGTTTGTGTCTTTTGTACATAGTATAGAAATGGAATTTGAAGCATGATGTCTTACCAAAATGATATCCGCATTTAAAGAATATGTTGTATGACTAGGCATAGTAACTGATGAATATGTGGCTCTAAGAATAACATAGATATACACCACGGCATGACCCTAAATCAAAAACTCGAACTAGGTGTCTGATACTATTGTATTGTAATGAGATGTCAAATGAGTGTAAGGAAAACTTGAATAGTCTACCGTTGGTACTGAGCAACAATTTTCCTAGTTAGTCCGGCGAAAAACATGTTGTGCTACACAATTAGGAAAGGATCATAGGCCCTTGTTTAAGATAGTCACTCTCTAGCCTAGATAAAAGAAAATTGATTGAAATGAATCCCTTCTTGATCCAAATTATTTGAGCTTAAGATAGAACATTCTTTTTCACCCAAACTGATCTTTTCTAGGAAGAATGTGTTGGTCCTGTTCCCTCCTTGGACATGTGCACCTCAGCTCATGCCAAAGCGTAAGTTGAGGGAGGATAATGCAGAAAAAAACCTTTTCGTAGACCTGATGCAACCTTTGGTATTGTGTACCTTGACTCATGCAAAACCATGTGTTAAGGGTGGCTAGTTGAGGAGTGCTTCTGAAAGTGTGGTTGAAAGAATAAAGAAAGAGAAAGAACAAAAGAAAAGTGACTCAAGAAAAGTTGAAAGCAAAGTGAATTTTTTTTCAAAAAAAAAAACACTTACACAAAAAAGAAAAAAAGTAAAAAAGTATGGTAAAAGAATATAAAACAATTAAGAAATAGGGCGGAGTAAAATGATGAAAAGGTAGGACGCTTAGCCGTTATGTCAAGGATGGCAATAACGCTTAGCCGTTATGTAAAGGAGGAAAATAAATCACTAAAATACATCCAAAAATATAGTACCAGGACATGAGCCTAAGTTACAAGCTAAGAAAGTCCTATCGTGATCCTAAGAGTCTATTATTGTGAACTTAAAACAGTGAAAATAAGAGCAAGCCTATGGAAGCAAGTTAAAATAGGGTGTGAAGTTGTTCTGAGAGCAAGTGTTGAAAAAAAATAATCCTTATACTCAAACTGAAATCATTGTGTGAAAAATGAGGATGTTGTTTTGAAGTGAGGACACAAGTTGCAATACTAGAATATTTGTTCCTTGGTGAGAGATCAAAGAAGATAGTTTTCGGTGTGTGTTAAGTCTTTGTCGACGTCTGATCTATATGAGTGATCCTAATAGTTATAGCATGCAAAAACATAATGATAAAAAATTGTATTGATAGCTAGGTGATCCCAAAAGCTAAATAAAGGATAGTCTTGTACAATGGTTTTGTTGTTAGTCATAGTGCGTCGCTTGATGACAAACAACGAATTTAAGTTGAGTGTGTTGACATACCGTGGTTTCACGGTACATAAAATTCTTTTTCCTTAAGTTTAGTATTTGTCTAAGGCCTTTATTCAGTATTTTAAAGTTTGTCTGCACGAAAATTTAGTGAGAATGAAAACACAGAATAACTGTGCTGAAATTGTAGAACTGATGACCTACTAAGCCATTGATAGTCTGTCGACCCCTCGATGGTCCATAGGTGGCAACAATCATTTGAAGAAAAATTCTACTGAAGGAAGATTGAGGAATTCTAACCATGTGTGGGGCTACAGAAGCTATTGACGGACCGTTAACTCCAGAACGGACCGCCTTGCATATTTATTATTGCTAAAAGAAAGTAGCCCCAGTACCCGTCTTTAAAAGATTCTAAGTGTGGAGAAACAAAAGCCATCAACGGACGGTCGACACACTCAATAGACTTTCATCCTGGTATGTCATTCAAAGTGTGGAATGATGTGAGGCATCGACGGTCTGTCGTGGCCTCGACGATCCGTCGGTCCGGTCATCGACTTAGATACATTTTTGGGCAGATATTCCTTAAATAGATTTCCTTTTTCTGTTAGGATTTCTTTATTATAAATACTGGTGAAAAAATCTTTTTTGAGGTTAGACTCTTGTTTTTTTCTTATTTTTTAATAATGATTTTTGAATATTTTGTTTGGGAAAATACTTCATTTTTCTGGAATTGTTTATTGCATTATTTTCTCGAATTCAAGTGATTTTATGGATTTTCAAACTCATCAAAGTAAGAACAAGAATTATTGTCTAATCAATATAAATTGTGTAATTATGAACATGGGTAACTAAATCCTAACTAGGGTTCTGGGAACCATGGGTAAATAATTCTTCAGGGTTGTGGGAACCATGGGCAAATAATTATAGAATAGTGTCTTTCATTTATTGATAATTCTATCATTTAGAAGTCTCTTAAACGAGTACACGCGTTAGAACTCACCTTGTTGCTACTTGTCGGACAATGGAGGTCGATAAGAGGAAAAGAATTATCAACATATATTTTGTATTCACTATCTACTAGGCTGGTGTAAATTGGTGTGAACTAATAACTCAGCCATACATTTATTATGATGCTTAAAATGAGGTAAAGGTAGGGTTTAGTAAAGCATACACACGTAGTAGGACCAAGATGTGGAGTGAAATTACCTAGTTGATGGTCCAAAGAATTAGGGATACATAACTTACCACTTTCCATGCAAGATACTAGGAAAGGATTGTTATAGCTAGAAATACCGAATTATAAAAACTGTAGGGAACACTTATGTCGTAGTTACTCTCGTCACTTGATGAATATCAAATATTAATACTTGATACTTTTTTATATAGAAATATTTAATTTCTTTTTCTATTTAAAACCCCCCTTTTATTAAATGTTAGAAATAAATTTAGGTTAAAGTTAAGTATAAATAATTTTCCTCGTGGGATCGACCCAAACCTCATAGTTGGATTCTTTAATTGATACGACCGCTTATACTTTATTTGTAAAGTAAATTTGAGTGTATCATGCTGCACATATGTAGTCTTGGTTAGAGACTGTGCAGATAAGGACCTCCCACTATTTCGATAAGTATTGGTCGACGGATGGCATCGACGACTCATTGATGTCTTCTAGTAGGTGCACACTGCACATGCAGTGTTTGACTCCTACGTGCAATGTCCTCCTCAAGGAAATTTAGTTGGTCCTTGAAGATTCGTACCTGAGTATTTCAACCATGAATAATCTTAAACATATGTTAGAAACCCTTCCACCAAATTTCATGGATGTTCGACTCCTAAAAGCTAGTCAAAAAGGCTAAGGCACGCTAGTAACTACATTACCTTGTTTTCAAACGTGATGGATGTTCTCTATCGTTTTGGTTTCTGGACTCCCTAAATGAACTATATTCATTAAAATAACTCTTAAAACATTGTCTAGTCTCTATGGAACTTATGTTAAGCTTTAAGACACGTAATGGATGTACAAAGTGTTATATTATCCTATCCTTAAGAATATTCGTCCCCAAATGACACTATAAGTCTTATGAAGGAGGGAATAGAATCAAGACTAGCAGCCCAAAAAACAATAATACAAGACAACATAGATAATATTTACTTAACAAGGAAACTCAAAAGTATTAATTAGTACCCCTGAAAATCAAGCATCACATTATGAGGAATTTCCTTCTCACAACAACAAAATGAGCTCAACATGTTTTACATTAGTCAATTAAGCCAATGTTTAACTTACATACATCATACATATCATTTCATATAGACTCACAATATCAAAATGCACAACATAACTCAAACAAGCGAAAGAGCTAAATTTTAATGTTCAAATGTACCATTTCACTTTAAGTTTCTACAACAACATAAAAAATGCACATTTTGCAAATCTTCACACAAAATCAAGAAACTTCAATTTATAGTGATTATTTTCATTATTTACACACCCTCATTTTATTTTTGTTTTATTTTTCTCCTATATTTCTCACATATCCAAGAGGTTGTGGGTTCGATCCCCACACACCTCATTTTTTTAATTCATTTCCTTTTTCATTCCTTCACTTGAGCCTTAACGCATTTCGCATCCCCCTTACCTAATTTTTTTGTTGAATTTTTAATAGCTTGATATTTTGAGGTCTTGGGTTCAATCCCTAATGACCTCACATCTTTAAAAAATTTTGAAAAATTTGAGGATCAAACTTGTTGCTTAGCCGAGACCAAATTTCCAGTCCATTTTTTTCATCATTTGTACCTTTGATTATTAGGTAATTCGCTATATATTTCGTACTTTATGAGGTGCATATTTTCCAAGTAATCTTATATATAAAAAAACAAGGTTTTAACATGTAATTTTCATGCTCTAAAACGTTTCCAAGAAAGCTACACACACATTGCACACATATTCATCATCACCTAAATCCGAACATGCATACATGAACATAATTATCACTAAAACACATTATATCCCTAATTTATACCAGCAAATATACCCAACCAACAAAAATCGATGGGAGCTAGTGACAGGGACATGCAAAGGGGAACAGTCCTAGTTTTCAGATTAAAATTTGACAGAATCATAGGGGTCTCCTAGGAAAGGGGCATGGAAGAAGAAAACCCATACCTTTTTATGTCGTTTAATTTATTTCAAATATGATCTGAAGTGATGAAAACTCCCTCTAAAAACAACTACATCTCCTACAAAACTCACGCGCATACCGTTTGAATAATGCTTTCACTTTTTGTTTTTAGTTTAGTTTTTCTTGAGTTTTTATGTGTCAGTTCTTCAAGTGATGAAATTTGATTTTTTTTTTCTTTTTTGCTGATGATGGACGTGAGAATGAGAGTGAGAGACGTGAGAATGAGAATGGACAGAGATGAGAGTAGGTTTAGGAGTAGGAGTTTTAGTTGAAGACTTAGTCAAAGTAGGAGTCTTTGTTATTTATTTATTTATTTTATTATTAATTTCTTATTAAAAATTTGATTTTTACTTACTTAAATCAGAAAGTTAAATACCAATTAATTCAACTTAATCATTAAATACCAAGTAATTCAATTTAATCATTGCTTCCACCAAGGATCGAACCCGGGTGAAGCCAAACTCGCAAAAATGAGTCAATTCGGGCCAACCCTACCCGAATTGTCCACTCCTTATATTAATTAATTAAATATTTAGGGTAATTACAATAATATCCTTTGCCTGGAATAACCCATTTTACCTTTGACCCTCCAAACTTAAGATTACCCCTTTCAAGTCCGGTTAAGACTCATCCTGGTGAATCTTAATATTTGGGTGCCCTACATGGCTGGACCCAACCTTGACTAGCTCAACTAACTCACTAAGTTGGTTGGCTTAGCTGATGCATAGTTTCAAAGGTCTGGTTCCACGCGCCTCAATTCGTGTGAACCAGGTCTAATCTAGGCATTCTAGGTACGTTAAGCATCATTTAGCATAGTCAATTTTGGGGTTTTACATTATCAACCCCTTAGGAACATTCGTCCCCGAATGACACTACTGTTTACGAACAACAAGTCATTAATCCATAGAACATATGCATACATAATTAATTCAATACTTTTCATTGGTGAATATCTAATTGACATATTAGGACGATGGTGCACATGTTTAAAACCTGCTAGCAGTTTCACAATAATAGACAAAGAAAAAACTTTCCTAACCTAGTCTCATCAAAGCATACAACATAAGTATACACATAAGTCACTCAAATAAGCAACCAACATGCTGACTCAAACATATTAACCTCATACTAGTGCATAAAACTACACACAATCAAACACATGAAAGACTACTTAAGGCTACACACTCGAGGCATCACAAGAAGTGCCTTCCCCTGCACCCCTAGGCTTGAGTTTGAAGAATTGTTGCCTCCTTGGACCCTCTTTACTTGGACTATTAGGCAGAAGTTTCTCCTTCCCTTTTTCATGACCTCTCTTATTTGGACAATCCTTCATCATGTGACCCAGTTTTGCACTACTATGACAACCGTTAGATCCCATCATACACTCTCTTCCATGCTATTTGCCACACTTCCTATAAGATGGACACTCTTAAGGTGTATCTACTTCATTATTTCTCTTAATTGTGGGTTTTCATCTTTATGAAACACCAGAGTTAATGTTAGATATGCTCTTAACACCAAGAAATCAAAATTTCATAAGGCATGATAAGATTAGAAGAAGGAAAAATTTCGTAGGCATTATGCAGTCTCTTATTCATGACAGTGGTGCCCTTCACTACCATAATTTACAAGCTACTTAACGTGGTTTATATAAGTGTGATGTCTTGGTTAAAGCTAATACTCTGAAACAATGTTTGTCACGATCAGGGTCTAGACCTTACCAAAAACCAGCTTCATTGACCTCTCAGAGGTCGCAGACAAACCTACTTACTTCATCATTACATTTGCTAGGTTAATTTTAGCGGAATATTTAAAACATTCTTTTTTTTTGTGAAATGTACATAAACTTCATAGTTATAGCATGCATACGCATATAAAGAAGTTCATTACTCATGTGTATCAACCATCTAATAAAGAATTATTCAATCTTGAAATGAATAGTCTTATAGCATAGGTAACAATTGCGAAAATGGCACCATTACATATGTCTAAATAAAATAGGAAAGAAATACTAGTGGAACATACTCCACTAACAAAAAACTATTACTAAGCTTAAAACATAACGGCAGACATCCTCGAATGCATGAGGACCTAGCAAGTCCGGATTAAAAGATCTAATGTACGAACAGCTGCAATGATGTCTTTAACGTCCTCCTGAACCTTCACGTAATATAGTATAATGTATGGGATTAGTACACACTTGTAGTAAGTATGGGTGTATGCAAGTACACACCAAGTACATGCATGATTAAGAAGAGATCTCTTCTGACGATATGAATTATTGAAAGCCATGTCAGTTGGACTTGCCAAATCAGATTAGGAAACTCATGCTATGAGAGTAACATGCATAATCATTCTTTTCATATTTCACACAACACATAAAATATTTCATATAGCAGGTACATATATTACATATAATTCTTTAATATGTTGTGAGACCTTGGAATCACGGAGTTAACATTAGGTTTCCCAAAATGAGTACTCAATATATGGGACCTCAACTAAGGAGCCTTCTTTAGCAAACACAGAGTCTGCTTCATTCATTCATACATACTTCACTTTTATTAATTCATTGGCTGGTGTGAACACCACCTATACGTAGGATGTTGTTTAATACACTCATTGGGTTCATTGTGCAATGACCAAGAATGACCTAGTATCATTACTTGAGTCTAGTTCCTTATTGATTTTCCTATCCAAACACCTTTGGTATTATTCATTTCATTATCTTTCATACTTTAAGTACATTCAACTTTAACCAACATATATCATGTGAGCATCATGAAATATAGTGTCTTCCCCACATGAAAAAGAGGTGGAGTCACTAGCCAAGGTGAAACAAAAATATCCCCAGCTCGCTTAGGTGGAAAATGACTAGCTAGTTGAAAGACTAGGAGATTTATGGAGACCCATACCCACCTTGGTGGACAGTCTCATCTCATTAGAATTACGTGAACCTCCGCCCTTTCCAAAAGAAGGCATCGCCACTCATAGCTAGTCTATCGATGCTCCATTTAAAGTTCCTATCTGCATTCAACTCATACATCATCGATGCTTGCTTCTAGCATGAGGTAGTCATAGCTCATTAGATGATTTATCATTTCTTCTTTACATATTACGTTTTCATTGTCCTTAAACTTACATATACAGTGTGATTGAGACTTGTTCAAGACTCTCTTAGGTGATTTCTTTTGGTGACCTTATATTGGCGTATGTACAACTTGTCTCACTTGAACTAACCGCTTATCGTGATGCCACCCTTCTTTTTCTTAACATCTTTTCATTTCATCATTACTCACCTTTCATTATTTTTTCATCGTATAACATACATATGCTCTCCTAGAATTTATATTGACGGGCATTGATTCTAGGCGTAGATACAACTTTTCTCACTTGTACAATCATATCCTTTTGTAGCCACTATTTCTTTGGTTACTCGTCGTTTCGCACAAATATACTCTCTTAGAAATTTCATTTGGTGACATTGATTTTTAGGCGTAGATGCAGTTTGTCTCACCTGCACTAGCCTATAGTCATGTAGTCACTCTTTCTTTGCTTATTAATTATAAATTCATTCTTAACACTTTCTTTTGTAGTATATTTGATATTTGACTCTACATCATTCTACACTCTCATTGGTGAGTACATTTGATAATATTTTCCCTAGTCTTTGTTGAGTCATGTCGCACCATTCATCTTAGCCTCTTATCAAGTTGTCATTATTTTCATTAGCTTTAGCATAATAGCTCTTCATAATTACTCACCCTATTACATGAATTTTCATTCCTCCATATGCCAATGAACTTGGCCTTTTAGTGTGTTTCACGCTCTTACATAACCCCCTGGAGTCACATCAATTCATCACATACATCTTAGATTCACTTACTTTTAAACGTTATCAATTCATACGTACAATCCATGAAGCTTCATTCATAATTCGTCTAAGTGACTCATACTTATCAAAGATTATGTGGTACAAGGCTTATGCATCTCGTAATTACGCCAAGACGTCGAGTTTGATTCCTATGAGCAGCATTCATTAAATATTTATTCACCTACACTTCTTTTTCCTTTCTTTTTCCTTCCTATCTTTTTTGATGGACACCAACAGGATGTGGGATTAATCCCCCACAACCTCATTTGTTTTATTTTTTTCTAACTTCCTCCACCTATCCGAGAGGTTGTGGGTTCGATTCCCACACCCCTCATTTTATTTTTATTTCATTTTTCTCCTATCTCCTCACCTATCAAAAAGGTTGTGGGTTTGATCCCCGCACACATAATTTTTTTAATTCTTTTCCTCTATCATTCCTTCACTTGAACTTTATCCCATTTTTGAATCCCCCTTTACGTAATATTTATTATTATATTTTTAATAGCTTGCATATGGTGAGGTCTTGGCTTCAATCAATAATGGACTCATACCTTAAAATTTTTTTTAACAATTACAGCATCTCACTTGTTGCTTTGCCGAGACCAATTTTCCATATTCTCTGGAAATTTGGTAACGTTTTTGGTCTATTTTTTCATTATGTACGTTAGATTCTTAGTTAATTCGTTGGATATTTCGTACATTATTATGTGAATCTTTTCCAAGTAATCTTATAGAAAAAACACAACACTTTAACATGTCATTTTGATGGTCTAAACACATGCCCAAGAACAAGGCAACACACAGTGCACACAGTGTCATCGTCACATAAATCCAAACATACATACATGAACATAATCATCACGAAAACACATTATATCCCTAATTTGTACCAGCAAACAAACAAAACCTACACGAATCAATGGGATCTAGTGATAGGGACATGTAAAGGGGAACGGTCCTAGTTTTCATATTAGAATTCAACTGAATCTTAGCGGTCTATTGGAAAAGGGAGCAAGAAGAAGAAAACCCATACCTTTTTTTCTTCCTTTAACACCTTTCAAATCTGATCTCAAATGCTTCCAACTCCCATGAAAAACAAATGCTTCTCAAACAAAACTCACGCGCAAACCATTTGAAAAATGCTTTCGCTTTTCATTTTTAGTTTAGTTTTTATTTTTAGTTTTTGTTTGCAAGTTATTCAAGTGATGAACTTTGATTTATTTTTTCCTTTTTCTAATGATGGACGTGAGAATGAGATTGAGAGATATGATAATGAAAGTGGAGGGAGATGAGAGTAAGTTTAGGAGTAGGAGTTTTAGTTGAAGACTTAGTCAAACTAGGACTCTTTCTTATTTATTTATTTTATTATTAATTGTTATTAAAAATACAATTTAATAATTTCTTCCACCAAGGATCAAACCCAGGTGAAGCCTAACTCCTAAAAATGAGTCAATTTGGGTTAACCCTACCAAAATTTTCTACTACTTATATTAATTAATCAATTAATTTAATATATAGGGTAATTAAAATACTTCTCTTATCTTGGAAAAGACCATTTTACACTTAGACCCTCCAAACATAAGATTACCCCTCCCAAGTCCGATGATGACTCATTTGGGGGAATCTTAATATTTGGGTACCCTACATGGCTGGACCCGACCTTTCCCAGCTCAAATAACTCACTAAGTTTGTTTTCTTGGCTTTTGCATAGGTTTAGAGGTCTGTTTCCACGGACATCAATCCATGTGAACCCGATCTAATCTACGCATTCTAGGTACGTTACCGATTACTTAGCATACTCAATTTCAGTTTGTTATAGTTAATTCTTATGTTGGTTTTATGGTTGAATGAGTATGAATGAAGTTTTATTTTTTCTTGTTTTTATGATGTGGTGCAAATTATTGATATGTATGAGATTTATGTGTATAAGCATGTTTTGTTGAAGGATGTATATCATGATATAGTTAAAGTATGTTAGAAGATGTTATGGTTTACATGAGTTTCTTTTGAAATTATGTGTTACTATATGGGTTGATATGTTTGTAGCCTAATGATATGATTTGAACTTGAAATGCTTAGTGACTACCTATGGAAGCATGCTACCCTACGAATATGTGCTTAAAAGTGTTCAATGCTTCCCTCTGTATATATATATGTGGTCCTTGAAAAGTTACCTAGTATGGATTGGAGTCCATTGTATCTAATTGATCCTAAGTGTAAAGGTAGTATGCATGATTTTTTAGGGTGATGATGTGGGTTCTAATGATCTAGAAGTCACATTATTGTAATGTTCTAGGGGAAAGAAGAAATTTGACGGCTAAGTATTATTGATTTATTACCCTAATATTGTATGACCTTAGTGTCTATTATATGGTATGAAAACATTATGTGGTTGAATGGTATGACCTAGCAGGATGATTGGGAATAAATTGCCTAGGAAATGAAGTTTAGAATACCTTGCTTGACTTATTGTAAATTCCTTCTAAATGGTAATCACTTCTAAGTTTATGAAAAATGAAGTGTGCTAAATTAGGATCCTCTTAAGGTTGGGTTAACTTGCTCTTAATTGGGTTTACCCTAAATGGGGGATGGTGATGGAAATGGTAAGGTTATATATATTGTCTACCTTGATCTTCTATTTTTACTTGATCTTGAATTTAATGAAGTCGTGATGATCTTGTTCATGAATAGAGTCTTGCATAAAGTATGAGTTGCATGAACTTTATATGTTAAGTATGTATTTATTGACATTACCTTATTGATATTTTTAAGATTCCAAGGTGTATGAACGGAAATTTTAATTAAATACATATTTTCTTATGAATATTGTACATCTTAACATGCTAATGATACACTTGACTTTATGAGATAAAGTAGGAAACTTGGTTTTAGTCATTTATAATATGTAAGGTTTAGCCTTATAATAAAAAGTTGAGTCTCTTTTAAATAAAATAAGAGGAGTCCCTTGAAAACTATGTAACATGTATGGTTGGGAAAGCGTGATTGTAGGCTCATTCTTGAAAAGTGAGAATTTTTAGCTTAGTATTCATGTGAGTGCCTATGATTTGTATTAATTTTTCAAATTATGCTTACTGTGAAGGTGAGTACTATGCTATAAATTCACATTGTGTGAAATGGCTTCATAATTATTGTGATGAATTTGGTGTGACTTACCATTTGGACTTCAATAGGAAGAAAACATGAGCATGTCTTTATTAGAAAAGTTGAGAAATTCTCATATTACAGTAAAAGGTGGCCTTTGTGCATTTGCTTTAGAGTGAGCTCATGATACATGTCAGTTTGTTAAGGAGAAGGATATTCCTCCATGGATACTACTAAGCATGATATGGTTGAGTGTGACCTTCATGGCACTAGGTCTAACTAATAAAGGCCCTTGTTGATTCAATTAACTCAAGTCTATTTGCATTAAAGCATGTATGCCTACTTACTTTTAAGTGATGTGGAATCTGCCTTAGCATGGTTAAAAGAAAGGAGTATGATGAACTCTTAATAAATGGATTGTAATGACCATGTTATGATTAGGATAAGGATGTTCTTCCTATAAACATGATAACATCCGTATAATTGATGCATTAAGGAGTAAATGAATTAAAGTTTTGCTTGCTTGTATCATTGAGTGCAAAATGATTTAAAGTATTGTACCTTGTAGGTTTGGTTCATTAACTTCTATGTGTTGATGTTGTGAATATGATTACCTAATCTATGATGCATTGTTGTTGTAATTGAAATGTTCTAAGTGTTATTCGAGGACTAATGTTCCCAAGTAGGGGATATTTTAAGACCCACAAAATGAGATAGAGTGTCTAGATCATAAAATGTTTGTATTGAGTATAGAAGGTTCTAAAATTGCTCATATTATCGTTAAGAGGCAATGTGCAAAGATTGAGGTGATTTGTAAGTCAAACATAAAGGGTCGACCAAAACGTTCGACGACTAGTCAGCTATGAGCCTCATATGTCTATGCATGACTAAAATTGTAATAAATAATCTTAAAATTAGTTATAATGATGTTAAATTATATAATATGAAGTTTTGAGAAATTAAGAGGTCAAACATCAAATAATGTCCAAGACGTTCGAAAGCTAGCCCCTGAGACATTCATTTACGTGTTGATGGGGCCATGCATGTTTGGACATGTTGCAGGTGTTTCTTTAAGGGTTTTATTTATGTTGTATACATCATGGTACAAGTTCTAAAGGTCCACGCAAAAGTACCCAAAATAAGGACCCAAGGCTGGCCAAGACACTACCTTTACAGTGTCAACTGACGGAACAAACGACGGCCAGTTGGTCAACCAATGGACGGTAGGTGAAGTATCTTCAATTCGTACTTAACTTGGTAAGTTCTTAAGAAAAAAATTGGCCAAGGACTAATCGACGGAATCCAATGCACGCCCCGTCGACTAACGTACGACCCGTAGATGGCTCCGTCGATGGTGGCCTGCAATATGTACATGCGTACTAATTCATTAAAGGGGTGAATGGGAAATTCACCATACGTCCTAAATCGAAACTACTAGAGTTATTTTCCTAATTTTTGGTGTATATAATTCATCAAACACGTGAACCTCCCATTCCCAATCCCATACACACGTAAAAAATATTTCCCTCAAAAAATCTTCTCGCTAGAAACTTCAATTGTTGTTGAAGATCAAGAACAACATGGATAGTAAAATGGAATGATTTCCTAACCAGTTTTTATAGGTCTTCATGTAGATAAGGGTATGGCGATCTTCATATCTTGCTATCTTTCCATCTATGGAGTTAAATCTGAAATTTTCAAAAGAGAAAAATATGATCAAAGAACTTCTTCTTCAATCTATCGTGGGTTCTTTCTAAACATGTTTTGAACAATTAAATCATTCTTAATTGAAGTTAATACCGTGTTTTTAATGTGAATTTTACTCCAATTGCATGATGAAATCATGTCCCTTCCAAGCATGTTTTAGCCTTTGCATGGACTTTATTATCTTGATTTGTTGTCTATTGAATTTTTATTCTATTATGTTGAAGTGGTTATATGTAGTGTTAGTTACATGAATTAACATTGAATTAATATTTGAGGATCCATACGGATTTGAACATGTTTAGTCTACTTACTGATTTAATATGGATTTCGATCATGTGAAGTTGGTTATATTTTGCTATTTTAGGTTAATATCATATTGAATTATGGAAAGGAATCTCTTATGATTAAAGTAAGGAATAATTGGCATGAATTGATCTAGTATCTTTTAGTCTATCGATTGATAATATTATGTATAGATGTGATCTTGAATCGTGGATAGATTAAGCATGATTCCTTTAATATAGTGATCTATATAGTTACTACCTACAATGTACATTAGTGTTAATTCCTTTCTATTTTAGCGAATTAATAAGTATAATACCTATGTTGGAAGCTTGATCTTGAAGTGCCTTAAGCGTGATTTCATTATGATTAAGTGTATGATTAGATACTTCCTTAGATTGATATTATTGATGAAATATGATCTATAATCCATGTAAGTAAAATTTGCTAATGGTCTATGTTCATTTACCTTCTAGTATGCTAAGGTGTTGTGCTAGTTGTAGTATGACCTTGTAGTAGATTGTAATTGAATTCATGTATGATTATGGAAATAAATCTACTTCCCTATACGTTATTATCTTTTGAAACAACTGTAAATGTTAAAGATGACCAAAGGCTAAAGGGTTGGCAAGAACCTCTACTATTCTACTTCTCTATTCTTATATATACAATGTTGATGAAGCCTTGTATGACATTGTCTGGTATGGTCCACTTATGGTGGACTTTTTAAATTATGTCATTATATATGTGTTGACCGTGACCTTGAAGGAAAATTGATGATTATATGAATGAGCGGTTATGATGATCACCTTATGTGTAACTTGTTCCTAGTCTTCTATTGTAGTTGTGAATCTAGGTTATAATTACTATTGTTATGAGCATGTGTAGGTGATTCCATTAATGAAGTTTTAAAGGTTTATGACCTCTACCAATTTACCCCTATGTAAATGTGTGAATAGCTAATGTAGGAGCCTTAAAGTATAATATGAAGATCGTGTTGTCTCCTATGCTAAACTTTGTTGTGTGGTCTATACTTGAAAGTGTAATATGGTCTAAGAGGGTGGTTTCCTCAATAAGTTGCTGATAGCCATTAAGTGATCATGTTGACCAATATACACACACAGTCGCACTTCATGCATGCTTGAGTGTAGTAAAGGCAAATGGTGTCTAAATGAAAGGTAGTTCTCATTTTCACTAGTTTCTACTACTATGCATGTTAAGCTTATATAATATGATGAAGTATGAATGTGCATAGCGTCTTAGTAGGTTTTGTATGAAAGGGTTGCTCATATAGTTATACTTATAGACTTATGCATTGATGTATGAACATGTGTGATATCTATGTGTGATGTCTATACACACATACACATGGATGATGATCTATCAAGTATGATGGGCATTGATAGGGGTGCCCAAGATTACTCTAAATCAAGATAGGTTCTTCAATATGCTATAAGCATATATGTAATGAGTATCTTAAGCCAATGTTTTACAAAAATATAATTAAAGGCTTTTCAATAAAGGGAACTTAGCTCAGCACCAAGTGAACTTGACATTGAGAGGGACTGACTTTCCCTTGAGGAAATATTCACCATTTGTCCATTATAGAGTGTTTACTTCCATTTGAGGAATATTCACCTATGGATCCACATGAGGTGTTAAGTTCCCGTGAGGAAGGGATCACCCATGTTTTCTCATGAGATGAGGCCCTAGTTACCAAATGGTATGTAGAGTGAATATCTACCTCTTATTTCCATAAACTATACTTGCCACGTAGGATCTACAAAAGTGAATTCACTTAGAATGCTATGATATATGTTAATGTTCTACCTTTTCTAGGTAGGAACACCTTCCATTGGTATAAGGATCTACAACACGAAATTTCATGTTTAGCACCCATCATCTTAGTGTCGATTAAGGATATAGTTTCCTTTATGTAAAATGGACAATGGAAGTAAATGAATAGAATCCTAAGTAGGAGAACTTAAGGTAAGTTACTAAGTATAGGTGGAAGTAATAAACCCATCTAGACATTCTACAAGTGGCTCCTTAGGAATCCTACGAAGGTGACCTAATATGTATGATTATGATGCATGATATTGTAGAAGTGGTCTACTTGTTATGAAGATGTGTATGATATGAATCTATGTGATATTATCTATACTTATGTGCACCATGTTGGTCTAATTGACTATATGATGAAAGTCTTGCATTGAGATGAATGCAGTTGTCTTTACTTGTTATATTGACGTATTAATTGAAGGTTAAGGTTTAGGATCTCATGAAGAGTTTATTAAAAATGAGTGTGGTTATGGGGCTTAACATGTACATTGCACTAGTAGGATAAGATTTGGGGTCATGAACAATGACTTATAATGATGAATATGAAAAGAAGTAAAAATATGTGTAAATGGATATAGTTCAGTGTAATACCATATGGCCTTGACCTAAATGTGTCTTTGATAGGTTGTGCTTATATCATGATATCTGTTGGCTTGTGTAAGTTTTCTGTATGTTTCCTTGTGTGCTTAAGGTGATGCATTGCACCAAGTATAACTAAAGGGTTAGTTGGGAAGTTAATGAATAAAGGAAATAAAACTCATTGTTAAGGAGAATGAGCTCACTATAAAGTGACCTCAAATGGGACTTAAATTCTATATGTGATGTTCGATGATGTTTGGCCTTTGATTTTGTTTCTATGAACTATGTGATTGATATAAATGATATTGGTAAAAATTTTATGATGATTTACTTAACATGAAGTATAACTTGAAAGACAATGTCCCTTTTAAATGCATGTTTTTTCATGGTTTCCATACTTAGTACATTTTTATGCTAATCCCATTCTTCTCTCTCTTTTTTTTTACATAAAATGTAGGTTATGGATGCTTTAAGGATGTATTGAATGGTGAATAGCTTTATAGATTATTACCAATCTCAATCAAAGGATCCTTAAGTTCAAGAATCTCTTTACTTATGTATTTGATGTAAAGTCTTTAAATATTGTATAGTTATGAAATGTGTCTTATGGGACGTGTCCCTAATGTACTCTAATGTTGTTAAGTCTAAGTTGGCAAAAATACTTAAGGTCTATATATGTTTTATGACTTATGATTTATCTATCTACGAGATGATGTTTCTAGCATATGATGTTCTATCAAAAGTTTTATATTTTCCGAAAAATTTACTATGTCAATGCGATGAATGATAATTATGGGCTTGTATAAGACCTCAAAGAGGTCAACTATGCCGTGTAACTTATAGGCGGTGCTCCCCGGATGTGACATATAGACATTATTAGCATGCTTCAAGAAAATATATTATACGACCTATAGGAATAGAATTTCCCCCCTTTCATTCTAAAACAGGTTTTGGAAAGTTAAATTTTACCACCGTCGTTCTACAATCAATAGAGGCAAAGAAAGCATGCAACTAGTCCATAAAAAATCATATATAAATCAAGCATATCAATTTCTACTAGTTAAACATAAGAAACTCTATCGGGTAACATTATAGGACTATTTCTATACACCTTTTTTGCAACAACTGACTTACCCACCGACGTACAACTATAAAAGGTTCATGACAAGATATCGGATAAAATGTCAATCTTTTTAGCTAAAAGAGGAGTAACGAATGACAACGGAGCACCGAGAAAAATTAAATCATATACATCAATAGATAAGACTTTCAACATACCGGTCACCACATAGGGAGAAGTCTCTTGCTCACCTGTAGAGCGTATAACATAGAAGCGATTCTTGATAGAAGAATCATTAGAACCACTTTCTTGAGGTTGACCACCACCCTTGTCCTGACCCTTCACATTAGGGAAATATTTAACCTCGTTATCAGTCTTTACACAACCAAAACAATTACTCGTTCAATCCAACAAATCACCAAGATGACCCTTTCCACACTTGGCACATGTAGGCTTCTCATTTAATGACTTTCCACTCCTTCCCTTTTGTGTCCTATGTTTTTTCATCTTATCATCACGAGCCTTAGGGAACTTTGATGTCATTTTATTAGAGAACCTCTTCTTGAAACTATGATTTTCTTGGATATCAAGCTTACCCCTTGAAGAACTACCGTAAAATGGTCTTGCCCTCATAAAATCTCTACTCTTTCTCTTAGTCCTTGCCTCTCCACTTGTTGAGCATGCACCATGAGATGAGAAATGTTCATATTATCATGTAGCCTAGCCGAACGACATTCTTCTCTCAAGTCATTTGACACTCCCATCATAAATTGACTCATTTCATCTATAGGGTCGAAAACCAACGAAGGAGCATACCTTAAAAATTTAGTGAATTTCAAAGAGCAGTCAAGTACAATGATACATCCTTGACAAAGGTTGATGAATTCTTCCATATTGTCTTCCCTCTTCTTACTAGGAAAGAAGCGATAAAAAAAAGCCTTTTTGAAAATCTCCCATCTCACTGGACCATCATTTAGAGGCCTCTTGTCTCTCAAACATCTTTGAGTTGATAAGTGGCTAACTCGTCCTTATTACTTGTAGTAAACTACATAGCATAAATGATCTAGTAAATTTCATCTATGAACTCTTGGAGGTCTACCTCCACTTTGAACCCATATAAAGAAGGGGGATTCATCCTAGGCAAATCCCTCAAAAGGGAGGTCATGGTGCTAACTTTTTTGTTTCCTCGGGGTACTAGATCGCGATTATATTGGGTCGTCGTAACTTTTTATTTACTAGTGACTACGTCTTCTTACATTGTAATGGATAGGGCCATTTGGAGAAATCTGCCCTTGTATCGCCATTATCCATGGGAGGAGAAACAACTGGAGCTTGGTCACCCATAGCAACTTCTTCAAGTGGAGGCACTAGGTTGTCTTATGCTCCCGCATTAGCAACTCCTTATCCAGACCTTCTTGCAGCTGTTCTTCGGGTATTCAGACCTATAACCACCATATAGGTTTTAGGTGAAAGCAAACATAAATTAACCTCTAGAGGCACGACATAAGATTACAAGAAGATGAAAGTTTCCTAAGCATCACATAGTTCCTCATCCATAGATGTTGTGTGCTTCACAGTTAAAAATATGAATCTATGTAGACATTGTTAATGAGAAATCAATCCTAAAGGTATTCAACCTCAAGCTCTAATTCAAAGTTTGTCCCATCCGGGGAGCACCCCCTACACGTAACCGGTGTCTCCTCCCTCTTTGACGACTAAGACTAACCTCCTATCATACATTATTACCTTCATAGATTAAAAACTGGGTAAAATTTAAAACATTTGGATTACTTCTACATTAAGGTTTTCATAGACCTCTACATACACATATTATACTCATATCGAATACACATAGACACTTTGTATAAGAAGATTACATAGTATTCTACATTTGTGGCACATATATAGTATAAGATAATCACAGTAGAAGTCTATAACATTGTCTCATATTAAACAATCTTGAAGAGAGTATCACAATTTAGGCATAACTCTTCAATATACAATTATAGCCACATAGAGGCTTTACAATTATAGTATCAAAATGAATTAGAATTAATGAAGTGTCTTTAAGGCTAAACAACATCCAATATGTAGATAATGGCATCGTCCTCGGAAAGTGAGGCCCTACAGAATCTAGAAGATAACAATCCAAGTAGTCTTCAAAGCCTTCTCTAATGTCAACAGTCGGATCCTACATTTGTAGTAAACATTAAACATGGATTGGTACACACTTGTACTAAGTATGGGCATATGCACGTATAGCAAGTGAAATCTTGATAAAAAGGACATTTGATCAAAAAAATGCCAAAGTAAATTGAAAATCCATATGCACAATCAAGAACCCATATAAGCTAATAATCACATAATGCATAAGTCAAACCCATGTACGACACAAAACCAACATCAACAAGTAATAGTGAAGTCAACAAATAAAAGAGTTCATAACATCATCATATAAGCAAGACCCTTACTTATAACCCACCATTTAGCCTACAAGTGCAACGACCAAGTAAATCCCCATAACCTTACTCAATCAAGTAGACTAAACAAAGGACCACAAGCAATGTCTAACTCAACATAACGTAGAATCAATAGGAACCATCATCATATTTAGCAATATAGACCAATATCATCTTCAAGATTAAAACTAATGATATATAGGATAATCAACATAAAAACTCAACATCTTCATGTCATATACATTATAATAACACAAGAACAACCTACTAAGTTACTCTCAACGAAAACTATTCAAGGCATAGGTAGAGTCCTATACATGTACCTAGGTTAAGTCAAACCTCTCAAGTCTCCCTAGTTACTGTATACTCCATTACTTCATTTTACTTTTGGGAAAATATGACTTAACCTACCTTGATAACAACATCTAATTGCAAAATCCGGTGTTGTAAAACTTTATACCGATGAAAGGTAGTCTACCGGCCAATGTAGGAAAAAACATGAACATAACGACTAGGTGGATCCACTAGCTATTATTCCTATGGTGGAAACATAGTTTATGGATCTTAGGATCTGTCATGGAAACATCACTCTATGTTCTTTTTGCACTTTTTCTGTTAGAAATGTCCGACTACGACTCAATGTAGGACACACAAGGGACTTAAAGAAGGATCCCAACATGGAGTTCAACATTGCTAGGTAGTGGCACTCGACTGACCCAAACGATGGAAAGTTGTCCAGGCAACGACCTGTATATGGGTATCATTTATGGAATATGTGGCCTACAGGTTTAAGAGTTGCTGAAGCAAACCAGGAGAACCCATCGACAAGGCGTGGCTTCACACAAGAATCATCGATGGTTCTGTGAAACTTCGCGTCTTCATTGTAATGTTAGGGGTGAAGTTGGGAATTCACCCCAAGCCTTTTAAAAATAGAAGGACGGTTATTTTGGGTTTTAAGGGTATTTTAAGAAAAAATAAGCCCTAAAACTCTCATTTAAACCCTAACACCTAAATCATAACAAATTCCCTCCAAAAGTTTCTTAAAAATCTCCATGAGAGTTCTAGATGAATATGGAGCTTGAAGATGGGTTTTCAATGGAGTTTGTTCTTAAATTATCATTGGGTTATTCTAATAATGTATAGTCTTTCTTTATCTAAGTCTTTGTCTCACCTTATAGACAATTTCAAAGATGATTTTCAAAGATTTCTAAAAGACGAAAAAGTCTAATTTCTACTCTAAGGTTCTTGCATGAAACCTTTTCAAATCTTAAGATATGATTTTATTGATGTATAATTGATGTTTTGTAATGAAATTCTCCATGAACTCTTGACCTTCACAATACTCTCAAATTGACTAAAATATGGGTTATGTGATCATGCTTTGTTATTGATTAATTCATGTGTACATTGGTATGGTCTTCTGATTCATGTATAGATTATGATTATATAGTTTATAGGATTCTTAAATATTATCAATTGAGTATTTTATATTATTATATCTAGTCAAAATAAAGCTTAATCAATTGATATTGACTTTAGGCTTATGTATTCAAATGTAGTCTTCGATGCGTAATCTAATGATGTGCTAATTATATTCAGTTGATATGTAGGATGTATTATATTGATAAATATATATTTATTTCACTTATATTCATTGAATATTATAGTTTATGTATTGTATTGATGTTCATGACCATGGGTAAGGGCCTTATGATACCGATTTGGATGATTTAGCTTTGGAATAAAAGTGGTTAGATGAAGTGGGGGTTTGATACCCTTATTCCCTTTAATTCATATTAATTAGACTTCAATTATATTTTGACTTGTATGGTCCACTTATGGCAGCGGTCCTATGTGAATTGATGTGGCCTTGTAAACATTACTTTATGCGATATAATGATCATGTCCTTGTCGGCACAACTTGTAGTATTATGATGATTTGTGTAGTTGATTTATGTGAAGTATGAGAATATCTATCTATATGTGAAGTAATGTGAAAGTATGTGTTCTTTGTATGTACGTTAGGAGATCATGTAGACTATGGTTATGTGCTTATATGTGTAGTCTTAGGGTTGATACATGGTTGTTCCTACTTTATATGACTCTATTATTCTTACGTTGATGATGATATGGTAGTGTATAGGATGACATAACGATGATAATGGTTACCCCTAAGTGTTTTAAATAATGACATGTAATATGTGTTAAGGTGAAGCGTTGATGTCTCGTATTGGTTGATTTGTGTCCTTAATTGATGCATGTATGAAAGTTAATATGTAATGTCTCGACTTAGAATGTTATATCCTCTTAGTATTGAATTTATGAATGATATGTGAGACCTTGAATGATGATAAAAAGGTTCTTTATGTGAAACCTTGAACCTAGCAGTAAGGTTATGAAACTTGAAGTCGAAATTCGTGATGGTATCATTCATGTAATGAATGATGTACTTAAGGTTAATTGGCTGGAACCGAATCATATCAATACTTAGGAAAATCATTATGATATTTTTGTCGCCATTGGAATGAATCCCCTCCAGTACCTCTTTGATAAGGTAAATGTAATTGGGTTATGAACTTGGTATGGAACCCTTTTATATGAACCTTAATGTTAATTAATCTATGAGAACAAAGTCTAGAACTGAGTGAGTATGGTAAGGCAAGTAGCTCTAGTTTAAGGAGGAGGCTAGAGTACAAAGTAAGCCCTTCATATTCCTTAACCATGTGCCTACATGGGATATGTCTAAGTTCTACCATTGGCAATAGAACAACCTCCATTGGAGTAGGTTACAACTCCGAATTCAATGATTTGCTACCATGTTCTATGTCGGTTATTACTTATTTTCATCATATAGGATACCTACTATCATTACAGAAGTTCTATGAAGTTTAGGTGGTTGTATGGGGAGCTATCTAGACATTGCACAATAGGATTTGAAGGTGTTAGTTGGAGTCCCTAGGTATTGTCCAAGACCATTACATGATTGTCCTTATGCGATGAATGAGACTTAAATGAATTAATGAATGTAATTACTCAAGATAAGAAAGTATGTTAAATGAATAAGTACTTATCTAGAGTAGTTAGGTTTGTCTAGTTAAGGTGTGATTGGGGCATAGGAATGGTAACTTATTATGTTAGCTAGATAAGTGTTAAGAATGACTCTAGTTAGGGAACATGGTTGATTATGTGGACATGATCCAAACTTAGTTTTTCTTAAGGATTACTTAGGTTATCTTGAAGAGGTAAATCATAAACGTTATCTTCTTGATTTTCTTAAGTAAGTATTTTGATAACCCTTTGAAAGAGAATTGTCATATCTTATATGTTATGTATGTTGGTGTATAGTAAGTGTGTATCTCATTATGAGTAGTCTTGAAGATTGTTTAGACATACATAGAGAGGGTGTATGGGCGGTCTCTCTTTGTGTGAATTAAGTGAATCTTAGGATACCTTTTTGTGAGAAGACTACATGCTAGAAGGTGTGTTTAGTGAAGGCTAAGCACTTCACTTTACAGTAAAGGGACTTCACTGCAACAGTGAATAGAGTTAGTGGAATGTGACTCATAAAATTATGATATTTGATTTAAATTATTTCTTATGTATTTCTAAGTTGTTAAATTTTGTTCTTATGATTATAGTATGATGTTTAAATCAAAATTCATGAAAAGAATGTTATTTACTAAATATCCTTTTTCATGATTTTTGCAAGGCTTCCATACTTGGTGCATCTAATGTGTTAACCACTTCTTTTCCCTTTTTGACTAAAGTGTAGGAAATTGTAAGTTTAGATGTGCTATGGAAGATGGATAGGTTTCTAACGGTTGTAGATGAACTATTGGTGAGTCCTCATCTATTCGAAGACAATATTCACACATGTTCCTTTATGTCTTAAGTATTTATTTTTTGTTTTTTATGAGTTTAGCCCCAACTGTTATATACTCTAAAGTATAGATGTTTCAAGGATATTTTGTAATGATTTAATGTTGTAAATGAAAGTCTTTTGCTTGTGTAATGATTATTAAAAGAGTTCTTCTTTTGTGAAGAAAATTTTAAATTCTTGCTCATTTTAGTTTTTTTATTCTGAAATGAATGATACGAGTGGCTTAGATGAGACTTCTTGAAGTCCCATTTCCGTTGTGGCGACACAAGGAGACTCTAAATTCTAGGGTGTACTTGCTGGTTGTGACAAGCTTTGTATCAAAGAAAAAGGTTTAGGAAGTGTCTTAGCTGTCTCATGAACCACATCTAGTAGAGTTTTGTTTATGATTTGAAGTGCGCCACCTACGGAGATTGTGATTGTCTGTCGTGCCTGTGACGGTTCGTAGGTGGCATCGTAGTGCAGCTGCTGAAGGAAGATGGGGAAGTCTAACCAAGTGTAGGGTTACGGAGTGCGTGATGGACCGTCATAGCCATGACGGTCCGTCCTGCTAGTTCGTCATGAAGATAAGTGAAGTAGTCCATGTACCCAAATACCAAGAGTTCAAGTGTTATGGAACGGAGACCCCCAACGGACCGTTATGCCTGTGACGATCTATCATACCTTCCGTCAAGGTTAATGAAGAAAGCAGGAGAAGAAATTGCATAAGTATGGGATGACAGAGTCCATGAAGGCCCGTCGTGACCATGACGATCCGTCTCGAGGTCCGTCGACCCAGCCGCGTTTTGACAGATTTCAAGCAAATAGAGTCCTTATATAATTAGGTTTTTATTTTTTTTATAAATAGTCCAAAAACCTCATTTTTGGGGTTAGACTCTTTGTTATTTTAGTTTTTTTTGCGGAATACACTTGGTGATTATTATTGCAATTTTGTAGAATCTTTAGTCTTCAATTAATTTAAATAATTGATTGTTGGTGATTTTTATTGATTAATCAAGTGAACTTTTGAATTTTATTCTTTCTCATTAAAGTAAGTGCATGAATTCTTATATTACATATTTCAATATTGTGATTATGACTATGGGTAACTAAACTCCATAACTAGGGTTGTGGGAACCATAGGCAAAAAATGAGGTCAAACCTAACTAAAATAACAATTCTAGAATAGTGTCCTGCATGTATTTATAATTCTTTAATTTAGAAGTTTTTTTCACGGATGACAAATGTTAGAAATCGCCTTAATGCTACTTGTCATACCAAGGAGGAAGATAATAGGAAAGAATTATCAAGATAGATTTAGTGTATACAACTAATAGGCTAGTATTGATTGGTACGAGGTAATAACATAGTCAAATATCGAATATGATGCTTAATACGAGGTAAAGGTAAGGGTTAGTATAGCAACACACGTAGCCGGACCAAGGTGCGGAGTGAAACTTTCTAGATGCCGGACCAAGGATTTAAAAATACATAACTTATCACTTTGACTTGCTAGACACTAGGAAACAATTGTTATAGTTAGAATTATCAAGTTTTGAACTTGTGGGGAACACGTAAACCCTAGTTACTTTTATTAATTAATTAAACTCCAACATTTGAAGTTGTTAGTTGTCTCCTTTAATTTAGCTAGTTATTTTTATTCATTTTGAAGTAAAAAAAAACTTTTATTGTCTTTGCTTTCCAAGGAAATAATTGACTAAATAGTAGTAATAATAGATTGAAGTTAAGTCTGAACTATTTTCCTCGTGGGAACGATCCCAACGTAATTAGTTGGGTGCTTTACTTGATACGACCGCTTTACTTCTTATTTGAGAAGTAAGTTTGAGTGTATCAAATTTTTGCGCCGCTGCCGGGGAAAGTAGCTTTTAGATTAACTTAAACTTATTACTAAAGTTTAGTCAATATTTTCTTGATTTTACTTTGTTTCATTGTTTTTGATTCTTGCAGAACTATCTTTTTTGTATGCCAAATACACGGAGAGGAAGAGAACCCTTGTTTACCTACGATCACGAATTAGAGCGTACATTACGCAACATGAATCGAAACATGGGTATTAACGATGATGATCAATACCAGAACATCCCAGCTCCGGTTTATGTTCATTATCAGTTGTTACCCGATGCTCTGGGTGAAAACCAACAGAGGGGACAAAATCCAACTCCACGGCCCCAAGAATACTATAGAGGCTATGAAAATATAGCAGACTCCAATGGGCCACTTGTCTTGCCCCCTTTACCACAAGGCTACACCTTTGTGGTAACTAGTAGCCTGATGCAAATGCTCACTGCCTGAGGTTTGTTTTTAGGGCTACCTTTTGAGGATCCACCTGCCCATATAACTCAGGTAAGGGAAGTGTGTAAAATTTTTGTAGGGAGGCTTGACTTGGACTTGGATGTAATAGGGATAAGAGTGTTTCCTCTCTCACTGAAGGGAGAGGCTACTATTTTGTTCACCGAGCTCCCTTACAACTCAATTTTCACTTGGAACGAACTAAGGGACATTTTCTTAGCACGCTACTACCCCGGTCTCCAAGAAACCAAACCACAAAGACAGAGTGAACAACTTTTTGTCACTACAAGGAGAGTCAGTTAGTAGTTCTTGGGATAGATTCACCTCGCTTTTTAGAAGCGTCCCCAATCACCGAATAGATGATTAGTCACTGAAGGAATACTTTTATCAGGGACATGATGATAATAACAAAGCGGTGTTGGATACTATAGTAGGTGGTTCTTATGGGTAGTGTCCTTATGTTGAAAGTGATAAAAAGTTAGAGAAAATATCCCGGAACAATAAAGCTTGGAGTACTAGGAAGAAACACCTACGCAGTGCAATCCACTCACAACCCAGCCACAGATGAGATTCGTGAAGTGATGGCTCATATGAGAACTGAGCTTGGGTTGGTGTTAAAACATATCACTAGGGTGCAGAAAAGATAAATACAGTTAACAACTTGTCTAAACAACCACCACCAAATGATGAATGCTATTATGCGGAGGATTCCTTTGTAGTGAATGAGCAGATAGGGGGTTTTCGACCGAGAGACAAAGGATCAAATTAGGATAATTGGCGCCAAGGTCAAAGGAACCAACGTCGGATCTAAGGTAACTATAACCGTGAGGGTCATTCTGCCCGAGATGGAAACTACAACCGCGAAAACAACTTCAACAAGGGTAACTATGGTAACATAAATGATAGGAATGAGACCTATGTCCCTCCTTAAAATCGTGAAGTTACTCCAAGGGATGGTGGAGATAGTATGGCGCGAGTAGAGGATATGTTGCACAAAATGATAAGAATGTTCGATGCTAATGATGAGCACATTAAAGAGTTAAGGAGTGATTTAGCGGGTATTGGGCAGAAAGTCGATACAAATGCAATCTCGATTAAGTAGATCGAGTTGCAAATGGCCCAATTATCTGCGACAGTGAACTCACGGCAACCGGGCACTCTTCCTAGCAACACTGCCCAAAATACGAAAAAACGATGGACACTGTATGACAATCACTACTCGGGGTGGTAAGCAAAATATTGACCCACCTATGTCGTCTAATGAGGATAAGGTGAGAAAGTATAATGATAAGGTGGTAGATGGTAGTGGTGAAGCAGAAGATAGCACTGGAAAAGATGTAGAAGTCCTTATAAAGGTCATTCCCATGCCTAGACCAGCACCACCCTTTTCTCATAGATTAGTGAAAAGCCCGAGGATGGTAATATTGGCATTTTATAACAATGTTGAAGATGATTTCTATCAATGTCTATTTGATAGAAGCTCTAGAACAAATTCCCGGCTATGCAAAGTTTATGAAAGATCTGGTTACAAAGAAAAGATTGGTCACTTTCGAGGATGATAGAAGAATGCAGCATTTTAGTGCTATTGCTACAAGATCTGTCGTACAAAAGAAAGAAGATCCGGGTGCGTTCACTATTCTTGTACAGTCGGTTCATTATATTTTGCGAAAGCATAATGTGATCTTGGGGCAAGCATAAATCTCATGTCCCTCTCGCTTTACAAGAAGTTGGGTTTGGGTGACCCAAATCCCACTGCGATGCGGCTACTAATGGCCAATCGAACAGTGAAAAGGCCTATAGGGATACTCCACTTGTGCTAGTAAAAGTGGAGTCGTTCATATTTCTGACAGATTTTGTTATTCTTGTTTGTGAAGTATATTTTGAAGTGCCTATTATTCTTGGGAAGCCATTCCTTGCTACGGGTAGAGCCCTAGTTGATATGGAAAAGGGGCAGATGAAATTTTGGTTGAACATTGAAGAAGTGACCTTCAACATTTGTAGGTCCATGAAGCAGAGTGGTGAGGATCTCCAATTGGTATCTGCTATATTCTACAAAGAAAAGATGAAGAAGGATAATGACCTAAAAAGTGAAAAACGAGAGTTTATGGTTGGGTATTTGGTGCTTTTAGACAGTTCTAGGTTGTGTTGGCTTGCGGGCAAGCTCAATTCCAAACGGACTGGCCCTTACTTGATTACCCAAGTTTTCCCTCATAGAGCATTTGAGTTACAAACCAAGGAGGGAGTGCAGTTTAAGGTGAATGGACAACACATAAAAATCTATTTCGGGCATTCTGAATCGGCGAATAAAGTGATCGTGGCATACCATCTTTATAAAGTCTAATTAATCAAGTGTCCTCAATTGTACCGTGACATTAAATCAGGCGCTTGTTGGGAGGCAACCCAATACTTATAGTTTTTCTTTCTAGTAATAGTAGCATTTTCTACTAATGGATTTTAAATTTGAGGGCACATCACGAGGAAATTCTTCAGAAAATCACTATGCAGCAGTCACAGACGGACCCATCGATGACCCGTCAAGACCGCGACAGACCGTCGCATGAATCCATCATGCCAGGTACGTCTTTCTGTTAATTTCAAAACTGGGGCACATGCGACGGAACCAATGATGGACCGTCACACTGCAACATACCGTCGTCAAGGACTAATCGCGTCATTAGTGAAGCGTACCAGGCCCGACCCGACCCGGCTGGGGGGTTTTAATATTTCTTAACATTTAAAAAACCCACTCCTTTCATTTCACCCATTTCATTCCCTCTTCCTCCCATTTTCCTCCCTTTTCAACTTCCAATTTCCTACCTCTCTTTCTTTAAACCAATAATTTTCCCAAATTCCCCAATTTCTATAATCCACTCTCTACTAGTCGGAGTTTGCTGCTATGGTTCTCTACTTGATCACCAAGTACCTTCCTCGCTTGTTTTTCTCAATTCTCACGTATATATCTCTGATTTATACCCATTTACATTGCATTTTTGTTTATCAATTAGTATTAGCCTATTTCTTATTGATGTGTTAATTCTTTAATATATTTTCTGTCTGACCTAAGTTTAAAATCCTCATAATTGCCTTGTTAAAACTCTATACATAGGTGCTTTAGCATTACTAGTTTACTAGGTACTTGGGTTAGATAACAGTAGGTTAAAACAGTAACAATTCCATTTGGGTCATAAGGGATGAATGGGGCATCCCCAGTTATGTCACTGAATGAAAGAACGAGACCCCGATGACGAACAGTCGTACCCACGACGGACCGTCATTGGGTCCGTTCCAACATCCCTAACACCCCACTGTCCAATTTTCTCCAAGTGTCCACAAACGAACACATGCGACGGACCTTCGTTCCACGACGGTCCATCCTGCACAACAGTTCTGGTTGTCAGAGTCCCTATTCCTAAGGGTCTCTTACTTTTTCCAAGTGTCCTCTTACGGACATCTACGACGGACCGTCATATCCTCGACGGTCCATCCTGCATAACCGTTATGACGGTCAGAGATCCCTCTCCTAATGGTCTCCATACTTTTTCCAAGTGTCCTCTAACGGACACCTACGACAGACCGTCAAACCCTCGACGGTCCGTCTTGCACACACCGTCATGACGGTCAAAGACCCCTCTCCTAAGGGTCCCCATTCTTTTTTTCTAAGTGACCCACGAAGGACATAGATGAAGGACCGTCATCATATCAACGGTCCGTCCTTCTTATCCGTCATATTTCTCAGAGATTTTCCTTTAGGGGTCTCCACATAAACATAGTGCAAGTAAGACATGACGGACCCCATGACGGTCCGTCGTACTCACGACGAGCCATCACCTGGTCCATCGTGTTTCACCATTACTATAAAAATGTCATTACATATTAACTTTTTTATTTATTTTTTGTCATTTTTCTTGTCTTGTTTGATCCTTCTAGTACTAATATTTATTCTTTACAGGTACTATCTATTTTTGAAGCAAAACAAGATCGAGTCTACGCACGTGGGCGATCAAAGTCTACTCGCCTGGTCATTGGCTATGATGATGAGCGTGATCTTGAGTACGTGCCCCCAGGCACATCCACCCAATCCCGAGCTGCACGTACTACCAGATCCACACCCAAAAAGGTGGCGTCCGGCGTAGTTACTGCCTCCCAGTCTTATTAGGAGCGCACACTGACAGGCACACATTCTAGGTCATCTACTAATGAAGAACAAACGTATGGTTCCTTAGGAGTTTCGTGGTTGGAGGAAGCCTTCGGATTTGCTGAGGTCCCTACACCCGCCACAGCTGCACAGTCTGCCTCGTCTGATGAGGCTAACAGTTTTGAATCCACACCCGGCTCACCGACTCGTGCAGAAAGTATAAAAGGACAAAATAAAGGAAGAAGAAAGAAACTTACAAAATTAAAAAGCTTTATTCCATGATATTTTGCATAATGTTTACAGCGAGAGAGAGAGCATTCAAGAAAATTTTTTATTGCTTAATTTTTCCGATGATCTTAATGTAAAAATACAATGTCTTATTTAGCCATGAAAAGATAAAAGGAATCAAAGCCTTTTTCTTATTGGTTGTAGAGGATTTCCTTATATGTTCCTTATCTTTGCTATTGTGAAAGCATTCTCTTTTATAGTTGTTTTTTACTGTATCGCTGTCAACTGCTGCTCCATTTTTTAAAGCACCTATATCTTTAAGGACCTTTTGCTTTGTCGGTCACTGCTGATAAAGCTTTATCCAATCATGTTGGTCATCTGGGTCCATCTGATTAATATGATAAAGATTTCGTCTCTTTGAGAGTCCGTTACCTCTTTCTAGATAATTCTGATCTTTAATGAACTCTATCTGAAAAACTAATTATTATGATTTTAATATCTCAATTAAACATTAATCAAATGGATTTAGATAGGACCTTGCGAAGGCTTTAGGTTTTAACATGTCGCCATTATCATCACTTTGTGATGAATCCTCGTCAAGAATCCTAGTAGTGGCTTCTTCGTCTGGTTCATTCTCTAATTCAGACAAGGCCTTTTCTAAACTTTTAATCAGTTCACTCTTAGAGGGTGATGGACTTGATAAACTCTTCTTCATAGAAGGAGAAGGATTATCTTTCTTGGCTGGAGACCAACCTTTAATCCTGATTTCTTTTTATAAGAATTTAATCCTATCGAAATCTGCAATAACAAACGTCCAACTTATAATGTAAGATAAACGTTTCTTAATAAAATACTTACATATTTTTATATTCTCTGGCAATGTTGATATGCCTTCATCTATTTGGAACTGAGTATACTTCTCAGCAAAGCTTCGAGGCATAACTTGTTTATTTCCGCAAACCAGCTCCACCATTCGTAAAACCACCTGGAAATAGTAGAAGCTGTATCATCTGGACAGTATTTAACAAACCAAGTATGGGTTGTTGGTCTAACATACAAGAAGTTTACCCAGACATCTTTGTAGTCATACCAATTATAGGTTTGAGGATTAAATCTTTTAGAAAGTTTTATAGGGGTTTGAAGATGGTCAATAGGACAAGAAAAAGGTGATAAAATCTTTCTTATAGTGAACTTAGAGTAAGCTATATTGTCTGGGTAAGACTTATCAGCTAACTCGTGTTCAATATCTACTGATCATGTGTCCACCAGGATAAATTCATAATAATTTCTAGTTTTTAAGGAATTACATGAATCACATAATTCCTGTTAGTATAGAAAGGTTTTAAAAGTTGTTTAATCTCATAACCCTCATATTCTTTTGTCTAGAGAAAGAATTGGGAAAACCTGCAAAGGAATCATTTCAAATTTTTCTTTCTCTTTGGAGGGAGACTTTGTTCCTGCTGGGGATAATGCTTCAGTAAAACTGGCTGGTGGTTTCATTGTGTAACATTAAATAGTTTGTTTTTGGGATAATCTAAGTTCTACGCTTGGGGATGAAAAAGAACTGGGTTCTTGCTCCTTAAGGAAGGTCTTTTTTAAAAGTAACATCTTTGATGAACTATTTTGCGGCAGCTAAGGAGGAATAATTGGTGGCAATTGGGCTAATGTCGAATACATGTTTACATCAGGCCTAACATGATTTATCTCAGGCCTTATGGCAAATGGTCCTGACTCTCTTATTTGTCCACTTGGATTGGACCTGGAGGGTTGTGTTCCTTCTATGGGCCAAACTTGCGGTCTGCTCATGTTTTCCCTGCAAAAATTCACGAGTTTGGAAATCTGATAAGGAATTATTCTCACCTTTAATAAATTCGATTTAAAAATCGAAACTGGATAATAAGGCTTGCCACCTAGAAAAAATTTGTTTAGAAACAATATTCTTAACATCCTTTTGGAGGATTTCTTTAGCAGATTTACAAGCTACTCTAAGCAAGAATTCATTATTGATCAGGTCATCTTGAAACTTAGTTATACAAACAACAATAGCAAGGATTCCTTTTTGACCATGCTATAATTTTTTTGTGCGGAATTACAGATTTCAGAAGTATAACGGACTAAATGTCTTGAAGAATTGGGGTCTTTTCTTTGTTTAAGAATACCACCCTAACCAATGTCAGAAGCATCAGTCTCAACAATCATGAAAAAGTCAGGGTTAGAAATACCAAGGCAAGGAAGATATTTAACCATACTCTTTAGAATATTAATTGCATAGGTTTGTTCATCACTCCAAAGTGAAGGATTCTTCTTTAACCAATCGATGAGAGGTTTGCAAATATGCCTAACTTTGGGAATAAAATCAGCTAAATAGTTGAGACTCCCTAAAAATCTTTGCAACTGAGTTTTATCCAAAATGACATTGGGAAACTTATCAGAAAACTCAATTGATCTTTAAATGGGTTTATAGGTATCTTGATAAAGATCATGTCCTAAAAATCTGATTTTTGTTTGAAATAATTTAATCTTTTTACCACTAATGACTAATCCATTGTGCTTAACAGTTTTAAAAAAAAACGTTTAAATGTTTTAAATGAGAATCAATGTCGTCGGAAAAGATTAATACATTATCAATATAAACAATTTAAATATGACTAATATGATTGAATATATAATGCATAATATTTTGAAATTCTGATGGGGCATTTTTAAGCCCAAAAGGCATGACCTTCCATTCATATTGTCCAAACGGGACATTGAAAGCTGTTTTATATTTATCTTGTTCAACAATTTGAACCTGCGAAAATCCAGATTTTAAATCAAATTTACTATAAACATTTGCTTTAAAAGTTCATTTTAAAAGATCCCTTTTTTTAGGAATCGGATAACTAATCCACTTTAAAACTGAGTTTAAGGGTTTGTAATTAATATTAAGTCTAGGGGAACCTCGTTCTTGTTCAACTGCGTTGTTAATATAAAATGTTGAAAAACTCCAAGGTGATTTTGAGGGACGAATAATTTTATTATTCAAAAGAGTATGAATTTCTTTCTTACAGATCTCCATTAAATCATGGTTCATTTGAATGGGCCTAGATTTTGTAGAGTTGTCCTTTTCATTAAATCCATCAATATATGGTAAATCAATAATATTGGATTTTCGATCCCAAAAGGCGTTTGGAAATTGTTAGAAAATTTCACTTTCAAAATTCTTTTGAAGGCTTGTAATTTTAGCAACCAATCCCGGGGTTTTTAAGATTTGCTCAATTTTCTTAATTTTAATATGATCTTTTAAAAAACAAATCTTATTGATTTTAAATGTAGTTTGTTTATGCAAAAAATTTACTTTCTTCAAGAGAAAGTGTCTTGATAAAAGGAAAGGAAATTTCTTTTCATAAATTTTTTGTTTTGATAGATTAAAAATCTGAAATATAAGGTTTGAATTGTGTAATGAAAGGTATACCAAAAATAATCTACTCATTAATGTTTTTTGTTATGACAAAATCATTAGCAAGGAAAATACCGTCATTGCAGATATGAGCATTTGAAAGTTTTTAATTTATACAGATACGCTCACCAGTCGCGCTGTATAACTTGGTAGTTCCCTTCTGTAGGTACTTGGTTGGGATAAGACCTTGCACAATGCAATTACGATCTTCACCACTGTCTAACAAAGCAATTTTGTTATGTACGAAATTAGAATTAACTACCAACTTACTCATAATACGAGAACTCTGAGGTCTCACCTTAGTGATCATACTAATACCTACATCATCAATACCTTTAGGTGAGGAATGGGCTGTTTGATTGGAACAGTTTTTATCTTCATCTTCGTTATCAGAAGTAGCAATCTCTTTTCCTTTAAGAGATACTTCAACACCCTTAAAAAATTGTTTTGCTAAAGAATCAATTTCGGTTTTGTTAAGTCTTGACTTAATTTCTCGAACTTCTTCTTTGAGGGAGTTATCCTCTGCTCGAAGATCATTAATAGAAGGTTCTTCCTTCTTATATGTATATCTTTGCATCATTTTTTTCATGCTGAAAGTAATTACATTCCTTGTAACTTCCTTTTCTTTCTGTTTAGTGACAAGATTTTGAAGTTCCAAAAGATAGGTTCTTCGGGCATCATTATCTTTGATGTTGTCAATTGTGCAAATAAGATTTCTGCAGTGTCTTCAGAGAGAAGTCTAACAGATTGGCTATCACAATGACAAAATGCTCCCTGGCAATTGCACTCATGTCCACTAAGTGCAATTGCCAGGGAGCATTTTGTCATTGTGATAGCCAATCTGTTAGAGTTCTCTCTAAAGACTCTGCAGAAATCTTATTGGCAACTATTGAGCACATCAAAGATAATGATGCTTGAAGAACCTATCTTTTGGAGCTTCAAAAGCTTGTCACTAAACAGAAAGAAAAGGAAGTTACAAGGACTGTAATTCCTTTCAGCATGAAACAAATCATGCAAAGATATACAAATAAGAAGGAATAACCTTCTATTAATGATCTTCGAGCAGAGGTTAACTTCCTCAAAGAAGAAATTTGAGAAATTAAGTCAAGACTTAACAAAATCGAAACTAATGCTTTAGCAAAACAATTGCTTAAGGATGCTGAAGTATCTCTTAAAGGAAAAGAGATTGCTACTTCTGATAACGAAGATGAAGAATACAACTCTTCTAATCAATCAGGCGCTTCCTCACCTAAAGGTATTGATGATGCAGGTATTAGTATGATCAGTAAGGTGAGACCTCAAAGTTATCACATTATGATTAAATTGGAAGTTAATTCTAATTTTGTACTTAACAAAATTGCTTTGTTAGACAGTGGTGCAGATCGTAATTGCATTGTTGAACGTCTTATACCAACAAAGTACCTCCAGAAGGGAACATCCAAGTTATACAACGCGGCTGGTGAGCGTATCTGTATAAATTATAAACTTTCAAATGCTCATATCTGCAATGACGGTATTGCCTTGCGAATGATTTTGTCATCTGCAATGACGGTATTGCCTTGCTAATGATTTTGTCATAACTAAAAACATTAATGAGGAGATTATTTTGGTTATACCTTTCATTACACAAATCAAACCTTATATTTAAGATTTTGAATCTATCAAAATAAAAATTTTAGGAAAACAAAATTTCCTTTCCTTTTATCAAGACACTCTCTTGAAGAAAGTAAATATTTGCATAAAAAAACTGCATTTAAAATCAATCATATTTGTTTTTAAAAAGAGGATATTAAAATTAAGAAAATTGAGCAAATTTTAAAAAACCCGGGAATGGTTTCTAAAATTTCCAGTCTTCAAAAGAATTTTGAAAGTGAAATTTGCTCAGAATTTCCAAACGCCTTTTGGGATCGAAAATCCCATATAATTGATTTACCATATATTGATGGATTTAATGAAAAGGCCATCTCTACAAAATCTAGGCCCATTCAAATGAACCATGATTTAATGGAGATCTGTAAGAAAGAAATTCATACTTTTTTGAATAATAAAATTATTTGTCCCTGAAAATCACCTTGGAGTTGTTCAGAATTTTATGTTAACAACGCAGCTGAACTATAAAGAGGTTCCCCTAGACTTGTTATTAATAACAAACCCTTAAACTCAGTTTTAAAGTGGATTCGTTATCCGATTCCTATCAAAGGGGATCTTTTAAAATGAACTTTTAAAGCTAATGTTTATAGTAAATTTGATTTAAAATATGGATTTTGGAAAATTCAAATGGCTGAACAAGATAAATATAAAACAACTTTCATAATGCCCTATCAGAATTTTAAAATATTATGAATTCTATATTCAATCATATTAGTCATATTTCAATTGTTTATATTGATGATGTAATAATCTTTTTCGAGGACATTGATTCTCATTTTAAACATTTAAATGTTTTTTTAAAAAATTGTTAAGCACAATGGATAAGTCATTAGTGCTAAAAAGATTAAATTATTTCAAACAAAAATTAGATTTTTAGGACATTATCTTTATCAAGGTACCTATAAACCCATTTGCAGATCAATTGAGTTTTCTGGTAAGTTACCCAATGTCATTTTGGATAAAACTCAGTTGTAAAAATTTTTAGGGAGTCTCAACTATGTAGCTGATTTTATTCCCAAAGTTAGGCATATTTGCAAACCTCTCTTCGATAGGTTAAAGAAGAATCCTTCACCTTGGAGTGATGAACAAACCAATGCAGTTATTCTTCTAAAGAGTATGGTTAAAGATCTTCCTTGCCTTGGTATTTTCAACCCTGACTTTTTCATGATTGTTGAGACTAATTCTTCTAACATTGGTTACGGTGGTATTCTTAAACAAAGAAAAGACCCCAATTCATCGGAACATTTAGTCCATTATAATTCCGGAATCTAGCATTTCGCACAAAAAAATTATAGCACGGTAAAAAAGGAAATCCTTGCTATTGTTATTTGTATAACTAAGTTTCAAGATGACCTGATCAATAAATAATTCTTTCTTAGAGTAGATTGTAAATCTGCTAAAGAAATCCTCCAAAAGGATGTTAAGAATAATGTTTCTAAACAAATTTTTTCTAGGTGGAAAGCCTTATTATTTAGTTTCGATTTTCAAATCGAGTTTATAAAGGCGAGAATAATTCATTTCCATATTTCCTAACTTGTGAATTTTTGCAGGGAAAACATGAGCAGACCGCAAGTTAGGCCCATAGAGGGAAGACAACCCTCTAGGTCCAATCCAAGAGGACAAATATGAGGGTCAACACCATTTGCCATAAGGCCTGAGATAAATCATGTTAGGCCTGATATAAAAAGGTATTCGGCATTAGCCCAATTGCCTCCAATTATTCTTGCTGAGCTGCCGCATAATAGTTCCTCAAAGATGTTAGTCTTAAAAAAGTCCTTCCTTAAGGAGCAAGAACCCAGTTCTTCTTCATCCCCAAGCGAAGAACTTAGATTTTCCCAAAAACAAACTAGTGAATGTTACACCATGAAACAGCCAGCCAGTTTTGCTAAAGCAGTATCCTCAGTAGGAACAAAGTCTCCCTCCAAAGAGAGAAAAATATGAAATGATTCCTTTGCAGGTTTTCCCAATTCTTGCTCTAGATAAAGAATATAAAGGTTATGAGATTAAACATCTTTTAAAACTTGTCTATAATAACAGGAATTATGTTTATTCAGGTAATTCCTTAAAAACTAGAAAATAATATGAATTTATCCTTGTGGACACAGGATCAGTAGATATTGAACATGAGTTAGCTGATAAGTCTGACCCAGACAGTATAGCTTACTCTAAGTTCACTATAAGAAAGATTTTATCACCTTTTTCTTGGCCTGTTGACCATCTTCAAACCCCTGTAAATCTTTCTAAAAGATTTAATCCTCAAACCTATAATTGGTATGACAACAAAGATTCCTGGGTAAACTTCTTGTATGTTAGACAAACAACCCATACTTGGTTTGTTAAATATTGTCCAGGAGTTGCAGCTTCTACTATCCCCAGGTGGTTCTACGAATGGTGGAGTTTGTTTGGCGGAAATAAACAAGTTATGCCTCGAAGCTTTGCTGAGAAGTATACTTAGTTCCAAATAGATGAAGACATATCAACATGGCCAAAGAATATAAAACTCTATAAGTATTTTATTAAGAAATGTTTATCTTACATTATAAGTTGGACGTTTGTTATTGCAGATTTCGATAGGATTAAATTCTTATCAAAAGAAATAAGGATTAAAGGTTGGTCGCCAGCCAAGAAAGATAGTCCTTCTCCTTCTAGGAAGAAGAGTTTATCAAGTCCTTCACCCTCTAAGAGTGAAAAGAAGAAAAGGTTAGAAAAGGCCCTGTCTGAATTAGAGAATGAACAAGACAAAGAAGCCATTATCAGTCTTCTTGACGAAGTTTCTTCATAAAGTGATGATAATGGCGACATGTTAAAACCTAAAGCCTTCAAAAGGTCCTATCTAAATCCATTTTATTAATGTCTAATTGAGATATTAATAGTGGAATAATTAGTCTTTCAGATAGAGATCATTAAAGATCAGAATTATCTTGAAAGAGGTAAAGGAGTCTCAAAGAGACGGTATCTTTACCATATTAATCAGATGGACCCAGATGACAAACAGGATTGGCTAAAGCTTTATCAGCAGTGACCGACAAAGAAAAAGGTCCTTAAAGATAAAGATGCTTTCAAAAATGGAGCAGCAGTTGACAACGATACAGTAAAAAACAGTTGTAAAAGAAAATGCTTTCACAAAAGCAAAGATAAGGAATAGATAAGGCAATCCTCTACAACAAATCAGAAGAAGTCTTTGAGTTTCCTTTTATATTTTCAAGTCTATATAAGACTTTATATTTTTACATTAAGAGCATCGGAAAAATTAAGCAATACAAAAATTTTTTGAATGCTCTCTCTCTGTAAATATTATGGAAAATGTCATGGAATAAAGCTTTTTAATTTTGTAAGTTCCTTTCTTCTTCCTTTTTAAAGAAAACGTCCCTTAGTTGGTTCCAAGTGAAAATTGAGTTGTAAGGGAGCTCAGTGAACCAAATAGCAACCTCTCCCATCAGTGAGAGAGGAAAAACTCTTATCCCTATTACATCCAAGTCTAAGTCAGGCCTCCCTACACAACTTTTATACACTTCCCTTACCTTAGCTTTATGGGCATGTGGATCCTCAGAAGGTAGCCCTGAAAACAAACCTCTGGCACTGAGCATTTGCATCAGGCTACTAGTTACCACAAAGGTGTGGCCTGGTGGTAGAGGGGGCAACACAATTTGCCCACCAGAGTCTACTATATTGTCATATCCTCTGTAGTATTTTGAGGCCATGGAGCTGGATTTTGTCCCCTCTGTTGGTTTTCACCCCGAGCATCGGGTAACAATTGACCATGAACAACAACCGGAGCAGGGATGTTCTAGTTTTGATCATCCTCATTAATACCCAAGTTTCGATTCATGTTGCGTAGTGTACGCTCTAATTCGTAATCGTAGGAAAACAAGGGTTCTCTTCCTCTCCGTGTATTTCGCATACAAGGAAGATAGTTATGCGAGAATAAAAAACATTGAAACAAAGTAAAATCAAGAAAATATTGACTAAACTTTAATTATAAGTTTAAGCTAATCTAAAAGCTACTTTTCCCGGCAGCGGCGCTAAAGTTTGATACGCTCAAACTTACTTCTCAAATAAGAAGTAAAGCGCTCGTATCAAGTAAAGAACCCAAGTACTGAGGTTGGGATCTTTCCCACGAGGAAAATAGTTCAGAGTTAACTTCAATCTATTATTACTACTATTTAGTCAATTATTTCCTTGGAAAGCAAAGACAATAAAAGGGTTTTTTTTTTACTTTAAATTAACGAAAATAAATAGCTAAATTAAAGGAGACAACTAACAGCTTCAAATGTTGTAGTTTAATCAATTAATAAAAGTAACTAGGGTTTACGTGTTCCCCACAGGTTCATAACTTAATAATTCTAATTATCACAATTCTTTCCTAGTATCTTGCATGCAAAGTGATAAGTTATGTATTTTTAAATCCTTGGTCCGGCATCTAGAAAGTTTCACTCCGCACCTTGGTCCGGCTACGTGTGTTGCTATACTAACCCTTATATTTACCTCATATTAAGCATCGTATTTGATATTTGACTAAATTATTACCTCGTACCAATCAATACTAGCCTATTAGATAGTATACACTAAATCTATCTTGATAATTCTTTTCCTATTATCTACCACCTTTGTCCGGCAAGTAGCATTAAGGAGAGTTCTAACGTTTTTCATCCGTTAAAAAGGCTTCTAAGCAAAAGAATTATCAATACATGCAAGACACTATTCTAGAATTGTTATTTTAGTTAGGTTTTACCTCATTATTCGCCTATGGTTTTTCACAACCCTATTTATGGAGTTTAGTTACCCATAGTCATAATCACAATATTCAAATATGTAATATAAGAATTCATGCACTTACTTCAATGAGAAAGAATAAAATCTAGAAATTCACTTGATTAATCAACAAAAATCACCAATAATCAATTACTGAAATTAATTGATGAGTAAAGATTCTCCAAAAGTGTAATAATAATCACCAAGTCTAATCCAAAGAAGAAGCTCAAATAACCATGAGTTTAACCCCAAAAATGAGGTTTTTTGAACTATTTATAAAAAAATTAAAAACTAATTAAATAAGGACTCTATTTGCTGGAAATCTGTCAAAACGCGGCTGGGTCGACAGACCTCGCGACGGATCGTCGTGGTCACGACGTGCCGTCACGGACTCCGTCGTCCCGTACTTATGCAATTTCTTGTGTTGGGGGTCTTCGTTCCATTACACTTGAACTCTTGGAATTTGGGTACTGAGACTACTTCTCTGATCTTCATGACGAACCAGCAGGTTGGATCGTCATGGCTACGATGGCCCATCACGCACTACGTAACCCCACACTTGGTCAGACTTCCCCATCTTCCTTCAGCACCTGCAATACGATACCACCTAAGAACCGTCACGGGCACGACGGACCGTCACAAGCTCCGTAGGTGGTACTTTTTCTGCATTTCTTGCTCAAAAACCTCCGCATTCATCTTTTACACAGATTTCCTACAAATAAAGAGAAACTTAAATAAAAATTAGTACAAAAAGGCTTATGGAAACATTAAACTTAAGCAAAAAGTATAAAAAATATCGTGAAACCACGGTATATAAAAACCATCAACTTAAATTCGTTGTTTATCATCAACTGACTCACTATGACTCAATACAAAATCTTTGTACAATAGTATCCATGTTTTATCTTTCGCAGTCATTTGGCTATCAATCCCGATCAGTCTCATCATATTTATGCATGCTATCACTTTTAGGCTTGAATTATGTGGAATCAGACCATCACACAGACTCACCATGCACTAACACTTATCCTCTTCAATTTCTCAACGAGGTGCTAATATTTACGGTATTGCAACTAGTGTCCTCACTGCAAAACAATATCCTCATTTTTCACACAACGATTTCAGTTTGAGTATAAGGATTTTTGTTCAAAACTCACTCTCATAACAGATTCACAACTCATTCATACATATTGCCATAAGCTTGCCCTTATTATCACTGCTTCAAGTTCCCTATACAACTTTTAGGATCACGATAGGACTTTCTTTGCTTGTAACATAGGCTAAGGGTTAGGTAGGGTATATTTAGGTATTCTTTAGTGACTTTTTTCCCTCTTTGACATATCATCTAAACATACCTCTTTTCATCATTTTATTTCTCCAAATTTCCCATATTCTTTTAATTTTCTATTTTCCCTTCATTGTTCATTTGTGTATGCGACTCTCTTCTTTTATTACTTGTATTTATTATATTTTTTTATTTCACTTTTGTTTCAACTGATTCTTGAGTCACTTTACTTTTGTTCTTTCTCTCTCTTTGTACTTTCAATCCCACTTTCCAGAACATTCCTAATAATAGCCACCCTCAACTCATGGATTTGCCATGAGTCGAAGTACACAATACCCAAAGTTAGGTCAAGGCAATAAAAAGGTTGTTTACTGCATTAGCCACCCTCAACTTATGTTTTTGGAATAAACTGAGGTGCACATGTCCAAGGAGGACCAGGGCCAACACGTCGTGAGTACGACGGACCGTCATGGGGTTCGTCATGTCTTACTTGAAGTATGTTTATATGGAGACCCCTAAAGTAAAGTCATTGACAAGTATGACGGATAAGCAGGACGAATAGTTGTGATGATGATGGTCCGTCGTCGATGTCCGTCGTAGGTCACTTAGAAAAAAAAGAATGGGGACCCTTAGAAGAGGGGTCTTTGACCGTCATGAAGGTATGTGCAAGACGGACCGTCGAGGGTTTGACGGTCCGTCGTAGGTGTCCGTCAGAGGAAACTTGGAAAAAGTATGGAGACCCTTAGGAGAGGGGTCTCTAACAGTCATAACGGTTATGCAGGATGGACAGTCGAGGGTATGACAGTCTGTCGTAGATGTCCGTAAGAGGAAACTTTGAAAAAGTGAGAGACCTTTAGGAATAGGGTCTTTGACAACCAGAACGGTTGTGCATGACAGACTGTCGTGGAACGATAGTCCATCGCAAATGTCTGTTGGTGGAAACTTGGACAAAATTAGACAGTGGGGTGTTAGGGATGTTTGGACGGACCCAATGACGGTCCGTCGTGAGTACGACGATTCGTCATCGGTGTCTGGTTCTGTCCTTCAGTAAAATAACTTGGGATTCCCTATTCATCCCCGATGACCCAAATGGAATTGTTAGTGTTTTAACCTACATTTGTATAACCCAAATACCTAGTAAACTAGTAATGCTAAAGCACCTATTCTAGAGTTTTAACAAGGCAATTTTGAGAATTCTCAACTTCGGTCAGACAGAATATGTATTAAAGAATGAACCCATCAATAAGAAATAGGCTAATACTAATTGATAAACAATAATGCAATGTAAATGGGTAGAAATCATAGATACATACTTGAGAATTTGAGAAAAACAAGCGAAGAAGGTACTTGGTGATCAAGTAGATAACCACAGCAGCAGACTCTGACTAGTAGAGAGTGCATTGTAGATATTGGGGAATTTGGGAAAATGATCGGTTTTAAGAAAGAGAGGTAGGAGATTGGAAGTTGAAAAGGGAGGGAAATGAGAGGAAGTGGGAAGTAAATGGGTGAAATGAAGGGAGTGGGATTTTTGATAGTTAAGAAATTTTAAAAAACCCCAGCTGGGTCGGGTCGGGTATGCTTCATTAATGACGCGACGAGTCCTCGACGACGGTCCGTCGCAATTGTGACGGTCCATCATTTCTTCCATCGCGTGTGCCCTAGTTTTGAAAATAATAGAAAGACATACCTGGCACAACAGATTCATTCGACGGTCCGTCGCAGTCGTGACGGGCCGTCGATCGGTCCATCAGTGACTGCTGCAGAGTGATTTTCTGCAGAATTTCCTAGTGATGTGCCTACAAATTTAAAACCCATTAGTAGAAAATGCTACCATTACTAGAAAGAAAAACTATAAGTATTGGGTTTCCTCCCAACAAGCTCCTGATTTAACGTCGTGGAACGACTGAGGACACTTGATTACTCAGACTTCATCAAGATGGTATGCCTCGATCACTTCTTTCGCCGATTCAGCATGCCTGAAATAGATTTTTATGTGTTCTCTATTCACCTTAAACTGCACTCCCTCCTTGGTTTCTAACTCAACTGATCCATGAGGGAATACTTGGGTAATCAAGTAAGGTCAAGTCCATTTTGACTTGAGCTTGCCCTGAAGCCAACGCAATCTAGAACTGTCTAAAAGCACCAAATCCCCAACCATAAACCCTCGTTTTTCATTTTTAGGTTATTATTCTTCTTAATTTTCTCTTAGTAGGTTATAGTAGATAAAGATTGTAGCACACCATTGTGCCTCATGGACCTACAAATGTTGAAGGTTGCTTCTTCATTGTTCAACCTAAATTTCATCTGATCCTTTTCCATATCAACTAAGGCTCTACCCGTAGCAAGGAATGGCTTCCCAAAAATAATAGGCACTTCAAAATCAATTTCACAATAAAGAATAAAAGAATCTGTCAGATATATGAACGACTCCACTATTACTAGCACATTGTGGAGTATCCCTATAGGCCTTTTCACTGTTTGATCGGCCATTAGGAGCCGCATCGCAGTGGGCTTTAGGTCACCCAAACCCAACTGCTTGTAAATTGAGAGAGGCATGAGATTTATGCTTGCCCCAAGATCACATAATGCTTTCGCAAAATGTAATGAACCGATTGTACAAGTAATACTTAACGCACCCGGATCTTCTTTCTTTTGTACGAGAGTTCTTGTAGCAGTAGCACTATAATGTTGCATTCTATCATCATCCTCGAAAGTTACCGCTCTTTTCTTTGTAACTAGATCTTTCTTAAACTTTGCATAACCGGGCATTTGTTCTAGAGCTTCTACCAAAGAGACATTGATAGAAAGCTTCTTCAACATTGTTATAAAATGCCGATATTTACTATCCTCGGTCTTTTTCACTAATCTCTGAGGAAGGGGGGTGGTGGTCTAGGCATGGGAATTACCTTTATAAGGACTTCTGCATCTTTTCAAGTGCTATTTTCTTCTTCACCACTACCCTCTACCACCTTATCATTATCCTTTCTCACCTTTTCGTCATTATACGGCAACCCGAGTAGTGATTGCCATACAGTGTTCATTATTTTTTGGATTTTGGACAGTGTTGCTAGGAAGAGTGCCCAGTTGCCGTGTGTTCACATTCGCACATAATTGGTCCATTTGCAACTCGATCTACTTAATCGATATTGCATGTGTATCGACTTTCTGCCCAATACCCTCTAAATCACTCCTTAACTCTTTAATGTTCTCATCATTAGCATCGAACCTTCTCATCATTTTGTGCAACATATCCTCAACTGGCGCCATATTATCTCCACCATCCCTAGTAGTAACTTCACAATTTGAGGAGGTACATAGGTCTCATTCCTATCATTTCTGTTACCATAGTTACCACTATTGAAGTTGTTTTCGCGGTTCTAGTATCTATCTTTGACATAATGACCCTCACGGTTATAGTTACCATAGATCCGACCTTGGTTCCCTTGACCTTTGTGCCAATTATCATGATTTGAGCCTTGAGCACTCTGTCAAAAAACCCACCGTCTGCTTATTCTCTGCATAGGAATCCTCAACAAAATAGCATTCATCATTTTGTGGTGGTTGTTTAGACAGGTAGTTAACTGCATTTATCTTTTCTGCACCCCAGTGATATGTTTTAATACAAACCCAAGCTCAGTTCTCATCTGAGCCATCACTTCACGAATCTCATCTATGGCTGGGTTGTGAGTGGATTGCAATGCGTAGGTGTTTCTCCCAGTATCTGACTTCCTAGTACTCCAAGATTTATTATTCCGGGATATTTTCTCTAACTTTTTAGCAATCTCAACATAAGGACACTCCCCATAAGAACCAACCGCTATAGTGTCCAACACCGCTTAATTATTATCATCATGTCCTCGATAGAAGTATTCCTTCATTGACTCTCTAATGAGGTGATTGGGGACGCTTCTCACAACGATGTGAATTTATCCCAAGAACTACTAACTGACTCTCCTTGTAGTTCCACAAAGTTGTTCACTCTGTCTTTGTGGTTTAGTTTCTTGGAGACCGGGTAGTAGCGTGCTAAGATTACGTCCCTCAGTGTAAGGGAGCTCAGTGAACCAAATAGTAGCCTCTCCCATCAGTGGGAGAGGAAACACTCTTAGCCCTATTACATCCAAGTCCAAGTCAGGCCTCCCTACACAACTTTTACAAACTACCCTTACCTTACCTATATGGTCATGTGGATCCTCAGAAGTTAACCCTGAAAACAAACCTCTGGCAGTGAGCATTTGCATCAGGCTACTAGTTACCACAAAGGTGTGGCTTGGTGGTACAGGGAGCAAGACAAGTGGGCGATCAGAGTCTGCTATATTGTCATATCCTCCGTAGTATTTGTGGGGCAATGGAGAGAGATTTTGTCCCCTGTTGGTTTTCACCCCGAGCATCGGGTAACAACTGACCATGAACAAAAACCGGAGCAGGGATGGTCTAGTTTATATCATCATCATTAATACCCAAGTTTCGATTCATGTTGTGTAGCGTACGCTCTAATTCGTGATCGTAGTGAAACAAGGGTTCTCTTCCTCTCCGTGTATTGGGCATACATGCAAGATAGTTCTGCAAGAACAAAAAACAATGAAACCAAGTAAAATCAAGAAAATATTGACTAAACTTTAATAATAAGTTTAAGCTAATCTAAAAGCTACTTTGCCCGGCTGTGGCGCCAAAATTTGATACGTTCAAACTTACTCCTCAAATAAGAAGTAAAGCACTCGTATCAAGTAAAGAACAAAACTAATGAGGTTGGGATCCTTCCCACGAGGAAAATAGTTCAGAGTTAACTTCAATCTATTATTACTACTATTTAGTAAATTATTTCCTTGGAAAGCAAAGAGAACAAAAGGGTTTCTTTCTTACTTCTAAATGAATGAAAATAACTAGGTAAACTAAAGGAGACAACTAACAACTTCAACTGTTTTAGTTTAATCAACTAATAAAAGTAACTAGGGTTTACAAGTTCCCCACAGGTTCATAAGTTGATAATTCTAACTATAAAAATTCTTTCCTAGTATCTTGCATGCAAAGTGATAAGTTATGTATTTCTAAATCCTTGGTCTGACATCTAGAAAGTTTCACTCCGCACCTAGGTCCGGCTACGTGTGTTGCTATACTAACCCATATCTTTACCTCATATTAAGCATCGTATTCGATATTTGACTAAGTTATTACCTCGTACCAATCAATACTTGCGTATTAGATAGTATACAATAAATCTATGTTGATAATTATTTTCCTATTATCTACCTCCTTGGTCCGGCAAGTAGAATTAAGGCGAGTTCTAACGTTGTCCATCCGTTAAAAAGACTTCTAAGCGAAAGAATTATCAATACATGCAAGACACTATTCTAGAATATTTATTTTAGTTAGGTTTTACCTCATTATTCGCCTATGGTTTCCACAACCCTATTTATGGAGTATAGTTATCCATCGTCATAATCACAATATTCAAATATGTAATATAAGAATTCATGCAATTACTTCAATGAGAAAGAATAAAATCCAGAAATTCACTTGATTAATCAACAAAAACACCAACAATAAATTACTGAAATTAATTGAAGACTAAAGATTCTCCAAAATTGTAATAATAATCACCAAGTCTAATCCAAAAAATAAGCTCACATAACCAAGAGCCTAACCCAAAAAATTAGGTTTTTCGAACTATTTATAAAAAAATAACCTAATTAAATAAATACTCTAATTGCTTGAAATCTGTCAAAACGCGGTTGGGTCGACGGACCTCGCGACGGATTGTCGTGGTCACGACATTCCGTCATGGACTCCGTCATTCCATACTTATGCAATTTTTTCTGCTGCTCTCTTCATTACCCTTGACGGCAGGTATGGCAGATTGTCACAGGCACAACGGTCCGTCAGGGGGTCTCCATTCCATTACACTTGAACTCTTGGAATTTGGGTACTGGGACTACTTCTCTGATCTTCATGACGAACCAGCAGGACGGACCGTCATGGCTACGATGGCCTATCACGCACTCTGTAACCCCACACTTGGTAAGGCTTCCCCATATTCCTTCATTACCTGCACTACGATGCCACCTATGAATTGTCACGGGCACGACGGACTGTCACAAGCTTCGTAGGTGGTACTTTTCTGCATTTCTTGCTCAAAAACCTTCGAATTCATATTTTAGACAGATTTCCTGCAAATAAAGAGAAACTTACATAAAAATTAGTACAAAAAGGCTTTTGGAAACGTTAAACTTAAGCAAAAAGTATTAAAAATACCGTGAAACCACGGTATATCAACACCCTCAACTTAAATTTGTTGTTTATCATCAAGTGACTCACTATGACTCAATATATAATCTTTGTAAAATAGTATCCATGTTTTATCTTTCGCAATCATTTGTCTGTCAATCCTGATTAGTCTCATCATATTTATGCATGCTATCACTATGTGGCTTGAATTATATGGAATCAGACCATCACACAGACTCACCATGCACTAACACCTATCCTCTTCAATTTCTCACCGAGGTGCTAATATTTTCGATATTGCAACTAGTGTCCCCACTTCAAAACAATATCCTCATTTTTCACACAACGATTTCGGTTTGAGTATAAGGATTACTTTTCTACACTCACTCTCAGAACAGATTCACAACTCATTCATACATTCACTACTTTGTGGCACTACAAGGAGAGTCAGTTAGTAGTTCTTGGGATAGATTCACCTCGTTTTTGAGAAGCATTCCCAATCACCGCATAGATGATGAGTCACTTAAGGAATTCTTCTATTGGAGACATGATGATAATAATAAAGTGGTGTTGGATACTATAGCGGGTGGTTCTTATGGGGAGTGTCCTTATGTTGAGATTGCTAAAAAGTAAGAGAAAATCTCCCGAAACAATAAATCTTGGAGTACTAGGTAGTCAGATACTTGAAGAAACACTTACGCAATGCAATCCGCTCACAACCCAGCCTCAGATGAGATTCGTGAAGTGATGGCTCAGATGAGAACTAAGCTTGGGTTTGTATTAAAACATATCACTAGGGGAGCAGAAAAGATAAATGCAGTTAACTACTTGTCTAAAAAACCACCACCAAATGATGAATGCTATTTTACGGAGGATTCCTATATAGTGAATGAGCAGATGGGGGGTTTTCGACCGAGTGCCCAAGGCTCAAATCAGGATAATTGGCGCCAAGGTCAAAGGAACCAATGTCGGATCTAAGGTAACTATAATCGTGAGGGTCATTCTGTCCGATATGGAAACTACAACTGCGACAAAAACTTCATCATGGGTAACTATGGTAACAGAAATGATAAGAATGGGACCTATGTCCCTCCTTAAAATCATGAAGTTACTCCAAGGGATGGTGGATATAGTATGGGGCGAGTTGAGGATATGTTGCACAAAATGATGAGAAGGTTCGATGCTAATGATGAGCACATTAAAGAGTTAAGGAGTTATTTAGCGGGTATTGGGCAGAAAGTCTATACACATGCCATATGGATTAAGTAGATCTAGTTGCAAATGACCCAATTATCTGTGACTGTGAACACACAGCAACCGGGCACTCTTTCTAGCAACACTGTCCAAAATACAAAAAATGATGGACACTATATGGTAATCACTACTTGGGGTGGTAAGCAAACCATTGACCCATCTATACCGTCTAATGAGGAAAAGGTGACAAAGTATAATGATAAGGTGGTAGAGGGTAGTGGTGAAGCAGAAGATAGCACTGGAAAAGATGCATAAGTCCTTATAAATGTAATTCCCATCCCTAGACCACCACCACCCTTTACTAAGAGATTAGTGAAAAAGTCCTAGGATGGTAAATATCGGCGTTTTATAACAATGTTGAAGCACTTTTCTATCAATGTCTCTTTGATAGAAGATCTAGAACAAATGTCCGGTTATGCAAAATTTATGAAAAATCTGGTTACAAAGAAAATATTGGTCACTTTCGAGGATGATAGAGGAATGCACCATTGTAGTGATATTGCTACAAGATCTCTCGTACAAAAGAAAGAAGATTCGGGTGCGTTCACTATTCCTTGTACAGTCGGTTCATTATATTTTGCGAAAGCATTGTGTGATCTTGGGGCAAGCATAAATCTCATGCCCCTCTCGCTTTAAAAGAAGTTGGGTTTGGGTGACCCAAAGCCCACTGCTATGCGGCTACTAATTGCCGATCGAACAGTGAAAAGGCCTATAGGGATACTCCACGATGTACTAGTAAAAGTGAAGTCGTTCATATTTCTGACAGATTTTGTTATTCTTGTTTGTGAAGTCAATTTTGAAGTGCCTATTATTCTTGGGAGGCCATTCCTTGCTACGGGTAGAGCCTTAGTTGATATGGAAAAGAGGCAGATGAAATTTTGGTTGAACAATGAAGAAGCGACCTTCAACATTTGTAGATCCATGAGGCAGAGTGGTGAGGAGCTCCAATTGGTATATTCTATATCCTACAAAGAAAATATGAAGAAGGATAATGACCTAAGAATTGAAAAATGAGATTTTATTGTTGGGGATTTAATACTTTTAGACAGTTCTAGGCTGCGTTAGCTTCCGGGCAAGCTCAAGTCCAAACGGACTGGCCCTTACTTGATTACCCAAGTATTCCCTCATGGAGAAGTTGAGTTAGAAACCAAGGAGGGAGTACGGTTTAAGGTGAATGGACAACACATACAAATCTGTTTCGGGCATGCTAAATCGGCGAATGATGTGATCGTGGCATACGGTATTGATGAAGTCTAATTAATCAAGTGTCCTCAATCGTACCGCGACGCTAAATCAGGCGCTTGTTGGGAGGCAACCCAATACTTATAATTTTTCTTTCAAGTAATGGTAGCATTTTCTACTAATGGGTTTTAAATTTAAAGGCACATCACGAGGAAATTCTGCAGAACATCACTATGCAGCAGTCACTGACGGACCCATCGACGGCCCGTCACAACCGCGACAGACCGTCGCATGAATCCGGCATGCCATGCACGTCTTTCTGTTATTTTCAAAACAAGGAAACATTGTACGAAACTAATGATGGACCATCACACTGCAACGGACCGTCGTCGAGGACTCGTCGCGTCATTAATGAAGCGTACTCGTCGATGTCTGCGCAAACAGTGTCGACCACATCCTGAAGGGTCGACACATCCACCGCTTCGTGGTCTCTTTCAGCGATGGCTCACGCAAGAATTTGACATCTTTGACGATTTACCACCGGTAGTAAAACTCGGCGGTTAGAGGGGTACGGTTGGCATCAACATCCTCACCGTATAGATACCGGCGGATGACAGGTAGGGGATAGCAACCTGAATGCCACATACTCGAACATGCTCCATTGGGGCCTATTTGGCTGGGGCTGCCTGTGTATCAATCTGCGATCCAAGAGTAGCCACGTGGGAGGCGTAGAACTCTCGGACCAATTCTTTATTACAACGGCAAAATGAACGCGTTGTCCACTCCAGTCGATGTCTGGTGAAGAGATTGTGGATCTCTGGCATAGTCGGGCGACTTCCCGTAAGGACCCACCGCTTCAATGTAAGGTTCTGTGTCATAGTTCCTTTGTCATTCAAAAACTTTGCGTCTAAATAAACTTTATATTGCCCGTTGACTCACCACCGGTTTGGTTGGTCGGCAAGCGGGGTGAGATCACAAATCGGTAAATCGGGTGTGGATTCAGAACTGTCAGCCTCATCAGACGAGGCAGACTGTGCAGCTGTGGTAGATACAGGCACCTCAACAAATCCAGAGGCTTCCTCCGACCATGAAACTCCTACGGAGCCAGACGCTCCCCAGCAAGAACAAAGTCTCCCTCCAAAGAGAAAGAAAAATTTGAAATGATTCCTTTGCAGGCTTTCTTAATTCTTGCTCTAGATAAAGAATATGAAGGTTATGAGATTAAACATCTTTTAAAACCTTTCTATACTAATAGGAATTATGTTGATTTAGGTAATTTCTTAAAAACTAGAAAATATTATGAATTTATCTTGGTGGACACAAGATCAGTAGATATTGAACATGAGTTAGCATATATGTCTGACCCAGACAGTATAGCTTACTCGAAGTTCACTATAAAAAAGATTTTATAACCTTTTTCTTTGCCTGTTGACCATATTAAAACCCCTCTAAATCTTTCTAAAAGATTTAATCCTCAAACCTATAATTGGTATGACTACAAATATACCTGGGTAAACTTGTAGTATGTTAGACCAACAACCCATACTTGGTTTGTTAAATATTGTAAAGAAGTTGAAGCTTCTACTATCGCCTCGTGGTTCTACGAATGGTGGAGCTGGTTTGGCAGAAATAAACAAGTTATGACTCGAAGTTTTACTGAGAAGTATACTCAGTTCAAAATATATGAAGGCATATCAACAATGCCAGAGAATATAAAACTATGTAAGTATTTTATTAAGAAACGTTAATCTTACATTATAAGTTGGACGTTTGTTATTGCAGATTTCGATAGGACTAAATTCTTATCAAATGAAATAAGGATTAAAGGTTGGTCGCCAGCAAATAAAGATAGTCCTTCTCCTTCTAAGAAGAAGAGTTTATCAAGTCCTTCACCCTCTAAGAGTGAACTAAAGAAAAGGTTAGAAAAGACCTTGTCTGAATTAGAGAATGAACCAGACGAAGAAGCCATTACCAGGCTTCTTGACGAAGCTTTATCACAAAGTGATGATAATGGAGACATGTTAAAACCTAAAGCCTTGGCAAGGTCCTATCTAAATTCATTTGATTAATGTCTAATTGAGATATTAAAATCGGAATAATTAGTCTTTCGGATAGCGATCATTAAAGATCAGAATTATCTAGAAAGAGGTAAAGGAGTCTCAAAGAGACGGAATCTTTATCATATTAATCAGATGGACCCAGATGACCAACAGTATTGGCAAAATCTTTATCAGCAGTGACCGACAAAGCAAAAGGTCCTTAAAGATAAAGATGCTTTAAAAAAGGGAGCAGTAGTTGACAGTGATACAGTAAAAAACAACTGTAAAAGAAAATGCTTTCACAAAAGCAAATATAAGGTTTTGAGATTCCTTTTATCTTTTCAAGTGTATATAAGACTTTGTATTTTTACATTAAGAGCATCGGAAAAATTAAGCAATACAAAATTTTCTTTAAATCTCTCTATCTGTGTAAACATTATGCAAAATATTATGGAATAAAGATTTTTAAATTTGTAAGTTCCTTTCTTCTTCCTCTATTTTGTAATTTTATACTTTTCGCAACTAGATCCTTTTATGGTATTAGAGCCATGTTAATGACATTAGTTGTTAGCATGAGTAGCTAAATCTTTTGGTTGTCTAGGCTGTTAGAAATCATGTGATTATTAAGATAATAAAATAATCTTAACTTAGTAATTATCCAGCTTATGAATTATTATATTTGATTCATATAGTAATCTTAAGAGTTTATCTCCGTTATTATCTTATATAATATTTTAGTTAATTTCGATTAAAGCAAGTTAAAGGCCATGGTTTCCATTTATCATGTTGAGGTTTTGTCTTCGCATAATCTGAGTATGCCGATTAATCCCCGGCTTAAGGACTTGGTTAGCCTGAAACTAGATCAGTGTAAGTCCAGCAAGACCCATGGGGGCAGGCAACCGATCTTTTTGTAATCGGTCCTACAATATGACTTGCCAAAGACATATAATATCCAACATGTGTGATATAAGTTGAGTAACTTCCAAGGCCAATTTAATTGTTAAATCATAGTTAACCTTTGTATTATCTAGATAATCACTTCCTTAATCTCTTTAGATTTACAAGAATCATAGTTAATTTTTCATTAGTCTGATATTCTTTGTTAAAATTATTCTTATTTCTTAACTTATCCTTGACGTTCTTTCATTCCTAAAGACAACTGCTTGTTCTCATGAATATCAAAAAAATTGTACTATATCTAAAGAAGATATGCGTTTACAAAATTGGTACATTCCTAAAGAATCGATTAATAACACTTACCAAATAGGTAATTTTAGTTTGTTTAAAAGTTTTAACATAAAAACTTGCAAATATACTTCTGCAATTAATAACTCTTTAGAGACTATTAAATTGTTGATTGCTGTTGACATTGACAGGTATAAGAAGGAATTTAGATTTCTTCATATTGGTCTTGTACAGGTTTCTGTTAAACCCCTTTTACGTAAAGGCTTAAATACTCCTATTAGTTTAATGCTTAGAGATGCTAGACTCCTCAATGTTGATGATTCGTTATTAGGAATCTTAGAAAGTAATCTAACTCAGGGGCCATATTACTTCAAATGTTATCCTAATTTCTCTGTAGAGATAGAAGACCCAAATATTCTTGATACCTTGACACTTAATGTCAAAACCAAGAATATGAATAGCAAATTAGGAACCAGAGATTCAGCTGTAATATATCGGGTATATTACAAGCTAATGAAAACCACTATTCCCCAAAAGAAATTAACTCTAGTCCCAAAGGTGTGACTATGCTTATCGAATCAAACAAAGAGCATTGCACTACTTTTTGTGCCCAGAATGTTAAAGTGGAATGATATTCTTTCGGAATAAAGTTGGAAGTTTGAATCTATCACTGAACCCCTTCCTGTTTAGCCTTCTAGGTCTTCCCTTGAAGGTATTCTTCAATTTGCAGACGGATCTGGTAACCTTAAGTTTCTTAGATCCAATTCTTTCAGCCATGAGTCCTCCACTAGAATAATGTCTATGGATAGACCTTCTACTTCAAAGACCCGTGAGGGAGAGGAAGATTTGTATGAAACTATTGAAGTTTCTAAACAACAAGGTAAGTTCCGCGGGGTAGATTTCACCCAAACCATCCCCAAGATTTATTATGACTCTTTTTTTGCAGGAAGTCCTACTCCTAGTGAAATAAAAGCTCTTTCTCATAATAAAAAGGATTCTATAGGAGTTATTAAGTGAATCGACAAATTTACTCCTAACACAAAAAAGATTAATAAGTGGTGGATGAGCCCTAAGCATGTTTTGAATAAAGCTTGATATGTTGATACATACACAAAAAATCAGAGAGTCCTGTTCAAGGACAAATGGTTTAGGATATGAAGATATTCAAAACATAAATTGAGTTCTTCAAATGGTTTGAATCTACGGGCCAAATCGGTGAATGTAATTCATCGCTTCCGGTTTTGGTTAACAGATGGCATACCAAAGACAAGGTTGTCGAAAGTATTACTCCTCCTCTTGAAGGCATAAACATCCCTTATAGAAAAGATGTTTTGAAAGCAACTCATTTAAAAAAACCTTCATAACATAAAGAAAACAACTTTGTTACTATTGAAGAAATAAACAAAGTCTTTGACCAAAATAATTATACTAACCAGGTCCTTCATGTTTTTTCCAAACAAATTGAGGACTCAAAGTATAAGTATAGTGGTACCAGCCTGATTGGTAACAAACCTAGTTCCTCCAAATCAGTTTTCAACCTATAAACTAATACTATCTTCAAAATCCATAAATTTTCCCCAAAATATTTCCCCAAGACAGCTAATGACTTCAACAACTCTCCAGAAATCCTAGAAAGGATTAGTGAGAAACTTAAAAGGATTATGATTTCTCAGGGTGATAAGGTTGGATCTATACCATAAAAGGATCTAGTTGCGGAAAGTATAAAAGGACAAAATAGAGGAAGAAGAAAAGAACTTACAAAATTCAAAAGCTTTATTCCATGATATTTTGCATACTGTTTACTGAGAGAGAGCATTCAAGGATATTTTGTATTGCTTAATTTCACCGATGCTCTTAATGTAAAAATACAAAGTCTTATATAGACTTGAAAAGTTAAAAGGAATCTCAAAGCCTTCTTCTGATTGGTTGTAGAGGATTGCCTTATCTGTTCCTCATCTTTGCTTTTGTGAAAGCATTTTCTTTTACAGTTGTTTTTTACTGTATCACTGTCAACTTCTGCTCCCTTTTTGAAAGCATCTTTATCTTTAAGGACCTTTTGCTTTGTGGGTCACTGCTGATAAAGCTTTAGCCAATCCTGTTGTTCATCTGGATCCATCTGATTAATATGATAATGATTCTGTCTCTTTGAGACTCCTTTACCTGTTTCTAGATAATTCTGATCTTTTATGATCTCTACCTGAAAGACTAATTATTCTGATTTTAATATCTCAATTAGACATTAATCAAATGGATTTAGATAGGACATTGACAAGGCTTTAGGTTTTAACATGTCGTCATTATCATCACTTTGTGATGAAGCTTCGTCAAGAAGACTGGTAATGGCTTCTTCGTCTGTTTCATTCTCTAATTCAGACAAGGCCTTTTCTAACCTTTTCTTTAGTTCACTCTTAGAGGGTGAAGGGCTTGATAAACTCTTCTTCTAAGAAGGATAATGACAATTTTATAATCCATTGTGCTTAACAATTTAAAAAAAAAACATTTAAATGTTTAAAATGAGAATCAATGTCCTCGAAAAAGATTAATACATAATCAATATAAACAATTGAAATATGACTAGTATGATTGAATATAGAATTCATAATATTTTAAAATTCTGATGGGGCATTTTTAAGCCCAAAAGGAATGACGTTCCATTCATATTGTCCAAACGGGACATTGAAAGTTGTTTTATATTTATCTTGTTCAGCAATTTGAATTTGCCAAAATCCATATTTTAAATCAAATTTACTATTAACATTAGCTTTAAAAGTTCATTTTAAAAGATCCCTTTTGTTAGGAATCGGATAACGAATCCACGTTAAAACTGAGTTTAAGGGTTTGTAATTATTAACAAGTTTAGGGGAACCTCGTTCTTGTTCAGCTGCGTTGTTAACATAAAATGCTGAACAACTCCAAGGTGATTTTGAGGGAAGAATAATTTTATTATTCAAAAGAGCAAGAATTTCTTTCTTACAGATCTCCATTAAATCATGTTTCATTTGAATTGTAAATCAATAATATGGGATTTTCGATCCCAAAAATGCGTTTGGAAATTCTGAGCAAATTTCACTTTCAAAATTCTATTGAAGGCTTGAAATTTTAGCAACCATTCCGGGGATTTTTAAAATTTTCTCAATTTTCTTAAATTGACTATCCTCTTTTAAAAAACAAATCTGATTGATTTTAAATGCAGTTTGTTTATGCAAAAATTTACTTTCTTCAAAAGAAAGTGTCTTGATAAAAGGAAAGGAAATTTCTTTTCCTAAAATTTTTGTTTTGATAGATTCAAAATCTGAAATATAAGGTTTGATGTGTGTAATGAATGGTATACCAAAAATAATCTCCTCATTAATTTTTTTAGTTATGACAAAATCATTAGCATGGCTAATACCGTCACTGCAGATATGAGCATTTGAAAGTTTATAATTTATACAGATACGCTCACCAGTCGCTCTATATAACTTTGTAGTTCCCTTATGGAGGTACTTGGTTGGGATAAGACATTCAACAATGCAATTACGATCTGCACCACTGTCTAACAAAGAAATTTTGTTAAGTACAAAATTAGAATTAACTACCAACTTAATCATAATGTGAGAACTCTGAGGACTCACCTTAGTGATCATACTAATACCTGCATCATCAATACCTTTAGGTGAGGACGGGGTTGATTGATTAGAAGAGTTGTTATCTTCATCTTCGTTATCAGAAGTAGCAATCCCTTTTCCTTTAAGAGATACTTCAGCATCCTTAAGCAATTGTTGTGCTAAAGCATCAATTTCGATTTTATTAAGTCTTGACTTAACTTCTCGAACTTCTTCTTTGAGGGAGTTAACCTCTGCTCGAAGAAAATTAATAGAAGGTTCTTCCTTCTTATCTGTATATCTTTGCATGATTTGTTTCATGCTGAAAGGAATTACATTTCTTGTAATTCCGTTTCTTTCTGTTTAGTGACAAGCTTTTGAAGCTCCAAAATATAGGTTCTTCGGGCATCATTATCTTTGACGTGCTCAATAGTTGCAAATAAGATTTCTACAGAGTCTTCAGAGAGAACTCTAACAGATTGGCTATCACAATGACAAAATGCTCCTTGGAAATTGCACTTATGTCCACTACCTTGAGCACTATCTTGAGGAACATTGAGGAACTCCTCGTCTTAAGTTTCTTCTTCTTCTAAAGAGGAAGACGAATCTGATTCTTATTCGTTTAATATCGACATAAATTTTTCTTTAGTTTCTTCATCTATTTGAAGAAGATTGAACTTCTTCCCTTTTTTCTTGTTTCTAGGAAAATCAGGAGACTTGTGTCCGGACTGTCCACAAGTCCAACATTTTTCTTCGTTAGAAGTGTTGCGAGAAGTTTTCTTACTTCTGTTTCCTTTAGAATATCTTTTTTCTTTTTAGGATCTTCTCTTAGGTGTTGATTTTCCAGATCGTTCTTTCTTTGAGATATTTTTTGCAGTTTGGTGTTTTAGACTTGGGAAACCAAAGTCTTGACAGAAACTACCAAGTTCATTACTTGAAAAAAATTTATCTTTCTTAAGCTGTTCTTTTAGCTTTAAATCAGTACATAGCTCCATTGATATGAAATGAATCAATCTTGTAAGTTCTCCATAAGTTATTTCTGAATATGGAATTTTACCTTCACATTGATCTCTTATTTTTTATCGAACCTTTTCTGAAAAATGGGGAGGTAATCCACTAAGGAATCTCTCCTTCCAATAATCATTGTTGCAGTCATCTCTTAGCATGACCTTAGTAATAAAAAAATCTTTATACCATCTCAAATCTGTCAATTTCTTGCAGTAAAGATTGTTTAATATTTCCAAACTTCTATCTTGAAATAATCGTGGTTCTCCCACGAAATGTTTGGCAATGTTGTAAAGAAGAGTTGCAGTTGCATCTTCAACTACTTCTAAGAAGTAGTAGTTTGACCTCCTTCAGTCTTAACAACATTCTTGCTTGCAACATCATCAAGGATCTCATTTTTATTTCGTTCTGTGAGATAATTATCCCACCAATTTCTTAGAGTACCTGTAAAACCCGCAACTATCCTATTAGCTTCTTGCTTATCGGTGGCGCTCTTCCATTTATAGGTTGTGATATTCATGCCCATCTCTTGGAGTTTTTAATAGATTTGACCATCATCCATACCATATATATTCCATTTTACTTACCTGTACCATCTGCAACACTCTGGGATGCATATTGTTCTTATCGAACTGGATATCTAGAAAAGAAGGTCTGGGATAAAAGTTTTGGAGTGAGGAATTCTATCTTTAATGTCTCCAACTTATCCCCCTGAGAAATCTTAATCCTTTTAAGTTGCTCACTATCTCTTTCAAGGATTTCTGGAGAGTTGTTGAAGTCATTAGCTGGCTTGGGGAAATCTTCTGGGAAAATATATGGATTTTCAAGATATGATTATTTTATAGGTTGAAACCTGATTTGGAGGAGCTGGGTTTGTTACAGTTGAAGTAAATTGGCCTCTAAGTTAGATTACTTTCTAAGATTCCTAATAACGAATCATCAACATTGAGGAGTCTAGCATCTCTAAGATTTAAACAAATAGGAAATTTAAGCCTTTACAGAAAAGGGGTTTAACAGCAACATGTACAAGACCAATATGAAGAAATTTAAATTCCTTCCTATACCTGTCAATGTAGCAGCAATGAACAATTTAATAGTCTCTAAAGAGTTATTAAATGCAGAAGTAGATTCGCAAGTTTTATATTAAAACTTTTAAACAAACTAAAATTACCTATTTGGAAAATCTTATTAATCGGTTCTTTAGGAATGTACCAATTTGTAAAAGCATATCTTCTTTAGATATAATACAATTAACAGATTTACAATATTGTTTCTATTAATGAGACAAGCAGTTGTCTTTAGGCATGAAAGAACGTCAAGGATAGTTAAGCAATATAAGAATAATTTTAACAAAGAATATCAAACTAAGGAAAAATTAACTATGATTCTTGTAAATCTAAAGAGATTAAGGCAGTGATTATCTACATAATACAAAGGTTAACTATGATTTAACAATTAATTGTCCTTAGAAGTTACTCAACTTATATCAATGCATGTTGGATATTACACGTCTTTGGCAAGTCATATTGTAGGACGGATTACCAAAATATTGGTTGCCTGCCCCCATGGGTCTTACAGGACTTACAATGATCTAGTTTCAGGCTAAGCAACTCCTTAAGCCGGGGATTAATCGGCATACTCAGACTTATGTAGAGACAAAACCTCAACATGATAAAAGGAAACCATGGCATTTAACTTGCTTTTAATCGAAGTTAACTAAAATATTATATAATATAATAACGGAATAAACTCTTAAGATTACTATAGGAATCAAATATAAAAAATCATAAGCTGGATAATACTAAGTTAAGATTATTTTATTATCTTAATAATCACATGATTCCTCGCTTGTTTTTCTCAAATTCTCAGGTATGTGTCTCTGATTTCTACCCATTTACATTGCATTTTTGTTATCAATTAGTATTAGCCTATTTCTTATTGATGGGTTCATTCTTTAATACATATTCTGTCTAACCTAAGTTGGAATCCTCAAAATTGCCTTGTTAAAACTCTAGACATAGGTGCTTTAGCATTGCTAGTTTAAAAGTATTTGGGTTAGACAAATATAGGTTAAAACACTAACAATTCCATTTGGGTCATAGGGGATGAATGGGGAATTCCAAGTTATGTCCTGCATAACCGTTATGACAGTCAGAAACCCATCTCCTAAGGGTCTCCATACTTTTTCCAAGTGTCCTCTTACGGACACCTACGACGGACCATCAAACCCTCGACAGTCCGTCTTGCACATACCGTCATGACGGTCAAAGACCCCTGTCCTAAGGGTCCCAATTCTTTTTTTCTAAGTGACCCACGACAGACATCGACGACGGACCATCATCATCACAATTGTCCGTCCTCCTTATCCGTCATACTTGTCAAAGACTTTCCTTTAGGGGTCTCCATATAAACATACTTCAAGTAAGACATGACAAACCCCATGACGGTCCGTCGTACTCACAACGAGCCATCTCTTGGTCCGTTGTGTTTCCTGTTACTATAGAAATGTCATTACATCTTAACTCTTTTATTTATTTTTTGTCGTTTTGCTTGTCTTGTTTGATCCTTCTAGTACTAATATTGATTCTTTACATGTACTATCAATTATGGAACCGAAATAAGATCGAGTCTACGCAAGTGGGCGATCGAAGTCTATCGCCCTGTCTGCCCGCTTGGTCATTGGCTATGATGATGAGTGTGACCCCGAGTACGCACACCCAGGCACTTTCACCCTATCCTGAGTTGAACGTACTGCCTGAGCCACACCAAAAAGGTGGCATCCGGCATAGTCACTGCCTCTCAATCTTATGAGGAGCGAACACTGACTAGCACACCTTCAGGGTCAGCTACTCATGAAGAAGGAGCGTCTGGCTTCTTATGAGTTGCATGGTCGGAGGAAGCCTCCGGATCTGCTGAGGTCCCTATAGCTGCCACAGCTGTACATTCTTCCTCGTTTGATGAGGCTGAAATTTTTGAATCCACACCCGACTCACTGACTCGTGCTCTCACCCCAGTTGCCGACCAACCCAACCAGTGGTGTGTCCACGGGTAGTATCAAGTTTATTCAAATGCAAAGTTTTGAATGACAAAGTAGTCATGACACGGACCCTTACATTGAAGTGGTGGGTCCTTAAGGGAAGTCGCCCGACTATTTTAGAGATCCACAATATCTTCACCAGACATCGACTGGAGTGGACAATGCGTTCGTTGGGCCATTATAGTGAAGAGGTGGTCCGAGAGTTTTACTCCTCCTACGTGGCTACTCTCGGATCATAGATTGATAGACGGGCTGCCCCACCAAATAGGCCACACTGGAGCATGTCCGAGTATGTGGCATTCAGGTTGCTATATCCTTACCTGCCATCCGCCGTTATCTATACAACGAGGATGTTTATGCCAACCGTACCCCTCTCACCGCCGAGTTTGACTATCGCTGGCAAATTGTCAAAGATGTCCAATTCTTGCGTGAGCCATCGCTGAAAGAGACCACGAACCATGGATGTGTCGACCCTTAAGGATGTGGTCGACAGTCTTTGCGCAGACATCGATATGATCTTATATGCTAGGGTGCCTGAGTCTGAGGCCCCTTCTACAGAGCCTGCTGAAGGCACAGTGGTGGCGGCCTTATTTTCCACTTCTGAGATTCTACCACCTCCCCCTCGATATCATGCCAAGAAGCGTAGGGGTCGACAGGAGGATGAGGCTCAAGCACGGAATAAAGAGCGCTGTGAGATGGAGGCTGCGGGGAGAGCCTTGTTTGCTGATGAAGAGGCATGTCGGGTGAGGGTCGTAGAGTCAGTTGCTGGGGCATCTAGCTCCAGAAATGTGGAGATAGCGGGAGGCATTGCTGACAGTGTTGTTAATTTTGAGGACACTACTGAGGGTGTCCTAATTACAGAGGTAGTGGGTTCCGGGGAACCAGGCCCACCAGCTTGCTGATCGTCGGTGCTTTGCGCCCCAGGTTTGCTTCACCTACCACGGTTGTATTTCATTTGTTATGCATTGGGTACAATTGCATGAATTTTTGGTTGGGGGTGGGGTAAATGGAAAGTGAGTGCTAGGGTGAATTCTGAGTAGAATAATTCACTATCCCCTTTTGGGATTTTCTTGCATGTGTTCTTTTTTGCCAAGAGGCTGATTATTTTTACTGTTGAACCAACATGTCTATATCTTGTGTACATAGTTTAATTCTGAAGCATGATGACTAAAATGATATACTGATGAAATTAAAATGTTGCATGACTAGTCATAGTAATTGATAAATGTGTCGCTCTAAGCATGACATAAAGGTACACCACTACATGACCCTAAGTCTAAAATTCAAAGTAAGTATCTTATAATTTGGTAGAGTAATGAGATGTCAAGTGAGTGTGAGGAAGATTTGAATAGTCCACTATTTGTACTGAGCTAGAACTTGCCTGTTTAGCCTATATAAAAAAAACAAATGAAATTAATCCTTCTTTGATCCAAATTATTTGAACCTAAATAAGACCTTTATTTTTCACCCCAACTAATCTTTTCTGAGAATAATATGTTGGCCCTGGTCCCTCTTTGGACATGTGCACCTCATCTTATGCCAAAAGCATAAGTTGAGTTGAGGGTGGCTAATGCAGTAAACAACCTTTTTATGGCCCTGAACTAACTTTGGATATTGTGTACTTTGACTCATGGCAAAGCCATAAATTGAGGGTGGATATTATGAGGAATGTTTGGAAAGTGGTGTTTAAATAACAAAGAGAGAGAAAGAACAAAAGTAAAGTGACTCAAGAATCAGTTGAAAGATAAGTGAAATAAAAAAAATACAATAAATACAAGAAATAAAAGAAGAGAGTCACTTACACAAATGAAGAAAGAAGGGTAAATAGCAAGGTAAAAAAATATGGGAAATTGGGAGAAATAAAATGATGAAAAGAGGTATGTTTGGACGATATGTCAAGGAGGGCAAAAAGTCACTAAAGTATACCCAAATATACCCTACCTAACCCTGAGCCTATGTTACAAGCTAATAAAGTCCTATCGTGATCCTAAAAAAAGTTGTATAGAGAACTTAAAGCATAGAAAATAAGGGCAAGCTTATGGCAATATGTATGAATGAGTTGTGAATCTGTTTTGGGAGTGAGTGTTGAAAAGTAATCCTTATACTCAAACTGAAATCGTTGTGTGAAAAATGAGGATATTGTTTTGAAGTGAGGACACTAGTTGCAATACCAGAAATATTAGCACCTCGGTGAGAAATTGAAGAGGATAGGTGTTAGTGCATGGTGAGTCTGTGTCATGGTCTGATTCCACATAATTCAAGCCTAATAGTCATAGCGTGCATAAATATGATGAGACTGATCGGGATTGATAGCTAAATGATTGCGAAAGATAAAACATGGATACTATTGTACAATGATTTTGTATTGAGTCATACTGTGTATCTTGAGGATAAACAACAAATTTAAGTTGAGGGTGTTGATATATCGTGGTTTCACGGTATTTTTAATACTTTTTCCTTAAGTTTAGTGTTTCCAAAAGCCTTTTTGAACTAATTTTTATGTAAATTTCTCTTTATTTCAGGAAATTTGTCTAAAAGATGAATGCGGAGGTTTTTGAGAAAGAAATGCAGAAAAGTACCACCTAAGGAGATTCTGACGGTCCGTTGTGCCCGTGATGGTTCTTAGGTGGCATCGTAGTGCAGCTGCTAAAGAAAGATGGGGAATTCTGACCAAGTGTGGGGTTACAGAGTGCGTGACGGGACGTCATAGCCATGACGGTCTGTCCTGCTGGTCGTCATGAAGATCAGAGAAGTTGTCCAAGTACTCCATTTCCAAGATTCAAGTGTTATGGAACGGAGACCACCGACGGACCATTGTGCTTGTGACGATCCGGCATACCTTCCGTCGAGGGTAATGAAGAGAGAAGCAGAAGAAATTGCATAAGCATGGGACGAAGGAGTCCGTAACGGCCCGTCGTGACCACGACGATCCGTCGCGAAGTCCATCGACCCTGCCGCATTTTGACAGATTTCCAGCAAATAGAGTCCTTATTTAATTAGGTTTTTATTTTTTTAAAAAAAGTTTGAAAAACCTCATTTTTGGGGTTAGACTCTTGGTTATTTGAGCTTATTTTTTGGATTAGATTTGATGAATATTATTACACTTTTGGAGAATCTTTAGTCTTCAATTAATTTCAGTAATTGATTGTTGGTGATTTTTGTTGACTAATCAATTGAACTTCTGGATTTTATTCTTTCTCATTGAAGTAAGTGCATGAATTCTTATATTACATATTGGAATATTGTGATTATTACTATGGGTAACTAAACTCCATAACTAGGGTTGTGGGAACCATAGGCGAATAATGAGGTAAAACCTAACTAAAATAACAATTCTAGAATAGTGTCTTGCATGTATTGATAATTCTTTTGCTTAGAAGTCTTTTTAACAGATGGCCAACGTTAGAACTCGCCTTAATGCTACTTGCCGGACCAAGGAGGTAGATAATAGGAAAAGAATTATCAACATAGATTTAGTGTATACTATCTAATAGGCTAGTATTGATTGGTACGAGGTAATATCTTAGTCAAATATCAAATACGATGCTTAATATGAGGTAAAGGTAAGGGTTAGTATAGCAACACACGTAGCCGGACCAAGGTGTGGAGTGAAATTTTCTAGATGCCGGACCAAGGATTTAGATATACATAACTTATCACTCTGTATGCAAGAGACTAGGAAAGAATTGTTATAGTGAGAATTATCAAGTTATGAACCTGTGGAGAACACATAAACCCTAGTTACTTTTATTAATTGATTAAACTACAACATTTGAAGTTGTTAGTTGTCTCCTTTAATTTATCTAGTTATTTTCATTCATTTATAAGTAAAAAAAAACCCTTTTATTGTCTTTTGTTTCCAAGGAAATAATTGATTAAATAGTATTAATAATAGATTGAAGTTAAGTCTGAACTATTTTCCTACTGGGAACGATCCCAACCTCATTAGTTGGGCTCTTTACTTGATACGAGCGCTTTACTTCTTATTTGAGAAGTAAGTTTAATCGTATCATATATGCATAATATTAACTTCCTAAGGCTACTATTGATGCAAACTAGAGCAAGGCATAGGTAGATTACCATATCCCTACCTAAGCTAAGTCAAACTCCTCAAGTCTCTTTAGTTAGTTTATACTCCATTACTTTATTTTAGTTTAGGGGACTCTTGAATTAACCATCATAGACCACATGAGCTAAATGTGGAATCCGTGTCATAAAACCTTACACCGATGGAAGGTCATTTACCGGCCAAGGTAAAAACCAATATAAACATAGCTTTCTATATGGATCCATTCGCTAGTCTTCCTATGGTGGAAATACAGTTCAAGAACTAAGAGATAGGTATTCCCTCTTCGTACTGTGTGGTAGTTGGGCCTCTTCTCATGGGAATCCCTAGAATGAAATATCCCTCAAAGGGGAAGTTAACATCACATGGGCAATTATAGGGTGAATTTTTTCTCTTCATGAAAAGTCATCACATCCTGTTGTCAAGTTCACTCGGTACTACGCTAAGTCCCTTTATTGAAATGTCTTTAAATATTCATTAACAATTCTAACTTAGTTTAGTTCAAAGGGTCTATCCCTTGAATAAACATCATCATCATAGCTAAATAAGAAATGCATGAGTAATAGTCCTTTCATCACAATTCATATAAGTGAGGTTAACACTTTACATATCACATAATAATAGGGAAAAATTATACACATAACAATTATCATAATTCAAAAATCAACATGATAATAAAGTTAGAAGAGTCACTATATCATAATTCAACACTAAACAAAAGCTTTGAAACATGATACTTACGCCAATCTTCTTAACCAAGATAACTACTCAAGAACTTAGCATGAGAGACCGCAATTCATCACAGCATGTTTATGATCAGTGTAATAGCAATAACTAAGTATTATTTAACCAATAATAAAGTCAATTGAATCAACTCCAACATAATTTACATAAAGATCAAACCTAGGGTTAAGGGTTAAGGGTCATATTCTACAATCTAGAAAAAACCATCTCAATTCATCATAATCAAGTTACATTACAGGTTAATCCAATTATTATACCCTAATTAAACCATAAACAACTCAATTAATAGCATTAATTTTGTAATTGGATGAAACCCATATGAAAACTCAGCTTTTAGAAAACCTTTGAAAGATCCCTTTGAGGAAAGAAATCTCAAAGGTGAATAGATCTCATACCTTAAAGTTTTGGCAATAATTTGAAGATGAATTTGTACCTTTCCATCCCCCAAATCCCTTCCTTAGACAATTCATCAATGTTGTCTTCTAATAGAGAGAGAGAGTAGAGACAAATAGAGAGTTGATTTTTGAGTTCTAATTAGAATGATTGGGGTTGGGGATTTTATATGGGAGTTTAGTTAGTTAATTACTGTCCCTTTAATCCCTAACTAACTCCTAAATCATTTAATTAGTTAGTGTATTTATCCTTAAAAAACGTGCAGCACTTAAGACCTTCACAGATAGAACCCCGTCGATGGACCGTCTGTGAGTCTACGGACCTCCCCGCTCTCATCCTGCACATCCATCGATGATTTGAGACAATTTTCAGGCGAGGGGATTCGTCATTATGGATAAGTGTGAGATAATGGTGGCATCGACGCCCCGTTTGTCTACACACGGGTCGTCTCTTGCTCCGTCGATGCACACGTCCAGACAATGTTACTTTAAATGTTAGGGTCCTCCTCAAGGGCCCTTGGTTGGTCCTTGGGTAGTCGTACACGTACATTTTGACCATGAAACAACTAAAACAACTTTAAGCTACCTTTTTACCAATTTTCATACGCTTCCGACTCCTATAAACTTGTCAAACATGCTAAGACACACTAGTACCCCTTTTGAACAAACTTCCGTACATCACGGATGTTCTTGAAAGGCTTGGTTCTTATAATTATTAACTAACCTAAATTCATCAAAATGGACTTAAAACAGTACTTAGACCTCATTATCTATATGTTAGGCTTTGCTACACATCTTGAGATGTCAAAATGTTACAGATGATGAGATCTTTTAGAGTCTTTAGTCTTCATGAGATAGACTTTAGTGTGAAAGCACTAGTAAGATATAAGTTTCCTTCAAGGATTTCGTTATAGTATATGTTATGTTGACCTTATAATGGGTTTATCCTTAGTGGTGGATTATGGAGAAGAGTATGGTTGTTGGGAGTGAGGTACCCTTATGTTTTTTTTATGTATTTATTCAAGCCTAAAACAAAGAGTTCTTAGTAATTTGATTTTGTAGGATAATTTTGTCAAATGCGCATTCCAATTGTTCTCCATATGATATGAATTTTTTTATTAAAGTTTTGTAGAATGAGAAAATGAGTTTTCATGCATGATATCTTCCTCATGATTCATGTGTCTAACAGTTTACGTGCATTGAAAGTCAAACGTCAGGGGACGATCAAGACATTCGATGACTAAGTCACATATGTGCCTCATATGTGGTTTATGTGTTTATGTGTGATTCATGAGATTATATAGTTTTTAAATGAGTTATTATTGTGTATATAGGAACTTTGTCGAGTTTCCTGAAGTTTGGAGGTCAAACGTCAAAGAATGTCCATGACGTTTGAAAGGTTTGCCTTGTAACAACCACGTGTCTCTATGTATGTTACGTCAAGATTTATGTGTTTGTTTTGGATGAAATACATGTGGTAGTTGAATAAATCGTATATGAACACATTTTTGTTGGAAATGTGTGGGTCCGAATCCAGGTAGGACCCACAGGGTACCCCAACTTGGAGCTTAACACTGCTAGGTAGGGGCAATTGACTGACCCAAACGACGGCTAGTCGACTAGACGATTTCCCATCAATGGGTCTTGTAGATGGATCCATGTGTCATTCAGGTTGAAGATTTGTTGAAATAAACCACGAGACCCCATCAATGGGGTGTGATCTCAAACACGGACCGTCGATAAAGGGGCGTCAATGGTGTTGTGAAACTGTAGTACTTTACTGTAATGTTAGGGGTGAAGTTGGGAATTTACACAAAGACTTTTCAAAATAGAGGGACGGGTATTTATGGTGTTAAAGGGTACTTTAAGAGTATATAAGTCCTAAAACTCTCATTTAAACCCTAGAACCTAAATCAAAACACATTCCCTCCCAAAATTTCTTCAAAAACCGCCACGAGAGTTCAAGATGAAGTTGGATCTCAAAGATAGGTCTTCAATGGAGTTTCTTCTTAAATTATCATTGGTTCTTATAATAATGTATATTAGTTCTTCATAAATGTATTGATATCACGTTAGAGACAATTTGAAAGATGATCTTCGAAGAATTCAACAAGATTAAAAAGTCCAATTTCTACTCTAAGTCTTGGGTTCTTGCCAATATTTTTTTCATAGCTTAAGATATGATTTTGTTGATGTATAATTGATATTTTCTAATGAAATTCTCTATGAACCCTTGACCTTGAAAAATCTCTCAATTTTACTAAAATATTGTTTATGTGATCATGCTTTGATATTGATGAATTCCTGTGTAGATTGTTATGGGCTTTTGATTCATGTAAAGATTATGATTGTATGGATTATAGGATGCTTCAATTTTATCAATTTTAGTATTGAATATTCTATGATCTATTAAATATTAAGCTTATTGAATTTATATTGACTTAAGGATTATGAATTCTAATGTGGTTTTCGATGGGTTATGTAATGATTTAATAATTATACTCAATTGATATCTACGTTGTCTTAGATTTATAAATATATATATATTGAATTGACTTAGATTAATTGATTATTATAGTTAATGTATTGAATTGATGTTCACGGCCATGGGTAAGGGCCTTATGCTACCGAATTGGATGATTTAGATTTGGAATCAAGTGGTAAGATGGAGTGGGGGTATGATTCCCTAATTCCCTTTAATTCATGTTAATTAGTCTTCAATTATGTTGTGATTGGTATGGTCCACTTACGGTGGCGGTACTATTTGAATTCATGAGGCCTTGTCGGCGTTACTTTATGTAATATGATGAGCATGGCCTTATCGACACTACTTGTAGTATTATGATGGTTGGTCAAGTAGATTTATTTTAAGTATAAGTATATCTTTCTATATGTGAAGTAATGTGAAAGTATGTGTTCTTTCTTTGTACGTTAGGAGATCGTGCAGACTATGGTTATGGTTTTATGTGTAGTGTTAGATTTGATTCATTGTTGTTCCTAGTTGACTATATTAATCTACAATAGTTATGTTGATGATCATATGTTAGTGCATAAAATTACATAAAGATGATAATTGTTACCCCTAAGTGTCTTAAAGAATGAAATGTAATATGTGTTAAGGTGAAGCATATGATGTCTTGTATTGGTTGACTTGTGTCCCTTACTTGATGCATGTATGAAAGTTAATGTGTGATGTCTGGACTCAGGATGTTATAGACTATTAGTCATGAATGTATGAATTATATGTGAGAACTTGAATGATGATAGGAAGGTCCTTTATGTGTAAGCTTTAACCTAGCGGTAAGGTTATGAAACTTGAAGTCGTAATCCATAATGGTATCCTTCATTTAATAAAAGATGAACTTAAGGTTTATTGGCTGGAACGACATCATATTAATACTTATGAAAGTCATTATGATCCTCTTGTCGCCATTGGAAGGCATCCCCTAGAGGACCTCTTTGATAAGGTAAATGTAATTGGTTTATGAACTTGATATGGAACCCTTTTTTATGAACCTTAATGTTAATTAATCTATGATAACAAAGGCTAGAACTGAGTAATTATGGTAAGGGAAGAAACTCTAGTTAAAGGGAAAGTCTAGAGTACAAAGTAAGCCCTTCATAATCATTAACCATGTGCCTAAATGGTATGTGTCCAAGTTCTACCATTTTCAAGTAGAACACCCTCCATTGGAGCAGGTTACAACTCTGAATTCCATGATTTGCTACCATGGTATATGTTTGTCATTGCATATTTTCATAATATGGGATACCTACTAGCATTAGAGAAGTTCTATGAAGTTTAGATGGTGGTATGGGACACTATCTAGACATTGTATAATAGGCTTTGAAGGTGTTAGTTGGAGTCCATTGTCCAAGACCATTACTTGAATGTTCTTATGTGATTAATGAGTCTTAAATGAATAAATAAATGTGATGAGTTAAGTTAAGAAAGTATGTTAAATGATTAAGTACTTACCTAAAGTAGTTAAGGGTAGTATAGTTAAGGTGTGAAGGGGCATAGGAATGGTCACTTCTTATCTTACCTAGATAAGTCATAAGAATCTAGTTAGGGAAGATGGTTGATTATTTGAACATGATCCAAACATAGGTTTTCCAAAAGATTACTTAGTTAATTTTGAAGAGGTCAATCATGGACGTTATCTTCTTTATTTACTTAAATAAGTCTTTTGATAGCCTTTGGAAGGAGAATTGACATATCTTGAGTAGTTAAGGGTTGTTTAGTTAAGTAAGTCTTTATTTACATAAGTAAATGTGTGTGTGTATCATTATGAGTAGTCTTCATGATCGTTTAGGCTTACATAGAGAGGTTGTATGGGAGGTCTCTCTTTATGTGAGGTAGGTGAATCTTAGTATAGCTTTTAGTGAGAAGACTACATGCTAGAAGGTGTGTTTACTGAAGGCTAAGCACTTCACTGTAACAGTGATTCAAGTTACTGGAATGTAACTCATAAAATTATAATATTTTGTTTAAATGATTTCTTATGTGTTTCTATGTTTTTAAATGTTGTTCTTGTGCTTATAGTATGATGTTTCAATCAAAATTCATGAAAAACATGTTACATACTAAATGTCCCTTTTTCACGGTTTTTGCATGGCGTCCATACTTAGTGAATCTAATGTGCTAACCCAATCTTTTCCATTTTTGACTAAATTGTAGGGAATTGGAAGTATTGATGTTCCATGGAGGATAGACAGGTTTATGAGGGTTGAAGATGAAGTATTGGTGATTCCTCATCAATTCGAGGACGATATCAACACATGTTCCTTGATGTATCAAGTCTTTATTTTATGTCTTGTACAGTTTTTGTCCCAAGTGTTGTATACTCTAAAGTATAGATGGTGCAAAGAGATGTTGTAAATTTTAATTTTTTTTAATGAATGTCTTCCGCTTGTATAATGATCATGAAAAGAGTTCATCGTGTGTGCAGAAATTTTTATATTCTTACTTTTTTAGTTTGCTTATTATGCAATGAATGATACGAGTGGCTTAGATGAGACTTGTCATTTGCCGTGTAGAGACACAAGGATGCTCTAACTTTATGGTGTCCTTGCGGGTCGCGACCAGAGTACCACCACTTCATCCTCAACACTTCAATCCAATGCTAAATCATCAACTTCATATCATAAGGCCCTTACCCATGGCCATGAACATCAATTCAATACTAAAAATTTTAATACTTAATTAATCTAAGTAAATTCAACATAGATTTATCAATCGAAGGCCAAATTTATCAATTCAAATACAATTCTTACATCATTACATAGTGCATTAGGAATTACACCATAATTCATAAGCATTAAGAATATATCACTTAACCCATTAAGTACTGAAAATCTAGGGTTCATCAATTGAACGGGTTCACAGGTTAATTATGTTCAAATCATCTTAATAACAATAATTCAATCACTATTCAATGATGAAAAACTTTTACTACAATAAACCCATGGATAGATCATAATATAGGTCAAATTCAACTTTGAAAAACTTTAGAAAACTTCTTCGAATTTGGGATCTTGATAATAGAGCTTCAAGGATAAAAAAAATATACTTCAATGAATCTAATCCTCCAATTTTATAAATAATATTTACTCAAGTCTCCAATCCAAGATCTTCTTTGAGTTTTAGCTTTAGTGGAGTCTAAAGGAATTTCTAAGGGATTTAGTTGTTTTGATTTAGAATAATGAATTCTTCTATGTGTTAAGATATATATACATGTCTAAAATAATCATAATACCACTTAACAACCGCAAATATTATTATTTGGAAGTGGGGAGAAATTACAAGTTCACCCCTCAACTTACAGTGAACTGTACATAGGGACACAACACCGTCGACGGTTGGCAGTCGACGGATCGTTTGTCCACAAATGGAATGTCGTATCCACCCGTAATTTTGTTCTGAGACTCTCCTTTGGTCTCTACTCAACGCAGACTAAGTCCAAAAAGATTAGACACCACCAACGGGGGGTCGACTGACCCACTAGGCATTGATTGCCAACCGTTGGTTGGGATGTCTTGGGCAGTCTTGGCACCAACTTTGGGTCCTTCCTCAAGGACCCTTGGATGGTCCTTGGAGATGTTTTCCCAGACGTTTCCAACACAAACATGACCGTATACGAATTTAAGACCTCTCACATGTATTATTTCTAAAACGAACACGTAAAACTCATTGAAACATGCCTAGATACACATGTTCATTTTAGGACACATCTTTCGAGATTCATGGACGTTCTTCGATATTTGACCTCCCAACTTCACGAAACTTAACACACTGCCAATATACATCATAATAAATTAGGTAAGGACGTCATAATATCATGAATAAAAAATAAACACATATAACCACATATGAGGCGCTTAGGTGACTTAGTCGTCAAATATCGTAGACATCCCTTGATGTTTGACTTCCGATGAACCTAAACTTTTTGATACTTCCTCAATACCACATAATAGAAAATATTAGGAAGTTAGACCACAATGAAAACAATGTTAGTCTCTTGCTTTACCAATTTAATTTTTGGGATCTTACACACAGTTATTGAACTTAGGAGATATGAATTGAACCCTCTACATGCCAATTAGCATTGGATACCGCATCTTATTAGAATCCATCGGGTGAACGTATCTTGTAGGGGAGTCATCACCTCATGTAGAACTATAGGGTGAATCTACCTTTACGGAAATTCAACAACTCCCATTCTTAAGTTCTCTTGGTTCTAAGATAAGTCCATTTGGAAATGTCTTTCATTAACAATCATAACTTAGTTTAGGTCAAAGGGTCTACCGCGTGTATAGTCATAGGCATTTAGCTCATTAGGAATTGCATGAGAATATCCTTTAATGGAAACCCTCATATGCGAAATTAGCATATAATCATCATCACGTCATAATAAGGCACATAGGCAATTGATAACCAACCTTATATAATTTAATCTTAATTACAATCTCACATCACATAGTAAAGACATTTCAATTCAAAATCGTACAACCTAGTTAGGCTATTAAGAAGACATGCTTCAATTAAACTACATCATCAATCACAAGCCATCATTATTGTAGTAAGGGTTAGGATCATGAAGACTTACCAAAAATCCTTCAAAAGTCATCATCATGGTCTTACCATCAACCAACCAATTACATCCAATAATAGGAGTCATAACCTCATTAAATAGTGATTAATACGAGAACTAGATCAATTACATCATCACTATCCCATTAACTTCATCTCATGACCTAGGGTTAGGGGTAGGGTTCATCGTGAATTATTCAAGAAATACATACAATACCAACAATAGAATACCCTAGACAATCCATGAATGAAATAGAGTAGATAAAACAAGTCTAACAATCAACACATTCTTCAATTCCCATCAATTCATAACTAAGATCCAAGATTTGGACAATTTTGGGAAAAGGACATGATACACATCAAAAATATCATAAATTAACCAACAATCTACACTTAATTAGTCATAGGAAATCACAATCCATCATCAGTTTGAAGTTTAGAAGAAAACCCACTAGAATTTGAAAACGCCATAGAATCGGGTAATTTTGAAATCAACTTTGAAAGGACCTCTTGGGGAAAGGAATACCAAGAGTGCAGAACCCATTACTTAATGAAGATTAATCGATGAAATTGATGTAAAATTTTAGATAAATTGGTCTTCTTCTTCAAGATTTCTTCTTCCTTCAATGTTGGGAGAGAGAAAGTAGAGAGAGATGAGAGTTTTTGGATTTTTTTTGTACATTTTGTTTAGGTGAGTGAAAAACGACTTAAAAAGGATACTTAGATTATATATAAACACCCCCTAAATTTTCCAAAACACCCCTCACTTAAATGGAACGTTTTGTGAAGTGAAAAGGCATAAAATATGATTTTAAATAAATATGGGAAGTGTGTTGCACGTCACGGGGCTAGTTTCAGATTGTATTTTCAAAATCAAATTTAAGACAGTGAGCCTCATGGAGTACACACATCCCTAGGTAAAATTTCTCCACTCCTCGTGACAGCAGTGTGTCGCGCAGTGGACTTCAAATATCGGTTGCCACAAGCTGCCTTTGCAGCTTGCTCGCAATGGTTTGGGTCCTCCTCAAGGACCCTTCATGTGGTCCTTGGGGATTTGTTACCGGAATTTTAGACACTCTATACTACGTTTTACTTATTTAAGGTCTTTTTAAAATTTATAGACTTCATTTGACCCTCCCAATCCTACACCAAACATACGGACGTCAACTAGTTCAATTTAGCTAGTTTGTGGAAGTCATGGGTGCTCCTTGATATCTTGGCTCTAAAACTTCTTGGATGACTTTTAAACATTAATTTAGGTCTTAACTAGTTTTTACAACCTTTATACACTCATGTGGGGATTTACATTAGGTCTTGACTTTTCGGAGTGTTACATTATCCCCCTCTTAGAAACATTCGTCCCTGAATGACACTAAACTTTTAAAAAAGATAGGATTGACTCAAGACTAGCATCCACACAAACAATATAGAATATCAACTTGAGATACATTTCTGAAGTGTTTCACAACTTCATTCAACAAATAATAATGGCATTTATACAAGTAACCCAAAACATCAATTTTCAGACACAATAGCTCAAAATCATAACATGAGGAATTTCCTTATCAACAACAACATGAGCTCAATATATCATTTAAGGGTCAATTATGTAAAACTCCTTTCTCAACATATCAACATGCTCAATATCATTTCATAAAAGCAACAACATACCAAACACATTAAAAATGAAAATCAAGCAAAAGAGTATTTTTCCATGAGACTTATTTTAGCACAAAACCTTTTTACCATAAATATGCATATCTTTGTAAAAAAATTCAAATTAACTCATTATTTTCCATCTTAAATAGGAACAAGTAGACTTGATTAGCAAAGAGATGAGGATAACGGAACTTCATTTCGGCCTCGGCCTATCATGTTGCTCTATCAACTAGGTGGTTTCTCCATAACACTTTTACCGAGGTCACCTCTTCACTTGAAGATCAAGGATTTCAACCGGAACTTTCTCATAAGACAGGTTCTCTTTCAGGTCAAGACCCTCAATTGGAAGAATAGACTTGGTATCACCATTAATTTTCCTAAGCATAGAAAATGGAAAACTAGATGAACCAATGATAGTTCACTAGGGAGTTCAACTCATATGCAACCTTCCCAACCCGTTGCAAAATTTTATAGGGACCCATATATAAAGGACTCAACTTCTCTTTCTTTCCAAATATAACCACTTCTTTCATAGGTGAATTTTCATGTAAACTTTATCACCTTCTTCAAATTATAAATCTCTTTCGCTATGATCGGCAAATGACTATTACAAACTATAGGTTGTTTGCAAACAGTTCCTTATGATATGAATTTTGTCCAATGTCTTATAAATCAAATCAGTACAAAGAAGCGAAAGATCGCAAACCTCCAAGAATCCAATAAGAGATCTAATCCTCCTACCGTAAATGATTCAAAAGGAGCAATAGATATGGATGAGTGAAAACTATTGTTATATGAGAACTCCATCCAAGGTAAGTGCTCATCCCAATTTCCCTTGAAGTCATTGATACAATCCCTAAGCATATATTCAAGAGTTTGAGTAGTACGCTCCTCTTGAAAATTCATTTGTGGATGAAAAATCGTGATCAATTTCACTTGTGTACCCAAATCTCGTTGAAATGATCACCAAAACCTAGAGGTAAATTGAGTACATCTATCCGATATGATGGTCAAAGGAACCCCATGAAGACTCACTATCTGATCAATATAGATCCTTGCATAATCTTTCATGGAATAAGTAGATTTAATGGGAATAAAGTTAGTGGACTTTATCAATCTATCAACTACCACCCATATAGAGTCATATTGCCTTCTAGTCCGAGGCAACCCAACTTTAAATTCATGTTGATATCTTCCCACTTCCATGTAGGACTTTCGATTTCTTGTAGTAGACCACATGGATTGTGGTGCTCGACCTTCACTTGTTGGCAATTGTGGCAATATACCATTTAGGTCATCTCACAAAAACACCTCTCTAAGATCATGGTACAAATTTGTAGAACCCGGATAACTAGAGTAACGGGGTACATGAGTTTCCTCATGGATCTTATTCCTCAAATCATCCAAATTTCCAAAAATATTTATCAAGGTGTTTCTTAGCCTTCACCTCAACCACCAAAGACGACTCGGAGTTTTAATGTCTAAAAACACCACCATTTTGAGAACCTTCAATTTCAAACCTTAAACAAGCCAACCTGTGAAAATCCTTCACTAGGTTTCTCTTTAATTTTTCCACATGGGACACACTTCCCATTGATAAACGACGTAGAGCGTCCGCCACCACATTAGCCTTACCAGAGTAATAGAAAACACTAATTTCATAGTCTTTCAACAATTCCAACCACCTTCTTTGTTGAAGATTCAAATCTTTTTGGGTGGATAAGTATTGAAGAGTTTCATGGTCCGTATAGTAAACAACATGAACCCCATAAAGGATAATTCCTCCTTATTTTCAAGGCAAATACCACGGCCGCTAACTCAAGGTCATGAGTCGGATAATTCTTCGCATTAAATTTGAGTTTCCTTGAAGCATAGGCTATAACTTTTCCATGTTGAATAGGAACACATTCCAACCTGACTAGGGATGCATCACAATAAACCACTGTAACACTTTAGAAATCCAAGTTGTGTCGTAAAGCCTAAACATAGATGTCGTGAACTCTAGACACTATTTTAAGGTTAGTTTAATGTATATAGGTCATTTAGGAAGTTTAAAAACCAAAAAATCTAAGAACGTCCATGACGTTCAAAAGTTGGTTAAAACAGGTGCTAGTGTGCCATACCTTATTTTACTAGCTTTTAAGAGTACAAAATTCATTAAAAGTGGTGAAAGGGTAGATAAAATGTGTTTAAGTTGTTTCATAGTCAAAATGTCTATGTATGAATCCCAAATGACCAACCCAGGGTTCTTGAGCAGGACCCTTGCACTTTGATGACAAACTGCCTGGGTAGTGTTGCAAACCACGAGAGCCAGAGGACGGCTCGTGTGTAGATCGATGGGTCGTCGATGCTAGACTTCATCCCACACTTATCCAAAAATGTAAAATCCTCGTCTGCAAAAGTCTCTGACCAAGACGATGGTGTGCAGATGGAGGGAGGACCAACCGTCAACTCATAGACAGCCCGTCGGTGAGGTTTCTGTCTGTGAGGGTCTATTTTACAGCTCAAATTAAGTTAAGTTCAAATTAATTAAGTAAGGATTTTATGTGGTTATTTAGGGTATTAGGTAAGATTACTTAACTAATTTATCCCCTCATATAAAGACCTCAATCCTTATTAGTCTAAACATAGCTCAGAAAATAAAGTCTCTTCCTTCTCTGTACTTTCTCTATATATATGAAGACACCGTTGAAGACTAAGCTAAGGAAGGACTTTGGGGTATGGAAATCGACAAAATTCATCTTCAAATCTTTGTGAAAACGTTATGCTATGATATCTTTTAACCTTTGGGACCTCTTTCCTCAAAGGGTTCATTCAAAGTGTTTTCAAATCTTGAGTTTTCAAATGGGTTTTCATTCAATTACAAATTTCAAGTTATTAATTAAGTTGTTGATGTTTTATTTAGGTTTTATTGAATATATTAACATGTATTTTAACTTTATTATGGTAATTGTTGATGGTCTTTCTTAAATAAAAGAGCATGATCCTAACTGCCTAACCTAAGTTGTGATCTTGACCTATATTGTATAATGGTCATACAATTGACTTGATTAAAGGTTGAATTACGGCTAGATGATGTTGTTGAGCTAATCATGAATGAATTAGGATGAGTGACAGTATTTCATGCAAGTTATTGAGAAGTGATCTAATGTAACGACCTGTTTAGTCGTTTTGAGCAACAGATTTTATTCTGGAAAACTGGCAGAGGTGACGGAGGCCACGACGGACCGTCAAGGGCACGACGGACCGTCGTGGAGGGTGTCGTTTCAAAATACTTGGAAAAATCTGAAATTGGGTACTGAAAATCGACTCTCTGAACGTCATGACGAAATGGCAGGACGGACCGTCACACAGTTGTGACGGACGTCACGGAGTCTTCGATGGAAAACCACTCTCTGATGGTTGCGACGACCTGCAGGACGGACCGTCGCAAGCACGACGGGCCGTCGCAGGTTGCGCAATCCCAGTCTGGGTCGGATTTCTTTACACGTTTTAAGGGACGTTTTTGACTATTCCTGCTTTAATTATAAAGTTAGAGGGTTAATGTTAATAAGTCTAATTACTTGGGGGTTAAAAGAGGTAACCTTAAGTTAATTAGTGGGTTATTATTGCCATCTTTCATTCTTAATTACATAATAATTAGGGTAAAAGAAAGAGGGTTTGAATAAGAAAAATAGAAAGAACAAAGACAGAAAGAAAAAGAGAGGACAACAAGAAATTGAGGAATTTGCTTGCTTGATCACGATTCTTCGGTGGAGGTAGGTTATGGTTTATGTTACGATATTCGTAGTAAACTCTTAATAGTGAATATTATGTGTTGATAGTATTGTAAACCTGCTATGTGCTTAAATTGTATGCTTGCATGATTATGATTATAAAATTGTGATGAATTAACAAAGCATGATGAAGCTATTGAATCCCAAATCTTGAAAGAACCCTAATTCACTTGATATATTATATAATGAGAATGATGATGCCTTAGTATAAAGAAAAGGCTTGATAAATTCATCACGACAAGTTACTGTCCCCTTTTCTCCCAGAATAACACATCACGTGCTTTTTCCATTTTGATCTCCCTCGACCCATCCCTCTCAACCTTAGTCCCTTACCTTTCGCATACATACCTCTCGTTCCCACGATCTCTTTCTTCCTGCCAACATCTTTCCAGGGCAAACTTATTCCCAACTAGACCGCCTGATAACCTATATTATCCTCCTCCCACCGTCTTGACTCCTTATCGTCCATTGGCCTCTTTCTTCACCCTATTCTACTCCCACTTCCACTTATCATCTACTCTTCATACCTCTTTCCCACCGCAGCTGCACCCCATTACCCGTCCTTCTAATACTCCCCACATCCTCCCCCAGAGTTATCTACTTCCACCCCACCGCGCTCCTCCCATTCCTAAACCTAACATTCCCTCCTTGTGTTTCTCGTATTCTTTCTCCGTCTCATACCCATAATCCTATATAATGAGAATAATGATGCCTTAGGTAAAAGAAGGCTTTGATGAAATTAGGGATGGGTGCCACGTTCCAGGACCAGGATAGAAGATGAGGACGGGTGCCACGTTCTTTGCTATTACGGAATTCAGTGCGGGGCAGGTTCGGGGGGGGGTGGGGGGGCAGAGGGATGGGAGGGGGAAGGGGGGGGGGGGGCTGCCGGGGGGTCGTGTTGCCGGGGTAGGCTATCGAGAAGAGCGCCGGAGGGCTTGGGGCCGGGGGGGGGGATACACGAGGGCGCGATGTGGGTCTGGGGGGGTTGCTGGGGGGCCAGGAGGGCAGGGGGTTGCGGAGGTGGGGGGGAGGGGTGCGGGGGATTCGAGGGCCTGGGTGGGCGTGAGAAATGGGGAAAGTAGCCGGCGAGCAGAAGGGGAAGGGATGGGGTGAGGGGGAGCAGGAGTGGGGGGGGAGGGGGGTGCTGCTCTTCCTTCCTCGCCAGATGAACCTGGTTCACGGCCCTAAGCTCCTGTCCCTACCCTGGTGGCAGACTCCCGCGTCTGGCGCGAATCCCTCGCTCGCGTTTGTGTCGTCAGGGCCCCTAGGTTGGCCAGCTGAAAGGTTCGCTTGCTGAGCGCGCCGGGTCCCCGTTGCGGTGCGATCCACCCTCATATCGGGCTCTTAATCGGGGGGGTAGGCAGGGGGAGCGGTTTGGGTAGCGGGGTGGCGGGACGGACGGGCGGCGTGGGCCGCTTGGGAGGGCGGGAAGAAAGGAAGGGCCGGGAGGGAGGGGGTTGGGCTAGGAGAGGGAGGCTTCGGGGCACGTTCTGCTAGTCAGAAGGGTGGGCGAGAATGGGACGCTTAGCCGTGGGGGGGGGGGAGAGGACTTGATCTAGTGCGTGGTTGGGGGTAGTGGGGGTGGAGAGGGGTGGGGCGGGGCGGTGCGGGGGTGAGGCCGTGCTTCCGGGCCTGTCTGGAAGGGTCTGCTGGGCGCCGCGCCGGGGCGGAGCTCCATCGCCGGTCTGGGGTTGAGGGTTCTCGCGGGGGGCGCGGCCGACTTGGCGCCCGTGCTGGGGGCCGTTACGGGCGGGCTTGTTTTTGTGCTCTTGTTTTTCTGTTTTTTTTTTTTTTCCTTTTTTTTTCACTCGGTACCAGGATAGAATATGAGGATCGGGAGTGTCACGTTCCGACACCAGGATAGTATATGGATCGGGTGCCACGTTCCGGTACCAGGATAGAATATGAGGATCGGAGTGTCACGTTCCGACACCAGGATAGTATATGGATCGGGTGCCACGTTCCGGTACCAGGATAGAATATGAGGATCGGAGTGCCACGTTCCGGCACCAGGATAGAAATAGAGGATGCGAGTGTCACGTACCGACACAAGAGGAAGAAAGATAATGAATCTGAAAGATAATGAATATACTCAATCTAATGAACTTAATTCCCAAATGAGTATGGTATTGAGGCTTGAGTTCTCAGTGTGAACTCGGTTGTAGTTATTGATGAATTCATGTTGTTATTGCTACATGTTGAGTATTGTAGTTGATTTACATTATTATCGATATATACTGTTCCCTATTTTGAGTTGGCCGATGTATCTACTCAGTACGTGTGGTTGTATGACCCCCTACTTTCATGTTTTCCTCTTTGTTATTTGTGTAATGCAGCAAACGTTCTGTCAACCTCAACTCAACAGCAGATCTAGCCAGTCTTCACTTCATCGGAAATTCAGGGTGAGCTAATGCGTCTAGCTTGGACTGGTTCTTCTTCTTCAAGTCTTGATGCCTTGAACTTCCGGCATGGACTAGTTTTTTAGTTATTTTGTTCTTAGACATTCCTAGTTAAGTAATTTGAGATAGATGTTCTTGTGATGATGACTTCCAGATTTTGGGGATAATAATAATAGTATTGAATTGTTTTTATTAATGAGTTTAAGTCTTCCGCATTATTTTCTGTTGATATATCTTGAAATGTTAAGGTTTATATGGGTTGGTTCGCTCACATAGGAGGGTAAATGTGGGTGCCAGTCGCGTCCCTGATTTGGGTCGTGACATCTAAGGTATGATGAATTGACTTAATCTAAGGTTTGATATATTGTCGAATTTTGATGTAGTGATCACAATTCATCCTCAATTTGATGTTAAGAAGAAAACATATTAGAATTTGAAAACACCATGGAATTGGGTAATTTAGAAATCAATTTTGAAAGGACCTCTTGGGTAAAGGAATCCCAAGAGTGAAGAACCCATATATTAATGAAGATTAATCCACTAAATTGAAGTGAAATCCTAGAGAAGTTGGTCTTCTTCTTCAAGATTTGTTCTTCCTTAAATGGAGGATTTTCAAAAAGAGAAATTAGAGAGAGATGAGAATTTTTGTATTTTGTTTTGGAAATTTGGTTTAGGTGAGTGAAAAATTACCTAAAACTTACCCTTAAATTATATATAATCACCCCCTGAATTTCCCAAAAGACCCCTCAGTTAAATGGGACTTTTTGTGAAGTCAAAATGCCTAAAATTTGATTTCAACAAATCTGGATGTGGGCTGCATGTCGTGGGACATATTCAAGATTTTATTTTTGAAATCCAATTTGAGGCAGTGAGACATGAGGAGTGAAAGCGTCGCGAGTTAAAATTTTCCATTCCACATTGTAGCTGCATGTCACGCAACGGACTACAAATCTCGGCTACCACAAGCTGCCTTGGAAGTTTGCCCGCCAAGGTTTGGGTCCTCCTCAAAGACCCTTCAGGTTGTCCTTGGGGAGTCGTTACTGGATGCTTAGACCCTCTATACTACATTTTACCTATATAAAGTCTTTTAACAAGTTTTAAGCTTTATTTGACCTTCTCAATCCTATACAAAACATAGGGATGTCAACTCGTTCAAATTAGCTAGTTTACGAGAGTCATGGACATTCCTTGACGTCTTGGATCTAAAACTTCTTGAATGACTTTCAAACATTAATTTAGGTATTAAAACACTGTTACTGACTTTATACACTCATGTGGGGCTCTATATTAGGTCTTGACTTTTCGAAGTGTTCAAAGCTTAATCCAGAATTCATTACACATAAGAGCTCATCATTTACATTACATAAGGAGGAACTACCATCTCCATTTAAACATGAGTTCAACATGAACAATTTCATAAAGGTGACATGCTAATTTCTTATCAATATACACCAAAACGTTCCCAACATAATTCTCATATAGCAAAGTAGCACACAACATATTTAAGTGCAAGTTAATTGTGAGTCATATATTACAAAAACTCATTTTAGGCATGAATTGCTACAAGAATATGCACATACTAGATAAACATGATAAATTCAAATTTATTTATTTAACTCATTGAAATAAAGCTAGTAATTTTAATTTTGGATAGGAGTAGGGGGAAAGAGATGAGGTTAGAGGGTCTTTAGGTCGGCCTTGGCCTCCCATGTTTCATCCTCAAGAAGGTGGTTCCTCCATAAAACTTTTACTTATGCAACCTGTTTTCCCCTAAATTTATTAACTTGAAGATCCAAGATCACAACGGGCACCTCTTCATAAGAAAGTTCCTCTTTACCCCTAAACTCTCTAGAGGGAGAATCCACACCGGATCACCTATACACTTCTTAAGCATAGACACATGGAACACAGGATGAAGCGAGGACAATTCAATTGCCAACTCTAACTCATATACCATTTCCCATAACCTTTTTAAAATCCCATAAGGTCATACATAATGGGGACTAATCTTCCCCTTCTTTCTAAACCTCCTCACAACTTTCATGGGTGAAATCTTACATAGACTCAATCTCCTACTTCATATTCAAGGTCCCTCTTTCTATTGTTGGCATAAGATTTTTGCCATCTTTAAGCCATTTTCAACATTTTTCTTATGAGTCGAACCTTCTTTAAGACCTCATACACTATTTTGGGACAAAAAAAAACTCACCCACTTCAAACAACCTAATTGGGAACCGACACCTCCTACCATAAAGTGCTTCAAAAGGTGCCATACCAATATTTGGATGGTAGCTATTATTGTAACAGAATTGTATCAAATAAGGTGATCATATAAATTTCCTTTAAAATCAATCACACAAGCCCTCATCATGTCTTCAAGAGTTTGGATGGTGCGCTCCGCTTGTCCATCCGTTTGAGGGCGGAAAGTGGTTCTAAGTTTAACTTTTATACAAAGCCCGCTTTTGAAAGATCTCCAAAAGTGGAAAGTGAATTGTGAACTTCTACCCAAAATGGTCGATAAGGGGGCCCCATGTAACTTTAGAATCTCTTCGACATACAATTTAGCATACTCTTCCACCGAGTAAGAAACTTTTATGAGAAGGAAATGGCTGACTTAGTCAACCTATCTATTATGATAAAAATGGAGTCATGTTGTAGATATTTTTGAGGCAATCTTACCACAAAGTCCATGTTGACGTGTTCTAACATCCAAATGGGAATTTCAATATCTTGTGTTAGACCATCCGGGACTTGATGCTCGGCTTTGACTAGTTGGCAATTGAGTCACCTCGACACAAACTTACCTACCTCATTTTTCATTCCTCTCCACCATAAAATAACATGTAAGTCACTCTACATCTTTATTGCCCCTTGATTGATGGAGTATCCGAAACCATGAGCCTCTTTCATGATTTACTCCCTTAAACCATCCACATCTAGCACACATAAACTCCCTTGGTACCTAAGTGCCCCATCCTCACCTTGGGAGAAAGATTCATTATTCTTTTTAAGGACCGATTCTATCAACTCCATCAATAGAAGATCAAGATATTGCTTAGAGTTCACATTAACCACTACAAATGACTCAGAGTTATGACGGACCGTGAAACCACCCTTTGAAAATTTTTGTAGTCATACACCGAACTGCGAAAACTTATGAAACTCCTTCTTTCTTATCATCACCCACATGAGCCACACTACCCATGGACACTCGGATTTAGTGCATCCACTACCACATTGGCTTTCCGGGATATTAAAGGACACTCATGTCATAATTCTTTAAAAGTTCTGACCATCTTCTTTGTATTAGATTCAAATATTTTTGAGTGAATACATATTATAGACTCTTATGATAAAAGAACACATCAACATGCACACCATAGAGATAATGCCTTCAAATTTTAAATCCAAACACCATGGCCGCAAGATCAATATTAGGAGTTGGGTAATTCTTCTCATGAGGTTTGTGTTGCCTAGAGGCATAAGTTATCACTTTGTTGTGTTGCGTGAGCACACATCCTAGACCCACTAGGGAGGCATCACAATAAATCACAAAACCATCGGTACCCTCTGAATAGATTAATATCGGAGCGGAGGAAAGTCTATCTTTCAATAATTAGAAGCTCTTTTCACATGATTTTGACATTCGAACATGGACTTCTTTTGGGTTATGGACTTTCATTAGAGATTCGATAGATAAGAATACCTCAACAAACCTCCTACAGTAATCGTCCAACCCTACAAAACTTCGGATGTCGATAGGACTCAAAGGTCTAGCAAATTTTTGATCACTTCTGTCTTCCTCGGATAAGTCGCCTACCCCTTCACTAGAGATAATGTGACCAGGAAATGCAACCGAGCTAAGCCAAAATTTACACTTTATAAACATAAAAAAATGGTTATCCTTGAAAACATGCAAAACCATCCTTAAATATATCATATGACAAGGAGGGATTGAAATAGGATGTGTATCTATGACGAAAACAATCTCCTATTCTAAGGAATTCCAGGAAGGTAATCAAGAAAAAACTTTGGAAATTCCATCACACGGGGACGGGCTCTATGGGAGGTACATCGAATTAAAGATCCCTAGCTTTTACTATATGGTACATACAACCCTTTGTAATTGATTTGGAAGGCTTTAGATATGAAATGATCTTACCTATAGGATTTGAGATTCCTCCCTTTAACTTAAAAATGGGTTCATTTTGGAAATTCAAATTTGACTACCCTTGCCGTACAACCAATAGAGACAAAACAAGCGTGCAACCAATTCATTCCCAATATGACATAAAAATCTAAAATATAAAGTTTTATCAATTTAGCTAATGTAACTCTATTGGACAAAGAAATAGGACAACCATATAGACTTTCTTAACAACAAATGAAATCACCCACCAAGGTAGAAACCAAAAAAGTTTTGTCGAATATGTAAGGTAGTATTTAATATTTCATGGCTACAAGAGGGGTCACAAATGACAATGTATCTCCGGGATCAAGCAAAAAAACATACACTAAAGGAAATTAATTGTAACATACCGGTAACCATATGCAGTGAGCTATCTTGATCACCTCAGATTCGAGAGCATACAAGTGATTCTTTGTAGGGGCATCTGGATTTAGGGCATTTGGTTGTTCTTGAACGTTTTCCTTCGTTAAGTATTCATTATAGTTGCAATTTCTCTTCATGTGAGCACTCGTGCCACAACCATGGAAATTAACCATACCGACTAGGAACTTACCTTATGTTTTCTACAACATTTTCAACAAAAAGGCCACTCAAAAACATAAGAACCACCACTTTTACCCTCTTGAGGCTTGGGTGTAGACACGTTACTCTTGTTGAAACTTTGAGAAAATTGGAGGGACTTAGTTGGAAAACCTCCTTTTGAACCTTGGTTTGTCTTGCACCTCAAATTTAGTTGTGGAAGAATTCCCATCTTCGGATCTTACTTTATTCAATTCCTTACTACCTTGCTTACGCTTTTGTTCCTCAATTTGTTCGGCATGAACAATGAGACGAGATATGTCCATGCTAGGAATCATTATAGACAACCTAAATTCATTAACCACAAGGTTGGATATCCCCATTACAAATTTGTTCAACTTAGATCTATAATCTGCAACCATAGTAGAAACATGCTTTGAAAGTTGAGTGAACATGAGGCTATACTTCTTCACGCTCATACCCCCTGACGAAGGTTGATGAATTACTGCATTTTCCTCTCCTTTAATACCAAGGGAAGGATCGTATGAAGTAAAGTCGTCTTAAAATCTCCCCAAGTAACTCAACCTTGTATAACCGTCCTCTCATCCTTCCATTGCTCATACCAATCTTCAACCAAGTCTTTGAGTCGGTAGGAGTCTAGTTCCATGTTTTCTTGAGAAGAAACACCCATAGCATCAATAACTTTGAAAACTTCATCAGTGAACCCTTGTGGGTCTTCCTCCCCCTTCGAACCATAGAAAGTAGGTGTATTCATCCTTGTGATATCCCTAATCATTGAAGTGGTGGTGTTAGCGTTGGGGTTCACTTAGAAACTTGTTTCCCTAGCATCTTGGGTAGCCAACCATTGAGGTAAGATAAGAATAGCCTCCCTTATGTCAATGTTAGTCATGGACTTTTAATCAATAAGAACATGAGGGTTTTGAGGAGTTTCAGGGGGAACCGCCTCATTCAAATTCTCCTCCTCGGCCCTTAGAGCATTTTTCCTCCTTGTATTTATTTCCTATAAGAACAATAAAAGGATTATAAGAAAGAACTATATAGAGTTAATACTTTTAGGAACAACTAAGGAACAAGAAAAGAGTTAAAGTTCCTAAACATCATGTAGTATATCATTTATAAGTGTGGTGCGCTTCACAATTATGAATGAATGAGACCCTACATACACGTGGTTTAGTGAGACATCAATCATAAGATTAATCAACCTCATAATCTGATAATAAGTTTGATATGACCCAAAGTACACCATATTCGTTAACGGCGTCGGCGTCCTCGAAGAGGACTAAGACAAGCCCTTATCATACATCATAGCACATTGTAGGTCAAAATGAAAAAAAAATTAAAACATTACATAGTGAAGCTTACTTAGACTTTTCACATATTATATATGGAGTTTACATAGACTCATCACATATGAAGTTTACATAAACTTCTATTTTAGCATCAGAGATCATATAACAGTCTAAAATCTCATCTCACAGATAAACCATCTTCAATAGTATAAATGTTTGGACATGACCAAATACAAAACATTACGCCATTATAGGCTTACAATAATTGTCTCAGTGATAAAAAAAATAATGTTTCTAAACAAAGAAACGCCTTTGATAGATTGAAACTTGGCAACATCCCCGGATGTGAGCGAGTCCAATTACTGGGAAAAGATCCAAGTATTCCTCGCAATCGACCACGAACTTCTCAACGGCCCGAACCTAAAATATTTTGGGAAAAAAGAGACAAATATGGGTTAGTACAAACAACATGTACTAAGTATGACTCCTATGCACAAATTCATCAATGCATGGGAAAAGGAAATTTTAGTCAAAATCGTACATTCCATCAATTTTACTAAACATGCACATATAATAAGCATGGCTAGTAAACTTAACATAATAACAACTCAACACGCATATCACAAAAGTAATACTTCTGCAATGCCAAAGATAGAACCCCATAATCCTATCCAAGTCCAAGTATCATATTAAGCAATCCACTTCATACTTTCAACATATTCTCATGAATTCATAATGGTATGCTTAATACATGAATACTACTCATATCTTATCAACATAATCATAATCATAGTCATAAATATAACATAAAGGAACACTAATAGAACCATCCCTTAGAATTCCACATGTGCAATGAGTAAGAGAAGTCTCGTACCCTCTTTCACCCTATGTAGTAGCCGTCAAGACAATCCTAATAAGACTTAACCTACTTAACATCTTCATTTAATTTTTACGTTAGGGAATGAAATGCAATAACCTACACGAGACCATGTAAGATACATGGAATCCGGTGTTCCACTTTCACACCAAAACGAGTGGGTTTAACACTTGCATAAGGTATAACCATTAGTACGTTACTATCGAGGTGGATACGCTAAGCTAGAGTCCTATGTGGGCACATAATTAAGGGTCAAGGATATTTTTGATTGAAACCTTGACTTACTAACTTGGAGGTTTCCATATCATGAGACAACACATAACTTGGGAATGCAGACTTACTAACATGAGGAAACCCATATGGGAGGAAGGACTTACTAAGGTGAGACCTCATCTTATTCATATGCCTTTTCGGTGCTAAGCAAAAATTTCGTTTAGTATTCATATTATTTCATCATACAAGTTCACATTAGCCTCTTATAGACCCCTAATAACATCTTATCATATCTAACTCATAGGTTATCACAAGTGAGAACAATCCTTTCACTTTCTACACAACTTTATAAGTAAGTAAACCATCCACTTAACACTCTTTATAAACAGGAGAAACTACTTTCATCATACAATAATCGTATCATTACATGCATACACAACTCAAGTCCAATTTAATATCTTTATGTTAGGAATTATGAGTACTTAGCATCAACATCACTTCCACACATTAGACATAGACGCATTACTATCTAAGTAACTTATAATTCGTAATTGAATCCAAGAAGAACCAATCAACATACCTCTTTCTTCTTCCAAGAACTTTCATACTTCCATTACCAAGAATGAACAACTAATTTAATAAACACGGTAACTTAAAAAAATTAATTAAACAATTAACAATAATGTAAAAAATCTATATATTCATAATCTTCACAATTCACCATATTGATTCAATTTTTCCATGAAATTGGGGGAAGGACATGAGTCTAGGGAAATCTCACAGGAAATCATCAATAAACAATCAATATATACCTAAACAACAATTCATCATAATATATCACAATTTATTTATAATTTCATTTTTTTCATGAAAAAACTAATGTGTAGAAGAAAACCCAGATTTAGGGGATTTGACCTCTTTGGTAAAAGAATCCCATGAGTAAAATGAAACATACCTTAATGAAGCTTAATAAACTAAATCCAAGTGAAATCCTAGAGAAATTGGTCTTCTTCTTCAAGCTTGATTGCTTTTTCAATGGAGGATTTAGGGAGAGAGAAAGTAGAGAGAGATGAGAGTTTTTGGGTTATTGTTCTGGTGAATTTTTAGGGGGTAAAATTACTAACTGAACTTAAATAAATATATATTCACCACCTAAATTACCCAAAATAACCCTCACTTAATTGGGTTTTTTATTAAGTCAAAATGCTTAAATTACAACATTAACGAATATGGGAAGTGGCTGCGCGTCACATGGTCAATTTCAGATTTTATTTTTGAAATTCGGGTTGAGGAAGTATGCCTCGTGTAGAACGCACATCGCCAAGACACTTTTTTAACCTCCACGTGTTGGTTGTGCATCATGCAGTAGCATCCATTTCTTGGTTGTACGCAGGCTACTTTGGCAGCCTTCTCGCCCATGTTCTTGTCCTCCACAAAGACCTTTCACGTGGTCTTTGGGGAGTTCTAACTGTAAGTTTTAACCCTATATACTATATTTTACCTATTTAAAGTTTTTTACAAGTTTTATATTCAATATTAACCTCCAAAACCTTCACCAAACATAGGTACCTCTACTAGTTAAATTTCACTAGTTTTCGGATGTTAACACCTTTGTTTGATGCTATGGCTCCAATACTTCTTAAACAAGTTATTAACACAAATATAGGTCTAAAATAATTATTATACAACATATAAGACTCTATTATGGGTCATGGAAATTATGGAGTGTTACAATATCCCCCCTTAGGAACATTCGTCCCTAAATGACACATTAAACCTTCTATTGGGAAAAAGGAGTAGACTCAAGACTAGCATCCCAACAACAAGCAATATCATAATGAGTCGAAGCTCATAAGAGGATTTATGAACTCCTTTTAACACATAAAAATTACATTAAAACATGGGAACTTAGTCCACAATTCATGACACATAAGAGCTCATCATTTACATCACATTATAAGGAACTACCATCTCCATTGAGCTCAACATGAAAATTTTCAAAGAGGTGACATACTTATTTCGTATAAATACACAGCAAAACATGCTCAGCACAATTCTCATGAAAGGAATGTAGCACATTACATATTTAAGTGCAAGTTAATCATGAGAGTCGTACATTACAAAAACTCAATTTAGGCATGAATTCCTAAAAAAATATGCATATACTAGATAAACAATATAAGTTCAAAACCATTCATATAACTCATTTAAAGAAATCTACTCAACTTAACTATTGATAGGAGAAGGGGGGAAGAGATGAGGATAGCACGTCTTTATGTCGGCCTCGGCCTCGCGTGTTACACTTTCAACAAGGTAGTTCCTCCACAAAACCTTTACAGAGGCAAACTCCTTATTGCTCAATTTCATAACTTGATGATCCAAGATCTCAACGGGACCTCTTCATTAGAAATGTCCTCTTTTACCCCCTAAGACTTCTAGGGGAGAATTGACACCGGATCACTTATACATTTCTTGATCATAGACAAATGGAACAAAGGATGAACCAAGGCCAATTCAATTGGCAACTGTAACTCATATTCCTCTTTCCGTACCCTTTTAAAAATCTCATAAGGGCCCATATAACGGGTAATAAGTTTATCCTTCTTCCTAAACATCATCACCCCTTTCATTGGTCAAATTTTCAAATAAACCCAATCTCCTACTTCGAATTCAAGGTCCTTCTTTCTATTTTTGGCATAAGATATTTGCCGACTATAAATCGTTTTCAACCTTTTTCTTATGAGTCAAACCTTCTCCGTGGCCTCATACACTATTTCGGTACCAAGAAGATCAAACTCTTCCACTTTAAACCACCTATTCAGGGACCAACACCTACTACAATAAAGTGATTCGGAAGGTGCCATGTCAATACTCACATGGTATCTATTGTTATAGGAGAATTCTATCTAATGAAGGTGATCATCCCATACCCGTTTGAAATAAATCACACAAGCCCACAACATGTCTTCAAGAGTTTGGATGGTGTGCTCCACTTGTTTATCCGTTTGTGGGTGGAAAGTGGTGTTAAGCTTAACTTGGGTACCAATCCCACTTTAGAAAGATCTCCAAAGGTGGGATGTGAATTGGGCACCTCCATCCGAAATGATCTGTAAGGGGCCCCCATGTAACTTCTAAGTCTCTTTAACATACAATTTAGAATACTCCTCCGCAGAGCAAGAAACATTTACAGGAAGGAAATGGGCTGACTTAGTCAGCCTATCCACTATGACCCAAATGGAATCATTTTGTCGACTATGTAATCCTACCACAAATTCCATGTTGACATCTTCCCACTTCCATATGGAAATGTCAAAATCTTGTGTTAGACCATCTGGACCTTAATAGTCGGCTTTGACTTGTTGGCAATTTCGACACCTTGACACAAACTTAGATATTTCTCTTATCATTCCATTCCACCGTTAAATATCAAGTAAGTCACGATACGTCTTAGTTTTCCCTGGACAGATGGAGTATCAGTAACAATTAGTCTCTTCCTTGAATTTCTCCCTTAAAAAATCCACAACCGTCACATATAACCTCCCTTAGTACTTAAGAACCCCATCCTCCCCTTGGGAGAAAGGTTCATTATTCTTTTTGAGGACCGATTATTTCAACTCCATCAATATATGATCAAGATGTGTGTTACACATTACATCAACCACTATAGATGAGTTGAAGTTATGACGGACCATGAAACTACCCTTTGATGATTCTTCTAGTAGAACACCCAACTGTGCCAACCTATGACCCTCTTTCACCAATTCTTACTTATGATCACACAGATGACCCACACTACCCATGGACATTCTGATTTGTGCATCTACTACCACATTGGCTCCTCGGATGGTAAAGGACAGGCATTTCATAATTCATTAAAAGTTCTAACCATATTTAGTGTCTTAGATTCAAGTCTATATGAGTGAATAATGTAGACTCTTTTGATCGTAGATCACATCAACATGTACCCCCTAGAGATAATGCCTCCAATTTTTCTAATAAAACACCACGGTCGCAAGTTCAAGGTCATGAGTTGGGTAATTCTTCTCATGAAGTTGAGTTTCCTAGAGGCATACGCTATGACTTTGACATGTTGCCTGAGCACACATCCTAGAACCATTTGAGAGTCATCACAACAAATCACAAAACCTTCAATACCCTCAGTCAAGGTCAACACTGAAGCGGAGGTAAATCTATCTTTCATTAAATGGAAACTCTTTTCACAAGATTCCGACCTTTTGAACTTGGACTTATTTTTGTTTAAGGTCGTCAATAAAGAAGCGATAGATGATAATCCCTCAACAAACCTCCAAAAGTAACATGACAACCCTAGAAAACTTTGGATGTCGATAGGACTCAAAGGTCTAGGCAAACTTTTGACCACTTCCGTCTTCCTCAGATCAACCTCTAACCCTTCTCTATACACAATGTGACCAAGAAATCCAGACAATCTAAACCAAAATTCACACTTGCTGAACTTAGAAAAAAGTTGGTTATCCTTGAGAACTTGAAAAACTATCCTCAAATATCTCATATGATCATTCTCACGACTAAAGTATATCAAAATGTTATTAGTGAATACAATCACAAAGAAATCAATATACTTTGTACAAACTCATTTCATAAAGTCCAAGAATACAGCCGATACATTTGTTAGACCAAATGACATTACTAGTAACACAAAGTGACCATATCTTGTTCGGAATTCCATTTTTGGAATATCAAACTCTGTCACTCTTAGTTTATGATAACCAACCTCAAGTCAATTTTTGAAAAGTAACTCGCTCCGTTGAGTTGATCAAATAAGTCATCAATCCTAGGGAGCGGGTACTTATTCTTTATATTGACTTTGTTCAATTGACAATAGTCAATAAACATTCTCAAAGACCCATCCTTCTTCTTTTCAAACAATATCGCGGCACCCCATGATGATATGCTTGGTTGAATAAAGCCGTTATCAAGAAAATTGTGGGTTGCGCCATTAATTCATACAACTCGGTCATGGCCATCCTATAAGGAGGGATTGAAAAAATTTGAGTATCAAGCAATAATTATACTTCGAAGTCAATCTCCCATTTTGAAGGAATTTTGGGAAGTTCATTGATAAAGACATCAAGAAATTCCCTCACTACGGGTACTGACTCTATGGGAGGTACCTCAAATTCAAGATCCCTAACTCTTACTATCTTAAGAGACAACCCTATGTAATCAATTGGAAAGCTTTTATACATGAAATGATGTTACCCCTAGGATTTGAGTTTCCTCCCTTGCACTAAAAAATGGGTTCATTTTGAAATTAAAATTTGACTACCCTTGTCCTACAATAAATAGAGGTAAAGTAAGCATGCAACCAGTCCATTCCCAATAGACATCATTCTATCAAGTCAACTAATGTAACTTTATTGGGAAAGGAAATAGGACAACCTTTATAGACTCTCTTAACTAACACAGAATCACCCATAAGTGTAGATAACGAAAAAGGTTCGTCTAATATGTTGGGTAGTATTTCAAATTTCATGGCTACAAAAGGGGTCATAAATGATAATGTAGCTCCGGTATCAACAAAATCATATACATTAAAGGAAAATAATTGTAACATACCGACAGCCACATCCGGTGAGCTCTTTGATCACGTCTGTATTGGAGATATTAAAATTAATTATTTTTAGGAGTATACAGATTTGGGATATTTGATTGTGATTGAACATTTTCACTTTCTTGAGTCTTCTTCATAAGGCAATCTCATTATGTGACTACTCTTGCACAACCATAGCAATTCCTCTTGTTGAGTAGGCACTTAACATCATGTTTTCTACCACATTTTGAACAAAGAGGCTTCTCAACATAAGAACCACTACCTTTACACTCTTGGGGCTTGGGAGTAGACACCTTTCTCTTGTTGATTCTTGGATCATCAGGAGGGCCTTGGTGGAAAACATCATTTTGAACCTTTGTTTGTCTTGCACCTCAAATTTAGTCTTTGAAGGATTCTTGTCACATCCAGGGAGCACCCCTTAGAAGTAACATGGCGTAGTTGAACTTTCAGAGGTCTTATACGAGTCATAGTTATCATTCATCGCATTGACATAGTAAATTAAGCGAGAAATTTATAACTTCTCATAGGACATCGTATGCTAGAAACATTGCTTCGTATATATAAAAATATCATATTACATACTAGAGCTTAGTCTCTTTGCCATCTTAGACTCAATAAACATTAGAATACATTAGGTACACGTCCCTTAGAACACATTACATAACTACAAAATCTTTAAGCACTTTACAGTAATGACATAAGTATGAGACCCTTGAACTTAAAGATTCTTTTCATTGAGATTGGAAATCATCTATCAAGCTCTTTACCATTTAAACATACTTTAAACATACATTACCTAAACTTTGTGTAAAAAGTAGAGAAGAATAGAGTTAGTACAAGAATGCACTAAGTATGGCAACCATGCAAAAAAAGCATTTAAAAGGGACATTTTCTTGAAATTATACTTCATGGTTTTAATATTAATATAATGTTTATTCAATAGAATTTATATCATTCACATACTTGATATAACCTTATTCAAAGACCAAACATTTCGTATTATCACTTATAGAATTTATTACATTTTGTAAGTCACATTACAGTGAACTAGTTTCCCTTAACAGTGAATTGTCTTCCCTTTTATTCATTTACCTCCCAAATAACCCTCTAGTGATACTTGGTGCAATGCATCACTTTAAGGCCACAAGTAAATATACATACCATCTACACAAGGCAACACATACCATCATACAAGTATAGTACAACATAAACACATTCAAGTCAAGACCATAAAGCATTACAGTAAGCTACATTAAGTTACACATATATTTACTTCCTTTCATATTCATCATTATAAGACCTTGCTTATGACCCTAATCTTAGACTACTAGTGCGATGTACATGTGAAGCCCCATAACCCCATACATAATTAGTAAACTGTTGATGAGACCATTAACCTTAACATTCATTTCATACATCAACAAGTAAGTGAAGATTACTTCATTCATGTCAATCGAAGACCTTCATCATATAGTCATTTAGACCAACATAATGCATGAAAGGATAAGATCACATCTCATAGACTCATATCATACACATCTTCATAACAAGTAGACAATTACTACAACGTCATTCATAAAGATATATTCATAATCATATATATTAGGTCACCGACCTAGGACTTTCTAAGGAGATACTTGTGCAATGTATAGATGGTTTCATTACCTCCACCTATCCTAAGTAACCACCCTTAAGTAATCCTTGTAAGGATCCTATTTATTTACTTCTATTTTAAAGTTTACTTTAGGGAAACTATAGCCTTCACTGTTACTAAGACCATGTGTTAAACATGGAATTTGGTGTTATAGATCCTTACACCAATGGAAGGTGTTCCTACCTAGCCAACGTAGAACAGTAACATATATCCTAGCATCGTAAATGAATTCACTTTGCTAGATCCTATGTGGCAAACATTGTTTATGGAACTAAGAGATAGGTATAATCACTCTACATGCCATTGGGCAATTGGGGCCTCATCTCATGATAAAACATAGGTGAGTTTTCCTCTAAGGGAAGTCAACACCTCATGTGGGTTCGTAGGTGAGTATTTCTCTAAGGGACATCAACACTCTATAAGGGACAAATGGTGAATATTCCTACAAGGAAAGTCAACACCTCTCTATGTCAAGTTCACTGGGTTCTAATCTAACATCCCTTTATTGAAAAGCCTTTATTAAATTTATTTATAAGACATTGGATTAGGATATTCATTCCTCATATGCTTATAGAATATTCAAGCACCTATCTAGTTTTTTAGTATTCTTTGGCACCCCTCTCAAGGCCCCTCTATTTACTAGATCATTATTCATGTGTGTGGGTGTATACATACATACATATATATATATATATAATATATATATATATATATATATAATATATATATATATATATATATAAAAAAAAAACCATTCACATAACTCATTTTGGTCACACATGTTCATACATCAATGCATGAGTCTACAAATTTACCTATATGAGCAATTCTTTAATATAGACACTCCAAGACACTATGCACACTCATACTTCATCATATCATATACTTAACATCATACCTTATAAGTCATATTTATATCATGTTCATACAACCATATGAATGTCCTTAGAAGACCAACCAAGGAACTATCCCATCAAGGTGCACATGTGCAATGCATAATGAAAGTCCCATACCCTTGCCTATGATATTACATATATCAAGTCATCTTAGTGAATGATACTTTACACAACATCATATAATGGTTAGTAAAGCAAGACTCGTTTATTTAAGGCTTACAATATGCGTACAGTAAGCTTTACTCTTTATATACCTATATTAACTTTATGTCACATATAGCATCATAAGACCTCATAATATGCAGAAATTATATCACGATCGAGACTTAGGAATCCGAATCGCAACCGGCGTCGTTGACCTCTAAGTGGTCGTAGACAAGCCTCTTCTTAGCATTCATCACATTCATATAGTTAAGATTACGAAAAATTAAAAACTTAAAGCATATTGAAGTGTACATAGACTTCATATACTTTTCATAAAATTTATTAAAATTCTAAGCTCAAATTAGAGACAACCATCTATCAATGAAAAATCAATTCGAAACAAAAGATTAATATGTCATAATAAGTTTGCCAAAACGTCCTTAATACACAAAAGCATCAAAAAAATAGCTTAAAGAAATGGTAGGGATGACATACTCTATATATGTCTAAATACTAGGATATGAAGATAGAAGTATCGTGCTTGAACTCGAGAGGACCTACCAAATGGTCTAGAGATCGTTGAGTCCATACCGCTGCAATGAGTCTTCAATCTACTCTCGAACCTGCACCCATAAAAATAGTAAATGTATAGGGTTAGTACACACTTTTACTAAGTATGGGTGTATTCACACATACACATAAAGCTATGCATGATAAAGGAAGGCTCTTCCTAAACAAGATGTCATTTCTGAAAGCTAAGTAACTAGACTTTCCTAATTCGTTATTTTTGAATTGTGGTATGAATATGGCGTACTTTAATGCATTCAAAGCGCATAGCTCATTTTCTATGTGATTACAAGCATTAAAATCATCAACATAATTTTAGAACAACTCGAGCGAAGATTTGAAATCTTGATCCCCTTGAACCCGAGACCTCTTTCTTTTATACTTAGTTTATTTTTCAGTCTTTTCCTTCTTGTTGTTGTGTAGTTCAACGATTCATTTCATCCTATGTTTTACTTACAAGTGCAATTATTTATTGTAGTCCCATACCCACAATGAATCAAGCCAGTAACCCAAGGACTAAGGGAATTATTTTATTATCCTTGTAACAAGTCATTCATTACATTATGTATTCGTTGGGTGGAGATATTTAATAAGCTCGTATCTTTTGTCTATGCCACTTATTTCATCATTTTTCTATTATTCATAAGATCTTAATTTCATAGCTCATTTTGAAAATACGTTCCATCTTCTTTGTTTCTTGCTTTCTTAGAGACATCTTTAGAATTAAGATCATGCGAGCTAACATGAAATCCAGTATCTACCCCACACTAAAAATAGGTGATTCACCGATTAAAATGAATCTAGATCATGTGAGATAACATGAAATCCAGTGTCTTCCCCTCACCGAAAATAGGTGATTCACCGGCTAAAGTGAATCCATATAAGGTGTTTACCCCACACTGAAAAAGGGTAGTCCACGGCTAAAGTAAACCAAGAACATTATTTTGAGCATTAACTGATATAGATCATGTGAGATAAACATGAAATCCGGTGTCTTCCTCCTACCTAAAAGAGGTGGAAGCACTAGCCAAGGTGAACCTGAAACATACCTAGCTCTCTTAGCTAGAATCCAAAAGCTAGTTCCCATGTTGGTTAGACATAGTTTGAAGAATAGGAGATATTCGGAGACTCTTATTCACCATGGTGGAGCCTAATCTCATGAGACTTACATGTGCAAGCACAAACTCATAGCTAGTCTATCGGTGCTTTGTTCACTTTCTTTTATCTTCTTATCTTTTAGAGTTGACTCAAACATTATGGAAGTTTGCTTCTAGATTGATGTTTACTTACTCTATTGATGACTTGTCATCCATTTCTTTACATTGATGAAATGTGAATTTATCCTTACATAAAATCTTTGTTGTTAATGAGACTTGTCTCACACGTTCTAACACCATTTTTCGTGGGTATGTTAACATATAAGTCTTAGGTGTAACTGAGACTTGTCTCACTACCTTTAACACCTCAATCTGGTCACTTTCTTAACTTAGACACTTCTAATTATGTTAATATTGACTTTACTTACTCACGTTCATTTGATAGCTTCATATCAGCATTTATGGATGTTGAGAACTTTATTTAATGTGTTACATATGTTCATAGTTAATTTATTTAGGGTATGGTGGGACTTGTCCCAATGATTGACATGCCCTTTAATATGGTTTCATTGAATTTCCTTAGATGTGATATCAATACATTGGTTATATATGATTGGCATAAGATTAGTATTGGCCTAAACAAATTGGAAAAGATTACATAATAATATTTATTCGCATAAGCCAAATTTACATCCGTTCATGTTTATTTTGGTATGTATTAACCATTATCAAATCTTTTAATTATTCAAAGATAACATAATATCCAAATCCATTCAACTCATTGTACAATTTCTTGTTAGCCATTTATTGGCCTAAGCCAAACATTCACTCAAATATGATTTCATGGAGATCATTTTAGCCAACCTTATAGCATAGTTTAAACATCAAATTAGTAGCCATTTCGGACAGCCTAATATGAATACTTTAATGAACATAACATTTTCATGAAGTCACATTTAAAATTAGGTATACACATCACGACCGTAACATCTCAAGACTAGCATTTTCAGACACAAGTTGATGCAACATCGTTCTTTATATCATGTAAGGAGCACATAAAATCATACATGTACAAAATATAGGTTCATTCAACATTTACAAATAAGGAATCCTACACATTAAGATAATCCAATACCACATACCAACAAAATTATAGAGACTACATTTGTACATCCATTGGAATTGGAAACAAGGATACTAGGGAAAAGGACATTCAACAAAAACCTTGGGAAACAACTCTAGTTTTGAGATTTCATAGATTCAAGATGATGGAAAGTACTCTTAGAGAAAGAATTCAACGAGAGAAACCCATAACTTATGTAGAACTTAATCTACGAATACCACCTTGAACGAAACTTTAAACAACACTTGAATTCGCTTAAGAACATCGATGAACTTTCTGCCTTTTTTCTTACTGCTTTAGCGTCTTGTTTTCTAAGTGTTTGATAGTGAGTTTTTAGGTTTAGGGACAGATCTTGACTCATTCAAGTTAGACTAATTTAGTAAATTATATAAATTAATTACTTAATTACTAAATCGCCCTCCTAAATTGACTAAATATAGGAGAATGTTAATTTGACCAAAAATTTGGAATTTTAATATGGTTTCGGTCAAAATTTGAAATTCTTATTTAATTAATTAAGGGACCTAGGGTAATTACTAAAGTACCCCTAAGTCGTTGGTACCATAACTAACCCGTTTGGACCATCCTAGGTTAGGTACTAGGTTGTCTCCCTAACTAGTTACTAGGTTAGTGTCATCCGGTTATTTATTAGGTTGTCGGGTGCACTAGTTGGTCCAATTCGGTTAGTACTAGGCTAATTATCTAGTTAATGAATTTGTTTAGAGTCTAGAGTTTGTGAGGGAAGTAGGCCCCACGTGGAGAGACCCATCCGCACATGCTGGCCCTAACTGAGTTCGGTTAGGGTGGTCCCCTCACTTGGCTGATTTTCACATGTGCTTGCACATGTTTAAGTTATACTTTACTAACTAAGTATTGTTGATAGCTCATTTTAAATATTTACCTATTGTACCAAGGATCCTCACTATGTCCTTGGGCACTACTTAATCTACATGATCATTTTAATTGATCATGTGATATGGTATCTAGGCTTGACACTTGGATGCCTCATACCTCATTGTGAGTTAATGAAAGAAAATTTTAATTATAGGGCCTTCATTGCAGGTAAAATTTTAGACAGGGCTTATTCATACTTAGAAAATTTGTTATCACAACCAACATTTTTATATTATGCCCAATACTATCCAATATTGGGCATTGGGATGCCTATCTTTTCCCAAATGCATTCTTGAAACCTATTTTGGCTCTTTACATTTTTCTGGAACGTTACAGTACATAAAACCTTAACATATCCATTTACATGCTCATAACAATAGTAACATCACCTACATTCACAACTAAGTAAGAAGACTAGGAACAAGTTATACACAAGGTGATCATCATAACCACTCATTCTTATATTCACCAATTTTCCTTAAAGTCCATGTTCAACACACATATATAATGATAATAAAGTAAACATCGCCACCATAAGTTGACCATACCACACAATTCCATACAAGGCTTCATTAACATTACTATAAAGAAGTAGAGAAGTAGAAGAGTAGAGCAATTCATACAAATCCTTTAGATTTGGTCATCATTGACCATTACTAATCTTTCATCAATACAACAAGTACAGGCAGTAGCTAAAACATAATAATCATATATGAAGTCTTGCATAATCTACTACAAGGCCATGCTACAAACTAATACAACATAGCATTAACATACTAGAATGTAGAATGACATAGACCATCAACAAATTTCACATACAAGGATTATAGATCCTATTTAATCAATGATATTAATCAAAGGCAGTAGCTAATTGTAAACTTAATCATAATGAAATCATTCTTAAATCACTTCAACATCAAGCTTCCAACATAGGCATTAGGCTTATTAATTCGCTAGAATATAGAGTAATTAGCCAATACTATTGATTCTCTAAGGCCTTGATCATCATTCATATTTTAACAATAATGTACATTTTAGGAAGTAGCTAATTAGATCATTACTCAAAGAAATCATGCTTCACATAATCTAAAAATATAGATCACATCACATACATAGTATTATCAATCGATAGATTAGACGAACTAGATCAGTTCATGCAATCATTCTTTACTCTGATCATACGAGATTTCGATCCTTAATTAAATAATTATATAACCTAAAACAGTAGCTACAAGAAACTTAACATAATCCAATGTCTTACAACAATCGATATAAAGCCAACCTTACAGTGAAAACATAGATCATATACTAGTCATATTGAATTCTTAATACACCTATCCATATGGATCTTTCATTATAACAGTAGCTATAACAACTTAAATGTAAGAGAATCACAATTAAATAAATAACAAGTCAAGATCACAAAGCCCATGCAAGAACTAAATCGATTTAGGGAAGGAGCATGGGTTAATCATGCAATTGGAGTAAAATCTCATTCAAACCAATACATTAACATCAATTCATCATGATTTAACCATTTAACATTTTTAAAAAGAACCCATGGCTAGATTGAAGAAGAATAACTTTGATCATGAAATCTCCTTTGAAACTTTGAGATTAACTCTCTAGATGGAAGGCTAAATAGATATGAAGGATCACCATATGTTTGTCTAGTTGAAAACCTATAAAACTTGGTGAATCGTCCATTAAAATCAAAGCTCCAAGCTGTTCTTGAGCTTCACCAACAATGGAAATGGGTTTATCACATTTTTTATCACTTAAATAAACCCATAAATCACTAGATAAATAGTGTGGGGTCTGGTTAACACGTGGGGTGAATTTCCCATCCAGCCCTTAAATAAAACAGTGCATAGGCAGTGGCACCAGGCCACCATCGACGAATACAATAGACTGGCCATCTTTTGTCTTCCGTTGATTTGTCCTTCTGTCGATTTAGACTGCCAAGGCAGTGTCTCGACCAGCTATGGGTCCTTCTTGTGGACCCTTTTTGCGGGGCCCTTTAGAAGTCGTACTCGGAAGTTTCCAAACATAAATATATACCTTATAAAGTTGAAGAACATCCACATAATTTTCACCCAAAACAAACACCTGCAACTCGTCCAAACGTGCAAGGCCCCATCAAGAGACACACATGTATGTCTCTAGGCTATCTTTCGAACGTCTTAGACGTTCTTGGATGTTTGACCTCCAATGCTCACGAAACATCATATAATACAATTAATTATAAATCATTTTAAGTATTCATAAGATCATTACATACAAATATAATCATGCATAGACACATGAGGCACATAGGCGACTAGTCGTCGAACGTCTTGGTCGTCCCTTGAGGTATGACTTCCAAATAACCTAAAACAAGAAATGACTCCTTGAATGGAAGAGGTTTAAAGGATGATTAAAATACCTCAATGATAATTATACCCACTAAATTATATGAAGAAACACGTCCAACCAGTCCTCTTATCCCTTCCTTGAGTTTTAGCTCCAATAGTGACTTTGAGAGAGTTTGTTTTTAGAAAGAGAGTTTGAATATTGAATTGAGGGGTGTTTTTTTATGTCTAGGACTTAAAAATAATTTAATATACCTTTAAAACATTAAAAATATGGTCCTAGGGTCATAAAATACTTGGGGTGAATTTAGAAAACACCCCAAGCCAAAGCTGCAAAACGTGACAGCTTTTGGGCAGTCCTCACTGACGGCTCCAACCAATGGACTGATTGTCCATCGTTGGCCCGTTGGTGGAGGTTTGTTGGTTGGTAACTAGGTCCATTAAAGAGCTTTTTTGCAGTTCCAGTCAACTTCCATGGTCGACGGACACCGTTTGTTGACAAATGGACCTTCCCTTGGGTCATCATTTGATCACTGCTTGGAAGCTTTTTTCAAAGAGATGGGGCCCTCTTTTAGGGCCCCTCGTGGGTCCTAGGTGGTGTCTTACTCAGATTTTAAGCCCCTAAACATAGGTCTTAGGAACATCTAACATCAATTTCTATTAAAACAAACATGTAAAACTCACTTAAATACATCAAGACACATGAATACTATCTAAGACACACATTCCGAACGTCATAGACGTTCTTGGACGTTTGACCTCCAAACTTAACCAAACTTCATACACTGCCTCAGGACACTGATATAACTCATTTTATTACAAAATTAATTCAAGAAACAATCACGAAAGTCTATTTCACCTTAGTTCATTTTAGGGTGTTACATATACCTACTTTAGGTCTACCGATCCTAGACTTTAATTCTTTCTGTCATACAATACAAGGGTGCATATTCCTACCAAGTCAAGATATCACATTCGAGAAGATTTAATTTATCAACAAGAGGAGCTAAACGTTCAAAATCAAGACACAACAATAATCACATCATTTAGTCAATATAATTAAAATACCAAGTAGGGACAATTAGGTCTACTAATTAGGGACAATTAAATAAGTAAATTATTTTATAAAACGCAACAATAATATCATTATCATAGGGTCACAACCCTTACATTGAAAGAAAGATACAAGTCTTATACAAAGTCTTTAATGAAAGAAAACTAGACATAACATCCATGTCCTCGAACATATGAGGACATACCAAGAGTCTTGAGAGAACAATCTAATTCCCAAGATTCAACTCTTTCCTCACTTTCCACCACCTACACCTGAAGAAATACAGAAGAATATGGAGTTAGTACAATAAAGGACTAAGTATGATGACCATGCAAAAATTCATATTAAAATGGACACTTTAGTTGAAATATGTTTTTCATGTCATTTGGGTAATAACTTCATAAAGCAAGTACAAACGACATCATACAATTCCATCATCAACAACATAAGATAATACTCACATAATCATCAATATAAGACCGTAATCATTAAATAACCAATTTAGCCATTTTGACCATCTACCTAAGGTTATCTTAAGAACCATCTAAATAAGACATGAAGAGACCACCCATACAACCTCATCAATACACACATAAGTGTTCCTAAATACTACAAAATATAAGGATATTTCCTTTCTAACACAGCCACAAAGAGTCAACATTTTTTACTAGAGATATTAAATGAGACATTCATACATATAAGGGACTTCACATAATGGTTTTAGAAGACCTAGGTAACCCAATCTAGTATCTTCAAAGACTACTTGTTCCATGTGTATATAGACACCCGTTATACTACCTACACATTGTATAACCTCTCCAATAGCTAAACTGTACATCCCATATGATGAGAATAGGAACTAACTGACATAGACCACACTATCTAGGTATGGAATCCGGTGTCATAAGATGTAACACTCCAAAAGTCTAAAATCTTATTTAAAGCCTCACATGAGTTTAAAGGGGTATTAACACTGTTATAAGTCTTAAAATAATGCTCATAAACCATTTATAAAGTTATAGAGCCAAAACCACAACGAAAAGACCTTGACGTCTGGAAACTAGCTAAATTGAAGAAGAGGAAGAATAAGAAGACCAATTTCTCTAGGATTTCACATGGATTTCATGTATTAAGATTCATTAAGTTATGGTTTCTTCACTCTTGGGATTCCTTTTCCCAAGAGGTCCTTTCAAATTTGATTTCTAAATCACCCAATTCCAAGGGTTTTCTTCTACTAATGTGTTTTCTTCTAAATTTGAAATTGATTATTGATTATAACTAAGAGTGATTTCCTATGAATAATTAAGTGTATATTGTGAGTATTTGATGCTAATTAAGGGAATTTTGTGTGGATCATGACCCTTCCCCAATTTCCCCAAAACTTGGATCTTTCTTGTGAATTGATGGGAATTGAAGAATGTATTGATTGTTAGACTTGTTTTATCTATTCTAAGTCGTTCATGGACCGCATAGGGTCATGTATTATTGGGAGTGAATCTATTTATTTAAACTTTCCCCCTTAACCCTAGGTTATGAATTGAAATTAACTAGGATAGTGATTATACAATTGACTTAGTTATTGTATTAATTACTATTGAATGATGTTAATACACCTATTATTGGATGGAATTGGTTTGGTTGATGGTAATACCGTGGATGATGGATTGGGAAAGAGATTGGGTAAGTCTTTGTGATCCTTACCTCTACTTCAATTATGATGGCTTGTAATTGGTGATGATGTTCAGTTGAAGCATATCTTGTGATTTGATGAAGTAGGTGTTGGTATGATGTTGAATATAAATGTATTGATTTATGGCTTGTGAATTGTTGGATAGAATTAAATGATATAAGGTTGATGATGAATTGCATATGTGCCTTATTATGATATGGTGATGTAAATGTGATAACCTCACATGTGTGAATTGCATCAAAAGGACAATACTCATGCAATTCCTATTGATCTATGACTATGACTATCTAATGGGTAGACCCCTATAACCTAAACTAAGTTATTATTATTAATGAAAGACATTACAAAAGAGACTCTAGCTTAGCACCGAGTGAAGTAGAAGTGAGGAGTGTCCCTTCCCACATAGGGAAGGTAGGTTCACTAATGTACTCATGATATTAGAGACTATAATGCATACATCATAAAGAGGGTCCTAAATACATCTCATAGTTCTTCAACTATGTTGCCCATATAAATACTAGCTAGTGGATCCACGTAGATGTTATGTTCATGTTTTGGTACTACCTTGGCTAGTAGTCCACCTTCTTTCAGTGTGGGGTTCCATGACAACGGATCCAACATTAGCTCATATAGTCTATGTCAGTTAAGGCAAGATGTTCCAAAAATTAAAATGAATTAATAAAGTGAACTCTAACTAGGATGACCTAAGGGGTTTGTCATAGTCTAGGTAGGGGTGTGGGACTCTACCTATACATTGCACTAGTTAGCCTTCAGGGAAGTCTTCGAAAGATGTTCTTATGTGCTTATATGATTATAAATGAAAATGATATATATATATATATGTTGATCTTATATGTTAATGACATTTGGTGATATTGGTTTCACATATGAACATGTGGTTGGTCCCTATTGCTAAAGTATGATGATTTCTACTCTTAAATATATGGTATGTAAAGTTAGGAATTGTTGATAGTCCTTGTTTGGTTTACTTGGTTGAGTGAGGCTATACCGTTTAGGAATAAGAGATTATTGACTTGCATTGGTTCTTGAATGTGAATAATATATTTCCAAAGTGACATTGCATGTTTTGAACAAATGTCCCTTTTTGGGATGATTTCTTATGTTGTATGTGAATATGATCCTATACTTAGGACAAGTGATGTGCTAACCCCATTTCTCCCTTTTTCCCCAATATTTTAGATTCTGTCCGTTGAGAAGATTGTGGTCATTTGCACGGAAGGCTTAGAGTCATTCTACAAATAGGTATGTCATAAAGTCCGAGGATAATGTCTTTTTATTACTCTAGTTATGTTTCTTTGTTATAGTCTAAAGACGATCATTTCATTCTACTTGTTTTAAGATATTATTGTAAGCCCTAAGTTGCGTTTATACATTGTGTAAGGGTTGATACCCATATTGTTCGACTCCGTTTAAATGTTTTAATATGAGACATCCCTTTTAAGATTATATTGTATATTATATATATATGTGTGCCATAAAAGAAGAATACTATGTAATCTTCTTATACCATGGGTCTATGCATACTCGATATGAATATATTATGCGTAAGCGAGAGGTCTAATTAAACATCATGAAGTAATTGCAGATGAAAAACTTTTAACTTTTCCGTCTTTTTAACCTTTGAATGTAATGATGAATCCTAAGAGGATAGTCTTAGTCCTCTCCGAGGACGACGAAGCCGGTTACGTCGAGGGGGTTCTCCCCGTATGTGACATAACACCCCACACCGTGGAACGTGTTCTACTTGCAAAAGTTAAAACTAGGACATATCCCACGTATGCACATGGTTTAAGGGATATCAAAAGGCTTCTTTGTAGTCTAGTGTCATACTCAAGTAGAGATAAAACATTATTCATATCATGTTAGTGCTTTGACTTACTTCTCATAGAATAAGTTCATTCACATAACGGTATTTGAGAAGGTACCATCCCTAAGACTTAGCAACTCATAATACCACTATCAAGACGGATCGACAAGGGTCTACCAATCAAGGTTCATTATATAGCTCATTCATGATACAGGTACCATGTTAGGTCTATCCGATTCACTTCATTATAAACCTTCTTTTAATATTCAAGGTTTTGCACATTCACTTAGAATTCTAGACTCATGAAGAATGGGCACCATTCTTAGGTCTACCAGTTCAAGACATATTCTAGAATACCTCATTTATCATTCATGTATCAAGTAGGGATAACTAGGTATACCTAATCAAGACACCATATCAACATATAAAGACTCTTCATAGTCTATCATTATCACATACCAACATCTACAAGAACATGCTTTCACTTTTATTATATCCACATTATACAAGACCACACATATATTACATCATCCTTCACTTTATACTTTCATTTAAGCCATTACACCTCAATACAAGATCACATTAACTCCATAAAATAAACTTCACATTGTACCTTAACATGTACAATAATATTATAATACTAAAATTCACATAATAATACCGACAAGGCCATGATCATAACATATACGACAAATAAGCACCGCCACCATAAGAGAACCATATGACACAAAATCAATTCAATTATCAAATCTACATTATTAGAGGAATTAGGTCAACTTACCTTCTTCAAATAACCATAATCACCATTCCTTAATCCTCCATGAGTTCACAATACAATAGCATAGATGACCATAAAATCAACAATACAACATAAAAAAAATTAAATTCTAACATTTGATCATAAGAAACAACCCAATTCATAATTAGGAATTTTGTAAAGATCAACGGTTGATGGATATTTTGATTTTAAAACATCAATTTAAAATCAATAATATCATATCTAATAATTTGAAATCGTTTCATGCATGAACCCTTGAATTAGAGTAGAAATTGGACTTTTCAAAAAAGTTGAAATCTTTGAAAGCCTTTGGAATTGGCTCTAGAGTGAAATCTATCTCTAGATAAAGAGTCACCATACCTTAGTATTTATAAGTACGCGAAATTGAAGAATAAATAAATGGAAATCTTCAATCCTAGCTCCAATATGACTCTAAGCTTTCACGAAGGTTTTAAGAGAACTTATTTTGAACTTTGGATTTTGATTTTGAAGAATGAAGTCTAACTTCAAGTTTTATTGTTTAAACTAACATAAAATTCCCTGAATAACATAAAATAATTATCCCCCTCCCCCTCTCTACTATTTATTAATACAAGGGTGGAATTCACCAGACCACCCTTGGTTTGGCCGAATCCCTGCAGGAATTTGCAGACCAAACCATGACCCCACATTGACGGACTGTCAATGAGTAGACAAGGCATCGTGCTGGTTCGTCAATGGTGATTGAGATTGTCAATTATGGTTCCTAATATCCCACAACAAATTGTGGAGCCACGCCCTCTGTTGACGGTGCGTTCGTGGGTTTATGGGCGTCAATCAAGGCTGCCCAGGAAGCTTTTTTGCCAACATTTTGCCCCTCTTCAAAGACCCTTAGGAGTCTTTGGGGAATCGTACCCAGACTTATTGACCCTAAACATGACCATCTATACTCTAGTGTCACCACCAAACATTTTATACTTCAAACGACACACAAAAAAAAATTTAACATACAAGGACACACTATCATATTCACAGGACTAGTTTTCAAACGTCTTGGTTATTCCTTGACATTTTACTCCAAAACCACCCAAGCCTGGCCTTGGTTACTATTTCTCATTAAATTATCAATTTATTAACTCAAGAAACTCACGTGAATATCTAAATTATCCTAGTTCATTTTTAGGGTCGTTACTAAATCATTTAATTAAAGTCTTACAAGTGATGAACCTTTTTTAGTGTCAAAATTTACAGCTTCCTCTTCTAAGATCATTGTTATTCTATTTTGTAACAATTTAACAATCAATTAACATATTTAATTACTAGTTAACTAGTATTTAATCATCAAATAATTTATTTGATCCTTTCAAATAAGTAACAACAAGTAATTCTTCTACTTTTATTACTTACTTTGTATTGAATCTGAAATCTTTTGTTGCTTTTTTATACTCTTCTCATCTTAATTCGTTGATAATCTTCTTGATTCATGTCCTTTAGAATTTTGGGTCATCCTTCTTTCAAGAGTCACAGGAATCTACTCCACCACAAAGAACTAGTGATCTTGTGAACTTATTTGGCAAATGTAGTTGTCTATCAACTTTGGGAAGACACTTCAGGAAGGTGGGTGTGACATGAAATATGAGAGGTGTGAGGAATTTTCCACTAACCTTGTTTTTTATGTTTTTTTAGGTACCGAAGGCGATTACAGGGAAGAATATAGTTGTAACTTCTGAATACTATAGAAATGAAATTACTGAATATGTTTGTATCAATATGAGCTACGAGCATGGTGAAAACGAGTTTTATGAGAACTATGATGGGTCTTATTTATTGATCATGGCATGGAATCACCATCATTACACATTTATTCCTTGTCTGGATGATTATATAACGAGCCTTCATGGCCTTCTAGAGTGCAGTCGGCCTGCTGAAGACCGTAACATAAGTAACTCAGTGCTCCATACGGGGTTATGAGCATGGTAATGGTGCACTTGTGTATGATGGTTATTCTTATGTGTGATAAGATGGTCCATGGTATAATGAACAACATAGTGGTGAGAACTAATCCTTCAGAGATGGTTTGGAGATGAATGGAACTTATGACTTGTGATAATATGGAAGGAGTATAAGGACCTTATCGTGTATAAGATTATGAAGATGATGGTTCTCATGATTTGCACCATGGTTATGATGGCGATGTGAGGTACAATTTTTTCTCTCATAGGTCTTATGAATCCTTTTAGCAGAATCCAGTAGGAAATGGAAGTTGTGAGGTTGAAGTTTCTTCCTTGTCTTGTGCTACTTCATATTCTAAGAGAGAAGGCATAGATGTTTGGGCGGGACCATTTTAAAGTTGGCGTGTGGACTATATTCACTACTTTTTAAAATATGATAACTTATTCTTCTCATACCTAGTTCATATGTTTCTTGTTCTCCATATAGTGATGAGGCTTGAGGTATAGAGGGAGGAACATTAACCCATGAAGTAATAGAGTTAACATACTCTTTATAACGTTGAGGGAATATTTTTCATTATTTCTTGCGGATGGTTGAAAAGGTTAAGTCTATGGTAAAAAAGAGGCAAGTTATTCATCATGAAGATAATCCTAAGGAGTTACCCTTGGAAGCAAAACAAGATACTCCTTGTAAGGACAGCATTAAGGAGTTGAACATGGAAGTCAAAATGTCAGCTACTTTAGCGCAAAAATGGAAGTAAAACTTGAAGGCATTTTCTAACCATTCACAAGGAATCCATGGTACTTGTCCAAAATCCCTTAAAATTGAGGATTTTCAGATTTATCTTTGATAAAAAGTCCTGCTTGAGGGTTTACAATCCTCTTTAGGGGCCTACGATTTGTATGCAGAAAGGTAGTTTTCTAAAACAAAAAAAAAAACCTTCTTTACTATCTCTTTGTGTATGAGCTTGTTTAATGTGCATCTTATGGGGGTAGGACTTATTTGTCAAGAAAAGGTAAAGTTTATCTTAAATTCTTCATGTTGTCTTTGTGTGTTCCATCCTGTGATGTAATGAGTGCTAGGGTCCTTGAATCTAGTTGTGATATTTTATGTAGGAACACCTTACATGACCCAAATTTGCATGACACATATCTCTACTATCTCTTTGCATATGATGAGTCTTATATTTGTCCTAAATGTTCATTGCATCTGTATCACAGTATCATTGAGGTCTATACTTCTTTGTTTGACCCCATTATGTGGAACAATTATCATTTTGATCCCGGTGAGCGTATGGGAATATTTGAGCTTGAAGTAGTGTCATAATTTGGGTGGTTTTATCATTTTGATGTGATAAATAGAAAATTTCCTTGTTCTACAACTATGGGCTTAATAGTCATGATAATAGAAGATACTTGGTTGCTCCTTGAGATTGAATCTCCTTAGCGTAATTTTTTGTGTGCTAACCCTTGTATTAACCCTCATTCTATGAGGATATAATTGTTGATTGTCCTTTTCATGGTTTTTCAAAGTTTGGATTTGTAACGACCTGTTTAGTCGTTTTGAGCAACAGATTTTATTCTGGAAAAACTGGCAGATGTGACGGAGGCCACGACGGACCGTCAAGGGCACGACGAAACGTCGTGGAGGGTGTCGTTCCAAAACACTTAGAAAATCTGAAATTGGGTACTGAAAATCGACTCTCTGAACGTCATGACGGAATGGCAGGACGGACCGTCGCAAGCTCGACGGCCCGTCACAGGCCATCCACTTAAAAACAAGTCTCTTAACCTTGTGACGGACAGCAGGACGGACCGTCGCAGGCGCGACGGCCCGTCACGGGCTACGCAATCCCAGTTCGGGTCGGATTTCTTTACACGTTTTAAGGGACGTTTTTGACTATTCCTGCGTTAATTATAAAGTTAGAGGGTTAATGTTAATAAGTCTAATTACTTGGGGGTTAAAAGAGGTAACCTTAAGTTAATTAGTGGATTATTAGTGCCATCTTTTAAAACTTAATTATATATTAATTAGGGTAAAAGAAAGAGGGTTTGAATAAAAAAAAACAGAAAGAAAAAGAGAGGAGAACGAGTAGAGAGAGAGAGAGGAACGAAGAGGACAAAGAATTGAGAATTGCTTGCTTGATCACGATTCTTTGGTGGAGGTAGGTTATGGTTTATGTTACGATATTCGTAGTGAACTCTTAATAGTGAATATTATGTGTTGATAGTATTGTAAACCCTGCTATGTGCTTAAGTTGTATGCTTGCATGATTATGATTATAAAATTGTGATGAATTAACAAAGCATGATGAAGTTATTGAATCCCAAATCTTGAAAGAACCCTAATTCACTTGATATATTATATAATGATAATGATGATGCCTTAGTATGAAAGAAGGCTTGATAAATTATATAATGAGAATGATGATGCCTTAGTGTAAAAGAAGGCTTGATGAATTAGGGGATCGGGTGCCACGTTCCGGTACCAGGGTAGAATGAATATGAGGATCGGAGTGTCACGTTCCGACACCAGGATAGAATATGGATCGGGTGCCACGTTCCGGTACCAGGATAGAATGAATATGAGGATCGGAGTGTCACGTTCCGACACCAGGATAGAATATGGATCGGGTGCCACGTTCCGGTACCAGGATAGAATATGGATTGGGTGCCACGTTCCGGTACCAGGATAGAATGAGGATCGGAGTGCCACGTTCCGGCACCAGGATAGAAATAGAGGATCGGAGTGTCGCGTACCGACACAAGAGGAAGAAAGATAATGAATCTTGAAAGATAATGAATATACTCAATCTAATGAACTTAATTCCCAAATAAGTATGGTATTGAGGCTTGAGTCCTCATGTGTGAACTCGGTTGTAGTTATTGATGAATTCATGTTGTTATTGCTACATGTTGAGTATTGTAGTTGATTTACATTATTATTGATATATACTGTTCCCTATTTTGAGTTGGCCGATGATATCTACTCAGTACGTGTGGTTGTACTGACCCCCTACTTTCATGTTTTCCTCTTTGTTATTTGTGTAATGCAGCAAACGTTCCGTCAACTTCAACTCAACAGCAGATCTAGCCAGTCTTCACTTCATCGGAAAATTCAGGGTGAGCTAATGCGTCTAGCTTGGACTGGGTCTTCTTCTTCAAGTCTTGATGCCTTGAACTTCCGGCATGGACTAGCTTTTTAGTTATTTTGTTCTTAGACATTCCTAGTTAAGTAATTTGAGATAGATGTTCTTGTGATGATGACTTCCAGATTTTGGGGATAATAATAATAGTATTGAATTGTCTTTTATTTATGAGTTTAAGTCTTCCGCATTACTTTATGTCGATATTAAATTGAAATGATAAGGTTTAGATTGGTTGGTTCGCTCACATAGGAGGGTAAATGTGGGTGCCAGTCGCGGCTCGGTTTTGGGTCGTGACAAACTTGGTATCAGAGCATTAGGTTCATTGGTCTCATCCCACAAGAACAGGTCTAGTAGAGTCTTAAGGAACGGTAGGGGGACGCCTTTACTTTTCCTTGAGAGGCTATAAGACTTAAGGAAAATTTCACTCTTTCATTCTTCTTTCGTGCTACTACTTGAGTCCAATTGGTATCTGGGCGATACGAATTGGTATCTGACCATCTTCACTCTATTTCGCAGATGGTTAGAACTAGAGCAACGACCGCACCAGCAGCAACAACGGAAAGACAAGAAACGACTGAGCCAGCCACTGGGGCTGTAGCTCGAGGAAGAGCAACGGCAAGAGGCCGTGGGAGAGGTCGTGGGAGGACGTCCTCTGGAGGAAGAGGACAAGCACCTAGCCCATCTGATACTAGGGCGGTGACTCCTCCACCGACCGAGGAGGTGATAAGAGAGGGGGAGGAAGGGGAGAATGAACAAGGGCAGAATGAGGAAATGCCACCCCAACCTACCCCAGAGATGATCAACCAAGTACTTGCTTATCTTAGTGGGTTATCCGATCAGGGTCAGGCACCTCCAGTGGTTTCTACACCAACACCTCCGGTTTCAGAGGTACGACATGCGGCTACTATGGCTCCCCGCATGGATGCATCATTGGGAATAGGCACATTTCCACGTCTGACTACTGGGCCTATTATGACAAATGATCAGCATGAACTTTTCAGTAAGTTCTTGAAATTGAAACCTCCAGTCTTTAAGGGCGCAGAATCAGAGGATGCCTACGATTTTCTGGTTGATTGTCATGAGCTACTACACAAGATGGGTATAGTAGAACGGTTTGGCGTTGAGTTCGTGAGCTATCAGTTTCAAGGGAACGCCAAAACGTGGTGGCGGTCACATGTTGAGTGTCAACCAACAGAGGCACCACCTATGACTTGGGAATCATTCTCTACCCTGTTTATGGAGAAGTATATCCCAAGGACTTTGAGAGATAGAAAAAGGGACGAGTTCTTGAGTCTAGAGCAAGGGAGGATGACAGTTAACGCGTATGAGGCTAAATTTCGCGCACTATCCAGATACGCCACCCAACTTTGTTTCAGTCCACAAGAACGGATTCGCCGTTTTGTGAAGGGGTTGAGGTCAGAGTTGCGGATTTCAGCCTTACAGGTAGCGGCTACGGCAACATCCTTCCAAGAGGTGGTAGACTTTGTGATAGAGGTGGAAGGAGTGAAGCCAGACGACTTCACCACGACATCGACATCGAAAAGGTTTCGAAGGGGAGGCGAGTTTAATGGTTCTCACTCTAGAGGACAGAGCTCCGGAGGTTACTCAAGTCGACCAATTCAGTCTTCACTACAGACTGTAGTTGGGGGTCCACCTCAGAACGGTCAACACTACTCCGAGAGACCTATGCATGAACCCCGAGAGTGTTATGGATGTGGGGAGGTTGGACACATCAAGAGATATTGTCCAAACCAGAGTTACAGAACCCCACTAGCTAGAGGTAGAGGTGGTCATGGTAGAGGCCACTTTTCTGGAGGACGTGGTGGTCGAGGTAATGGTGGTCATCACAACGGCAGAGGTGATGGGCAAAATGGAGCCACTACTACGCAACATGGTAGGGGCAATGGACAGACAAACGATAGGGCCCATTGTTACGCTTTTCCTGGGAGATCTGAAGCGGAGGCGTCTGATGCTGTTATCACAGGTAATCTTTTGGTTTGTGATTGCATGGCATCTGTATTATTTGACCCTGGCTCCACGTTTTCATATGTATCTTCATCATTTGCTAATGGTCTAAAATTGCATTGTGAATTACTTGACATGCCTATTCGTGTTTCTACACCGGTGGGTGAGTCTGTGGTAGTTGAAAAGGTACATAGGTCTTGTTTGGTGAACTTTGTGGGGAGCAACACTTATGTAGATTTGGTTATTTTAGAAATGGGTGACTTTGATGTAATTCTGGGTATGACTTGGCTTTCTCCAAATTTTGCGATCTTGGATTGTAATGCTAAAACTGTGACATTGGCCAAGCCTGGGACAGATCCGTTAGTGTGGGAAGGTGACTACACTTCCAATCCGGTGCGTATCATCTCATTCCTTCGTGCTAAGAAAATGGTTAGTAAAGGGTGTTTAGCTTTCTTGGCACATCTCAAGGATGACACTACCCAAGTACCTTCGATTGAGTCGGTTTCGGTGGTCCGTGAGTTTCTTGATGTATTCCCTGCAGATCTTCCGGGTATGCCCCCAGATAGGGATATTGACTTCTGTATCGATCTTGAACCGGGCACACGCCCCATTTCTATACCCCCGTATAGAATGGCTCCCGCGGAGTTAAGAGAGTTAAAGGCTCAACTTCAAGAGTTGTTGAGCAAGGGCTTCATTAGACCAAGTGCATCTCCTTGGGGTGCTCCGGTTTTGTTTGTGAAGAAGAAGGATGGGAGTTTTCGGATGTGCATAGACTACCGACAGTTGAACAAGGTAACTATTAAGAACAAGTATCCTCTTCCTCGCATTGATGACTTATTCGATCAATTACAAGGTGCTTGTGTCTTCTCTAAGATTGACTTGAGATCCGGTTATCATCAATTGAAAATACGGGCAACGGATGTGCCAAAGACTGCTTTTAGAACCAGGTATGGACATTACGAATTTGTAGTGATGTCTTTTGGTCTTACGAATGCCCCTGCTGCGTTCATGAGTTTGATGAACGGGATTTTTAAGCCATATTTAGATCTCTTTGTGATCGTATTTATTGATGATATACTGATATACTCCAAGAGTAAGAAGGAACATGAGGAGCATTTGAGAATGGTATTGGAAATGTTAAGGGAGAAAAAGCTTTACGCCAAGTTCTCTAAGTGTGAGTTTTGGCTAGATGCAGTGTCCTTCTTGGGGCATGTGGTTTCGAAGGATGGGGTGATGGTAGATCCTTCTAAGATTGAGACAGTGAAGAATTGGGTAAGACCCACTAATGTGTCAGAAATACGGAGTTTTGTGGGGTTAGCTAGCTACTACCGCCGCTTTGTCAAAGGATTCTCTTCTATTGCTTCCCAATTGACGAACTTGACTAAGCAGAATGTTCCATTTGTATGGTCAGATGAATGTGAGGAAAGCTTTCAGAAGCTTAAGACTTTGTTGACTACCGCACCTATCCTCACCTTGCCGGTAGAGGGTAAGAACTTCATTGTTTATTGTGATGCATCCTATTCGGGTTTGGGTGCAGTGCTAATGCAAGAGAAGAACGTGATTGCTTATGCCTCAAGACAATTAAAAGTGCATGAACGTAACTATCCAACTCATGACTTGGAATTGGCCGCGGTAGTGTTTGCATTGAAGCAATGGAGACACTATTTATATGGGGTTAAGTGTGAGGTCTACACGGATCATCGTAGCCTTCAGTATGTCTTTACTCAAAGATTTGAACTTGAGGCAAAGGAGATGGATGGAACTACTGAAGGACTACGACCTCACTATTTTGTATCATCCGGGGAAGGCGAATGTTGTGGCAGATGCCTTGAGTAGAAAGGCGGAAAGCATGGGAAGCCTAGCTCATTTGCAAGCCTCTAGACGCCCATTGGCTAGAGAGGTTCAGACTCTGGCTAACGACTTGATGAGGTTGGAAATAAATGAGAAGGGAGGATTGTTGGCTAGTGTGGAGTCAAGATCTTCTTTTCTTGACAAGATTAAGGGAAAACAGTTTGATGATGAGAAACTAAGGCGAATCCGAGATAAAGTGTTGCGAGGAGAGGCTAAAGAAGCAACAATCGACGAGGAAGGTGTGTTGAGGATTAAGGGAAGGGTATGTGTACCCCGCATTGATGATTTGATCAACACTGTTCTGGCAGAAGCTCATAGTTCAAGGTATTCTATACATCCGGGTGCAACCAAGATGTATCGCGACCTAAAACAACACTTTTGGTGGAGTAGAATGAAGCGCAATATTGTTGACTTTATTGCCAAGTGTCCAAACTGTCAACAAGTGAAATATGAACACCAAAGGCCCGGAGGAACACTTCAAAGAATGCCCATTCCGGAATGGAAGTGGGAGAGAATTGCAATGGACTTTGTGGTTGGTCTTCCAAAGACACTGGGAAGTTTGATTCAATTTGGGTAATTGTGGACAGATTGACTAAGTCTGCTCATTTCATTCCGGTCAAGGTGACTCACAATGCAGAGAAGTTAGCCAAAATCTACATCTCAGAATCGTTCGATTGCATGGGGTTCCACTATCCATTATATCAGATAGAGGTACGCAGTTTACTTCTAAGTTTTGGAAAACATTGCATGCAGAATTGGGTACTAGGTTGGACCTTAGTACCGCGTTCCATCCTCAGACCGATGGTCAGTCTGAGCGAACGATTCAAGTGTTGGAGGATATGCTTCGCGCATGCGTGATAGAGTTTGGTGGCATTGGGATAGCTTCTTACCTTTGGCAGAGTTTTCGTACAATAATAGCTATCACTCCAGTATTGATATGGCTCCATTTGAAGCATTGTATGGGAGGAGGTGTAGATCTCCCATTGGTTGGTTTGATGCATTCGAGGTTAGACCTTGGGGTACCGATCTCTTGAGGGATTCGTTAGAAAAGGTGAAGGGCATTCAAGAAAAGCTTCTAGCGGCGCAAAGTAGACAAAAGGAGTATGCAGACCGAAGGTTAGAGACTTGGAGTTCATGGAAGGTGAACAAGTCTTGTTGAAGGTTTCACCCATGAAAGGGGTGATGCGGTTTGGCAAAAGAGGTAAGCTAAGTCCAAGGTATATTGGACCATTTGAGGTACTAAAGCGAATAGGGGAGGTGGCTTATGAATTAGCCTTGCCCCCAGGGCTGTCCGAGTGCATCCGGTATTTCATGTGTCCATGTTGAAAAGATACCATGGAGATGGAAACTACATTATCCGTTGGGACTCAGTTTGTTGGATGAGAATTTGTCTTATGAGGAGGAACCTGTTGCTATTTTAGATAGAGAAGTTCGCAAGTTGAGGTCAAGAGAGATTGCATCCATCAGGTGCAATGGAAGAATCGACCGGTTGAAGAAGCCACTTGGGAGAAGGAGGCAGATATGCGAAAAGATACCCACATCTGTTTACGGATTCAGGTATTCCTTTTCGCCACTTGTTTTCCTTCTTGTGATCGTTCGGGGACGAACGATGGGTAAATTGGTATCTATTGTAACGACCTGTTTAGTCGTTTTGAGCAACAGATTTTATTCTGGAAAACTGGCAGATGTGACGGAGGCCACGACGGACCGTCAAGGGCACGACGGACCGTCGTGGAGGGTGTCGTTCAAAACACTTAGAAAATCTGAAATTGGGTACTGAAAATCGACTCTCTGAACGTCATGACGGAATGGCAGGACGGACCGTCGCAGCTCGACGGCCCGTCACAGGCCATCCACTTAAAACAAGTCTCTGGACCTTGTGACGGACAGCAGGACGGACCGTCGCAGGCGCGACGGCCCGTCACGGGCTACGCAATCCCAGTTCGGGTCGGATTTCTTTACACGTTTTAAGGGACGTTTTTGACTATTCCTGCGTTAATTATAAAGTTAGAGGGTTAATGTTAATAAGTCTAATTACTTGGGGGTTAAAAGAGGTAACCTTAAGTTAATTAGTGGATTATTAGTGCCATCTTTTAAAACTTAATTATATATTAATTAGGGTAAAAGAAAGAGGGTTTGAATAAAAAAAACAGAAAGAAAAAGAGAGGAGAACGAGTAGAGAGAGAGAGAGGAACGAAGAGGACAACAAGAAATTGAGGAATTTGCTTGCTTGATCACGATTCTTCGGTGGAGGTAGGTTATGGTTTATGTTACGATATTCGTAGTGAACTCTTAATAGTGAATATTATGTGTTGATAGTATTGTAAACCCTGCTATGTGCTTAAGTTGTATGCTTGCATGATTATGATTATAAAATTGTGATGAATTAACAAAGCATGATGAAGTTATTGAATCCCAAATCTTGAAAGAACCCTAATTCACTTGATATATTATATAATGATAATGATGATGCCTTAGTATGAAAGAAGGCTTGATAAATTATATAATGAGAATGATGATGCCTTAGTGTAAAAGAAGGCTTGATGAATTAGGGGATCGGGTGCCACGTTCCGGTACCAGGATAGAATATGAGGATCGGAGTGTCACGTTCCGACACCAGGATAGAATATGGATCGGGTGCCACGTTCCGGTACCAGGATAGAATGAATATGAGGATCGGAGTGTCACGTTCCGACACCAGGATAGAATATGGATCGGGTGCCACGTTCCGGTACCAGGATAGAATATGGATCGGGTGCCACGTTCCGGTACCAGGATAGAATGAGGATCGGAGTGCCACGTTCCGGCACCAGGATAGAAATAGAGGATCGGAGTGTCACGTACCGACACAAGAGGAAGAAAGATAATGAATCTTGAAAGATAATGAATACTCAATCTAATGACATTAATTCCCATATAAGTATGGTATTGAGGCTTGAGTCCTCATGTGTGAACTCGGTTGTAGTTATTGAAATTCATGTTGTTATTGCTACATGTTGAGTATTGTAGTTGATTTACATTATTATTGATATATACTGTTCCCTATTTTGAGTTGGCCGATGATATCTACTCAGTACGTGTGGTTGTACTGACCCCCTACTTTCATGTTTTCCTCTTTGTTATTTGTGTAATGCAGCAAACGTTCCGTCAACTTCAACTCAACAGTAGATCTAGCCAGTCTTCACTTCATCGGAAAATTCAGGGTGAGCTAATGCGTCTAGCTTGGACTGGGTCTTCTTCTTCAAGTCTTGATGCCTTGAACTTCCGGCATGGACTAGCTTTTTAGTTATTTTGTTCTTAGACATTCCTAGTTAAGTAATTTGAGATAGATGTTCTTGTGATGATGACTTCCAGGTTTTGGGAATAATAGATGTTGAATTTTAGAAGTTATTTAATTGATTTTTATTAATGAGTTTAAGTCTTCCGCATTACTTTATGTCGATATTAAATTGAAATGATAAGGTTTAGATTGGTTGGTTCGCTCACATAGGAGGGTAAATGTGGGTGCCAGTCGCGGCTCGGTTTTGGGTCGTGACAGGATTCGAGAATAAATCCTTTTTAAGAAGGGGAGGATGATAACGTCATGTATAGAATGGATGGGCCAAAACCTTTAGAGGAGCTTGATGGACATAAAGTAATGACATACAATGTGTGGAATGTACATCAAAGTTAATAGAAAGAAGAAAATATCCATTTGCAAACGATCATTTCATAATATCAAGAAATCACAAATAAAAGCAACCGAACAAGACCCTTTGTCTCATTAAGGATAAAATTTTAAAGAAAGTGTCTTCTTTATTTTATTCGTATAAATAGTAGTCTATTTTATATTGTAAGACTTAGACTGTATGGATTTTGAATTTATAATGAACAAACTCTTTCAAGATTGTAGTTTAAGGGTGGAATCCCTTTAGATTACTAGCGTAGTGTAGCTTAATCTAAATTAGTGATGGGCGAATTCTCATTGTGTATTTAGGACTACTTAACCTTGATATCACTTGATATTGCTCATTTGTAATTTTTAATTTGAGTTGTTTCTTTTTGAATTCAAGTTTCTCGTCATGCCTATGTTTATTGTTTATTCAACAACCTCTTATTCTTTTCTTCCATCTCTTATTTTTATTCTATCTTACTTTTGTGTTGTTTAATTCCACATGTGATCTAAATTTGTTTCATCCCCAATTAGAATCATTATCATAGTATAAAATCAGTTAAGAGTGTTTTGTAGAAATCTATATGTCCTAGAATTACATACATGGTAGGCATTAAGGGTCACTTGTTAGATCACGACAAATATATTAATCGTTTTGGATATCAATTTACGGGATCTACACCGTTGGTATATTTTACCCTAGCAAAAATAGAGAGCCCTCTCAACTGGGGCATGGATTGGACTCTGTTTATCTCAATAGAGCATGTTGGTTATTAGTATCTCACACAATCTAGATGTGAAATAATTCATTACATTATATTCAGTTATTTCAATTTAGTACTTATCAATTGCATGTTGATTTATAAGGTTATTGCTTCAATTCATATATTTCAGACTTATCATTTTTAGTTTATTTAGAGTTGTGATGCATGTCTCACGTACTCAGTATATTCAAAGTACTGGTTGTAAACCTTTTTGCATTATATTGTTTTTCAATATAGGTTCATACGGCCAACATCTAGCCCATAGTTATTTTTCAAAGATAATACTTATGTTATTTTTCTTTATTTAATTCATTCAATTATCAGACAAGTAGAATTAGCAGGGGATTTGTCCCAGTAACTCTTTATAGTAGAGGCTTTTAGATATTAGTTTCTTAGCCTTATGGATTGTTTTAGCATGAATTCCATTTTGATTGTTAAGTTAAGACTTGAATTTCTTAAATCATTTAGAGTCGACCTCAGCATCGATTATTTCAGTTTATGTTTATGATCTTAATGTCATGTCAGATAATGAGTTAGCTTGAGATCACTTGTGGCTCTAAGCACCGTTTTATGACTAGGGGGTAGTCTCAGATCGTGAAAGTTTCCTCGGCCTTATTTATTGTTGGGCTGATTTTTGTGCATATTGCTCTATGTGGAGACCTTGCTAGACCATTCAGCTTTCCTTATCAGTTGAGCATATGGCACTCTTATTGGCCCCAAGTAGTTTAGGAGTATAATTATATGAGTTATATCGAGTACACTTAGTCAAGTGAGGCACCAGTTATCTATCGCGTCTCCCCAAATTTGGTGCGAGACATGCTTAATCATACTATTAATATTACACCCATGTTAGGTCCCACTTATTTGATAAAAAGTTCACTAAAATGTATTCTTTTATTTAAATTTTTATTTATCTTACAGTTGGAACATTACGAAGTATTTTCATACTTGTGAAATTATGTGTTCAACTAAACTACATCGAACAAATTAGGGATAAATGATGTTTAGTAGGAAATAAAAACCAAGTGTAAGAAGTAATAAGTTACCCACCATGTGAATCTTGTATGTTATAAGTCAAGAAAAAAAGGATTTCGGCCTTGCATTTTTTGGGTTTGAACAGGATCCTTATCAACAAGAAGCTGGTTGGTCAAGGTCTTAGCATATTTGTAAAATTTTGTGGTAAAGAAAACAATTCTACTAAAGTTGATGAATGCAGTCACAGAGATAATCTTAAAGGCTTAAGCCTTCAGTTCATTGGTTAAATTTAAGCAGAATATTACGTTTCTCCTTTGTCCATTGAGTGCCGTAAAAAACATTTATAAATATCAAACCCGAAAGAAAGAAAACAACAAAAATAAAAACCAAAATGGGGAAGACAGATGAAATGCGGTAATAGTAAAACCTAGACAAACTAAAAATAACAAACTTCAGTAAGCAAACAAATAGAATCTTTGTGATGCCTTACTTCTGTTTTGGGTCATCCTCCACTAAGCAACCATAAATACATTACATTACCTGGAGTAATTAGCTTTTCCCCAAAACGGAAAAGATAAAACTTTTCTAGTGGGAGAAACCAACTACAAAGGGTCTGGGATAGAGAGTATACAAGGATTACAACAAAATAGCCTAATTCTAAAAGATACAATGAAGAACAATTGGAGAAGGATCAGCAAAATTACAGGAATATATGCACCAAGAAACTTAAAGCACGCACAAATGCTATTGACACCATTTTTATATTAAAACAGACCTGACTAAAAATCATTCTATTGTTATTTTTGCCGGAAAGTAAATTCCAGGGTCCTGGTCTTCTACAGCAATGCCTTGACAATGAACTAATCTTATCACACTATCAGCAATATGTTGGAACCTATTTCGGACATCCATAAAGCTCCTGCAGAGAACATTCTCAACCCAATCCTCAACAGCTTCCTTTTTGTCTGATAACCAAGCAGCAGCAAGTATCTGTTCCATTACTTCTGAATCAATTTCCATCTTGATATCTACTCCAACAATCTTCTTGAGGTTTATGTTGATTTCATTCAAGATTATCTCAGCTAGAGCTCCAAAATCAAATGGCTTGAAGACCACATTGTTGTCCATTTGCTCTAAGATTTCTTCCAACCATGCTTTTGACCCTTCAGAACCAGAGTCACTGTCACACTCAGCACATTCATTCTCCTCCATATCCTCCACTGGCAAATTCAAATCAAGAGAACATTTTGGGACAGTGCACAAACGTTTTGGCATTTGAAGCAACTTGTCATTGTTTGAGTCACTGTTGTCTGTCTGCTTTCTTTTATATGAAGGGAAAGATTCTAATGTTCTGTCCCCTGAAGTAATCCACAAATTTGTATTCTTCACTTCAATCCTATTTCGACAGCCAGATCCAATTGCTATCTGCATCTGCAAGTTTTTGGCTGCTAATATCTTTTCTTCTGAAAACTCGAGAAATTTTTTACTGGAGAAGAAATCTTTAGTAACTTTTGCAGATTTCGAGGTAATCACAAAAATCATATTGTTGATACTGATTTCCTTCCCGTGCAAGTTCAAAAATTTACCAGTTCTGATAGCGCGAGATAAGCTATTCTGAACAGGAAAATCAGCCTTTTCTATGTTTTCAAGAAGCACAGTAGAACAGCGCTTCTTGCTTAACTCCTCTGCAATGTAGTCAATGACTGTCTTTCCCCTAAGTTTCATGTGACCGTTTCTTATATTTTGATGGATAAGCAGAGAATTTGAGCAGCTAATCCAATCGCTAGAGCCCAGATCCACAGAGAGCAAGCTATTGTGGCTGCCAAAGACATTCTCAGCAAGAGCTTTTGCAATTTTTTGTTTCCCCACCTTGTCAGGTCCAAGGAAGCTGAGCCATATATTTCCTTTGGAGACATGACTCCTTCCATTACCACTTCTGCAGCGAGTGACAGTGTGACTAATGGCATAAATGGCTTCCTCTTGCCAATAAACATGTTCGGAAAGAGCTTTATAAAGGTTCTTAAAGTCTTCCAAAATTAAGTCCTTATCTAACTGAGGAACAGAGGAAGAAACCGATCCTGAAAAGTAAGGAAGGCAATCCTGATTTTCCGAAAAACTGGGTTCCCACAGATCACTTACAGTGGATATGTGAACCATTCCCAACCCCAGGTCTGTGCTAACAGAAGCTCTTGAGGCTAATGATGTTCGATCAAGGGGCAGGCTCAAACCACAAAGAGCATTCTGGTACGGGGTCCAGATATTTTCCATCTTCTGATGCTGAGTTTCTAAACTCTGAGCCAGTACTTCAGGTTGGGAATCAGATTCACCTTCAGACACGACTGATTTTGACATGGTATTTTTGATCCAGCAGGTATTTTGCAAGTCTGGTGACATTGAACTTTGATTAGTAAGTCTTGCATCCAACAATAAATCTTTGTTTCTGCTTTCGCCCCCAGCAGAAGTACCCTGAAAGATGCCCAAACTAGAAATATGTGACCTGGCTTGCAAAGCATCTGGTTGAAATGAATGTATGTGATGAAGACGCTGGCATATATCATTCCACTTCTTTTGCAATCCCACCAGTCTGGCATTTAGTAAACTGCAGCCATCATCGGCCTGCACTGAATTGATAGAGCACATATTTACTAAAAGAGTTACAAGATAATCATCCACAAATTTTTAACCATACTGTAACTAAGATCACAGGAAAGGAGAAAGAATTTGACTCTGAATGACACACCTCAACCCCAACTAGTCCCCTGCTTGGACCGCATTCAGCCTTTTGTAACCAAGAAGATAAATGTGTTGCATGCTGATCAGTGACTGAACCAGTGGCTCCTCTAAGCAAAGTTGAAACTTCTTGCTCATATTTTTCATTGCAAAGGTTACATCGAGCTGTATATTCATTTTTGTTTATCCACGAGTTTTCAGACTCAGATGATGTGGTAAAAAACCCACCAAAAGGAACAAATGACCCCATCAAGCTGCAAATGTCAGTACCAGACTGTGAGAGCCAATGGACACACAAAGTCAAAATCTTAAGATGCAATGAGATACACACTTTAGACCTCTTAGTATATTCCCTGAATCAGCACAAATAACTCGGAAACCAATACCCTCAAGAGTGGTTTTACTGGGTGGATTAAAGACCGAATGGAGTCACAGTGAAGAAAAGAAAAAAAAACAGAATCTTCTTTTGACATACACACCAGCATAAAGCATTTTGTAGTCTAATTTGTTGTGTGCATGATAAACTATAGGAGACATGCTTCTAATGTGACAAAACCCTTGAAGTCACAACAACTGCGGCTAAAGTTTCAATAATGGTCAAACTTGAGCCACACAGTCGAACAATTCAAGACTTCAGGGTTCAAAGCTAAAACTTAGGCAGATGCTTCTGTTATGTACCACACAAACTGAACTAAATACTGTAACAGATCAACAAAAAGGAGACAATGTCACAGATCATTGAAAAGGAAACATTGAGAGGACAGTCTATGCTGTTCTATGCATTGAAAGTATCCCTTGGATGCTGAAGCAACTTCTTCAGATATGCTAAACCATGTTATCACATCGTGCTCCTTTACTGTAGGAACAAAACCAGACCACCAAGTTCGACACATCATAATTACAACAAACAAATATGCTTGATTATTTTATCGGTTTCGTACATTACGAAACAATTGTACAAGTTCAACTATTTCAAGGAGGGAAATGATGGAGCACAGTCTGCCCAGTACATTACTTAGCTAGCTTATAAAGGGAAATGTATAATATAGAAGAAAAATTAATAAATTAAATATAAGGAGAAAAGATGGGTTATCACAAAAAAGGGGAAAAAGATAGCGCACACAATTTTAATGTACAAAGTTAGTTGTTCAAATGGTACACAAATTGATATCACTTTTGATTTCTCAAGGATGTAAATTACAATGGATATGCAAGGCTAAGAAGCAAGAGAAACTCTACAACCAGAAAACAGTTTAATATGCAATTGCATGTGATGCAACTAACTTAGAAATAAAGACGATCTGGTAAGGCTAAAATGAAGATAACGTTTCAATCGGATTTTGTAGTTACAAGGTACATCTAAAGAAAACATGCTTTTCAACTATATGAGTGTTGAATATAATGCAGGTTCAGCTGGGCTGTAACTAACTATTAGTTCTGACTGACGTGTATTTATTAGTTAGCTAATAATGTAGTTAAATAATAATGACAATTAGTTTGATAGTTAGTTAACTAATCTACAAATTGTATATAAGTAGTTTGTTCAGCTGTAATTCTCATTCATTCAATAATATTTTCTCTCTTTATTCTTCATCTTTCTCTCAAGCTCCATTGTCATGGAGTAGTATCAAATCAATGGAATAGTGTCAGTTTACATGGTATCAGAGCGAGTGTAGATCTAGGGATTCTCTGAGGAAAAATACAAAGGATTCTGAGATTCATTTTTTTTTTTTCCTATCATTCATTGTTGAGTATTTTGAAGAAGATTTAGATATATGGGGAGCAACATCGATTACAATCATTCATTGTATTTGCATCCTTCTGATGCACCAGGTTCACTTTCAATTGAAATTTAGCTTAAAGGCATGGAGAATTACATGCTTTGGAGTCGAGCTATGAAATTAACACTTCTGGGAAGGAACAAATTGGGATTTATCAATGGATCTATTACAAGAAACATCTATGAAGGAGATCTACAGAGAAGATGGGATAGATGCAATGTCATTGTGTTTTCCTGGTTAATCAGTAGTGTACAATCAGACCTTCCTAGTGGAATCCTTTTTAGATTTGATGCTTATCTCGTTTGGAACGATCTTAAAGAGAGATTTGACAAGGTAAACAATTCTCGAGCTTACCATTTACACAAGGAAATAGCAACTGTAGTTCAAGGTGTATCCTCTGTTTCAGTGTATTATTCTAAACTGAAAGATCTTTGGGATGAACACAATTCGATAATTCCATTCCCTACATGTGCTTGTGAGAGATCGAAAGATTTTGTAGAACATTTAGAGAGGCAAAAGTTATTTCAGTTCCTTAAGGGTTAAACGATGGTTATGCTCAGGCTAGATCTCAAATTTTAATGATGAGTCCTGAACCTAGTGCGAATCAGACGTATGCTATGATCATACAAGATGAAAGTCAAAAAATACTTAATGGAAGGAATTGTGTTGTTGCAAGTCGAATGGAATCTTTAGTTTTTTGTGCAGCAGAAAAGGATGCCACAGCCATGTATTCAACTAGAGGTTCAAGACCAAGACAATCTTCTGGTTTGGGAGGTCATCAATATTAGAAGAAATATTGTGATTTCTGCAATATGAAGGGTCATACTAGCGCTGATTGTTACAAATTGATGAAATGTGAACATTGCTTACAGGAGGGACATGTTAAGAAGACTTGCTATAAGCTAATTGGATATCCAGAGAACTTCAAAGGGAAGAAAAGAGTCAATGTTGCTACACATCCTCTTGCAGGATTAAATTTAGGATATTATCATGGGCCTTAAGCTGGATTTGCTGGTCCTGCACCTGTTCTTACTCAGAATCAATACAATCAGATTGTCCAAATGTTGAGCAAATGTTCCATAGGAGATGCAGCTATAAACATGGAAGGCAATTCCAACTATGCTGCCAACACTGTCAATGCGAACAGTGCAGGTATCCTTTCTTCTCATAATGATGATAGTGTGAAATGGGTTGTTGATACTGGAGCTACTAATCATATGATAGGTGATAAGGTTGTGTTTCAAACTAGTACATTAGTAGATAATGCAGGAAAGGTTCAATTACGAACAGGAGAATCTGCAAATACATCTCATATAGAGAACTGTCAATTATAAGGAGATGATTTCATTAAAAATGTGTTGTGTGTGCCAACATTTAAATTCAACCTTTTGTCAGTATCCAAGTTGACAAAAGAATTGAAATGTTGTGTTGTGTTCTTCCCTAATTTTTGTTTATTTTAGGATCTCTCCTCTTGGAAGGTGAGGGAGATTGATAAAGAACAAGATGGATTATACGTAATGTACTCAAAGAGGGGGACAGAAAATGAACAAAAATCTTTGGCAGTACAAAAGAAGGTTGATGTAGTATTATGGCATAAAAGGATGGGACATGCTCCCATGTCAGTTTTAAGAAGATTTAGAGTTTTTCAGAATAAATCATGTTTCAATATAGACAAATTTGATGTATGTCCTTTGGCAAGAAAAACTAGAGTTCCTTTTCCTGTAAGTATCACTAAGAGTAGTCGACTATTTGAGTTGTTCCATATGGATGTATGTGGTCCTTAGAAAACAGCCACATATGATGACTATATGGTATGCAGTATTTTCATACTATAGTTGATGACTATTCTAGATGGACATGGGTATTTTTTATGAGTTAAGTCTGATGTTGTTTTTTTGCTAAAAAATTTTAACTCCTATGGTTCATACTCAATTCAATAAGAAAATTCACGTTTTTAAATCAGACAATGGTTCTGAATTTTTTAATCAACATTGTGCAAATCTTTTTTGATCCCATGGTATTATTCAGCCAGTGTTGTGAAAAGCGCGCTTCAAAGCGAGGCAACACCATTGCGCTTCTTTCTCTTGAGGCGATGCTATCTGAAAAAGACGCTCGCTTCAGATAAAGAAGCGAGAAGCGACACTAAGGCAAAAGCGCAATAAAGCGCGCTTTTTATAAAAAAGCAATAATTAGTTTTTTTATAAAAAATTAGGTTTTTTTTTTAAAAAAATCTAAAATATACAATATAACTTAATTTTTTCTTTCAAGACTCTTCTTTCGCTTCTTCTCTCTTCATACCTCGACCGGATTGCAGGTATGTTTTAACCGATGTTTATTAGTTTATCTCTGTGAGTTCCTTTTCTCCTGAAATATATAACCTTTGCCTTTGCTTCATGTCTGTGAGTTTCTTTTCTCTTCACGATGCGACTACTGTAGTTTTTTCTTCTTCTTCTCTTCTTCTCTTCATATCTGCTGCGATCTGCTCTGTTTCTGTTCACAATTACTGACTGCCTCCTCTGTTTTTTTTCAATTCTTTTGCTTTTTTTTTCGTTTTTATTTTGTGATCAGTGTGTATGCTAGCAGCTCTTTTTTTTTTTGGACACTTCTGATGATGAAGAAGATGACTACCAATTATAACCCTTGGTTATGACACTTGAAGAGTTTGAGGATCTTGTTGAAGAATAGGAGTTTGAGTCATTGTGATTTAATTATATTTTTTATTTTTGTTTTATATGTTATGACTTATGAGTATTATTGATTATCTATTTTCTTTTAATCTAAGACTATATTACCTCTAGTTAGTTATTTAATATTTTTTTATTTTTATACTAAATGTCGCTTTTTAGAAAAAAAGCGCTTTGCTTCACGCTTCTCGCTTCTCGCTTCTGTGAAGCAAGCCCTCGTCGCTTTTTTCCGCTTCTCGCCTCCCAAAACACTTTATTCAGCAAAGTTGTTGTCCATATACTCCTCAACAAAATTGTGTTGTAGAGAGGAGACATAGACATATACTTGAAACAGCTAGAGCTATTAAGTTTCAAGGTTGTTTGCCTGACAGATTTTCGGGGGTTTGTATTGAAGCAGCTGTCTACATTATTATCAGGATTCCATCTATTGTTTTAGCCAAGAAGACACCATATGAACTTGTTTATCATAAGGTTCCAGATCTGAAACATATGAGGGTGATTGGTTGTTTGTGCTATGCGACTAACTTGGTCAAACAAGATAAGTTTGGACCACGAGCAATCAGGGTTGTTATGATGGGTTATGGAGTTCATCAAAAAGGCTATATATTGTTAGATTTGGAAAACAAGAAGTTTTATGTTTGTAGAGATGTTCACTTTAATGTACACCTTTTTCCATTTCAGAGTAAGTTGACACATTCAGATATGAAGAACCAAGTTCCAATAGAAGATCCATTTTTTGATGTTCTGCAATTTTCCCCGTAAGACAGTCGACTGATGCTTCTATACAGTCAATTGATGATGTTGTACAAGAAAATACTAATGAGATTATCGTACCAATTGAGAAGAATGTAGCACCTGATGATAGCAGACCACATAGATCCATTAACCACCTCTTTGCCACAAAGATTTTGTGATGACTAATAATAAAAGGAGTTGCCAGTATCCTATATCAAATGTTGTGAGCTACACAGGTTTATCTGTTCAATACAAGGATTTTTTATGTAATTTTTCAGCTTCAACTATCACTGAACCTAGTACTTATTCAGAAGCAGTCAAAGTACCACAGTGGATAGATGCCATGAAGGTAGAAATTAGTGCCTTAGAAAATAACAAGACGTGGGAGGTTGTTCCATTACCTCAAGGACAAAAAGTTATTGGTTGTAGATGGGTCTATAAAGTCAAGTACAGGGTAGATTGACATATAGAGAGATATAAAGCAAGACTGGTAGCCAAAGGTTATAGTCAAAGAGAGGGACTAGATTACAAAGAGACTTTTTCACCTGTAGTGAAAATGGTGATAGTTAGATCAGTTATTGCTTTGGCTGCAGCTCAGAAATGGCATATTCATCAGATGGATGTATACAATGTTTTTCTTCAAGGAGATTTACAAAAAGAGGTATACATGGGATTGCCTCAAGGTTTTAATGTTCCAGCAACAGATGGACTAGCAAAAAGTGTTTGTAAATTGCTTAAATCATTGTATGGGCTCAAACAAGCTTCTAGGCAATGGAACATCAAATTGACTACAGCCTTGATTGAATCAGTTTTTACTCAAAGTCACTTGGACTATTCTTTGTTCATTAAACATGCAGATGGACAGAAGTTTTTTGTTTTGATCTATATAGATGATCTATTGATAACAGGAAGTGATATGAGACTCATACAAGAAACTAAAAGCATTTTGCGAACCAATTTCAAGATTAAAGATTTAGGAGAACTTAGATTCTTCTTGGGCATTGAATTTGCTAGAAGTAGTGAAGGCATCTTGATGCATCAAAGGAAGTATGCCCTTGAACTCATTTCTGATTTGGGTCTAGGAGGTACTAAGCCAGTTGGAGCACCTGTGGAAGTCAATCAAAAGTTCACTTCAGTTGTATTTGATCAACATGTTCACTCACAGCATGATCCTGTGTTGAATGATCCGGGTCCATATCAAAGACTAGTAGGGAGGTTACTTTATTTGACTGTAACTAGAGCAGACATCTCATTTGTGATCCAAAATCTTAGTCAATTTATGCATTCACCTAAACAGTCTCACATGGAAGCTGCTACCAGAGTGGTGAAATATATAAAGCAAGCACCAGGAGTGGGCATTCTCATGTCATCTACTGTTTCTTCTAAGCTACAAGCTTATTGTGATGTTGATTGGGGTTCATGTCTTAGAACTAGGAAATCAATGAGTGGGTATGCATTGAAGATAGGTGATTCACTTATCGCTTGAAAGTCAAAGAAGCAGTCTACTATTTCAAAAAGATCAGTGTAGGTAGAATATAGAAGTCTTGCTTCAAGCCTTCAACAGTTGCTGAAGTTGTTTGGCTCATTGGTTTGTTTAAGGAATTGGGACTATCCATTCAGTTGCCAATGGATATATCATGTGATAGTAAGTCTGCAATTCAAATAGCAGCCAATTCAGTATTTTATGAGTGTACAAAGCACATTGATAGACTACCATTTTATTCATGAAAAGATCCAGTTGGGGTTGATCAGAGCAGCCTGCAGACATACTTACTAAGGGATTGCTTACTTTTCAACATGCTTATTTGATGTCCAAGCTAGGTATTAAGGATATCTTCATACCATCTAGCTTGAGGGTGGGTGTTGAATATAGTGCAGGTTGAGCTGGCTATAATTAACTACTAGTTAGCTGACTGACGTGTATTAATTAATTAGCTAATAATGTAGTTAAATAATAATGAAAATTAGTTTGATAGTTAGTTAACTAATCTACAAATTGTATATAAGTAGTTTGTAAAACTATAATTTTAATTCATTCAATAATATCTTCTCTCTTCCTTCTTCATCTTTCTCTCAAGCTCTATTGTCATGGAGTAGTATCAAATCAATGGAATAGTGTTAGTTCACAATGAGGTTATACACTGGAAAGTCCATCTAGAAACAGATGCACAACTAATAAATTGTGCTAGTGTATAAAATACCTTTGGGGTATCTTCTTATAAATTTATCAACTAACGTGCTTCCGCCAGCAGTAAAACCGGAAAACCTATACCTTCCTCAAGTATGAGAGATATTTGAACTACTTAAGCATTACAACAGAAAAATATTACTACTAATTCAAAAGTACAACTAGAATTGAGTTTATGGATCCTTGATTCTTGAATTTGTTGGGTTCTTGATAAATAATTTTTACATATTAATTGGATCTTCTAACATAAATACAATATCAGCACCAAAAACTTTGGGTTCTGCAAAACCCATGGTCGAATAGCTATTTGATAAGTCAAAGAATTATTCTATTAAAGTTGCACTAAGATGGTGTCAAAATTATTCACATATACTGCATAAAAGCATCCAAAACAGCAAAACCACATTGGCAACCACCACAAAGGAATGAGGCCATTACCCTAACAAATAAGATTTCATATTCATGATTCTCAAGCAACTCACGTCCAGAGTTCCAAATAAGAAAACTTCATGGTATACTTCTGAAGTTATCTGAAGATCTTAAAAAAAAATGGTAGTTCAACTTTATGACATTTCAAACTCTGCGTAGGTACAACAACCATATTGACAATGTTTAAAGTCAAGCGTATAAATTTTTTTTGATAAAATAAAGAATATCCCGTACTTATGATACAAAGCATTATAATAATATATCTTAAAGAAAGAAAATGCAATAGAATATGGAAGAAAATCCCACCTGGATGTGGAAGGTAGTCCTCCAATTGGAAGAGTGGATGAAGTAATAGGCAGCACATGTAAATCCCAGTCTTTCTGAATTGTAGGGAACCGAGCCAAGAACTTCAAATAAATGTCATAACTTGCTGCTGCTCCAACTAACCACAGTTTCCCACAATTTAGTTGCACCAATTTTGTGATCTTAGAAACGATATAGCTCACTGACCCATCATCAATAAACACCTTCAGTTCACCATAATTCACCACAATTCCATCCCCTGTACAACGCTCTACAGCATCAGTCACTTCCTTAAACTTCAAGCTGATCATTTCTTCACTCCCATCAGAAATTTCTTTTTCAATAGAAATTACAGTCAACCCCTTAATTTCATCAGGCAAGACACTACCTTTACCTTTCTGTACACATTCAGTGAAGCTATAAAGTGCATCAGTTGCACAGTTACCGATCAACAACGGGTTTCTACAGCTTTTCTTCACAAGAATCTCACCAATTCTTCTAGAATTCTCATCAATATCTCCCTTTCCAGAAACGCCAGAAAATGGAAAGTTAAACCCACGTTTGTCAAGCTCCGAATCGGTTAAATTACAAAGAAACATAGGTGGGCAACGTGCCTTGGAAAACCTAGAAATAGCCGGTGGATTGAGAAGTGCAAGCTTTATATCACAACTCCGAAAACCCGCTTCCCCTAAAACTCGGCTGACAATCGGGTCATCCAAAATGGATAATATAAAATGCTTCAGTTCAACTTTAAGAGTAGAAATCGAGAAGTTAGAGGAATTCTGTTGTTGAAGTTGTTGATAGATGTGGAAAGTATCAGGATGCCTTCTTTGGTTAGCTTGTGAGCGCTTGATTGCTGCCATGAGAGAATTAGAAATAGGCGGCTCATCTAGGGTTTTGACAGTGGGCAAACGATCAAGAGAAACGCTGACGCTGAGTTCTAAAGCTCTGAATTGGAGCCGTGGTGAGTACGCGCAGCTGCGAGCACGTGCACAGGCGTCACGGAGGATAGCTGATGGAAGTGCAAGAAGCGCAGAAACGGCATGGAGAGATGTAGTCTGCGCGTGGCTCCGGCGACGAGCGACGGCTACCGCATCGCCTAGCGCACGCGCTGCCTCCTCCGTCAAGCATTGCTTGGCAGTGCTCACCGGCGTTGGCATCGCCGGTAAGCAAGCTCCTATTATATATATATGTTCAATTGAAATGAAAAAAAAAATGTTACTTTACTAGTTTGTTAAAATTAAAATTAAAAAAAAATTGACGGAAAAATTAGTTTATATGAGGGAGGGTGGGCCAAATTATTGATAATGGAACAAACACATACTGTTACAAAAAGGCCCTGGGGGTATAAATTCTGTTACCATTTTAAATGAAGAAATATCTTTTCCACTGCTTTTATGGATTTATGGCTATTCAATTTTTGGTTTAAGATTCATCATATCATAGTGATAAGAGGAGACATGAGATGCCGTGTCCACTAGATAACACTAATGGGACCATATAGCTACGCTGCACCAACGTCACATCAACCTTTTCAAACAAAGATAGAGGGTCTCGCTCCTAGTGGAAGCACCTCAATTCGTACTTCCTATTTCATCTCGTATGCTCAATGGCAAAAAAGTATGAGTCATGAATTGACTCCATCTTTTCTTATACTTTTCTCCTTCTCTTTCCAATTAAATTAGCTAAATCTATTTTCCTTAAAATAAACTAAAGTTCATTAAACTCATTGTTTCGGGCCATAATTTTACATGAAAATTATTGCAATATTGATACAGTTATATTAGAGAGGAGATATGAATGTATTTCGAGCGATGATAGGGATATATCCGTGTAACACTCGAAAATGGAAAGGTTGAAAGGAAAGGAAAAGTGTAGTTTTTGCACTAATCCAGTGTTCTACGATACATATATACAAAGCGTAGGAAGAAATTAATAGAATTATGGTTGAGTTTTGTGAATTTCAAGTTTCTTAAGGATGACCTACTAATGAACAGGACGAATCATAGGATATTTGACGAGTCATAAAAGGGTTTTCAGATAGGCAGTCCAAACGAAGTGAAATGTTGGTTTAAAAGAGGGTCTATGGACAATAGAAGGTTTGACGGTCTATAAATGGAGTCGTTGGAAGTTGGCCAAATTTAGGCCTCAGTAACTTGACTTGCGGTTGACCAGTACGGTCCGTATAAATTTCTTCGGCCCGTAGATCTCCGGTAGCTATATATTAAGGGTATTTGAGTCTTTTTTCAATGCATTCAATACCCAAACTATGTCGTTTAACCCAATTTTTAAGTCCCACAAGTAAATCTTATAGTTAAATCTACCCAAACTTTCATTTTCCAAAAACCCTAGATGGGATTCCCATCCACGTTCATCCTCTCCAATTCTCTCAAGATCAAGGAAAAACACCTAGGGATTCAAGTCTCTACTTTTCTTTTTCCTCCAATTATTTTGGGCTTAGATCATCAAGGTATGTGGAATTCATCAACGTATTCCATTCATCCATTGAGTCCCAAAAGATCTCAATTCTTCAAATTTAATTTCATCAAAGTTGATTAAGTTTTCATCCAATTCTCCATGAGTATTCCTTGTTATGATTTAATTGTTTGTTTTTTATCTTCTTATAATTAATTGGTGAAATGGTCTAGTGGACCCTAATACTTGTACGTCTTTGTATAAAAGACTCTTCTATTTAACATTTTACCAACTAAATTCTTAAACTTAAGAAAATACAGCCTATCAAACATCTTTGACCATTGACCATGGTGATGTGAGATTAAGATAGCTGAGTTGGTGAGGAAGTATGTCTACTTGCATGTTAAAGGCAAGTGAATGTCTCATTTAAGTTTAAAAATACTAAAATCATAGAAAAATAAAACTAAATAAAATAAAATGAAATATTAACATTCTTCTTCAATAATTTCCATCCCCGCGAATCCTTTTTCTTTCCTATTTCAAATCTCTCGGCATTGGCACTGGCACCTTCCTTAGTGGTAAAGGGAGAGAGCGATGGTATTTTTAACGCCCTAAAACGAACTAAGGTGAAATAGAGATTCGTGATTGTTTCTTGAGTGAATTTTGTGTTATATTGAGTTACATTAGTGTTCTTAGGCAGCATGTGAAGTTTTGTTAAGTTTGGAGGTCAAACGACCAAGAACGTTTCATGACGTTGAAAGATGTGCCTTAGGGAGTACTTGTGTGTCTTGATGTGTTTGAGTGAGTTTTATGTGTTCGTTTCATTTGAAATTTGTGTGGGATGTTCCTAAGACCTAGATGACATAGTTTAGAGGTTTAACGTCCGGGTACGACCCAACCTAGGACCCATGAGGGGCCCTAGAAGAGGACCGCACCTCTTGGCAAGAAGCTGCCAAAACAGTGACCAAACGACGACCCAAGGGATGGTCCGTTGGTCAACCAACGGTCTGTCGACCATGGGCGTCGATTGTCTCTGCAAGGCTAGCCAAGCCAGCACATGGTGGAGTTGCAGTCCCAATTGACGGACCCCATCAACGGGGCGTCGATTGGGAGACGGTCCGTTGGTGATGGGGGCGTAGGTGGTCACTGTAAAAGCTGTAATTTTTTGCTTTCGCTTGAGGTGTTTGATAAATTCACCCCAAGTCTTTTATGAACCTAGGAAGTTATTTTTAAGGTTATTTAGATATATTAAAGTATTTCAAACCCTAAGACCTAATTTTAGACCTCACTTCCTAAAACCCAAAACCCCTCTCCCTTAGAATTGTCTCTCAAGTCTCTTTGGAAGCTAGAAGTCAAGAAGAGCTAGCAGGGCTGTTGGTGGGGGTTTCTTAATCGAAAATCTTTGGGATCTCTATTATCTAAGGTATGGTATCCATCCTTGAACCCTCTTCCATTCAAGGAGTCCTTTCTAAAAGATTTCAAAAGGATTTTCAAACTATACTTTCTTATATCTTTGATTCAGAGAATGAGTCTTCTTGTAAAAGTGTTTTAATGTTCCAAATGTGTTTATTCTAGAATTAATTAATGAATTTAATGTCCAAAACTTAATGAACTCACGTTCATGCAGATTCAAACTTTTAGCTTAAGAAATGGGCTAAGTGAACATGTTTGTGTAGAGAATGAGTTTTGGTTTTCTTGTATTGTTATTATGATTTAGCTACATCCGAAATGGCCTTATTATGATCAAATATTGAGAAAATTATTATAGATGGTGATGACTTGGTTAAATGGCAAGTTGCTTATATGGTGTAATTCTTATTATAAATTGCTCTTGAGTGGTAAGGTCCACCTTCTTGGTGGCGGTGTTTACTTGATGAACTTGATATTACTTATTATGTATTATGAATCTAGTTTTGAAAGTCTATTATGTGAAGTGAAGAGATACTGAAAATAGTTCTTGTCTTGTCTTTTGTGAAGCTTGAATTGCATGTTTGACTTAGATTATGCCTAAATGAAGTATATGATTATGTAAAACATGTAAAGTGAGTAATTTGATGAATGAAGGTCTAAAGCATGTATACAAGTAATGTCAATGAAATGATGTTTATGTGCAAGGTGCGCTCACATGTACACACACACACTTAAATGAATGTATGAAGCTAAGTTGAGTAAATAGAAGAGTTTTGAGGTGGACACTCTTCGTGAGTTGAGATCAAGTGTAGTAGCAACCTCACTACATCCTAAGAGCTTTATAAGATAGGTCGAAAGAAGAATGCCCTTTCTGAGTTGAGATGCGGTGTTCACTAGTTATCCTTAACCTATAGTATATAATATTTAGAATCTGTGGGAGTTATGTCTAGCAACGAGAGGATATGAAGGAGAGGTGGTTATACTTTGTGAGTTGAGATGTTGTATTCCAATGTACCTCTTGAGATGAGTACTCCTTGTTAGTAGAGAATGAGTTACTTAGTAGCGATCTCCTTATCCCTTAACTATGTGCCCACATATTTGTATATATTGGGAAAGCCATGTAAAATCTAAAAAGTATGACCTTACTCTAGGCAAGTGAGGATCCCTCATCCGATATGGGTTAATATCAGTATTCCATGTATAGCTCTCACGGTCTATGTCGATTAATCTAACCCCCACAAAAGAATTGAATGAACTAAGTCTTCTAAAATAATGTCCTACTTAGGGTAGGTGGTGGTATGGGACGCTATCTATCCATTGCACTTTGTAGGACCTTCTGAAAGGGAAGACTTTGGGCCAAACCTTCTAAAAGACTGTACTACATAGGGTAGGTGGTGGTATGGGACGCCATCTACTCATTGCACTAAATAGGCAATGGAAGTCTTTGGTGTTTTGTTGGGTGTTCTTCTAATTTCTTGTGATTGAGTGGCGATTTGTTCTCCCGAGGGGAGTAAGTTCATGGTGGGTACTCTTAAGGAAATCCTTGGTATATATTCAAAGGGGTGTTTGGACGTTTTCTTCATGTAATACCTTGGAGAGTCTTAGGATAACCTCGGTTAGGAAACTCCTATGGAAATGAATTCACTTCATCATTGGCAATACCTTGGAAGTTCACTATTTTTGGATTAATTTAGTTCACTATAATGCTTTATCCAATTCACTGTAATTTTTTTTAAGTTATTGTAAAGTGCTCAAATTCAAGGGAATCCATAAGGAGCACGAAGTGGCAGTAGTAATATGGGATGCTACCCTCACATTGAACTTGGTGTGACCTGTAAGTCCTATTAGAGAAGGGAACTTACATGAAGTCCGTATATGAATGTTCGGGACAAGTTTACCCAATAGTGTGGACTTGATTTCCATATGAGGTAAGCCTATGATTTTTGGTCTTAAGGATCTCTTTGGTGTGCCTTGAAGGGGGTGTATGGGCAGTCCCTTCTTGGCTTACTTTAGGGAATTTTATAATAACTTGGGATAGGGAAACTTTACCGGAAAAGGGTTCACATGACTTGGACTATTCTATTCACTGTTTTGTATTCACTGTAATAATTATAGATGTTACTATAATGTGCTCTTTGATTCAAAAAATGAGATTCTTTTATTATGTGTTAAATGATGTTCCTTATGCTATTTCAACTCTTAAATCATGAATGCTTTATTTATTTGGCATGAAAGCATAATTTACTAAAATGTCCCTTTTTGCATTTTTTTGCTTATGCCATACTTAGTACATTGTTTTGTACTAACCCCATACTTTTCTGTACTCTACAAGTATAGGTTGCCAGCTTTTGAAGGTTTGGCGGTGAAGCTTGGGAAAGTTCCTCCTTAGACAAAGTATGTCCTCATTTATTCGAGGGCATAGTCCTTTTCTTAACTTCTTATTTAAATACTTATTATGTATTTTCTTTTAATGTAAATGGCCGTGTGCCTAAGATATTATGTCTTGTCTTTAAGTTGGATTGTGACGATGAGATTCCTTAAGTTTTTATGAAAGACTTCCTTTATTAAATTATTCATAAAGAGTTTTAAATTCCGCACAAGTTTTTATTGTATTATGTAATGAACGATAGTTAAATGTTTTGTACAAGACCCCAAAGGGTCAAGTACGCCCGGTCACAATCCGTGGGTTATCCCTAGCTTCTGGGGGTACTTGAGGATCGTGACAGAATTGGTATCAGAGAATAAGGTTATGGAAAATAGTTGAGGTTCTAAAAGTCTCACAAAGACACGTCTAGTAGTATCCTGGTCATAAGTGAGAGTCGCGACACATCCATGGACAAAAGGCTATTGGACGATAAAGTTTCACTTCCTTCTCTATTCTAATGTCGTGCCTTAGAGTTGAGTTATATAAGATGTCTTTTCTCAACCTCTTCTCTTTGTGTTTATAGGACATGAATATGAGGATATCAACCGCTAAAAGGGAAGAGGCAAGTGTAGCTAATGAGAGGATCCCTCTACGTGTTGACCAAGTTCGTATTGTTGGCCTTGGGGAAGAGAATGAAGAGGTTCGTCTTCAAGAACCTCAAATACCCCCGGAACCCCAAGAGCCTCAAGTGCCTCTTATGCCTCTAGCTCCTTTTGTTGAAGGAGATATGACTAATGCAGAGTTGAGGGCTTACCTAATGAACTTGACCCAACTCATGACGCCTCAAGCTCATGTCGTCAATAATCACTTTGTTACCCAAGCTAATCAAGGAGATAGACCTCAACCAAATACTAGTACTCCCGCTTCTAGAATTTAGGATTTCATGAGGATAAACCCTCCTACTTTTCGTGGCACTAAGGTGGATGAAGATCCACAGGGTTTCATAGATGAGGTTTTCAAAGTGGTAGATATAATGGGTGTGACCCCTAGGGAGAAAGCGGAGTTAGCCGCTTACCAACTCAAGGATGTTGCTCAAGTGTGGTTTGAGCAATGGAGGGTTGAGAGACCCTTAGAAAGAGGTCTGGTTGATTGGGAGGAATTCAAAGAGGCTTTCCTAGATAGGTTCTTTCCCTTAGAGTGGAGGGAGAAGAATATGGTTGAATTCATGAACCTTCGTCAATGTGGAATGAGTGTGCAAGAGTACTCCCTCAAATTCACCCAACTCTCTAAGTATACCCCAACCGTGGTAGCCAACCCTAGGGCTAGGATGAACAGATTTGTGATGGGGGTGTCTAGCTTGGTGGAGATATAGATATTTCTAGACTCATGGTTTATGCATAACAAATTGAGGAGTCCAAATTATGGAGATAAGGCAAGAGGGTAAGAGGCATAGGTCGGATGATTCTAGTCACCAAAAGCCTAAGAAGAGATTCTATCACCAAGATTCTCCATAGGAAACAAGGATAGGGCTCGAAACCAACATTCCCAAGGTGGTGGCCAGACTTTTGATAGAACTAGGTGTACTAATTGTGGAAAACAACATATGGTTAAGTGTCTTGCCGGTACATGTCACATCACGAAACCACACCCTAGAAGTTAGGGTGTAATCTTTGATTGCGATCGGCGTATTTGACCTCTCAGAGGTCTCATCGCATATACATAACCAAAAGTACTGTGGAATTAAAACTTTTCATAAAACAATTTAAAAGTCATAAAATCTTTTAAAGATGGAAATATGAAGACACTAAGCGTCGATCATCATCTTAAGACACGACAATACTCGGGACACGACCAATAAGAATTAAAAACATACTACTAATAGTCTGTTACAAACTTCATAAAAGAAACATAAAATGACATATATGCCCTCTAGTCAAGTGAGGACATACTTCAACTCTTCTTGAACGATCTCCTTGTTCAAGTCTTCTTCCCAAGGCTCTTCAACTATCAAGAACTATAGATAGAAAATTAAGCATCAAATTAGTACAACCACATGTACTAAGTATGAAATTATGCATAAAATCATGAAAATTGAATTTATTTGAAATATACATCCTTTCTTTAAAACATTATAATATCATCATAAGAATAAAATTTAGCAACACATGTACTAAGTATGCCATTATGCATAAAAATTATGAAAATGGACTTTATTGGAAATATGCATTCTTTCTTTAAAACATTATAATATCATCATAAGAATAAAATTTAGAAACTTAGAATCACATAAGAAAACATTTAAACTAAGAATTTAAGATCACTTTACAGTGAACTCATTCACTGTTACAGTGAATTACTTCACTGTACACTGAATTACTTCACTGTACAGTGAAGATGCTTATTCTTCACTTGAGACACCCTTTAACATGTACTCTTCTCACTTAAAGTTATCATAAGATTCAATTAAGATATACAAAGAGAGACCGCCCAAACACCCTTTCTAGATGTTCCTAAACGACCTTTAAGATTGCTTATAATGAGTCACATACACACCTACAAAGTATCTTAAGCATCAAGGTAAGATTCTTCTACCAAAGGTGAATTCTAAGTCACACTTGAGTGAGTTGTGAAGCAACCGACCATACAATCCCTTACACACACACTCAAGATATCCAGTAGACTCCCGAGGATAGAATCATTCTCACTAGACACACCAACACATAGATGGTAGGACACTCTCCTTCAAAAGGCTATCAAAAGACCTACTTAAGTAAATCAAGATGATAATGTCCATGATTGACCTCTTCAAGATTACCTAAATAGTCCTTAAGACTACCTAAGGCTTAGATCATGTCAACAAAACCAAACCTTTTCCCTAACTTGAGTCATTCTCAAGACTTCCATAGACAAGGCATGAGGAGATCATCCTTTATGCCATCTTCATAATTTAACTAAAGAATCCTTAAGACCATCACTTATTCACTTACATACTTCATAACGTAAGTCATTAGTTCATTAGTTCATTTAGAAGACATACATAACCTAAAAGACATTCAATTAATAATCTTAGACAAGACCTAGGGACTCTTACTAACATCTTCAAAGTCTAGTGTGCAATGTGTAGGTAGCGTCCCATACCACCACCTAAACCTCAGAGAACTTCTCTAATGCTAATAGGTATCCCATATGATGAGAATAGACTATAACCGACATAGACCATCGTAGAAAAGCATTGAATCCTATGTTCTATCCAACTTCGATGAGGTGTTCTACTTGCTAATGGTAGAACATAAAGATCCCATGTAGGCACATGGTTAAGGAATATGAAGGGCGTATTTTGTATTCTAGTCTCACACTTAACTAGAACTACTTCCCTTAACCATACTCACTCGGTTCTTTCCTTAGTTCTCATAGATCAATTTACATTAAGGTTCATACAAATGGGTCCCATATCATGTTCATGACCCAATCACATTTACCCTACCAAATCAAGGTCCATTAGGGCTATCTCACAATAGTGACAAGAATATCATCGCGAATTTCCTAAGGTATGATATGATGTTGTTTCATCCAACCAACCTTAAGTTCATCACTCATTACATGAAGGATACCACTACAGCTAACTACTTCACAATTCATAGCCTTCCCACTTGGTTCATGGTTCCACACAAATGACCATGTTATCATTGCTCAAGGTCTCACCTATATTCATTTATTCAAGACTAAGACTTTCTAAGACAAGACATCACATATTCACATAAGCATCAAGTAAGGGACACAAGTCTACCTAAACAAGACACAACATACTTTCATTTGACATATATAGGCTATCTTCCTTTAGACTCTTAGGAATGACCCTTAACTTTATTTAGTCAACCTATTCATTACCTTAACATTATCAACTTAACCATTATAGACTCATATAGCCAAATTAAGGACAACCATGTACAACTCTAAGACTACACACTTAACACATAGTCAAAGCATAACATGATGAACTAGATAGTATCAATAGTCTAACACATGCTTTCACATATAGGTAGATATGATCACACATCATCAAATTAACTACATAAATATACATATAAATTCAAGTTGTGCCGACAAGGCCATGATCATCAATGTACTATAACGTAACGCGAACAAGGCCACATCAATTCACATAACACCGCCACAAAAGGTGGACCAAAACAATCATAACTTAATTGAAGTAAAATTAACATTCAATAAGAAGAAATAGGGAAGCGTACCACCACTTCATTATCAACAGTTCAAGCCAATACCAAATCACCCAATTAAACATCATGAGGCCCTTACCCATGGCCATGAATACCAATTTAACACACAATTATAGAAATAAATGAAATCCAACCCAATTCAATATAGGTTCAATGATCCAATACCAATTTGATAACAATTGAGTGCAATTCTTACAACATTAGAAAGCCGATAAGAAACTACATATGACATCCTTAATATTAAGCCAATATCAAGTAACCCATACTTTAGTCAAAATCTTACATTCATCAATTACATGGGTTCATAGGTAATTTCGGTTAAAATCATCAATACAACATCAATCAAATCCTTAATAGACGTTTGAAAACAATTAATGCAAGAACCCATGGTAGAATCATGAAATAAGACAGTTCGTCTTTTGAAAACTTTGAAAACATCTTTGAAAGTTGGGCTCCTTAATTAAAAGAGTTTCAAGGATCATAAGACATACTTAAATGAAGCTAATTCTTCACTTTGATGAATAATTTCCACTTAAAACGTCACCTCCAAGTTCTTCCTTGATTTTGGACTTCATTGGAGTCTTTGGGATTTCTTAAGGGATTTTGGGGATTGGATTTTAGAAGAATAAATTATTCTAAGTGTTAAAATCTTATATAAACATTTAAAGTACCCAATATACCCTTAATAAACCGCCAATACTCTTATTTGGATGAAATTTCCATTTCACACCTCACTTAACTGTGAGCTGAACGCAGGCACAAGCTCATAGTCGACAGAGCCATCGACGGGCTGTAAGGCCATTTACGGGCCGTGCTGCCCACTGTAGATTGTGTTAGAGCCTGGAAAATGGAATCTTGTCCTCCTAGGCTAAGGCTCCATCGGTTCCACCACCTACGGGGCGTCGATCAGGCCACTGACCATCGATTGCCCTCCGAGGTGGACTGCGTTTTGGCAGTTTTGGCCACCAACTTGGGTCCTTCATCAAGGACCCTTGGATGGTCCTTGGGGATAATTTACAAGACTTTGACAAACGAAATAGAATATTCTATGAGTTTAACACCTCTCACATAAATTTCATCCACAACGAACACGTAAAACTCAACGACACATGCCTAGACACACAAGGTCGATTCAAGGTATATCTTTCGAACGTCAGGAACGTTCTTGGACGTTTGACCTCCAAACTCCACAAACCTTTACACAATGACTTGATACACAATTTAAACTCATTTAAGAACCTTACAACTACATGAATTAAACATGAATATAAAACCACATATGAGGCATTTAGGTGACTTAGTGGTCGAATGTTTTAGTCATCCCTTGACGTTTGATTTCCCATAAACCTAATACTTTAGTTACTGAATCTATACCATATTATAGACATATTTAGGAAGTTATACCACCATTACCAACATGTTAGTAATTAGACAACCTAAGTCATTTCGGTGTCTTAAAGTACAGATGGTTGTTTTGCATTTGGTAATAAGGGCAACAAAATGAGGGACTGCCCTAACACCAAAGCAAGGGGGAAAGAGGTCAATCAATCTTACCTAGATCCTAATGCTCCAAAGAAGAACCCTTCCTATGGGATGGGGGCTAGGAAGGATAACTAATTTGGATTTGATAGTCCTGGTAAGTCTTGACTCTTTATGATTGTTGTTTTTATGTTATGAAATGAGTTTATATAGTTTTATTTTTCATATGATCATGTCATATTGATGAATTTCTCAAAGAATGAATTTTTGAAAATTTAGTGTTTGACAGTGATATAGTGAACAGTTCAATATAAGATTTATGCATTTTGAAAAAAAATTGCCTTGCCTTGATTGAAGCTTCAATGTGTGCAAAAGCTTTGTATATGAGCATGTTTAATTTTGTATAAGGTATTTTCTTCATAAAATAAAGTTACGATTGAATTTTGAATTTTGAAGTTTCTGCAAAGAGTTTCTTATGTTGCTAGTGTTTAAAAGTGTGAAATTGTGCTCCTTGTTAGTTGATGCTTTGATTTTAAATGTTTGAGACTTGATAGTATTGTGTTATGTGGTGCTAAGTGAGTCCTTGATTTTCTTGAAGTTTTAGTGTCATTCGAGGATGAATGTTATTCCAGGTGGGGAAGAATGTAACGCCCTAAAACTAACTAAGGTGAACTAGAGCTTCGTGATTGTTTCTTGAGTGAATTTTGTGTTAAATTGAGTTACATTAGTTTTCTTAGTCACTATGTTAAGTTTAATTTAATTTTGAGGTCAAACGACCAAGAATGCTCATGACGTTCGAAAGGTATGCCTTAGAGAGTACTTATGTGTCTTGATGTGTTTGAGTGAGTTTTACGTGTTTGTTTTTTTTGAAATTGATGTGGGGTGTTCCTTAGACCTAGATGAATTAGTTTAAAGGTTCATAATTCCAGGTACGACCACACCTAAGACCCACGAGGGGCCTTAGAAAAGGACCCCACCTTTTGGCAAGAAGCTTCCAAAAAAAGTGACCAAACGACAACCCAAAGGATAGTCCATTGATCAACAAACGGTCCGTCGACCATTGGCGTCGATTGGCCCTTGAATTCAATCCAAGCCTGTACATGGTGGAGTTTCAGTCCCAATCGATGGACTCTATCAACGGGGCGTCAATTAGGTGCCGGTACGTTGGTGATGGGGGCGTAGGTGGTCACAGTAAAAGCTTTAATTTTCTGCTTTAGCTTGGGGTGTTGGTAAATTCACCACAAGTATTTTATGAACCTAGGATGTTATTTTTAGGGTTATTAGGTATGTTAAATTATTTCCAACCCTAAAACCTAATTTTAGACCTCACTTCCTAAAACCCAAAACCCCTCTCCCTTAGAATTCTTTCTCAAGTCTCTTTGGAAGCTAGAAGTCAAGAAGAGATAGGAGGGTTGTTGGTGGGCATTTATTCATAAAATGTTTTTTGGGATTTTTCTCATCAAAGGTATGGTATCCATCCTTCAACCTCTTCCGTTCAAGGAGTCCTTTCTAAAAGATTTCGAAAAAGGGTTTTCAAACTCTACTTTCTTATATCTTTGATTCTAAGCATGGGTCTTCTTGTAAAACTGTTTTAATGATTCAAATGTGTTTATTTTAGCATTAATTGATGAATTAATTGTAAAAAACCCAACGAATTCATTTTTATGCATATTTCAAACTTTTAGCTTAAGAAATGGGTTAAATGAACATGTTTGTGTAGAAAATGAGCTTTGATTTTTTTGTGTTGTAATTATGATTTAGATATTGCCATAAGGGAGTTAATATGATGAAATATTGAGAAAATTATTATATATGGTGCTGGCTTGGTTAAATGGTGTGTTGCTTATATGGTGTAATTTTTATTTTAAATTGCTCTTGAGTGGTATGGTCCACCTTCTTGGTGGCAGTGTTTAATTGATGAACTTGATGTTACTTAGTATTTAATTTGAATATGGTTTTAAAGGTCTATTATGTGAAGTGAATATATATTGAAAATGGGTCTTGTCTTGTGTTTTGTGAAGAATGAATTGCATGTTTGCCTTAGATTATGCCTAAATGATGTATATGATTATGTGAAGCATGTAAAGTGTGTGATTTGATGAATGAAGGTCAAAAGCATGTATAGAAGTAATGTCACTGAAATGATGTTTATGTTCAAGGTGGGCTCATATGTACACACACACATTTAAATGAATGTATGAAGCTAAGTTCAGTAAATAGAGGAGTTTTGTGGTAGAAATTTTTCATGAGTTGAGATGCAGTGTTTAGTAGCAACCTCACTACATCCTAAGAGATTTCTAAGATAGGTCGGAGGATGAATGCCCTTCGTAAGTTGAGATGTCGTGTTCACTAGTTATCCTTGACCTATAATATGTAATGTTTAGAATCTATGGGGGTTATGTCTAGCACCGAGAGGATATGAAGGAGAGGTGGTTACACTTCGTGAGTTTAGATGTTGTATTTCAGTATACCTATTGAAATGAGAACTTCTCGTTAGTGAGAATGAGTTACTTAGTAGCAACCTCCTTATCCCTTAACGATGTGTCCGCATAGGTGTTGCTATTTTAAAGCCATGTAAAAGATAAAATATATGGCCTTACTCTAGGCAAGTGAGGATCCCTCATTTGATAGGGGTTAATATCGGGATTCCATGTCTAGCTCTCATGGTCTATGTCGGTTAAGCTAACCCCCACAAAAGAATTGAATGAAATAAGTCATCTAAAAGAACGTGCTACTTAGGGTAGGTGGTGGTATGGGACGCTATCTACCATTGCACTAAGTAGGATCTTCCGAAAGGGAAGACTTTCTCCCAAACATTCTAAAATAGTGTACTACTTAGGTTAGGTGGTGGTACAGGACACCATATACTCATTTCACTAAGTAGGAATTCTGAAATGGAAGTCTTTGATGTTTTGTTGGGTGTTTTTCTAATGTCTTGTGATTGAGTGGCAATTTGTTCTCTCGAGGTGAGTAAAGTCGTGATGGGTGTCTTAAGGAACTTCTTGGTGTTTATTGAAAGGGGTAATTAGACGTTTTCTTCACGTCTTACCTTGGAGAGTCTTAGGATAACCTCACTTAGAGAAGTCCTACAGATATGAGTTCACTTTCTTATTGGTAATACCTTGGAAGTTCACTATTTTTGGAGTCATTTAGATAACTATAATGCATTATCCAATTAAATATAATTTTGTTAAGTTATTGTGAAGTGCTCAAATTCAAGGGAATCCATTAGGAGAACTAAGTGGGAGTAGTAGCATAAGATGCTACCCTCACATTGCACTGGTGTGACCTATAAGTCCTATTGGATAAGGGTACTTACATGAAGCCTGTATGAATGAATGTTTGGCATAAATGTATCCAAGAGTGTGGACTCGATTTCCATATGAGGTAAGCCTATGATTGGTGGTCTTAAGGATCTTTTTTGTGTGCCTTGAAAAGGGTATATCGGTGGTTCCTTCTTGGATTAACTTAGGGAATCTTATGATAACTTGGGATAGGGAAACTTTGGAGGAAAAGAGTTCACATGACCTGGACTATTCCATTCTCTATTTTCTATTCACGGTAATAATTATAAATATTACTGTAATGTGATCTTTGATTCAAAAAATGAGATTCTTTTATTATGTGTTAAATGATGTTCCCTATGCTATTTGAACTCTTAAATGATGAATTCTTTACTTATTTGACATAAAAGCTTATTTTACTAAAATGTCCCTTTCTGCAAGTTTTTGCATATGCCATACTTAATACATTGTTTTGTACTAACCCCATACTTTTATATACTCTTTAAGTGTTTGGAATCTTTTGAAGGTGAAGCTTGGGAAATTTTCTCTCAAGAGAAAGTTTGTCCTCATATATTCGAGGGCGTAGTTCTTTTATTAGTTCCTTATTTAAAGACTTGTTATGTTTTTATTTTGATGTAAAGAGACGAGTCCCTAAGATATTATGTCATGTCTTTGAGTAGGCTTGTGACGATGAGATTCCTTATGTTTTTATGGAAGACTTCGTTTATTAAATTATTCGTGAAAAGTTTCAAATTTCGCACTACTTTTCATGTTTTATGTAATGAACGATCGTTAAAGGTCTTGTACAAGACCCCAAAGGGTCAAGTATGCCCAGTAATGATTAGAGGGTTGTCCCTAGTTTCTAAGGGGTACTTGAGGGTCGTGATAGTATTTTCTGATTTCACTTATTCTGAGTGGAGTGCAAGAGAGGTGGAGTTTGTTAATTTTTCTACTAATCAAATGGTGGCAAAGAGGTGGAGTTGGTGGTGAAGTATTTAGAGTTGCTGGATTTGTGGAGGTTGGAGAACGAGAAAAGGAAAATGGTGAGGTTTTATTGGAGTTGGAGATGGGTGAAGAAGAGAGAATATGTGATTTAACTTGTAAACTCCTTTGACCATCTCACCATAGGAATGAGGAGAATATGTATGGTCATGTGAACCCCAAATTATAGTTTGAAGAAACGAAATTAAAATTTATTATATTAGTATATGGTATTTAATAAAGATTATTATGACGTGTTATTAATTTATGTGACATCGATTTGACATGTCATATGTGTCACACCCGGACTTCATACCCCGGATGAGACCAGCGTCGTTAACCTCTCAGAGATCGCACACAAGCCTCTTAGCATTCGTTGTAACACGTGATCATTAAAAATTGCGGAAAAATTTAAAACTTTTAATATACTAATGAATTATAATTAGACTTTATACTTAAGATTCATAAAGACATACAATATTCTAATACTTGTCTAACATATATAAAACCATCTAAGAGTGCAAATTCGGACTTAGCCAATAATAGTCAATATGCCATATAGGCCTTAATACAAAAGAATCCAAAGAACATAATGGAATAACGATTCTAAAAACTACTAAATCTTCATAAGTCTGGAAATTGAAATGGTAAAGTCCGAAACTTTAGGACCTACCATGACTTGGAGAAAGAGTTCCAAGTTTTTTCAAATTGACCTTCTTAACTTCAATATCTGGAACCAACATTTGTAGTAAAATAAAGTAATGGAGTTAGTACGCCACATGTACTATGTATGGGTATATGCACATAACACATAGGGACATGCATGAAATACGATAATTTATCATGTCTTTAGAAAACATGCTAAGTCATATGAAAGTCTTCAATGCACATACCATATTACATACACATGTTAAACATTCCATCACTTAAAGCATGATCATAATCAAAAACACATTCTCATAAAGTGACGTTAACGATTCATATTCAATAAATCATATAAACATAACATACAAAACACTTACCAATGATCCCATCCCCAACCTACAAGTGCAATGGTCATGTGAAGCCCCATAACCCCACATGACCAAGTAGATAAGATAGGAGACCATAAATAAAGCTTTGCTTCATATAACAATATAACTCAATAACATATTCATTATAAGGATCAACATTCATGCAAGAGCAACATAATATATCATAATCATCATATCTTTCATATTATCATATTCATAAGAACAATCTCCTAGGACTTCCCTTAGAGTCCACTTGTGCAATGTTTAGGTAGTGTCCCATACCACTACCCCTACTAAGACAATTGCTCAAGTCACCCTAGTCAAAGTTCATTTACTTGTATTTCCTTTTACATGAGGGAACATACGCATTAACTGACATAGACCATGTGAGATAAACATTGAATCCGGTGTCTTCTCCAGACCGAAAAGAAGTGGTCTACCGGCCAAAGTATAACTGAACATGATGTAGCATTCTAGGTGAATCCACTAGCTAGTATCCTATGGTGGAAGCATAGTTCAAGAACTAGAAGATGTATTAGAGACCCATAGTTCCACATTACATGTCAGCCTCAATGTCATGAGAATCTTTGTGAACCTACCTTGTCGCTGGAGAAGGGATACTTCCCATATCTAGTTCATCGATGCTTATTTTAAGTCTCTTTTTTTGAAATAACCTTTAATTTATGTCTTACTAAAAAAACTTATCATATGTCATAGGATATTATCTCCTTGTATAACATGATCATGAGATCTTTTAGATTAGATGAGAATTGTTCTTTCATTGTAACCTTTCTTTTTGTGAGATTTACATGGCATAATCATCTTGTGTAAAGCATAGAAGAAAGTATCATAACTTGTATTTTCATATTCTTATCATAATCTCACAATTTACATTTTCATAGCTAGCTTATTCACATAAAAACATCATATAAACTTTCATAACATAGCATCATGGCTTATTGGCTAGCATAAACATCTTATTGTAATAACAATTTTAGAAGACTTACCTCTAGCTTCCAAGAATATTCTTCATAAAGCAATACTCATAATCATACATAGTTAAATACTCAATGTCATAATCCAGACAACTCATAAAATCATGTAGAAGATCAATGCATAGCGTAGGATAAGGTAAACCGGTCATTAAAGGGTTCATTCAAACCTTAAATTCTAACCCTAACGTTTTCACGTTATCAAACACTACAAACAACCCATTCTATGACATCACATAGATAAAAATCATGTATAAAACAACAATCAAACATTATCAGTCAATTAATCAAATGTTCATGCGAAATTGAATATAGAAAACATTTACTTTTCATTGAAAACAATAAATCTAGGGTTAAGAAGAAAATCCATGGTGTAGAGTAAAAATCCTAGTATTCAAAGTTATTGAAAACTTATCTGGAAAGGACCTCTTGGGGAAATGAATCCCAAGAGTGAAAAACACATACCTTAAATATGAAGAATCCACGAAATCTATGTTGGAAACTTCAAAACTTTTGTCTTCTTCCTTAAGCTTTTCTGGTTCTTCAATGGAGTTTGGAAAAAGAGAGTGTTCTTGAGGGATTGAGATAATTTCGTTTGATTCTGACTTGTCACATGTAATTGTTGTCTAAAACTGACCTAATATCAATATATAGACTTCCCAGGAATTACCCTAAAGACTTTCCACTTAAATCACCAAAATATCCATCCTAATTTGACTACAACTAGGAGACCATTTGACTAAAGATTTCGGGTTTTACTAGGAATTAAATTAATCAATTAAGTTGAGTAACTTAATTAATTAAGTGAACTAGGGTTAATTAATAAAGTAACCTTAAGTCTTTAGGACCATAACCAACCCCTTTGGACCATTGTAGGTAAGGTACTAGGATGTTTGTTTAGTTAGTTTCTTAGGTAGTGTCACCTGGTTAGGTCTTAGGATTTCTGGAACACTAGTTAGTTAATTTTTGTTAGTCCTAGGTTAGTTAGTTATTTAGGGACGTTGGTTAGGACCTACAGTAAGTTAGGAGGCTCGGACCTACTTTGCTTGATCCAACACGCCTGTCTTTAACCGCCCTAACCGAAATAAGTTGGGCTTGTCTCTCGGGCGTTAGTAGCACATGTGCCTGCACATGTGTTGCTGTGAACTTTCCTCAATCCTTTCATTATGGAAGTTCCACTTCTTGTCCAAGGATCCCTAGTATTTCCTTGGGCACTGCTTAATCGATATGATCATTTTAAATGATTATGTGCCATGATACCTAGTCTTGACACTTGGATGCCTCGTACCTAATGTGCTACAAATTCAATAATTTTAGCTTAGGAAATTCATTGCAGGTACAATTCCTAAATAAGCTTGGATTTTAGTAATTGAACATCAAATGATATTTTTAAGTTATAAGTTACATGTGAATATATACAAAAATTGGCTAACACCCTTAAGCCAATATTCTCTAATATGCCTAATATTACTCAATATTGAGCATTGGGATTCCTATGTACCTCAATTCATATTCTTAAAACCTAACAGGATCTTCACTAGACAAGTAATTTTTTTTGGAATATTACATTATCCCCTCTTCGGAACATATGTCCGAGAATGACATTAAAATCTTTTAGAGGGTAAGGAAAAGACTCAATACTAGTAGCACAAAGATCACATAACATTTAATTACACTTAGCACTTAAATCATGATGCACAAACATATAAGGGATACACATTCATAACACATAGTGAGGAATTTCCTTCTCAACATTATCATAAGCTCAAAATGTATCAATGATTTATCATGCTATCAATCTTCTTAAGATAACAATAAAACAACAAATCTCAAGAAAACATATGCATACAAGTTTCACATAAGTGCAAGAATAGAGTATGAAAACATCTTCTTAAAACTCTAGTTGGTACTATGTTTTACCAAAACATGCACCTATTTAGTAAACAAAATTGGCATGAAGTCTTTATAAGACAATCTTTATTGGCTATGCCCATTCTTTGATTTTTATCACTAGCCAAGTCAATTAACTTTTTGCATATCCTGTAGTAATAACATCATTTTAAGCAAGACAACTTTCAACCTTTGATTAGCCTATAAGAAGAATTCAATGGTTAGTTTGGCCAAGCTATAACATTGATTTGATATAGAAGATTTATATACTAGCTTTTATTATAATTCTTATTTCTTCTTGGAAACATTCCATTCTCAATACTCACAACATACGTGTCACAATATCGAGAGAGATTTCTTGTTCACCCCTAGCCTTGAGTGCATAGAAATGGTTCCTTTTTGGAGCTTCAGTATTAATACCGTTTGGTTGAGCTTGACTATTACCCTTACTTTGACTTCTAATATTAGGATGATCCTTCATAATGTCGCCACTTTTGCCACAACCATAGCAACTATTAGTTCTAACAAGACATTCACCCCCATGCTTCTTAACACACTTGCCATAAGTTGGTCTTTGTCTTGGTGGTTCAACCCCTCTTGAGGTTTGGGATTATAACCTCTATCATTGCGATTCATCAAGAAATTTGAAGGAACTTGGTTTGAAAACCTCTTCTTAAACTTAGTCTTGTCTTGAACATCAAGCCTTCTTTTAAGAGAACCACTCTCAAAAGACTTTGCCTTCTTGGCTTCCCGCTTCCTCTTCTGTAGGCGACTTTCCTCAACCTGTTGAGCATGGACCATCAACCTAGAAAGATCCATATTGTCATGAAGCATGACTGCACAACATTCTTCTTTAAGTTCTACGGACACGCACATTACATAACAACTCATTTCATCCCTAGCATTGGAAACAAAAGAAGAAGCATGTTTGGACAAATTCATGACTTCAAGGAGTATTCCTTAACACTCAAATCTCCTTGACAAAGGTTGATGAACTCCTCTACCTTATCTTCTCTTTTTTCCTTTGGAAAGAATTTGTCAAGAAAGGAATTTTTGAAGATTTCCCAAGTCACGAGACCATATCCTAAAGCCCTACTATTATTCCACATATTATACCATGTCTGAGCCACATCTTTGAGTTGATAAGAAGCATATTCAGCCATCTTATTAGTACTCACCCCCATAGCAAACAAAATCTTGCTGACCTAATCAAGGATATCTTGAGAGTCTTCATCAACTTTTGATCCAAAGTACATGGGAGGGTTCATCCTTATAAAATCTCTAAATGGCTTGCCATAGTACTAGCATGGTTCTATCGAAGAACAACCTCTCTATTATCTTGAGTCGTGATGACTTGAGATTGGGTGGTGATGACTTGGGCCATTTGGAACAGGACTGCCCTCACCTCACCATCCATCATTGCCAAAGGATTTACGAGAACTTGATCATTTGCAGCAGCTTGCACTTCAGGAGCATTTCGGTTACCTTGTAGAGTAGCTCCCGCATTCACAATCTCTTCCCCTACCCTTCTAGTGGTTGTCCTTCTTGTGTTCATCACCTATATACATAACAAAAGGGATTAGATTCTAAATGACACATAGTGTTAAAACTCTATAGGCACGATATAAGAGTATCAAGAAAAGAGAAGTTTCCTAATCATCACATAGCATCTCGTCCACAATTGTGGCACGCTTCACAACCATGAACAAAATACTAGGTAACGTGGTTTAGTGAGACATTATTGCTAAGGATATTTAACCTCATGTTTTAATACCAATTTTTTCATACCCAGACTTCATACCCCGGATGAGACCGGCGTCGTTAACCTCTCAAAGGTCGCAGACAAAACTCTTAGCATTCATCATAACATGTGATCATTAAAAATTGTGAAAAAATTAAAAACTTTTAATATACTAATTAAGTATACTTATATTTCTTATTTATGATTCATAAATATATGATATTCTAATACTTGTCTCACATATATAAAACTATCTAAAAGTGTAAATTTGGACTTGGCCAATAATATTCAATATGCCATATAAGCCTTAATACAAAAGAATTCAAAGAACATAATGGATTAACGATTCTAAAAACTACTAAATCTTCATAAGGCTGGAAATTGAAATGGTAATGTCCCACACTTTAGGACCTACCATGACTTGGAGAAAGAGTTCCATGTTTTTTCAAATTGATCTGCTTAACTTCAATATCCGGAACCTACATTTGTAGAAAAATAAAGTAATGGAGTTAGTACGCCACATGTACTATGTATGGGTATATGCACATAACACATAGGGACATGCATGAAATAGGATCATTTATCATGTCTTTAGAAAACATGCTAAGTCATATGAAAGTCTTCAATGCACATACCATATAACATACACATGTTAAACATTCCATCACTTAAAGCATGATCATAATCAAAAACATATTCTCATAAAGTCACGTTAACGATTCATATTCAATAAATCATATAAACATAACATACAAAACACTTACCAATGATCCCATCCCCAACCTACAAGTGCAATGGTCATGTGAAGCCTCATAACCCCATATGACCAAGTAGATAAGATAGGAGACCATAAATAAAGCTTTGCTTCATATAACAATATAACTCAATAACATATTCATTATAAGGATCAACATTCATACAAGAGTAACATCATATATCATAATCATCATATCTTTCATATTATCATATTCATAAGTACAATCTCCTAGGAATTCCCTTAGAGTCCACTTGTGCAATGTTTAGGTAGTGTCCCATACCACTACCCCTACTAAGACAATTGCTCAAGTCACCCTAGTCAACGTTCATTTACTTGTATTTCCTTTTACATGAGGGAACATATGCATTAACCGACATAGACCATATGAGATAAACATTGAATCCGGTGTCTTCTCCAGACCGAAAAGAAGTGGTCTACCGGCCAAAGTATAACCAAACATGACGTAGCTTTCTGGGTGGATCCACTAGCTAGTATCCTATGGTGGAAGCATATTTTAAGAACTATGAGATTTAATAAATACCCATAAGTCCACATTACATGGCAGACTCAATCTCATGAGAATCCTTGTGAACCTACCTTCTCGATGGATAAGGGACACTTTCCATATCTAGTTCATCGGTGAATACTCAATGGCATAATCAAGAACAACTCATAAAATCATGTACAAGATCAATGCATAGCATAGGAGAAGGTAAATGGGTCATTAAAGGGTTCATTCAAATCTTAAATTCTAACCCTAACATTTTCACGTTATCAAGCACTACAAACAACCCATTCGAAATCATCACATAGAAAGATAATGTATCACACAACATTAAAACATTAATCTTGGGGAAAGGAATCCCAAGAGTGAAAAACCCATACCTTAAAGATGAAGAATCCATGAAATCTTGGTTGGTAACTTTGAAACTTTCCTCTTCTTCCTTAAGCTTTTCGTGTTCTTCAATGAAGTTTGGAAAAAGAGAGTGTTCTTGAGGGATTGAGAGAATTTCGTTTGATTCTGAGTAAATACGTGTAATTGTGGTCTAAAACTAACCTAATATCAATATATTGACGTCCTAAGAATTACCCTAAAGACCTTCCACTTAAATCACCAAAATGCCCCTCCTAATTTTACTATAACTAGGAGAACATTTGACTAAGGGTTTCGGGTTTGAATAGGAATTAAATTGATTAATTAAGTTTCTAATTTAATTAATTAAGTGATTTAGGATAATTACAAAAGTACCCCTAAGTTGTTAGAACCATCACCAACCCCTTTGGACCATCCTAGGTAAGCTACCAGGATGTTTCTTTAGTTAGTTTCTCGGCTAGTGTTAGCCGGTTAGGCCTTTGTAATTTGGGCACACTAGTTAGTTAATTTTTTGTTAGTCCTAAGTTAGTTGGTTAGTTAGGGACTTTTGTCAGGACCTATAATTATTTAGAATGCTCGACCCTACTTGGCTTGATCTGACATGCCTGTCCCCTAGCCGCCCTAACCGAAATCAATTGGGCTTGTCACTCGGCAGTTAGTAGCCCATGTGCTTGCACATGTGTTGCTATGCACTTTCCTCGATCCGTGCATTCTGGAAAGTTCACTTCTTGTCCGAGGATCCTCACTATGTCTTGGGAACTACTTATGATTATATAATGGCTTCGACGTGATTTTCAATCCAATTGCATGCTGAACCCATGTCCCTTCACAAACTCGATTTAGCCCTTGAATGGGCATTGTGATCGTGGCTTGATATTGGTTGAATTGTGATTCTATTATGTTGAATTGCTTATGTCTACTGTTTATTATGTATATTGTTTGTTAATTGTTGATGAATTATCCATGTGTATCAATATATGAAGATTTGATTAAGTCTAGCCTATATCTCTATGTGTTCACTGAAACCTTGCCACTAGTATGCGTGAATGTGGTATTCGATTGTGTAGGGATAATTGTATCTACTGCCTTACATGGATGTTATTTATGAATGGAGGATAAGTGTTTTATGTGGATCAAGGTTTTAATAGACTATGTGTTTCTATCTTCCATGTTTTTCTAATATAGCATACTCAATGAAATTTTTACTTTATGACAATTGTGGTAAGATTTCGATTCTGAAAAGATCATCTTAGTTGCTGCCTTAGGTTGATATTATGGAAGAGTTGTGGGTATAAATCCTTCATGATAAAAATAAAGGAGTTTTGGTATGAATTGATATAGGTTTCTAACCTACAAATTGAATGATGTAATGTACATTATGTGACCTTAATTCTAGGGTATATAAAGCATGAGTTAGACTTGATTATTATCTTCTTAGATACTTCCCAATATTGATACTATTGTTGAAATATGATTGATGATCCATGCAAGTGAATTGGTTAATGGTTTATGTTTTTCTACCTTATATTTAGTAGCATGACCTTGTAGTAGCTTATGCATGATTTCATATAAGATTATTGTAATTGACCTACTTTCTTATACTTGAATTGTTGATGAAAGAATAGTGATGGTAAATGACGATCAAAGGCTAAAAGATTAGTAAGAAATACTCTACCTCTCTACTTCTCAACTTTTCTAGAGTATTGTTATAAGAATTAGCCTTGTATGACATTGTGTGGTATGGTCCACTTATTGTGGCGGTGTTTACTCGTTGTAAATATATATATGAGTTGATTATGTCCTTGAAGGAAAATTGATGAATATATGAGTGTGTTGTTATGATGATCACACTGTGTGAAACTTATGCCTACTTTCATATTCTAGTTGTGATCTAGGTTTTATGGCTATTGTATAAGCATATGTATATCTATGTTAGGTTAAAGTGTAGGTGCTTTCATTGAAAAGTTATGATGGTTAATAATCTCTTACCTATGTACCCCTATTTGAATCCATGAATAGAAAAAGTTAGGAGTCCTAAATGTAATATGAAGTTGGCTTGTCTCTTATGCTATTGTGTGTAGTGTGGTTTGTTCTTGAAAGTGTATTGTGGTCCCTTAGAGGGTGGCTGACCCAATGTGTTCTTGATATCCATTATGTTATTATATTCACCAATGTATACACACCCTCACTCTACTTGCATGCTTACAAGTAGTATAGGATCATAGTTTCTAATTAAAGGTTGTTCCTATATTAACCAGTTTCTACTACTATGCATGTTAAGATTATACCAATGAAAGTATTATATGTGTTTACTTAACAAGGATGACTTGATAGGTGTACTAATATGGTAAAGGGTATGTGACCTTGCCTATGGATTTCACATGTGTGCCTTTATAGGATATTTCCTAGGTTTGGTTCTCTATGTACATGAATATGAATGTATGGTCATTTGTGGTCTTAATGTGTTTGTGTAAAAGGAGTGCTCACATATATGTATATACAAACACACATGAATGATGATCTAGACAATAGAGGGGCCTTAAAAGGTGTGCTCAACTGTACCCTTAAATAGATAGTGCAATTACATATGTTATGTCCATGTGAAAAGGGTTCTTCACATGAATTAGTTTTATGAACTCTCATCTATTACCTATGAGCTATGCATATGAGGGGATGACTCTCCTAAGAATATTTTTATAAAGAAATGATAATAAAGGATTTTCAATAAAGGGAACTTATCTTAGCACCGAGTGAACTTGTAGATGAGTGGGTGGCACCTTTCAAAGGAGGGAAGGATAGAGGGTCCACTAACGGTCCTTACAGGGTGGATAGCCTCTTGACCCAATAAAGGTGTAGAGTGATGTTTCCATGATAGCCCCAAGTTCCATAAACTATGCTTTCCACATAGTATCTAGCAATGTGATATAAACTAAGATGCTTGCATGTGTTAATGTTTTACCTTTGCTAGGTAAGAACACCTTCCATTGTTATAAGAATCTAAAACACCAAATTCTGTGGTTAGAACCCATGCTCTTAATGTCGGTTGACACTATAGTTCCCTAAAGTAAAATGAACAATGGAAGTAAATGAATAAGGACACTAACCAGGATAACCTAGGAGAAGATACTTAGGATAGGTGGAAGTAATGAACCCACCTAGACATTGCGTACGTAGATATCTAATGGAGTCCTAGGAAGGTTTTATAATTCATGTGGCTATGTATACGTTCCTTATGCCTGACTTGGTATTATTGGTCTACTTTTTAATGTAGATGTGCATCGTATGAGTCTATATGATGTGGTCTTATTCTTATATTCACTATGTTGGTCTTAATGAATATATGACGAAGATTGTTGACATGGATGAAGTTGTCTTCACTTATTGATGTATGAATGGAATGGTAAGGCTTGTGGTCTCATGTTAGGTCTACTAAGTATGTGGGAGGTTATGAGGTTCACACGTACATTGCACTACTAGATTTAGATTGGGATTATGAGTATGGTCTGATAAGGTTCTATGTGAAGTAAAATATTTATACGAGCATGATGACTAACAATTTACTGTAACGTTCTTTTGGTTTTGACTTAAATGTGTCTATGTTGTACTATACTTCTATTGATGGTAGGTGATGGCTTATGTATGTTGTATGATTGATTCTTTGTGTACTTAAGGTGATGCATTGAACCAAGTATCACTAGAGGGATTACATGGAATGTTAAGGAGTTAAAAGGAGAAGTTCACTATAAGGAGGAAAAGTTCTCTGTTAAGGCAAACAACTCACTGTAAAGTGACCCTAAGAGTGGCTTAAATTTTATATGTGATTTTATATGATGTTTGACTTTTGAATATGTCTATATGAAGCATGTGAATGATATAAATTCTATTGTATAAACCTTTTATGAAGAATTACTCAAAAAAGGCACGAAGTATGCTTTCAAGAAAATGTCCCTTTTAAATGCTTGTTTTTGCATGGTTGCCATACTTAGTGCATTCTTGTACTAATTCCATTCTTCTATACTTTCTATACAAAGTATAGGTTATGGATGCTTAAGGATATATATATGATTGAGATTCATAATATGTGATTCCCAATCTCAAGGAAAAAAACCTTAAGTCCAAGGATGTCCTAATGTTTAGTTTACTGTTTTGTTTACTGTAAAGTCATAGAAATTATATAGTTATGTAATATGTTATATGGGTCGTGTCCCTATTGTACTCTTATGATTTTGTGTCTAGCATTGACATGTTTAAGGTCTAAATATGTAACCTTATGATTACATAGATATTATATATATATAATATATCGTAATATCTATATAGTATATCATATATATATATAGTATCTACTACATTGAGATAAAGTTTTGGTAGCATATGATGTGCTTTATGAAAAGTTTTAAATTTTTTCCGCTAACTTTAAATGACAATGCCTATGAATGATAACTATGAAGTTTGTATAAGACCTTTGAGAGGTCCAGTATGCCAGTCTTACTCTATGGTTGCTACCGGGATGTGACAGATTGTGACGTTGTTGAGTTTGAATGTTAAAGGTGGACACATTCTAAAAGGGAGGACCAATCTCTTTTTTCACGAACAAAATTGGAGCACCCTATGGAGAGATACTAGGTCGAATAAAGCCTTGTCTAGTAAATATTTAAGTTGAGCCTTCAAATCTTTCAATTTGACCGGAGTCATCCGATAAATAAGAATTGAAATGGGATTTGTTTCCGGTAGCAGGTCAATACCAAAATAAATTTCTTGTACGAGAGGAATACCAGGAAGATCATTAGGAAACACCTTCAGAAGTTCCCTCACTACGGGGATCAAATCAATGGGAGGAAGTTCGTAGTCTAAATATTTGACTCTTAAAATATGGTATAAACAACCCTTAGAGATCAACTTAAAAGCTTTCAAACAAGAAATCATACAATCTCTTGGAATAGAATTTCCACCTTTTCACTCCAAAACGGGCTCATTTAGAAAGTTAAACTTCACCACCCTTGTCATAAAATCTATGTAAGTACATAAAGAATGCAACCAATCCATACCCAAAATGAATCAAAATCAAACAAATCAAGTTCTACTAGTTCTACACGAGTAACTCCATTGGGCAACAATATAGGAAAATTTCTATATACTCTTTTTGCAACAACCAAATCACCCACTTGGTAGACACTGAGAAAGGTTCACTCAAGATATTAGGAAAAATGTAAAACTTTTTAGCTAAAAAAGGGGTAAATAATGACAAGGTAGCGCCCCAATCAATTAAAGCATATAATCAATACAAAAGACTTTCAACATTGTCACGTCCCGCAAGTACACCTTAAGACCCCAAAAATGAGTTAGGTAATCTAGAGCCTAATATGTGATTCATAAGGTTATAATATCCTAAAACTAATTTTAATATGGTTTAGAGGAATTGTGTAAAGTTTTAAGTGATTTGAAAGTCAAACGTCAAGGGATGGTCAAGACGTTCGACGACTAGTCACCTATGTGCCTCATGTGTCTGTACAAGATCATATTTGAATGAAATGAGATTATTAAGTGTTAAAATGAGTTATAATGACTTTTATATACATTATATGGAGTTTCATGATGTTTGAAGGTCAAACATCCAAGAATGTCCAAGACGTTCGTAAGATAACCTTCAAATATGCATGTGTATGTCTTGATGGGGCCTAGCCTGTTTGGACGTGTTACATACATTTATTTTGAGTGAAATTGATGTGGGAGGTGTAAAACATGTCAAGGTTTGTATTTACGTTGAAAACATCCAAAGAACGACTTCTAAAGGGCCCCACAAAAGGGCCCACAAGAAGGACCCAAGGCTGTCGAGACACTGCCTTGGCAGTATTAATCGATTAGCCAAAACGAAGCCCCGTTGGTTGATTGACGCCCCGTCGATGGGGAGGCATATATGGTGACTTATATTGGGGATATATTTTCCAAATTAGAGCCTCAGACCCAATCTATGGATGGCAATGAATGACCCATCAATGGACCAACGCCCCATCATTGGGCCCGTCGATGGAGGCTTGTGCATCATAGCTTGCGTACTGTTCTATTAAAGGGATGAATGGTAAATTCACCCCACGTACAAAGATGACCCTAATTGATTTATTTAGTGATTTTTAGGTGTATTTGATGGATGAAACATGTGAAAAACCCATTCCCAATCCGTTCTACACGAAATTAACCTTCCATCCAAAATCAGTTCTCCCTAGAAACCTCTATTGTTGTTTAATCTTAATAACAACTTGTAGATTTAATTCTCATGGGTAATTCACATTTTTATAGGTTTTAAACTAGAAAAAGGTATGGTTCATCTCTAGTTATCCATCAGTCTAGAGAGTTAATCCCAAAGTTTCAAAAGAGATTTCATGATCAAAGTTCTTCTTCTTCAATCTAGGCATGAGTTCTTTCTAAAATCGTTTAAAATATATAAATAATGATTAATTGATGCTAATGTATTGGTTTTAACGTTATTCTAATCCAATTGCAAGATGAACCCATGTCCCTTCCCAAATTCGATTTACCCCTTACATGGACATTGAGATCATGACTTGTTATTGATTGAATTGTGATTCTATTATGTTGAATTGTCTATATCTACTGTTATTCATGTGAATTAGTGATGAATTGATTATGAATGATCCATGTGGATCAATGTATGAAGATTTAAACATTCTTAGTTTAGATTTCCATGATTCACTGTAACATTGCCCTTTTTATGATTAAATGTTGAATTCGAATAGGTGATGATGATTTTAGCTACTTTTTAAGTTGATATTATGATTGAATTATAATGATAACTTATGTATGATAAAAGTGAAGAAGGATTGATATGAATTGATCTAGTTTCTTCTAGTTTATGAAGTAGTAACTTGTGACCTTGATGTTGGGATGGTTTCTTCATGACTCGATTATGGTTAATTGTCCTTACCTGCTGCCTATATGTATAACATGATGATAATTAGGTATAATTGATCTAATATTAATTGATAACCATTGAATTGGTAGAGATTGATTTAGATTCTTCTAACCTATAAATTGAATGTTGTATGGATATGACATGATCTAAATGATAAGGTAGATGAAGCATCATTTCGTTTGAGTGATGATCTATTTATCTACTGCCCTACATGTGTACTGTTAATAAGTTGTTATAGATTATCAATGCAAGCGAATTGGGTTAAAAATCTATGTTCTTTTACTTTCTAGTATATATGTGTTGTATTGTATAAGAATGTAATATGATCTTGTAGCGACTTTTACATGGTTTCTTTTATGAATATGGGACTTTAGATACTTCCCTATGCTTGAGTTATTAATGAAGGAGTAGTAATGGTCAATGATGACCAAAGTCTAGAGAATTGGTAAGAATTTCTAACTGTTTTACTTCTCTATTTCTCTATAGTAATGTTGATGAAGCCTTGTATGGCATCGTGTGGTATGGTCCACTTATGGTGGAGGTGTTTATTTTATTGTCATTATATATGTGTTGATCATGGACTTGAAGGAAAATTGATTAATATATGAATGAGTGGTTAGGATGATCACCTTATGTGTAACCTATGCCTAGTCATCTACTTTAGTTGTGAATCTAGGTTATGTAACTATTGTTATGAGCTTGTGAATGTTTATGTAAGATCATGTGTAGGTGCTTCCATTAATGAAGTGTTAATGATATATTACCCCCTACCCATTTACCCCTATGTAAATGTGTGAATAGCTAATGTGAAGGCGTCTTAAAGTTTAATATGAAGTTAGCTTGCCTCCTATGCTAGATTGTGTTGCATGGTCAATGCTTGAAAGTGTAATATGTTCATAAGATGGTCTCTATCACAATGTGTTGTTGATGGACATTATGTGAACATGATGATCAATGTACACACACACTCACACTTCATACATGCTTAAAAGGTAGTAAAGGTTAATGGTGTCTAAATGAAAGGTAGTTCTCATATTCACTAGTGTCTACTGCTATACATGTTAAGTTTATGTGTATGCAAGTATGATACGTTTTCTTAACTAGGATGACATAATAGGAATATTAGTATGGGCAAGGGTATGGGACCTGGTCTATGCATTGCACATGTGTACCTTAATAGGATAGTTCCTATATTTGGTTTCTATGTGCATGTATATGAATGTATGGTCATATGTGGTCTTAACGTGTTATTTTAAAGGTTTGCACATATATGTATACACACACACACATGAATGATGATCTACTCAACAAAGGAACCTTGAAAGTTTTGCACGTGTATCCTTAACTAGATAGTGTTAATATATATGTCATGTCTCTACGAAAGGATTTCTCACATAAATTAGGTTGATGAATTCTCATATATGACCTATGAGCTAATCATATGAGGTATTAACTCTCCTAAGCCTATGTTTTATAAAGAAATAATAGTAAAGGCTTTATCTATAAAGGGAACTTAGCTTAGCACCGAGTTAACTTGTTGTTGAGGGGGTGGCACCTTCCTAAGAAAGGAAGGCTAAAGGGTCCACTAATAGTCGTCATGGGGTGGATAGCCTCATGACCCAAAAGGGTGTAGAGTGATATTTCCATGAAGGCCCCATGTTCCATAAACTATGCTTGCTACATAGGATCTAGCAAGTGAATTCACTTAGTATGTTAGCATGTGTTAATGTTCTACGTTGGCTAGGTAGGAACACCTTCCATTGGAGTAAGTCTCTACGACATCAAATTCCATGTCTAGCACCCATGGTCTTAGTGTGGGTTAAGGCTATAGTTTTCCTAAAGTAAAAGGACAATGGAAGTAAATTAAGGACCCTATCTAGGATAACCTAAGAGTAATTTCTTAGTGTAGTTGGGGGTATGGTACTTCACCTATCCATTGCACAAGTGACTCTTGAGGAAAGTCCTAAGAAGGTGTTCTAATACACGTGCCTATGAATATATTCCTTATGGATGACATTTTAGTATTGGTCTACTTGATTGTGATAAAATGCATGGTATGAGCCTATATAAATTGGTCTTGATGTACATTCTTAATGTTGGTTTTAATGACAATATGATGAAGGTTAGTGATATGAATGAGGTTGTCTTTAGTTAATATGTTGATGTATCAATTGAATGTTAAGGTTTGTGGTCTCATGAAGGGTATACTAAGCATGTATACGGTTATAAAGCTTCACATGTGCATTTCACTAGTAGAATAAAATTGGGGTCATGAACAAGGTCTTATAATGATGTATATGAAAAGAAGTATATATATGTGTAAATTAGTGAAGTTTATTGTAATTCCGAAGGAGTCTTGACATAAATGTGTTTTTGATGTATTATTCTTTCATGATGATATGTGTTGGCTTATGTAGGTTGTATGTATGCTTTCTTTGTGACCTTAAGGTGATGCATTGCACCAAGTATAACTAGAGGGTTACTTAGGAGGTTGTTATGACTTAAGTTCTATATGTGATCTTATGTGATGTTTGGACGCTGATTATGTGTCTATAAAGTACGTGAATAATATAAATGTTGTTGGATAAAGTTAATATGAATATTTACTCAGAAGGGATGAAGTATGATTTAAAGAAAATGTCCCTTTAGATGCATGTTTTTGCGTGGTTGCCATACTTAGTGAATTCTTGTACTAACTACATTTTTCTCTACTTTTTAAACAAAGTGTAGGTTATGGATGCTTAAAGGATGTCTAAGTAAAGAGCTTGACATGTAATTCCTAAGATCAAGGAAATGAATCCTTAAGTACAAGGATTTCTATTTTATTTCTTTACTGTGAAGTGTATCCTTATTGTACTTATGTTTATGTTTTAAGATCCTTGTCCTTAATGTATTCTAATGTTTATTGAGTCTAAAATGGCAAATATACTTAAGTTCTAAGTATTTATTATGATATTTTAAATATATATGAAGTAAATATTCTAGCATATGATTCTCTATGATATGCTTTTAATTTTCCGCTAAATTTACTACGACAATGCAATGAATGATACCTATGGGCCTATATAATACCTCTGAGAGGTAAAGTATGCCATGTTACTTCTAGGGGGTGCTCCCCGAATGTGACAAGCCTGGTATCATAGCATGAGGTCTAAAAAGTAGTTTTAGGTTCTAAAAGTCTCATATTGCCATGTTTAGTAGAGTCTCGTGTTTATTGGTGATGAGTCTCGACATTGTGAAATGATATGAGAGTATATAGGTTGATAGAGTTTCCCTTCTTCATCACTATCACATCATTCCATAGAACTTAACTCTATTAGATCTCTCTCTTATGTTTTCTTGTCAAGTGGTATTTTAGATGTGATTTCTTGGATGAGATGGTATCTTATATTCTTGAGGAAGAAAAGGTGAGTTATTGCTTAACTTTGTTTTATGGTTTCATTGAGTATGTGTGAAGGTGACTTTTGGCATGTTTGGTTGATATGATGCCTTTTATGTTTATATATGAAGTTTATAAGAGATAACATGTTACAGTTGATAAATGTATGTCATGATATAGTTAAAGCATGTTAGAAGTTGTTCTGGTGAAAATGAGTTCCTTTTTGGAATGATGTGTTACTTTATGATTTTACATGAGGGCATTCTAATATTTTAATTTGAGCTTGAAATACTTAGTGACTACGTATGAAAGCATGCTACCCTAGGAATATGTGCTTAAAAGTTTTCAATGTTTCCTTTTGTATTTATGTGGTCCTTGATAAGTTGCCTAGTATGGATTTCAGTCCTTTGTATAGGCTTGATCCTAGGTATGAAGGTAGTATACTTGTTTTGGTAGGGTGATGATGTGGGATTTAGTGATCTAGAAGTCACCTTACTGTAATGTCTATAGAAAAAAAAGATTTTTATGGCTAAGTCTCTATGATGTTTTCCCCTAATATTGTATGACCTTGGTGTCTACTATATTGTAAGAAAAACATATGTGCTTGAATGGTATGTCCTAACTTGATGATTGGGGATAAATTTGCATAGGTGCTAAAGTTTAGAATACCTTAGTTGACTTACTAAAATTCCTTCTAAATGGTAATCACTTTTAAGTGATGAAAATGAAGGTTGTTAAGTTAAGATCCTCTAAAGGTTGGGTTAAGTTGCTTTTAATTGGGTTTACCCTAAGTGGGGGATGGTGATGGCGTAGTAAGGTTGTAGATATTTTCTACCTTGACCTTCTATTTTTTCTTGAACATTGAAACTAATGAATTTTTAGTAAGCTTGTTTATGAATATAGTCTTGCATAAAGTATGAATTATATGACCTTTATATGTTTGGTATGTATTGATTGACATTATCTTGAGGATATTTTAAGATTCCAAAATGCATGAAGGTAAATGTTGATAAAATTTTCTATTTTCTCATTTTGAATTGCATATTAACATGGTGATTGTGAATTTGACTTCATCAGATAAGGTAAGAAACATGGTTTTAGTCACTTGTGAGGTGTACTGTTTAGCCTTATAATGTGAAGTTGAGTCTCTTTAAAATGAAATATGTTGAGTCTCTTGAATTATGTGACTTGTATGGTTTAGGAAGCATGATTGTGGTCTCACTCCTAAAATATGAGAGTATGTGTAGCTAAGTATTCATGTGTGTGCCTATGATTTGTTTTGCTTTTCCGAAATGATGCTTACTGTGAAGGTGAGTTCTATGTTGGAAATTGATATTTTGTAGAAATGATTTCCTATTTGTTGTGATGTGCTTTGTGGGACTTACCATTTGGTCTTCACTAGGAAGAAAACATGAGCATGTCTTGGTTTGTCAAGTTGAGAAGTTCTAATTTTAAAAGGAATTGACCTTGTGACTTGATTGGGTGTGAACTCATGATACATATACATGTGTTGAGGAGAAGGACATTCCTCCATGAACACAACTAAGCATGGTATGATTGAGTATGACCTTCATGGCATTAGGTCTAACTAGTAAAGATATTTGTGGATTTAATTAACTCAAGTCTTTGTGCTTTTAAGTATGAGTGCCTACTTGTTTTGAGTGTTGTTGGAATCAGCCTTAGTGTGACCTAAAGATGGTTGCAAGAGGAGCTATTAATAATTTAAGTGTAATGACCATGTTATGATTAGGAAAAGGATGTTCTTACTATGAACATGATAAGAACCTATGTTTGATGCATTAAAGAGTAAGTAAATGTAGGTTTTGCTTGCTTGTGTGCATTGATTGCTAAATGATTTGAAGTTGTATGACTTGTAAGGTTTATGCATTAATTTCTATGTGATGATGTTATTAATATGATGAACTGATATATCATGCATTGAAGTCCTTGTTGTAATTAGAGGGCTCTAAGTTTCATTCGAGGAAGAATGTTCCCAAGTGGGGGATATTGTAACACCCCAAAATAAGTTTGGGCGTCTAGATCCTAACATGTTCGTCATAAGGTTATAAGGTCCTAAATGACTTATAATATGGTTTATAGACAGTGTGTAAAGTTTGAAGTGATTTGGAAGTCAAACATCATGTGACGACCAAGATGTTTGACGACTAGTGACCTATGTGTCTCATGTGTCTATAAGTGCTTATATTTGTATAAAATGATCTTAATAAGTCTTAAAATGAGTCATAATGACGTTTATTGACATTATATGGATTTTCGTGATGTTTGGATGTGAAACGTCCAAGATAGTCCAAGACGTTCGAAAGATAGCCTTGAGATATGCATGTGTATGTATTGATGGGGCCTAGCCTGTTTGGACGTGTTACATGTATTTATTTTGGGTTAAACTTATGTGGGAGGTCTACCACTTTTCAAGGTTTGTATTTACTTTGTAAACGTCTAGGTACGACTTCTAAAAGGACCCGAAAAAGGATCCACAAGAAGGACTCAAGGCAGTCGAGACATTGCCTTGGCAATGTCAATCGACGAGCCAAAATGACGCCCCGTTGGCGGACTGAATCCCCGTTCATGGGGAGGCGCATATGTTCACTTAGCCTGGGGAAGGCTTGGCCAAATGAAATCCTTATATTCAATCAACGGATGGGAAAGAATGACCCATCGATGGACCAATGCCCCGTCAGTGGGTCTGTTGATGCATGTTGGTGCATCACTGCATGCACACTATTCCATTAAAGGGGTGAATGGGAAATTCGCCCCACATCCTAAACGGACACTAATTGATTTATTTAGTTTTTTTTCGGTGTATTTAAGGGATCAAACATGTGAACAACCCATTCCTAATCCCTTCTACACGAAATTAAACTTCCATCCAAAACATATTCTCCCTTGAAACTTCCATTGTTGTTGAAGCTCAAGAACATATAGTAGATTGTATTCTCATGGGTTCTTCACCAATTTTTATAGGTTTTCAACTAGACAAATGTATGGTGATCCTTCATCTCTAGTTATCCTTCCATCTAGAGGGTTAATCCCAAAGTTTCAAAAGAGATTTCATGATAAAAGTTCTTCTTCTTCAATCTAGCAATGGATTTATTCTAAAAATATTTTAACCGGTTAAATCATGATTAATTTATGTAAATTTATTGGTTTTAAATTAATTTTAATCCAATTGAATGATGAACCCATATCCCTTCCCAAAACCGATTTAGCCTTTGCATGGACATTGTGATCATGACTTGTTATTGATTGAATTTTGATTCTATAACGTTGAATTGTATATATCTACTGTTATTTACGTTAATTAATGATGAACTCTCATCTGAAACAATTTGTCACATGAAGTAGGTTGATGAACTCTCATCTATGATCTATGAGATAAGCATATGAGGGGACGATTCTCCTCAGCCTATGTTTTATAAAGAAATTATAATAAAGTCTTTTTCAATAAAAGGAACTTAGCTTAGCACTGAGTGAACTTGTAGATGAGGGGGTGGAACCTTCCTAAGAAGGGAAGGATTAATGGTCAAATAACGGTCCTCACGGGGTTGATAGTACCATGACCCAAAAAGGGTGTAGAGTGATGTTTTCCTGAAGACCCCCAAGTTCCATAAACTCTGCTTGCCACATAGGTTCTAGCAAGTGAATTCACTTACTATGCTAACATGTGTAAATGTTCTACCTTGGATAGACAGGAACTCCCTCAATCGGTGTAAGGATCTACAACACCAAATTCCAGTTTAGTACCCATGGTCTTAGTGTGGGTTAAGGCTATTGTTTCCCAAAGTTAAAATGGACAATAAAAGTAAAGAAAGGACCCTAACTAGGATAACCTAAGAGCAATTGCTTACTGTATGTGGAGGTATGGGACTTCACGTATGCAGTACAGAAGTGACTCTTAAGGGAAGTCCTAGGAAGGTGTTGTAATGCAAGTGTCTATGAATATGTTCGTTATGCATGACTTTGCAGTATAGGTATACTTGATTGTGATAAAATGCATGGTATGTGCCTACATAAAGTGTTCTTGATGTACATTCTTAATTTTGGTCTTAATAACTATATGACGAAGGTTGTTGACATGATTGAGTTTGTGTTCACTTAATATGTTGATGTATCAATTGAATGTTAAGGTTTGTGGTCTCATGAAGGGTTTACTAAGTATGTGTGGGGTTATGGGGCTTCACATGTGCATTTCACTAGTAGAATAATATTGGGGTCATGAACAAGGTATATAATGATGTATATGAAAAGAAGTATATATATGTGTAAATTGGTGTAGCTTATTGTAAAGTCGCATGAGTCTTGACTTAAATGTGTCTTTAATTTATTATGCTTTCATGATGATATATGTTGGCTTATGTAGGTTGTATGTATGGTTTCTTTGTGACCTTAAGGTGATGCATTGCACCAAGTATCACTAGAGAGTTACTTGGGAGGTTAATAAGTGAAAGAGAAGATAGTTCATTTTAAGGGAAATTAGCTCACTTTAAAGTGACCTCAATTATGGATTAAACTCTATATGTGATCTTATGTGAAGTTTAGCATTTGATTATGTTTCTACAAAGTATGTGAATCATATAAATGCTATTGGAAAAATGTTTTATGACGATTTACTCAAAAAGGCATTAAGTATGATTTCAAGAAAATGTACCTTTAAATGCATGTTTTTGCATGGTTTCCAATCTTATTGAATTCTTGTACTAACTCCATTATTCTCTACTTTTTACACAAATTGTAGGTTATGAATGCTTAAAGGATGTCTATGTGAGGAGCTTGATACGTGATTCCCAAGCTGAAGGAAAGGAATCCTTAAGTTCAAGGATTCCTATGTTATGTCTTTACTGTAAAGTGTATTCTTATTGTACTTATGTTCATGTTTTAATGGCCGTGTCCCTAATGAATTCTAATGTTGATTGAGTCTAAGATGACAAAGAGACTTAAGGTATAAGTATGTATTATGATATTTTAAATATATATGAAGTAAACTTTTGCGTATATGATGTTCAATGATAAGTTTCAAATATTCTGCTAAATTTACTATGACAATGTGATGAATGATAACTATGGGCTTGTATAAGACCTCCGAGAGGTCAAGTACACCATTTTACTTCTAGGGGTGCTCCCTGGATGTAACAACACTGTAGTAGTTAGGGAAACCCTCGGATTGCGACACAGCGTACTCGACGTCTCGTCGGTCCTGTACAAGCCTTTGACTTTATTACATAACATCATGCATAAATTGAGGTAATCTAAAAATATTCTTTAGACATAAACCGAAAAGGTATTTCATAAAAGCACGGAAGCATCTCTAATAACATTGTTTTAGAAGCTATGTTACTTCGACATGAATGAAAAGCATTGTGACGCAGCCCACATAAAATCTAAAACATAAGGAAAGACATAAAGGAAAATAATGGTTCATCCTCGAAGCTATGATGATTCACCACATCTTGTCTTCTTTGAAACCTTGGAAACTCTACCCTTCAAGTAACTCAATCTTCTCATGACCCAACATAGACAACATCTAGGCAATATGCGTTAGTAAAATATGTACTAAGTATGAAAACTACATACCAACATAAGATATCTCAAAAGATTAGTCAATAATATACATACTGATAAGAGATAAAGACATAAGCATATCCTAAATATCATAATCATATCAAATCATCATAAATCATCTAAAAATTCAAACTTACTTATTTACTTACTTGTCCTACTTACTCAAGTGAACTACACCAAGCTACTTCCAACTATACTTAATCAACGCTAAGGTAGCATCCCCTACTACTACCAAAAGATAAGTAACTTCCTTTGGTCAATCTGATCGCTAATCACTTTTACCAAACTAAAACCTTGTTATTCATATAAGATACTATACCCTTATGGTCATCTAAAAACATGCTTGGGCAATGTAAATAAGGCATCCCATACTAACCTACATACTAATCCTATCTTGAAATCCATCCTTAACATGTTCACCCTCCATAACGTCATCATTACTTGACATCATTCACTCATATTCTCTCATCTTTAGTCTACTATACTAGGAAAGAGAACTTTAGTTGTAACGCTCCGAAAGTATAAGACGTGTCCTAGATCCTAACATAAGTGTAAAAAGGCCTATACACTGTTTTAAGATCATATATAATGTATATAAGACATTTAGGAAGTTTAAGAACCAAAATGACAAGAAACGTCCAAGCTAGCCTAATTGAAATAGTGAAACATCCTTCGATTTTGGAAAGGTTTAGGAGTGGTGTATGAGGTATAAAAATAGTACAATGACATTAAATAGGTAAAACCATGAATATAGAGTAAAACCTTCCAGGTACGATCCCACCAAGGGTCACCTTAGGGGTTCATGAAAGGACCCCAAACTTGGCTTGGCAAGCTGCCAAGGAAGCAAACAAATTACACATAGGTGAAACAAGTCCGAGTCGCGAACTTGGGTGGATTTTTGTAAAATCTCAAGTTCGCTTTGCGTTCAGGTCCTGGACTCTAGAGTCTCAAAAATTAATTTAGAAATTCATATGGAAACATCTCTGCGTGGCGGGCTTGTTCCCTGACAAAAATATGAATTTTAGATTTGAAGTTTGACCTCATTAAAGGGTCAACATAAGTGAGGGGTATTTTGGGCATTTCATGAGGGGCCTAAATATTGATTTACAATTATTTTTCCATCGCATTTACTCACTAAAATCAAATCCCCAAATTAAAACCCAAAATTTCTTACCTCTCTCTAGTTTCTCTCTCTAATCATCCTCCATTGAAGGAATACGAATGCTTGAAGAAGAAAATAACTTTCTCTAGAATTTCATTTCAATTTTTTGGATTTATCTTCAGTAAGGTATGGGTTATTCACTATGCGGATTCCTTTCCCCAAGAGGTCCTCTCAAACTTGATTTGTAAACTACCCAATTCCAAGGGTTTTTCTATTGTAATGGGTTTTCTTCTAAACTTCAAATTGATGATAAATTGTGATAGACTATGAATAATTGAGTATATATTGTTGATTAATTGATGTCAATTGATGAAATTTCATGCTGACATGTACATTCCCCAAATTCTGACGATATCTTGGATCTGGATATTGGTCATGACTTGATGGTTAAGTGAACATGATTCGATATTAGAATTGTTTTTACGTCTATCTAATTTTTTATGTTATTGACTAGAGAAATGTAATTTTTGTATTGGATCTACTCATTGATGAATTCATGACGAACCCTATTCCCCTAACCCTAGGTTATGAATTGAAGTTAATTTTGATGGTGATGATGCAATTGACCTTGCTATTGTGATAATTACTATTGTGTGATGGTTTTACACCCATTGATAGGTTTAATTGGATGGTTGATTGTAAGACCATGTATGATGAATTGTGAAGGAGATTGGGGTAAGTCTTTATGATCCTAAAATTTGCTTTAATCATGATTACTTGTGTTTAGTGATGAAGTTACATTAAAGTACACCTTATGATGAGGTTGATAGGATTGGTATGATATTGAATTGAAAGGTCTTGACTATGGTTTGTGAGTTGTTGAATAGTGTGTAAATGTTGTAAGGATGGTGATAACTTACTGATGTGCCTTTTTATGATGTGACTTTAAAAAGGTGCTTATATTCATTATTGTAGGAATACGTTAATGAGGAGTAATCTGCAGGCAATTTTTATGAGCTAAATTTGTGATGATTAATAAGTATATACCATAGACTAATTACTATGATCATAATAAAGGTCATTAAAGAATTCAAAAAGGGTCTCTAGATTAACACGAGTGAAGTGTAGATGAGGGGTGGTTCCTTGCTGAGGCGGGAAGGTAGGGCTTCACCAGTAATACTAAAGAAGCGAGTCAGAGCGGGAGCGGAACGATTCAATGGGCGAACTCGGTCGGGATGTGTATGGGCCAGACAGGACGTAGGGATCAGTGGGTATAGGTTCTGCTTGGTTTGTGGGATAAAATCTTGTTATTCGTATTTTTGGCTTGGATATAGAATCATGAGTCGAAAATGGCATAGAGTGACTGATGTTTCCATTTGATAAAGCTCCAAGATAATAATCAATGTTAATCATAGGAATACTGCTAGGGATCCACCTAAATGCTACGTCATGTTTTGGTTAATAATTGCGGGGGCTGTAGATCTACTTTCCATCGATGTAAGATTTTACAAAAACAGATTCCCAACACTTAGCTTTGGTCGGGGTATATGTTTGTTAATGTAAGAGTTCACCTAAAGTAAAATAAAGCAATGAGTGGAACTCTAACCAGAGTGACTTGAGGTGATGTTTGGGTTTTTGGCTTTGAGTCTAGGGTAGCGGTTATGGGACTTACCTAGGCATAACACTTGTGGATGAAGGGACGTCTAGAGGAGTCTATGTAGAATTGATATTATAATTGTAAAATTATGCTGTGTTGCTTTACAGGTTGATGATGCTTTATGCAGTTAGTTTCATTAATTGAAGTAATTTGGTTATGTGCTAAATATGATGATGACTACTATTGATGCATGTTATGTTGAGTTTGGGCAAGTAATTGTGATATTGTTTTTTGGTTTTACTTTATTTGAGTAAGGTTAGGTGGGGCTTTTCATTGGTCATTTCACTTTAAGATCTGAATGGTGGACTATGAGCAAGGGTCTTGCATTATTCATGAGTTATGAAACTTTATATGTGTGATTGACTATAATGTTAATGTTGGTCTTTTCTTTGTCAGACATGGGTCTTGACTTAATGGATTATGTGATATTTGGTTTTTATGTGACTTTTTGATTTTGCACAAGGCTTTTTCCAAAGACTTTAGCGTTGGGTTGGATTGAAATGTCATCTTTTAGAATTATTCACTTGTTTTATGTGGAATTATTTCACCCATACTCGTACAAGCCGTGTGTACTAATCCATGTTTGATGTCTACTACAAATGTAGGTCCAGCCGTTGATATTGGAAGCAGGATTTGAATCTAAACTGGATGTTATCTTTTCAATATACGGTAGGTCCGCACTTTCCAAACCCCTATCGAGGACGAGCCCCTATATACCTATTTAGATGTTGTTGAGTCGTAAGGACACTTTTTTCATGTCTTTCAATCTATGGTAACTATAATTGTAAAAAGCCATAAGTGTCTATATGTTGATGTAAGGGATTTGCCCAAATTTCTATACCTTCGTATAGATGGTTTATTATGAGACAATGTTTATAGACTTTTTTATGATATTATATTTAATATACTACGTATGTGAAATAAAAGTAAAAATTACTATGTATTCTTCTTATACGAAAGGGTCTATGTCTACTCGATATATATAATATATATATCTCTATATATATAACTAGATATTCTATATATAATATATATATATATACTTATAAAAATTTTTTAGTAAGCGATAGGTCATAAGGTAACCTCAATGTAGAAAAGTAATAATTTTTTTTAAAAATTTTCCGCATTGTTACTTATGAAGGTAGTGAGTAAGCTAAGAGGACTTAGTTTAATTCTTTTCGAGGAAGACAACGACGTCCGAAAGATAGAGGGTGCTCCGCGGATGTGGCACTAGTCCAATCCTATCTTAAATATCTTCTTTATTAGTGAACATAAGTTATACCTTGTGCAATGTATTCATGATGTACAATACCACCATTAATGGAAGCTAATTCTTTTGGATACTTTCTTTATTACTTCTTACCTTGGATCCTAGCCCCTATCTTTATCTTTTGAACACTACAAATACTTTGTTAACTATGTCTAAGTTCCTTAATCATGTGGATCGTACAAGATTTTTTTTAAAGGTATGTCTTAATCCCTTAATTATTAACTCTACGAGATAATCCTTGGGTATGTCTAAGTTCATTCACACATTCTGAAAACTACGAGATATCCGTAGGCATTTTTCTAAGTCTCATCTGATTAATTGAGAAACTACGAGTAATTTCTAAGCAAGTATATAGTTATAGGATATGGAGACGATCTCTACTGGTTGTGTACCCTGACTTATATACTACGTGAAAGACTCCCGCCATACATATAACTAAGTGGATAATTGTCAAATCCTGAAGACAACACCCATTAAATTCCAGGACATTAACTCCAATTGTGACACGGCCGTACTCGACTCTCAGGGAGTTCTAATAAAAATCTTTTCATTCATTTCATAGCAGAAGAGAAACAAATGAAAAATGTATAGAATTAAAACTTTTCATAAACCAATGATCTAGTCCTTTAAAGTTCTTCAAATGAGTAATAGGAAATTCTAACTCCATTCATCTGATAGAACACAAGAGTACGGATACGGCCCATAGAAATTAAAACATATGACTATATATCCATTTAAAATACTTCATAAACGATAAACACCAAAAACATACTATTACCTAGAGTCAAGTGGAGGACCACACTTAAAAACTTCTCTTGAACGATCTATAAATCCAAGTCTTCTTCTCACCAAAATTATCTTCACCTACTAAGAACTATAAATATAGGTTAAAAGCTGGATATTACACAACACAGGTACTAAGTATGATTATGAATAAAAATCATGAAAATGGATATTTAGTTAGAAATATCATCTTTCCATTTAGAATTATACTCACAACATAGAATAAATTCTAAACTTCGAAACATACAAGTAAAACATTTAACCCAAATCTAAATTTTGAACTCACTTTACAGTGAACTCATTCATGCAAAATGAAGTACTAACTTTTACAGTGATTCTTCTAATTTAGTTTGAAACAGCTCTAGATTAGTTTCTCAATAAAGTCTTCCGAAGATAACTTAAGTCACACAAATATAGAACGCCATACACCCTTTATAGATGTGCCGTGAACTGATCCTTAAGATTACTTAAATGAGACACTCAACTACACCCACCCTACCAATACACCACCATACAAGACCATCATAATATGACAATATCCCTCAAAACAAGCCTATCAAAAGACTTACTTAACGTAAACACCACTATTCATAGAAGAGAACCCCATATATCCTTTTCAAGGTACTAAATAGAATCCTTTTAGACTTCCTAAGTTTAGATCAGGGTCAATAAAAAAGAAAATTCCCTTAATTGGGAGTCCTCCTCACGACTTCCTGATACGAAGAAGAGTAATCCCTTCTGCCCTCCATTCACCTTAGAATTAAGAATCCTTATAGTCCCTTTGATTAGGTACTTATTAATTTACATACTTGGCATTAATTAAGTCATGAGATCATTAATTCATTTACGGAGACATACTTCCCAAAAGGACAATTCACAATATAGTCTTGGACAAGACATAGGACTCTTCCCACAAACCAACATCATGAACACACCACGGACACCAATTTGCTCAGCAATGTCTAGATAGCGTCCTATAAGACACCACTAAACCTATAGAACTGCTCTAACGCTAAAATGTATTCAAATATGAGAAACACAAAACCTACATAGACGATTGGAGCACAAATGGAATTAGAGTTGTACCCTATTCGATGGAGTGGCGGTTTTACTTGTTAATGGCTTTGATCGAACTTAGGACAATACGTATATGTAACACATGTTCAAGGAAATAAGAAGGTCATGCTTTGTTAATCTGCGAATCATACTTTAACTAGAACTACTTTTACCATAATCACCGCGGGGCTAGCATTCTTTCTCATAGACACTTCATCACACGGAGTTTATACAAATGGATCACATATATGGTAAGACCCAATCTACATTTACCCTACCAAAGTAAGAGGACCAACAAGGATATTTCACTTGGCAACAAAAAAGCTCAAATGACTTACTAAGGCATTGATATGATGGCCATGTTCCATCAATTAACCATTATTAAGTCCTCATTTATTACATGAAGGATACCAATTAACATTTATTTCGACCCAAGTTTCATTAAACTACTCTTGGTTCAAGGGTTCAATAAACGACCTCTATCACATTGAAGGTCTCACATAACACCCATTCATTCAAGATGAAGAACTCTTTAAGTTCCTAAGTCAATACATCACCATATTCATATGTCAAAACAAGCATCAAGTAAGGGACACGAGGCTTACCTAAACCAAGACACCACATACTCACTTTACAATTATTAAAGATACATCTTTAGACACTAATAATGACACTTACAATCATATCCCATCTGTCATTTACCATATATCATCTACCTAACCAATTAGATCATATTCCAGTAGGAACAACCATATATCAACTCTAAAACTACACACTAAACACAGAGCCATAGCATAACATTTTTCCTATATAACATCAATAGACTAACACATACTTTCACATTTAATTAGATATTATAATACATGACCTAATATACTACACAAATATACATATAACTTTAAGTAGTTGCCGACAAGGCCATGATAATCAATATACTTTAAAATAACGCCGATAAGGCCACATCAATTCACATAACACCTCCACCATTAGTGCACCAAACCAATCATTCCATAATTAAAATCTAAAATATCATAAAATGAAAAGAAATAGGGATTAATACCACCTCTTCATCCTTAACACTTTAAGCCAATACCAATTCATTAAATTCAACCTCATAAAGCTCTTAACATGCTTCAATGAACATCATTCAATACAAAAACTATATAATACTACAATTAAAAATATAAATACCAATTTAAAATATAGATTCAACATATAACACCAATAGAAATAATGGAATAGTTCTTATATTATTAGAAATCCCAAAGAAGAAAACTAACACATGAGTCATTGAACATTAGACCAATACAAAAACCCATAAAATTATGAAAAACAGGGTTCATCAATTACATAGGTTCATAGGTAGATTGATTTAAAATCATATAAATAACAACAATTCAATCACCATTCAATGATTAAAAATCTTCAATTGAAGAACCCATGGTAGAATCATGAAATTGGACAATTAATCTTTGAAAACTTTGGAAAACATCTTTAAAGTTGGGCTCCTTGATGAAACGAGTTTCAAGGATCAAAACCATACCTCAACGAATCTTATTATTCACTTTGATGAAGAATATACACTCAATTTGTCACACCATGCTCTTCCTTGACTTTGTACTTCAATTGAGTCTTTGGGAACTTTTAAGGGATTTTGGGGTTTTGATTATGAAGAATGAAATATTCTAAGTGTTAATGAATTATAAACACCTTTTAAATACCAATATACCCCCTTAGGAACCGCAAAAATGTGTATTTGAAAGTGTGGTGAAATGACATTTTAACCTCTGATTTAACAGTGAAGCTGCACGCAGGACACATGCTAATCGACAGTTGCCCATCGACGAGTCATCTTGTCCTCCTTCGATAGATTCAAAGACTTGGATTTGGGATCTTATCTCCCCATTCTAAGTCCCAAACGACGATCACAACCTACGTGGCTTCGACCAGGCCACTAGCAATCGATTGCCATCCATAGGTGGACTGCCTTGGGTAGGTTTGGCCACAAGTTTGGGTCCTTCCTCAAGGACCCTTGGATAGTCCTTGGGGATGATTTCTGGGAAGTTTCCAACCCAAAAATTAGGCTATACATTTCTAGTACATATCACATGAATTTCACTGAAAACGAACACGTAAAATAAACGAAACATGTCTAGAGACACAAGGTCATTTAAAGGCACATGTTTAGAAAGTCATAGACGTTCTTGAGTGTTTGAACTCCAAACTTGACACAATGAATATATACATTATATTAACTCATTTAAGGAACTTAACCTTAGGAATCATACATAAACACATAGGACCACATACGAGACACATAGGTGACTTGGTCGTCGAACGTCTCGGTCATCCCTTGACGTTTGACTTCCAATACACCTAATACTTTAGAACCTGCCTCAATACCATTTAATAGACCTATTTAGGACCTTATAACACCTTCACAACAATTTAAGGCTCTATTTCACCTATGTCATTTTCGGGATCTTACATTCTCCCCCACATGGAAAACATTCGTCCTCGAATGACACTTGCCACTCTCCGAACACTTCCAAGAATTGACAATTAAGTAGATGAATATAACCAAACCATATAACACATTACCAAGGAGAAAACATCAATCTCACACAGTCAAGATATTCACAACACAAAAAGAAACTAGAATGCACTTCTATAACTCATTATGCGACAATACTCACATACTTCATCCGAATAGTTAAAATTCATTTATATTCATTATTATACTCATACTCATCAGTCCTAAGCATATTACAATAATTTTATACCAAATAAACAATTAGTCAATTTCCCAAAAATATTACAGTGACCAGTTTTCCAATGCTAAAGTGATTTTAACAAATTTTCCAAAAATGCAAATTTTAAGTAATTCATGACAAAGACATGCTAATATGCAAGGTAAAATCATATAAACACCTCTTACAAAATGCTCATAGCTCAATAAAATACACAATTCAAGAAGTTAATGAAATTCAATTTCACCCAAACTCCTAAATATCATGCACATGCAATAATTAGCACATCTATCTAGCCATACTGCCCCGCTTAGAAAAAACCCATATCACAATAAGAGAAATAAGACAAGGAATTACCAACATCATCATCACTCTCATCCGGCTTCTCTCCTCTAGTCAGGAGTGCATAGAAACACCCCCTTGTTGGAGGATCTTCCTTTGGAACACTAGGATCAACTTTCTTACCCTCTTTTCCTCTAAAATCAATGTTAGGACAATCTCTAACTTTGTGTCCATCTTTTCCACATCCAAATTAACTACCGGTATCCAATACACTTACCATAATGTTTCTTACCACAAGTGGCACATGTGGTTTTTCCATCTTTGGAACTACCTCCTTTCTCAACCTTGAACTTAGCACTCCTCGATTATTCTTGAATTTGAGCACTCTTTTTGAACCTAGGTTGCACTTGAACACTAGTAACACTACTTTATTAAGTCCATGACATCCTCCTAAGTTTAGACTCTTCAATTGATTGTGCATAAAACATGAGTCTAGCAAATGTCATATCATCATGTACCATAGCCGTACAACATTCTTCCCTCACTAAGTTGTCTACACTCGTCACAAAGAGGCTCAATTAATCCATTGGATTAGACACTAGGGATGGTGCATATCTAGATAAAGTTGAGAACTTCAAAGAGTATTCCTCAACCTCATATTTCCTTTCTTGAGAAGGATAAATTCCTCTACTTTTATCTCCCTCCTCTCACGAGGAAAGTACTTACGAAGAAAATCTTCCTTAAATTCTTCCCACTCAATTGGATCCGCCTCCACCAACCTATTATCCTTCAGTTGAGTGTACAAAATTTGAGACACATCTCTCAATTGATACAAATCCAACTCCGCCTTCTCCCTAGATATAACCCCCGTAGCATTCAATACCTTTTACATACCATTAAGGTACTCTTGGGGGATCCTCATATACCTTAAAGCCAAGAAAGATCGGAAGATTCAACCTCACAAAGTCTCTCAACCTAGAGGTTATTGTGCTCTCCACAACTATAGGAAACATACTCAAATTCACTTGAGTAGTTCCGGCTTGGGCTAATGCAATTAAAGACTCCTAATCTCTTGATTAGTCAATTCTGAGGGAACCACCGGAACCTCATTAACCCCTTCCACATTAGTAACATAATCTCCTTGGGGAGGCACTTGATCACCTTCAGCACCTTGGACACCTTTCCCATATTGAAGAACTTGCATAACTTGAGGAGGAATCTTCTCATGTACCCTCTCCTCTTACATCCTTCTAGCAGCCATCCTTATAGTATTCATCTCCTAGAAACACAAGGAAACACTTAAGAAGGATACTCACAACATTTACTATACCGCACGACATAGGAGTAGAAAAGAAGGGATACTCTATCGTTCTATAGCCTCTCGCCCATAGATGTGTTGCGACTCACAATAATGGTCAAGACTCTACTAGACGTGACTTGATGAGAATTTTTTATTCCTAAGACTACTTTCACCAACCTATGCTCTGATACCAACCTTTGTCAAATCTCGAGACCACACCCTAGAAGTTAAGACACAATCTTTGATAGTTACATGGCATACTCGACCTCTCGGAGGTCTCATACAAGCCTCTCATATCATTCATCGCATAAACATAATGAAAAGTAGTGCAGAACTAAAACTTTTCATAAAATAATATCATAGTCATTAAAAATTCTTTCATACAGAAGTAATAGGAAATACTAAGTCTCAATCTCATCATATTAAGAAACAAGAGTACTTGGGACACGGACCATCCATATTTAAAACATACAACTATATAATCCATTACAATACTTCATAAATGAAACATAAAAGACAAATATGCCCTCGAGTCAAGTGAGGACATACTTCAACTTCTCTTGAACGATCTTCTAAATCCAAGTCTTCTTACCCAAAACTCTTCACCTACCAAGAACTATATAGATAGATAAAATCATAGAATTAGTACAACCACATGTACTAAGTATTACTTATGCATAAAAATCATGAAAATGGATATTTATTAGAAATATACATCTTTTAATTTAGAAATCATATCATAACCATAAGAACAACTTTATCAACTCAGAAATATATAAGAAAACAATTAACCAAAACTCATAATTTTTAAACTCACTTAACAGTGAACTCAATTCAATGTATAGTGAAGTACCTCACAATTTCAGTGAATTCTTCTAATTTCGTTTTAAACATATTCTAGCATATAGTGTTCTCACTAAAGCTATCCTAAGATTAACTTAAGTCACACAAAGAAAGAACTCCCATACACCCTCTCAAGATATGCCTAAACGATCCTTAAGAGTACTCATAATGAGAGACTTACACACCTACAATACACCACATACAAGACATATATAATATGGACATCTCCCCTACCAAGTCTATCAAAAGACTTACTTAAGTATTCATAGAAGTGAACGCCCATACATTCTCTTCAACGCTACCTAAATAATCCTTAAGACTTCCTAAGTTGAGACATGTTAAACATAACGAGATACTTCCCTAAGTAGAGTCATCCTCTAGACTTTTATAGATAAGAAATGAGAAGGTCATCCTTTATGCCCTCTTCACACTTAAACTAAGGAAACCTTAAGTCACTTTACATTAGGTACTTATAAATTTACATACTTTACATCATTAAGTCATTAGTTCATTAATTCATTTAAGAGACATACATCACACAAAGAACATTCAAATAATGGTCTTGGACAAGATCTAAGGACTCTTAGTAACATCTCCAAAGCCTATTGTGCAATATCTAAATAGCATCCCATATGTTGAGAATAGGCAATAACTGACAATAGACCATGGTAGCAAAGCGTGAAATCAAGAGTGGTAACCTACTTCGATAGATGGGATTCTACTTGCCAATAGTAGAACTTAAACACATCCCATGTAGGCTCATGGATAAGGAAATATGAAGGGCATGCTTTGTAATCTAGTCTCATACTTTAACTAGAACTACTTTTCTTACCATACATACTCGGTGCTAGCTTTCGTTCTCATAGATTTAATCACACTAAGGTTCATACAAATGGGTCCCATATCATGTTCAAGACCCATTTACATTTACCCTACCAAAGCAAGGTCAACTAGGTCTATCTCACCGTGGCAACAAGAATATCATCATGAATTTCCTAAGGATTAATATGATTCTGTTCCAGCCAATTACCCTTAAGTCAATCATTTATTACATGAAGGATACCATTATGGCTTTCGACTTCAAGTTTCATAACCTTACCACTTGGTTCATGGTTTCACATAAAGGACCCTCTTATCATCATTCAAGGTCTCACCTTACATTCATTCATTCAATATTAACACTCTTTAAGTTCCTAAGTCAAGACATCACATATTCATATTCAAACAAGAATAAAATAAGGGACACAAGTGTATTTAAACATGAGACCACATACTTCACTTTAGCACATATAACATACATTCTTTAGACACTTAATAATTAACATTAAAATCATTTCTTTAATATATTCATTACCTTAATATAATCTACATAACCATTATAGACTCATATAAAAAAGTTAGAACAACCATGTATCAACTCTAAGAATAAACACTTAACACATAGTCATACCATAACATGATTTCCTATATAACATCAATAGACTAACATATAATTTCACATATAAGTAGATATGATCATACATCACCCAATAAACTACTCAAATATCCATATAACTTCAAGTAGTTACCGACCATGATCATCAATATACTTTAAAATAACGCCGAGGACACATCAATTCACATAACACTGCCAACATAAGTGGACTATACCAATCATAACATAATTGAAATATAAAATAACATTGAGTTAGAATAAATAGGCAAGCATACCACCTCTTCATCCTCAACACTTCAAGCCAATACCAAATCATCCAATTCAACCTTATAAGGCCCTTACCCGTGGCCATGAACATTAATTCAATACACAAACTATAATACTCAAATGAAATCTAAACCAATCAAATGTAGATTAAACAATCTAAGACCAATTAGACATCAATTTAATACAATTCTTATATCATTAGAAAGCCCATAAGAAACTACACATGAATTCATAAACACTAGACCAATATCAAGTGACCCATAAATTAGACAAAAACTAGGGTTCATCAATTACATGGGTTCATAGGTTAATTGAGTTAAAATCAACTTAATAACCACAATTCAATCACTAAACAATTATTTAAAACCATTAATGCAAGAGCCCCCATGGTAGATCATGAATTAGGTCAATTCAACTTTAGAAAACATCTTTGATAGTTTGGCTCCTTGATGAAACGAGTTTAAAGGATAAAAAAACATACCTAAATGAATCTAATTCTTCACTTTGATGAATAATCTTCACTCAATTCGTCACACCAATATCTTTCTTGACTTTGGACTTCAATGGAGTCTTTGGGAATTCTTAAGGGATTTTATTTTGAAGAATGAAATCATCGAAGTGTTAATGAATTATAAACACCTTTAAAATACCCAATATAAAACTTAGGAACTTCCAAACTCTATATTTTGAAGTGGGGTGAAATTAAAGTTTCACCACTCATTTAATTGTGAAGTTGCTCGCATGACACATGTAAATCGACGGGGCGTAGGACTACTTATGGGCCGTCCTTTCCTCCGTCTATGTCTTCAAAGACTTGAATATGGGATCTTACCTCCCCAGAATAAGTCACAAATGATGCGCACCACCTATGGGGCGTCGACCAAGCCACTGACCATCGACTGTTATCCGTAGGTGGATTTCCTTGGGCAGATTTGGCCACAAGTTTGGGTCTTTCCTCAAGGACTCTTGTATGGTCCTTGGTGATGATTTCTGGGACGTTTCCAACTTAAACATGACAATATACGATTTTAGTACCTATCACATGAATTTCACTTAAAACTAACATGTAAAACTCAATGAAACATGCCTAAACACACATGGTCATTTCAAGGCACATTTTTCCAATGCCATGGACGTTCTTGACCTCCAAACTTCTCGAAACTTGACACACTCACTTTATGCATCATATTAAATAATTTGAGGACCTAATAACATCATTAATGATACATAAACACATAGTACCACATACGAGGCACATAGGTGACTTAGTCGTCGAACGTCTTGGTCATCCCTTGCCGTTTGACATCCAATGCACCTACTACTTTACCTACTGCCTCAATACCATTTAATAGAACTATTTAGGATTTTAGGCAACCTTGACCACAATGTTAGTCTCGATATAACTTATGTCAGTTTCGAGATCTTACAATAGTCATCACAACTACTAGATATGGATCTCCATTCTACTTGGAGTTTGGATTCTTGCTAGACAATCCGTATCACATTTCATATCCTCTTGGAGTCAAGAATATACTCCAAAGTTTTATTGTCAAGCCTTTCTCAACCTTCTATCTCATGGAGGGATGTCCTAGACAATATTTCCATAATCAAGTAAATCTATCACTTTTATTCAATCATCCTAAATCTACAGCCAACGCAGCCATCCTAAGGTTCATTATTAATAAATTAATTCTATCTTCATTCATAGGTAGATTATAAGATCTTCTATTCTTATCTTTCTTGTCACATTCTTCAGTACTAGGTGAATATAACCATATTTCATTCTTTAAGGTTCCATCAAGACAATTCTAAATTAATCAAGTCTAGTTAACCTCATACCTAGGTGATTCAGTCATAATCAATTAAGATGGATCAACACAATTTTTTCATGTAGGTGTCATGACCGAAATATAGACCCCCAGACGGGACCGGCGCCGTTGACCTCTTAGAGGTCGCAGACAAGCCTACATATGGCATACTTAATTCATCTAGGTTAATTTTAGTGGAAAATTTGAATTTTTTGTTTTCTTATTTCATGCGAAACATATTATACTTAACATCACATGCGTTCACAAAATCTACCATCTAATATAGAGATAAATCAAATTTTAGAAGCAGTTCATAATTGAATTAAACGTATTCTTGTCAAAACGATACCAATATAAAGTCTGAAATGAAGGTTGAAATGAAATACTAGTGGATCATGATCAACTAGATAAAGCCTACATCTAAGATACATTATAACAATAGACATCCTCGAAAGCATTAGGGCCTACCAAATCCGGATTAAAGATTCATGTCCTGATAGCTGCAACGTCGTACCGTAAGCTCTAACGTCCACATGTTCCTGCACCTAAAAGTAGATATTTTATGGTAATAGTACAAAATTGTATTAAGTATGGGTATATGCAAGCATACAGAAGCGACATGCATGAGTAAAAAAAGCTCCTTCATAACAACATGATTTATGGAAAGTCAAGTCAGTATACTTGCCAAATTTTGACTAGGAAAGTTAGTGACCTGCCAAATTTGGATTTGGAAAGTCAGTGGACTTGCCAAATTGGATTAGGAAAGTCATGCCATGAGAGTAATATGAATCATCATGCGTATCATATTGCACGTAGCACATAACGTCTTGCACATAACACATACAATATTTTATATAACACATGACATCTTCCATATCATTCGTTCATGGACTTAACATCAAGTCTTCCCAAAAATAAGGGCTCAACATATGGGACCTCAACTAGGGAGCCTTCTTTAGCAAACATAGAGTCTGCTTCATTCATTCATACGTACTTCACTTTATACATTCATAAGCTAGTGTAAACAGCAGGTATACCTAGGATGTAATTTAAGACTTTCATCGGGTTCGGTGTGCAATTATCAATAATAACCTAATGTCATTTCTTAAGTCTAGCCCACCTCCTGATTATCCTATTCTAACACCTTTGGTATCACTCATTTCAATATGTGCATCATTTGAGGCTGACCACATTCATTCATGTGGAACTTTAACTTTAACCGACATAGATCATGTGAGCATCATGAAATCCAGTGTCTTCCCCACACTTAAAAGAGGTGGAATCACAGGCCAAAGTGATCCAAAACATGCTAGCGTGCATGGGAATCGAATCCCATAAGATCTCTATATTGGCAGTATAGGTTTGTAGACTAGGAGACATAAGGATACCGATACATGGCATGCGGGACAATCTCATCTCATGAGTGTTGCGTGAACCTCCACCCTTTTCAAAAGAAGGCATCACCGCTCATAGCTAGTCTATCAGTGCTCAGTATAAAGTTCCATTACATTCAACTCGTACGTAATGGAAACATGCTTCTAGTATGAGGACATTATTGCTCAATATATTAATTCTCATCTCATCATTAGTATTAAGTATGCATTAACTTCAAAACTTTCATTAGAGTATTCATAGAGACTGGTCTCTTTATTAAAATTACACTCATAGGTAAGTAAGTTTCGTAATATTTACCTAGGCTTATTTTAGATTGCTCTCATCTTTTACATTAGCCTTTTATAATGTTGTCACCACATTCATTAACTTTAACACATTTTCTCTTCATAATAACTCACCCCTTATTACGTAAATGTTCATTTCATCATATGCTAATGAACTTTACCATTTATTGTGTTTCACACTCTTTCTTACCCTTCTAGTGTTTCACTATTTCATTGCATACATCTTAGGTTCACTGACTTTTAATCTTATTCTAGACTTATGGGTCTATACATACAAGCCACGAGGCTTCATTCATAGTTCATTTAAGTGATTCATAACTTCCTAAGATTATGTATACAAGACTTATGCATCTTGTATGTATGACAAGATCTCAATTTCGATCTATGTGGGCAGCATTACTTTGAGCATTTATTGACGTATGACTTATGTATCAATACGGAGTTTGGGCAAGGGAACCCAGTTTTGTATCCCTTGGTTAACAGTTACATCTTTTTTATTTATTCTATTTTGATCCATACGTCTAGGGGACCCTAAATCGATCCCCAACGCCTTCGTTTCATTTTTCCTTATTTTTATTTCTTTCTTACTTGCTTTTCTTTGCACCGAGGGGTTGTGGGATCGATCCCACAATCTCATTTCTTTTATTTTATTCTTCCTGTACTTTTTCGAGTTGACCTTGACGGTATGAGATCGAATTCCCACATCCTCACTTTATTTTTCTCTTTAATTCCCTTAATAAACCTAGAGGTCGTAGGTTTGATTCCCACACGCCTCAACCCTTATTTTCTTTTAATTTCTTAAGTACGACCAAGAGGTTGTGGGTTCAAATACCACTACTCTCAATTTTATTTTAACAGTTTCATTTTTTTAGTCAAGGTTACGGTTCGAATTCCCCTTGCCATATTCTTTTAACTTACATTATTTTATGACTTTTAACAAGGTGAGGTCACGGGTTCGATCCTTAGTGACCTCATTTATTTTTCTTCATTTTTCATAACATGTTAGTTGACTTAATTTGACCGAAACTAACATAAAAGTGCAGGAATTTTGATCACATTTTTGCAGCCTATTTTCTCACCTCTTTCACGTTAAATGTGTATAAGTTTGGAGTGGTTTTTAGTGATTTCTTTTGGTTCATTTTCAAGATAACATTCTATAAAGAGTTTGCACTAAAATAAGCATTTTTACATAACTTATCTTTGCCGAAACTCATCAACAAGATGCTTGAAATTTTGTACGTTTTTCAGCTCATTTTCATCAACGTTTACATGTTTATTTTTAGGGTAATTCATGGATCATTTAGTACATATTTAGGTGCATTTTCATTGATTCTTTTAGCTAATAATTTTCATTCAAATCATCCACATTATACTTCATATGACCATCACGATTTATACAAGTTTGTGCATGTAAGAATACAACCATAACATGTCATTTCTAACTTCAAACCATGAGTATATGTCACGGGCTACCCCACCCGCACCACAGAAAAAAACATTAAGTTTGGGAAACATGCTAAACATTCACATAACTTGCAAACATTATATACATGAACATAAGCAACACTAAAAACACATTACGGCCCTAATTTCTAACCATAAAAAACATACCCAACCTACAAAGCAATGGGAAGCTAGTGACAGGGAACAGGTAAAGGGGAAACAACCCTAGTTTCCGGGGAGTAGATCCGTGTAGTCATAAAGGGTCTCTGGGGAAAGGGACAAGAGTAATAAAACCCATAATAATTTATGTAGTTCAACCTTGCCTTTCTGCCACAAAACCTTTTCCAAAAATGGTCATTCCAATCCCCTCAATCTCCTACACACAAATTCGACGGAATAATTCCCTCTTGCGTAACGTTTTTGTTAGTGGTTGTTTGTAATTTTCATTGTGAGTTCTTCAAGTGTTGAATTACTTGGTTATGATTCTTTTCTTGTACGTTGTTTAGGAAGAACGTGAGAAAAAAATAATGGTTTGATACGTGGGTTTCGGATATAGGACATGACAAGTGGAGAGCTTTTCCTAGGATTATGGGAGATTTAGTTGGGAAATTAGCAAAAGCACGGAATCTTTCAAATATTTTTTTTAAAAATGATTTTCTTTTTATTAAATAGATTAATAAATATTAAATAATATTTAATTACCAATTTAAATAAAAATAATTTAAATCATTTACTTCCACACAGGTTCGACCTCCCGGTAGAGCAAGACTTCACTCGAAGGCTAATTTTCGTCCCTCTCCCCCCAAAATTCCCCTCCACCTTATTAATTAATTAATTACATATTTGGAGTAATATGATACTACCCTTAGCCTGGAAAAAGACACCCATTTTACCCCTAGACCCTCCAAACTTAAGATTTCCCCTTTTAAGTCTAGTAAAGACTCATCCGGGTAAATATTCATATTCGAGAGCCCTACATGGCTGGACACAATCTTTCCTAGCTCAAATAACTCCCCAAGTTAGTTGGCTTGGCTGTGGCAAGGGTTCAGAGGTCTGGTTCTATACACATCAATCTGTGTGAACCCGATTTAATCGTAGGCATTCTAGACACATTAAGCATTACTTAGCATATTAATTTTTAGGGTTGTTACATTATCCCCCCCTTAGGAACATTCATCCCCGAATGACACTACTAACTATCTCGCATGATTCCAGTCAGATTATAACATAGTTACTATACACAATCAAGCAATAGAAACAATGAATGGAGAGATAAGGAAAATTACATCTAAGAGTAGGAAGTCTAACCTCAATGGTTGGAAAGATGAGGTTAGAGGGATCTCATATCGGCCTCGGCCTCCCACGTAGCACCCTCAACAAGATGATTCCTCCACAATACGTTTACTGTGGAAACCTCCTTGTTCCTCAGCCACTTGAATTGTCTGTCTAAAATCTCAACAGGTACTTTTTAATAGGACAAGTCTTCATCGATCCCAAACCTTCAATAAGTAAAATCGATGTTGGGGGATTCAACCCCTAGGCACTTCTTTAAAGTAGATATATGAAAGAGGAGGATGAATAGAAGCGCTTCGACAGGCAAGCCAACGTAATATGGCACCTCAACCCACACGCTGTTGTAAGGGATCTCATATGGACTAACATACCTCGGGACCCTCAACTTCCCCTTCCTGCCAACCTCATCACCCCCTTAATAGGTGATATCTCAATTAGGGGACCTGGCACACCACAGCAAAACTATAAGGGCCACTGGCGAGTAGGGGCAGATTACGGTCGGCCGAAGGGAGCCCAGGAGACCAAAAAGGGAACGAAAACCTGACTCTCTAAGTCCTCATGAATGAACTGTGGACCCAAGATGGATGACTATCCAAACTTGAACCACCTAAATAAAGACCTAAATATCCTACCATAGAGTGCCTCAAACGGTTCAATACCCATGCTGGAGTGATAGCTATTATTATACGAGAACTCTATCAAAGGCATATTGTCATCCCAACTACCCCTGAAGTCAATCAAACACTCCTTCAACATGTCCTCCAATGTATAAATGGTGCGCTCTACCTTCGCATCAGTTTGAGGATTAAAGGCAGTACTAAGTTTCACTTGGTTGTCTAATCTCTTCTGGAAGGATCTCCAGAAATGTGAAGTGAATTGAGCTCCTCTATCTGAAATGATAGACAAAGGAATCACAGGGATAAAGTGGGAAGAATTAGTCATCCTGTCCATATTAACCCATATGGAGTCTTACTGTCTCCTAGTCTTCGGAAGACCAACAACGAAGCCAGAATAATGGGACTCCCATTATAAGTCGGAACCTCAATAATATGAGTAAGGACCCGCCAGACTAAGATCGTAGTCATTAACCTGTTGACCATTAGGGACACGTGGCCAGCTATTAGCAATGTTCTTCTTAATGCCATTCCCACCAATAGATATTCTTAAGATCATGATCATCGGGTGAAACTGGATGTATGGTGGATAATTATCTAAGGAACCCTGGGCCTCGGCAATGATCCATGAATCTGCAAATCATTCCACATTTGGTACACACAGCCTCTATCCTGGTACCTAAGCATGATGTCCTTTTCCCAGAGCAAAAGACTCATTTCATCGTAATCAACCACTGTGTCCTTCAGCTCCCCATCTCTTGACTCAATAGAAGGATGATTCAGAACTGAATGAACTGCAAATCAACCCCCTCGTAAGTCGACATAACCTCACATCGTGATGGACAGTCTATGGATATATTTCACCAAATGGGATGTAATTAACATTGCTCATCCTACTCAAAGCACGCTACACATTAGCCGTACCTGGATTGTAGGGATTATTCATTGTCAAGTCCTTCAACAGCTCCACACACCTCCGCTGACGTAGATTACTTCCCTTTGTGTTGAACATTGTACTGGAGACTTTTGTAATGTCTTGAACACATTCCTATGCTCTCCATACAAGGTAGTGCCTCCACAATTCGTTTGCAAACACCACAACTCCCAACTCCAGATGCTTTGTGTGGGACGAGTTCTTTTCATGAACCTTTAGGCTGCTCTGACGCATAAGATATCAGCCTTACCACCTGCATACGAAACCACAAAACCAAAACAAACCATAGATTGCATCACAATAAACAGTGTAATTCTAACCACACCTAGGCCAAAGTAAGCACTGGGGCTGAAGTGAGTCTGTCCTTAATCTCCTAGAAACTCGTTCTACAAGTCTTCATCCATTCAAACTTTTGTTTCTTCTTAGTCAAAGGTGTCAGTGAGGAAACAATGGATGAAAAAACCTCCACAAACCTACGATAATAACCAGCCAATCCTAAGGAGCTATGAATATCTGTGGGAGTAAGAGGTTTTGGCCAGTTCTTAATAGCTTCTGTCTTCCTGGGATCTACCTCCACACCTTTGTCGGACATAACATGACCCAGAATGGTCACCGATCTAAACCAGAATCCACACTTGTTGAATTTAGCATACATCTGATGTTGTCTAAGTTCATACAAGGTTAGCCTCAAATGTTATTCATGCTATTCCTTGGTCTTAAAGTAGATCAGAATGTCATCAGTGAATTGATACGATCAAACTTACTTCTCAAATAAGAAGTAAAGAGGTCGTATCAAGTAAAGAACCCAACTAATGAGGTTGGGATCGTTCCCACGAGGAAAATAGTATAGACTTTGCTTTAATCTATTATTACTATTATTTAGTCAATTACTTCCTTAGAAAAGAAAAGACAATAAAAGGGCAGGGGGGGGGGGGGTTATTTCTAAATTAATGAAAAAAACTACATAAATTAAAGTAAACCAACTAACACACTTCAAATCTTGGAGTTTAATCAACTTAATAAAAGTAACTAGGGGGTAAATGTCCCAAAAGTTTCAGACCTGATAATTTCTAACTATAACAATTCTTTCTAGTATCTTTAATGCAAAAGTGATTAAGTTATGTATTCTAAACCTTGGTCCGCATCTAGAAAAATTTCACTCCGGCACCTTGGTACGCTCACGTGTGTGTCGCTTTACTAACCTGTACCTTTACCTTCATATTAAGCATTGTATCGATATTTGACTAAGTTATTACCTTGTTACCAATCAACACTAGCCTATGCGATTAGTATACACTAAATCTTATTGTTGATTAATTCCTCTTTCCTATTTATATACCTCCTTGGGGCCGGCAAGTAGCATTAAGGGAGAGTTCAACGTTAGCCATCCGTTTTAGAAAAGACTTCTAACTGAAAGGAATATTAATACAGCAAGACACTTTCTAGAATTATTATTTAGTAGGTTTTACCTCATTATTCACTCATGGTTCCCAAAACACCTAGTTATGGAGTTTAGTTAACCATAGTCATTAATCACAAAGATTCTTATTATGTAATAATATAAAAATCTCATTGACCAACTACTTAAATGAGGAAATAATAAAAATCCAGAAGAACTTCACTTGATTAATAAAGAAAAAACACACCACCCAATTTTTTTTTTTTTTCCCCCCATTCCACAAAAAGGTCTCAAGTCTTACAATTAATCAATGGGATAAAGAATCTCCAAAAGTAGAAACAATAATACAAGTCTAATATCCAATAGTTTAACAACAAAGAGCTACTACAAAGAGTCTAACATCTAAAAAAACAAAAGTCTGAACCTAAGGAATCATACCCCCAAAACGAGTTTTTTTTGAAATATTTATAAAAAACAAAAACTTAATAAAAGAAGGACTCTAATTTCTTAAAATCTGTCAAAACGCGTCCGAGTCGACGGACCTCGTGACGGGCCGTCATGGTCACGATGGGTCGTCATGGCCTTTGTCATCTTATACTTTATAAATCCTTCTGCTTATTTTTTCATTACCCTCGACGGCCGGTATGACGGACCGTTCCAAGCACGACGGTCTGCCGAGGGTCTTTGTTTCATAACACTTATACTTCTTCGAATTTGGGTACTGGGACTACTCTGTTATCATAACGACGACTAGCAGGATGGGCCTCGTGGCTATGACGGTCCGTCATGAACTTCGTAATCCCACACTTAGGTCTGACTTCCCCATCTTCCTTCAGCATCTTTGCTACTATGCCACCTACGGACCGTCAAAAGCTCGACGGACCGTCACCAGCCTTGTAGGTTGTAACTTTTTTGCCTTTCTTTCTCAAAATCTTCCGCGTTCATCTTTGGACAGATTTCCTGCAAATAAAGAGAAACTTACATAAAAATCAATACAAAAAGGCTTTTGGACACACACTAAACTTAAGGTAAAAGCAGTAAAAACACCGTTGAAACCACATATATAACACCCTCTACTTAATATTCGTTGTGTGTCATCAAGCGACACACTATGACTCATACAAAAATCTTTGTACAATAGTACCCATATTTTAGCTTTCGTAATCATAGGCTATCAATACCGATCAGTCACATTATGTTGTATGCATGTTATCACTATATGCTTAATTATGTGGAATCAGACCTGTTGACAGAGTACCACGCCTAACCCTATCTCTTTAATTTCTAATGTGGGTGCAATATTGTCGGTATTGCAACTAGTGTCATCACTTCAAAACAATATACCCTCACTTTGTCACACATGATTTGTTTTGAGTATAAGGGTTCTTTCCAAAAAACCCTCACTCTCGAAAAAATTCCAATCCTTCGTACACATTACTATAAGCTTGCCTATTTTCACGCTTTATGGTCGTCACAACTCTTAGATCACGATAAACTTTCTTAGCTTTTACGTAGGATCAGGGTTAGTAGGGTATATTTAGGTAAACTTAGTTGACTTTTTCCCCTCCTTGACATTTCGGCTAAAATACAAACTTTTATTCATTTTATTTCGCGCTATTTTGGATATTCTTTCACCTTGCTATTTTCCACTTCTTTCTTCATTTGTGTAAGGACTCTCTTCTTTGATTGACTTTGTATTTGTTATTATCTATCTATATATCTATCTATATAGTATATATATATATATATTACTTTCTTTCAAATTGTTTTTTTTTGAGTCACTTTACTTTTGTGTTTTCTCTCTATTTATTCTTTCAACCCCACTCTCCAAGCCATTATTAGATAGCCACCCTCAACTCATGGATTTGCCATGAGTCAAGTATACAATACACAAAAGTTGGGTAGGTCATGAAAGGTTGTTTAAGCCTTATCCACCCTCAACTTATTCTTTTTGGATATAAGCTGGGATGCACATGTTCAAAGGAGGACAGGTGCCAAATATTTCTCACAGAAAGATCTGTTGGGTGATTGAAAAAGAAAAGGTTAGTTTAAGCTCAAATTATTTGATTCAGGAGGGATTAGTCATAGTTTTTTTTATCTAGGCCAAAAATTGGCTATATTGAACAATGACCTATGATCCTTTCCTAGTTGTCTATTACAACTTACTTTTAGCAAGACTAATCAATCAAGTTCTAGCTCAGTACAAATAGTGGACTATTCAAATCTTCCTCGCTCTCACTTGAAATCTCATTACTATACCAGATTATCAGACACATTGTTCGAATTTTAGACTTATGGTCATGCACTAGTGTATCTCTATGTCATGCTTAGAGCCACACATTTATCAATTACTATGGCTAGTATGATTCATTTCATTACACAAGAATCAGTTTTGTTTTACCATAGCTTCAGAGTATACTATTACACAAGATTATAGACATGCAGTTCAACAATAAGGAATAATCATTCTCTTGGGGGAAAAGAACACAGGCAAGAAAACCCCAAAAAAGGATAGTGAATTGGGCTACTCAGACTTCACCCTAGCACTCACTTTCAATTTACTCCACCCCCAACAAAAATATATGAAATTGTCCCCAATGCATAAAAAGAACTGAAATATGAGAGTGGTAGGTGAAGCAAACCTGGGGCGCAAAGTGCCGACGATCTGCAAACTGGTGGGTCATGTTCCCCATAACCCACTATCTCTGTAGTCTGGACACCCTCAGTAGTGTCCTCATCAGCAACAACACTTTGAGTAGTGCCTCCCGCGGTGTCCACATCTCTGAAGCTAGATGCCCCAGCAGCTCACTCGACAACCCTAATCTGACGGGCCTCCTTATCAGCAAGCGATCTCATGACTTTCGTTCTTACGTTCTCTAACCTCATCCTCCTCTCGACCCTTGCGCCTCTTGGAATTAACTCGAGGGGGAGGTGGTGGTATCTTAGAAGTGGCGAATAAGTCCGCCATCACTATGACCTCAGCAGGTTGTGTAGAAGGGGCCTCAGACTCAGGCACCATAGCCTCTAGGATCATATCAAGGTCCGCTCGCTGACTCTCGACAATAGCCTGAAGTGTCAACATGTCCACCTGAGGGGCTGGCCGGGCTAGCACCCGCAACTCAAAAGTGTCCAAGCGCTGATGAACCTCAACGATCTTCCGCTTTGTATGCTGGACCATTTTACGCTCCAAGATATCCTCTGCCTCAGCAATAGACCTCTATATCCAAGGCTGGATGTGATGCAGAAGTGTAGCCATCTATGCCTCTAGTTTCTTGACCCTAGCAAGTGGGAAAAGAGCTGGGAAAGGGGCTGAGCGAGAGGATCTAGGGGGCAGTGCTACTACCCAGATAGACTCGAGCAGGGTAGTGTCAGTGGTTTCAGAAGCAACTTGCGTAGGTGTTTAAGCATGTGCTACCGTATTAGCTAGATTTTCACCAATGGTAGGCAACTCTGCATGGGGCCCTCTGCATGGATCCAACACATTGGCCTCATCGCTGATGATGCCGATATCAACAGTGCCCATCGGAGCCTTTAGATGATCAATGTGCAAGATGGGCACACCTGCGGACCTGCATAAGGAAAATTAAATACACGAAAATGGGTAAGTAGTTGGGACCTTGAAAACCCTTTCGTGCAGACCGCTTTGTGTCCCGCTCCGCCAGTTCCGTTTTATTGTTCTTCCCCGCTCTCACATTTCCCCCTTCGATCCTGCTCTTTTCTTGTCTATCCCCTTTTGCTTTTGTCCTCTTTCGGCTTTTCGTTCGCCCTCCCTTTAACATCCTGGGCTTTTTTATTTCCTTTATGCGCCGTATTCATAGTTTTCTTTAATTTTCCGTCTCTTTTTAATTCGATTCGGTCCCTTACGCTTCTTTTCCCTCTTAACCTCTTTTCTCACCCCTTCGCTTTTTGTCTTTTTTCTCCTTCTCTACTTCCTCTCCTTCCTCGAGGAAACCAAGAACCAAGGCGAAGTGCACCTCAAACCACTATTCATTGTCGCCAGTAGAACGCAGCAATCCCAGGGGACTATATATTCAGAGCCGTGGGGGGGAAAGGAAAGAGTGGCGAACAATCAACCATAAGAACATAGAGTTTTAAGGAAAGTAGCCTTCTTAGGATTACCTTCGGATCCATCACACAGTCGCCCCCTCTTCATCAATAGGCCAAACGCGAAGGGCCATCCAATCTTGGTGTCTCTCTCCGCGATGATTCACACAAGAACCTCGGCACATATTTTAAAAATTTTCACTGATGAACGCGAAACTTGAATGTGATGTGATTAGGGGTCATGTTGGGCATTAATTCCTCGCCGTTACAGTACACTGGAGCGGATGGTGGACGGGAGATATCAACTTGTTATACAGCGGACCTGAAGCGCCGGTTGTCTGGATGAAGAGATTGTGGCCTTTGCATGGTGTAAGACTTCCCGTTAAGTACCCGCCTCTCCTTGTAAGTGCTGTGTAATGACGCCTTTATAATTTATTAAAAATTGGCATCGGGAATACCACTTGATAGGCCCCTCGACACACCACCGGTTAGCTGGTGGCAACGTTGTGAGAGAGACCACTCGCGATCCTGGAGTGGACTCACTACTGCAACTCATCAGAACGCGGAAGATTGTGCATATATGGCGGGTGCGGGAAAACTGTGAAACCCAGAGGCTTTCTCCGACCACGAAACTATGAAGACCAGCATCGTCTCTTCAAGTGTAGACTTGACCCAGTGGTGTGGTGGTCAATGTGCGCTCCTCATTAGACTCGGACGGGGGGGCAGTAGTGACTACGGAACGCCACCTTGGGGGCGTAGTCTAGGTTGCCGTTGCAGCTCGTGAGGACTGGCGTGCCTGGGGGGGGGACCGTACTCGGGATCATGCTAATCATCAGAGCATATAAACTAGTCGGGCAGACGGGGCGACAGACTTTTAACACCCACGTGCGTAAACTCAATCTTATTTTTGTTCCATTAGAGATAGTGCCTGTAAATAATTAATGTTGGTACTAGGAGACGCAAACAGGACAAATAAAAATGACACAAAATAAATATAAGAGAAAAGCTGTAGTGACATCTCTATAGTAACAGTGAAACACGATGGACCTGGTGATGGCTCGTTGTGAGTACTATGGAACATCATGGGGTGCGTCATGTCTTACTTCAACTATGTTTATGTGAAGACCCCTGAAGGAAAGTCTCTGAAAGTTATGACGGCTACGCAGGACAGACCGTCGTGACAATGATGGTCCATCATCGATGTTCGTCGTGGGGTACTTAGAAAAAGGTATGGAGACCTTTAGGAGAGGGGTCTCTGACCATCATGACGGTTGTGCAGGATGGACCGTCGAGGGTATGACGGTCCGTCGTAGATGTCCGTCAGAGGACACTTAGAAAAAGTGGGAGACCCTTAGGAAAAGGGTCTCTAAAAACCATGACAGTTGTACAGGATGGACCGTCGTGGCAATGACGGTCCATCGTAGATGTCCGTCATAGGTCACTAAGAAAAGTATGGAGACCCTCAGGAGGTGGGTCTCTGACCGTCATGACGGTTGTGAAGGATGGACCGTCGAGGGTATGACGGTCCGTCATAGATGTACGTCAGAGGACACTTAGAAAAAAATGGAGACCCTTTGGATAAGGTTCTCTAACAACCATGATGGTTGTGCAGGACGGACCGTCCTGGGTATGACAATCCATCGTAGATGTCCGTCAGGGGAGACTTAGAAAAAAATGGAGACCCTTAGGACAAGGGCTAGACAATTTAAGGACGTTGTTGCAGGACAGACCGTGAAGTTATATAGACGGTCAGTCGTGATTGTCCGTCAGAGAGGAAACTTTTAGAAAGTTGAAAATCTTGAAGAAATAGGGTCTTGTGAACAAACCATAAGGTTTTGTTAGGACGGACCAATATTGTGGGAACGCCGGTCCATCGCTGGTCCGTTGGTGGATTACCTTTAGAAAAAACAAATAGTGGTGGTGTGTGTGGGGCAGACCCAAATGAAGATCCGTCGTGGGTTGCGACGGTCCATCTCGGGGGGTCTTGTTTTTTCAGTTAGGAGTGAAAGAACTGAGGACGCCAACACATCCTCGGTTGACTAAGGGAATACATAGTGTTAACCTATATGTGTCTAACCCAAATACTTAGCAAACTAGCAATTCTAGAGCACCTATTTCTAGAGTTTGAACGAGGCAATTTGATGATTCTGAACCTAGGTCACACAAAAGTGGATTAAAGAATGAAGACCCATCAATAAGAAATAGGCTGATACTAATTGAAAAACAAAAATGCAATCTAAATTGGTAGAATCAGAGACACATACATGAGAACAGGAGAAACACATGCAAGTGAGGCACTTGGTTAGCAAAAACAGAACCACAGCAGCAGACTCCGACCAGTAGAGAGTAGATTTTAGGAATTGGGGGAATTGGGGAAGAGGTAGGAAGTTGGAAGTTTCAATGGGAGTGAAATTGGAGAAGAAGGGAAGGAAATGGGTGAAATGAAGAGGTGGGTTTTTTAAATGTTAACAATTTTTAAAATACCTCCAACTAGGTCGGGTCGGGTAATCTTATTAATGATACAACGAGTCCCCGACAACGGTCTGTCGCAGATGCGACGGTGCGTAATTGGTTCCGTCGCGTGTGCCTTAGTTTTGATAATAAATGAAAGACGTACCTGGCACAACGGATTCATGCGACGGTCCATCGAAAGCGTGATAGACCGTTGTGGTATCCGTCAGTGACTGTTGCATGGTGATTTTCTGCAGAATTTCCTGGTGATGTGACTGAAAATTTAAAACCCATTAGTAGAAAATACTACCATTACTAGAAAGAAAACTATAAGTATTGGGTTGCCTCCCACAACAAGCGGCTGATTTTTAACTTCGCGGCACGATTGAAGAAACTTGATTACTCAGACTTCATCAAGATGGTATGCCTCGATTACTTCATTTCCTGATTCAATATGCCCGGAATAGGTTTTTATTCATCGTCCATTTACCTTAAACCGCACACCCTCCTTGGTTTCGAACTCAACTGCTCCATGAGGGAATAGTTGGGTAACCAAGAAAGGGACAATCCATTTGGACTTAAGCTTGCTCGAAAAAAAACTCAACCTAGAATTGTATAAAATCACGAAATCCCCAACCATAAACTCTCGTTTTTTAATTTTTAGGTCATGGTGCTTCTTCATCTTATCTTTATAGGATATAGAAGATACCGATTGGAGCTCACTTGCTCTGCCTGATGGACCTACAAATGTTGAAGGTCGCTTCTTCATTTTCAACCAAAATTTCATCTACTCCTTTTCCATAGCAACTAAGGCTCTACCCGTAGCAATGAATGTCCTACCAATAATTATAGGCACTTCAAAATCGACTTCACAATAAAGAATAACAAAATTTGCCAGAAATATGAACGACTCCACTTTTACTAGCACATAGTGAAGTATCCCTATAGGCCCTTTTACTGTTCGATCGGCCATCAGTAGCCGCATCGCAGTGTGCTTTGGATCACCCAAACCAAACTTCTATTAAATCGAGAGGGTCATGAGATTTATGCTCGCCCCAGATCACATAATGCTTTCGCAAAATGTAATGACCCGACTATACAAGGAATAGTGAACTCTACCACTTTATCAATATCTTTTATCACCTTTTACTCATTAGACGGAAAAGGTGGGTCAATGGTTTGCTTACCACCCCGAGTAGTGACTGCCATACAATGTCCATCATTTTTTGGATTTTGGAAAGTGTTTCTAGGAAGAGTGATCGATTGGCGTGTGTTCACCCTCGTAGATAATTGGGCCATTTGCAACTCAAGCTTCTTAATTGATATTGCATGTGTATCGACTTTCTGCCCAATACCCGCTAAATTAATCCATAAATCTTTAATGTTCTTATCACTAGCATCGAACCTCCTACTCATTTTGTGCAACATATCCTTAACTCGCACCATACTATCTCTACCATCCCTAGGAGTAACTTCACAATTTTGAGGAGGGACATAGGGCCCATTCCTATCATTTCTGTTACCATAGTTACCCCTGTTGAAGTTGTTGTCACGGTTGTAGTTTCCATCTCGGACATAATGTCCCTCACGGTTATAGTTACCATAGATCCGAGCTTGGTTTCCTTGACCTTGGCGCCAATTCTCCTTATTTGAGCCTTGGACACTCGGTCAGAAACCCCCTGTCTGCTCATTTACCGCATAATAATTCTCTACATAATAGCATTCATCATTTGGTGGTGGTGGTTTAGACATGTAGTTAACGACGTTTATCTTTTCTACACCCCAGTGACATGTTTTAATACTAGCCCAAGCTCAGTTCTCATCTGAGCCATCTCTTCACGAATCTCATCTGTGGGTGGGTTGTGAGTGGATTGCACTGCGAAGGTATTTCTCCCAGTATCTGACTTCCTAGTACTACAAGATTTATTATTCCAGGTGATTTTCTCTACCTTCTCGGCAATCTCGACATAAGCACACTCCCCGTAAGAAGCACCCGCTATAGTACACAATACCGCTTTATTATTATCATCCTGTCCCCGATAGAAGTATTCCTTCAGTGACTCATCATCTATGCGGTGATTGGGACACTTCTCAAAAATGAAGTGATCTATCCCAAGAACTACTAACAGACACTGCTGGTAATGCCACAAAGTTGTTCACTCTGTCTTTGTGGTTTAGTTTCATGGAGACCGGGTAGTAAAGTGCTAAGAAAACGTCCCTTAGTTGGTTCTTAGTGAAAATTGAGTTATAAGGGAGCTCAGTGAACTTTGGCCTTACTGAACTTCTCAAACCACGCCCTCGGGGATTGCTTCAATCCATTCAGGGCTTTCTTCAATATGCATACTTTTTGTGACTCCCCTTTCCTTCCATATCTGGGTGCTATCTCTATATACACCTCCTCGTGCGAGTTCCCATCCAAGATAGCAGCCTCTCCTATCAGTGAGAGAGGAAATACTCTTAGCCCTATTACATCCAAATCCAAGTCAGCCCTCTTTACACAACTTTTACACACTGCCCTTACCTTAGCTATATGGGCATGTGGGTCCTCAGAAGGTAGCCCTTAAAACAAACCTCTAGCAGTGAGCATTTGCATCTGACTACTAGTTACCACAAAGGTATGGCCTTGTGGTAGAGGGGGCAAGATAAGTGGCCCATCAGAGTTAAGTGGCCCATCAGAGTTTTCAATATTATCATAGCCTCTGTATTATTCTTGAGGACGTGGAGCAGGATTTTTTCCCCTTTGTTGATTTTCACCCGAATCATCAGGTAATAACTGACCATGAACATCAACTGGAGCTGGAATGTTCTAGTTTGGATAGGGTAGCATTATTTCGCCTTACCAACACAAGGGAAACTCCGAATATAGGCCTAGATTGATCATCTTCACTAATACCCAAGTTTGGATTCATATTGCGTAGTGTACGCTCTAATTCGTGATTGTAGGGAAACAATGGTTCTATTCCTCTCCATGTATTTAGCATACAAGGAAGATATTTCTGCAAGAATAAAAAACAATTAAAAAAGTAAAATGACGGAAATATTGACTAAACTTTAGTAATAAGTTAAAGTCAATCTAAAATATACTTTCCCCGGCAGCGGCGCCAAAATTTGATACGCTCAGACTTACTTCTCAAATAAGAAGTAAAGCGGTCGTATGGAGTAAAGAACCCAACTAATGAGGTTGGGATCGTTCCCACGAGGAAAATAGTTTAGACTTAACTTTAATCTATTATTACTTTTATTTAGTCAATTATTTTCTTAGAAAACAAAAGACAACAAAAGGGGGTGTTTTTATTTCTAAATTAATGAAAATAACTACCTAAATTAAAGTAAACAACTAACAGATTCAAATCTTGGAGTTTAATCTTAATTAAATGTAACTAGGTTTTAAGTGTTCCCCACAGGTTCCTAACTTGATAATTTATAACAATACTTTCCTAGTATCTTGCATGCAAAGTGATAAGTTATGTACTTCTAAATCCTTGGCCCGGCATCTAGAAAATTTCACTCCGCACCTTGGTCTGGATACATGTGTTGTTTTACTAAACCTTACCTTTACCTCATATTAAACATTGTATTCGATATTTAACTAAGTTATTACCTCGTACCAATCAACACTAGCCTATTAGATAGTATACACTAAATCTATGTTGATAATTCTTTTCCTATTATCTACCTCTTTGGTTCGGCAAGTAGCATTAAGGCGTGTTCTAATGTTGGTAATCCATGAAAAATATTTATAAACGAAAGAATTATCAATACATACAAGTCACTATTTTTGAATTGTTATTTTAGTTAGGTTTTACCTCCTTATTTCACTCATTGTTCCCACAGACCTAGTTATTGAGTTTAGTTACCCATAGTCATAATTACAATATTCATATATGTAATATAAAAATTCATGCACTTACTTCAATGAGAAAGATAAAATCTAAAAGTTCACCTGATTAATCAACAAACGCACCAACAAAAAATTCCAGAAAAAGTGTCTCAACGACTGAAATTGATTGAGGACTAAAGATTCTCCAAAAGTATAACAATCACAAAATCTAATATCCAATAGTCTAACAACAAAGTCTACTAACAAAGAGTCTAACATCCAAAAGTCTAACATAAGAGAATCTAACCCCAAAAATGAGGTTTTTCAATCTATTTATAAAAAAACTTTTAAAAGAAGGACTCTAATTCCTGAAAATCTGTCAAAACGCGTCCGAGTCGACGGACTTGTGACAGGTCGTCATGATCACGACAGGCCATCATGGCCTCCGTCATTCTATACTTTACAAATCCTTCTGCTGCTTCCTTCATTACTCTAAACGGCACGTATAACAGACCGTTCCAAGCACGACGGTTTGTGATGGTCTTCGTTCCATAACACTTAAACTTCTTAGAATTTGGGTACTAGAATACTCTCCGATATTCACGACGAACCAGCAGGACGGACCGTCGTGGCTATGATGGTCCGTCATGAACTTTGTAATCGCACACTTAGGTCAGACCTCCTCATCTTTTTTCAGAAGCTTCACTACGATGCCACCTATGGACCCTCACAAGCTTGATGGACCGTCACAAGCCCGTAGGTTGTAACTTTTTTCATTTCTTGCTCAAAAACTTCCGCATTGATCTTTGGGAAGATTTCCTGTAAATAAAGAAAAACTTACATAAAAATCAATAAAAAAAGGCTTTTGGACACACACTAAACTTAAGGAAAAAGCATTAAAATACCGTAAAACCACGGTATATCATGAATACTATAACGAAAGAGTCAAGGTGTTCACGGAAGAACCTATTAATGAGGTCTATAAAAGGAGAAAGTGCATTCATGAGAGCAAATGACATAACTAGAAACTCCTAATAACCATAATTGGTATGAAAGATTATCTTCGAGATACCTCTATCCCTAACCCCCCTTAGACTTGAGTGCGAAGAATCGTTGCCTCCTTGGAGCCTCTTCACTTGAACCATTCAATTTAACTTTATCCTTCCCTTTTTCTCGAACTCTCATATACGGACAATCCTTCATCATGTGACCCGGTTTACTAAAACTTTAACAAGAGTTAAAGTCCCTCATACACTCTCCTCCATGAAGTTTGCAAAACTTTTTACAAGGTGGCCTTTCCTGAGGTGTATCTACTTCACTATTTCTCTTAACTCTGGCCTAAGAATCCCTTTCATAGTGACAATTGGATGAACTTGACACCCCTTTGTGGGAGAGTCCCTTCTTAATCTTGGGCTTATCCCTGATTTCCGTACTACTTTTCCTTGAAAAATTCTTCTCCGCTTGCCTTGACCTGTTCCCTGCCTTATTGTGCTTTCTCTTCCTGTTTTTTTCCACTTGTTGGACATGCACCATAATCTTGGAAAGGTCCATGATATCACGCAATATAGCTTTCCTACACTCCTTGTCGAGACCCTCATAAATCTTAGATCTAGTATAAACAGGAGGATTCATCCTCGTGAAGTCCTTTAACATGTTAGCCATGGTGTTGGAAGGTGGGTTATACCTGGGAACGCCTTGTTGCTTCGCCTGGGCTGTCAAATCCTGAGCTTGTAAGGTGATTTCTTGGGACATTTGTACCAAAGTTGTCCTCACTTCTCCATCTGTCAACCGAGTTGGGTTAACAGGCATGTGCATTCCAACAGCTGGAGCCTAGGGAGGAACTTGATTTACCCCAGCAATTGCTCCTCCAATATCTCAATCCACGTTTCCTATCGTATTCATCTTTTTGAATATCAAGAGTTGATTTTAGATCCACTTATAACACCAAGAAATCAGACATTTGAAAAGGCATGATAAAATAAGAACAAGGGAATTTTTACTACTCATCATGCAGTCTCTAATTCAAGATAGTGGTGCACTTCACTACCTTGACTTAAAAAAATACTCAATGTGGTTTGTTTGAACTTATTATCTTCGGAATTTAACCTAGGGATCTGATACCAACTTTGTCACGACCAGAATCTAGACCACAGATGAGACCGGCGTCGTTGACCTCTCAAAGGTAACAGACAAGCCTACATGCGTCAAACTTACTTCATCTAGATTAATTTTAGCAGAAAAATTGAAAATTTTGTTTTATTATTTCATGCGAAACATATTACACTTAACATCATAGGCGTTCACAAATCAACCATCTAATATAATGATAATCAAATGAAAGAAGTAGTTTATGATTGCATTAAACGTACTCTTACGAAAATGGTACCAATACAAAGTGTGAAATGAAACACTAATGTGACATTCTACACTAGCTAAATCCTACATCTAAGCTAGATAATAACATTATACATCCTCGAAAGCATGAGGCCCTACAAAATTCGGATGAAAGCTCCACGTGTAGATTGCTGCAACGTCATACCGTAAGCTCTAACGTCCACCTGTGCCTGCACCTAAAAGTAGACATTGTATGGGATTAGTACACCCTTGTACTAAGTATGGGTATATGCAAGCAACCACCAAGGACATGCATGATTAAGAACAACTCTTTCCTAACAACATGATTTATGGAAAGTCAAGTTAGTAGACTTTCCAAATTTGGATTAGGAATGTTAGTTGACCTGCCAAATTTTCATGTGGGAAGTTAGTGGACTTGCAAAATCGGATAAACAAAGTCATGCCATGAGAGTAACATGCATCATCATATGTAACATCTTTCATATCATTCGTTCATACGCCATGAGATTTTGCAATCATGGAAATGACATCAAGACTTCCCTAAAATAAGGACTCAACATATGGGACCTCAACTAGGGAGCCTTATTTAGCAAACACAGAGTCAACTTAATTTATTCATACATACATCACTTCATACATTCATAAGCTAGTGTAAACACCAGCAATACCTAGGATGAAGTTTAAGACTTTCATTGGGTTCGCTGTGCAATGATAAAGTATGACCTAGTGTAATTTCTTAAGTCTACCTAACGTCCTAATTATCCTATCGTAACACCTTTTGTTTCATTCATTTCATTATGTTCATCATTTGAGGCTAGCCTCATTCATTCATGTGGAACATTAACTTTAAGCGACATAGATCATGTGAGCATAATGAATTCCAGTGTCTCCCCCACACCAAAAAGAGGTGGAATCACCGGCTAAAGTGACCCAAAACATGCTAGCGTACATGGGAAATGAACCCCGCCAGATCTCTATATTGGCAGTATAAGTTCGAAGACTAGGACATATAAGGAGACCAGTGATTTCCAGACGTTCTCATCTCATGAGAGTTACGTGAACCTCCTCCCTTCCCGAAAAAAGTAATCACCGCTCATAGCTAGTCCTTTGTTGCTCAGTATAAAGTTCCATTACATTCAACTAATATTTACTTTAGCACATTTGTTCTTCATAATTACTCACCCCTTATTACGGGAATGATCATTTAATCATATGCCAGTGCACTTGAAAATTTAGTGTGTTTCACACTCTTACTTAACCCTTCTAGTGTTTCATCATTTCATTGCATACATCATAGGTTCACTTACTTTTAAACGTATGTCAGACTTATGGGTCTATACATACAATCCATGAGGCTTTATTCATAGTTCGTTTAAGTGATTCATAACTTCCTATGATTATGTGGTAAGAGACTTATGTATCTTGTATGTATGCCAAGATCTCGATTTTGATCTATGTGGGCCGCATTACTTTGAACATTTATTCACGTATGACATATGTATCAATACGGAGTTTGGGAAAAGGAACCCGGTGTTGAATCCCTTGGTCAATACTTCCATCCTTTTTATTTATTCTATTTAGATCCATACGGCTTGGGGACCCGAGATCGATCCCCAATGCCTTCGTTTCATTTTCCTTATTTTTTTTATTCTTATTTGCTTGTCTTGGGACCGAGGGGTTACGGGATCAATCCCCCACATCCTCATTTCCTTAGTTTCTTTTCCCTTGACTTTTCCGAGTTGACCATAAGGGTATTGGATCGAATCCCTACAGCCTCATGTTATTTTCTCTTTAATTTCCTTAATCAGCGTAGAGGTCGTAGGTTCGATTCCCAAACGACTCAAACTTTATTTTCTTTTAATTTCATAAGTCTGATCAAGAGGTTGTGGGTTCAAATCTCGCTCGTCTCAGTTTTATTTTCACAGTTTCATTTTTCCAGTTAAGGTCACGGTTCGATTCCCCATTACCACATTCTTCAACTTACATTATTTTATAGCTTTTAACAAGGTTAGTTCAGAGGTTCGATCCTCAGTGACCTCACTTATTTTTCCTCATTTTTTCATAACATGTTAACTTACTTAATTTGACCGAAACTAACATCAAAGTGGTGTAATTTTGATCACATTTTTGCAGCCTATTTTCTCACCTCTTTCACGTTAAATGTGTATGCGTTTTGAGTTGTTTCTAATGAGTTCGTTAGGTACATTTTCAAGATCACATTCTATAAATATTTTTCACTCAAATCAGCATTTTTACATCACTTATGTTGGCCGAAACTAATCAACAAGATGTTTTAAATTTGTACTTTTTTCAGCTCATTTTCATCAACGTTTACATGTTAGTTTTTAGGGTAATCCGTGGATCATTTAGTACATCTTTAGGTGCATTTTTATGGATTCATTTAGCTAATACTTTCAATTCAAATCATCCACATTATATTTCATATGAACATCCCGATTTATACAAGTTTGTGCATGTAAGAATACAACCATAACAGGACATTTTGGAACTTCAAACCAAGAGTATATGTTATGACTACACATTACACACATAAAACATAAATTTCGGACAACATGCTTAATATTCACATAAATCCGAACAAGCATACATGCACATTTTCAACACGAAAACACATTACATCCCTAATTTCTACAAGGAAACATATCCAACCTACAAATCAATGGGAGCTAGTGACAGGGAACATGGAAAGGGGGAAAACACTAGTTTTTGTAGTAGATTCATTTGAGTCCTAAGGGTCTTTTGGGAAAGGGACCAAGAGTAAGAAAACCCATACCTTTTATGTAGTGCAAACCTTGACTTGCTTCCCAAAACCTTTTCCAAAAATCACGTCCAAATCCCCTCAACTTTCACACCAATTTGACGGAATAATCTTCCTTCTTGCCCAACGTTTTTGATTAGTAATTTTTTTGTAATTTTTGTTGTGAGTTCTTAAAGTATGAAGAAATTTGGTTATGATTCTGTTCTTGTACGTGGTTTAGGCAGAACGTGTGAAAAATAATGGTTTGATCGTTAGTGTTGATGAGATAGACGTGAGAAGTGAGAGTTTTTCTAGGATTAGGAGTTTTAGTTTGGGAATTAGTCTAACTAGGATTCTTTCAAATCTTACAAAAAAGTCTGATTTTTCTTTTTAATAAATCAGCTAATAAATATTAATTTATTAAGTTAATTTACCAATTTAAATCATTGCTTCCATCTAGGTTTGAACCCGGATGGAGCAAGACTTCATTCAAAGGACAATTTTCGGCCCTCTCTCCCCAAAATGCTCCTCCACCATATAAATAAATTAATTATTTACATATATGTGGAAATTAAAATACTACCCTTAGTCTGGAAAATACCATTTTATCCCTAGACCGTCCAAACATAAGATTTTCCCTTTTTAAGTCTGGGAAAGACTCATACGGGTAAATCTTCATGTTCGGAAGCCCTACATGGATGGACCCAACCTTGGCTAGCTCAAAAAACTCCCCAAGTTAGTTGGCTTGTCTGTCTCAAGGGTTCAAAGGTCTGGTTCTACGTGCATCAATCCGTGTGAACCCGGTCTAATCGTATGCATTTTAGACACATTAAGAATTACTTAGTATATCCATTTTTATGGTTTTTACCGTAGCCTCTAATTGCCTATGACCACCATGATCACCTTCAAATTCAATTACTATAATTCACCATAAAAAATCCATTAAAATAGTATTTAATCATTATATTGGATAAAAGTTGAGAAATTCCCACTTAAAAAGAATAAGCCTCTGTGCATTGCTTGCCTTTGAACTTATGAGACATGTAAGTGTGTCAAGGAGAAAGATATTCCAGCACGTACACAACTAAGGATGGCATGATTGAGTATGACGCTCATGGCAGTAGTTCAACTAATAAAGATCCTTGTTGATTCAATTAACTCAAGTCTATGTGCATTGAAGTATGAGTGCCTATTTACTTTTTGAGTATTGTTGAATCTTCTTAGTTGTGATCATGTATAATGGGATCTTTATAAAATGATGTGTAATGACCATGTTATGATTATGAGAAGGATGTTGGTCCTACAAACATGAGAAAGGCATAAGTGTTTGATGCATTAAACATGAGTGAGTGAAGTGTGGCTTGCTTGTGGTTCATTATCTTCTAAGTGGTTTGAAGTTTGTTTTCTTTGTTAGTTTGGTTCATTGACTTGTAAGTTATAATATTATTAATATGGTGATCTTCTCTATGAGTCATTGAAGTCCTTGATGTGATTAAAGTGTTCCAACTACCATTCGAGGAAGAATGTTCCCAATTGGAGGATATTGTAAGACCCCAAAATGAGTTAGGGTTTCTAGAGCCTAAGATGTTTATAAAAAGGGTCTAAGGTCCTAAATTTTTTTATAATCCTGTATTCAGGCAGTGACTAAAGATTTAGGTGAATTGGAAGTCAAACGTCAAAGGACGACTATGAATTTCTATGACTAGTTCACCTATGTGTCTAATATATCTATACGTTCTTATATTTTTATGTCATAAACATATTAGATATTTATATGAGTTATAATGGTATTTATGGTCAGTATGTAAAGTTTCATGAACTTTGGAGGTAAAATGTCCAAGAACGTCCATGATGTTTGAAAGTAAGCCCTTGAGACGTTCATGTGTATCTTGAGTGTGAATAGCGAGTTTGACGGTGCAGCGAGTTGTTGTTTTGGGTTAAACTGATTTGGAAAGTACTTTACATGTTAAGGTATATATTCACGTTGGAAACGTCTGGGCGCGACTCCCCAAGGGCCACGCAAGAAGCCCTCAAGGAGCACCTAAAGGATGTCGAGACACTTCCTTGGTAGGGTCAATCGACAAGGCCACCAACGATCTGTTTACGGTGAGTAATCGATGGAAGCTTATCCTGGTGACGTCTCAAGGGAGTTTTCAAGACCAGAACCAAACAATGACATGCAGTACGGTCCGTTGATGCACCTTATGGGCATTATGGGTATTTTAATGAAGGCTTTATTATGTGGTAAATGGGAAATTCTCCCCACGTGATAACCTGGCCCTGGGTGGTTTATTTGGTTATTTTGGGTGTATTAACGTTATAAAAAAAACGTGACAACACCATTCCCAATTCAATTCACAAAAAAATCAGACTCCCATCCCAAACAAAACTCTCTCTAGAACCTCCATTGAAGGTGAAGATCAAGAACAACTTGGAGCTTTGATTCCTATGGGTTATTCACTAAGTTGTTGAGGTCTTATTCTTTATTAAGTTATGTTGATTCTTCATATCTAGTTAACCTTCCATCTAGAGAGTCATTCTCAAAGTTTTCAAAGAGAGAATATGATCAAAACTCTCCTTCTTCAATCTAGCTATGAGTTCTTTATCAAATCAATTTCAAGAGCATTGTTATGATGAATTATGGATTATATACCATTTATAATGATGTTTTCAATCCAATTAGATGATGAACCGTTGGTCTCTTCCAAATTCTCGATTTTGCCTAAAAGTGGGCTTTTTTATGTGACTTTAGGTTGATTGAATTATGATTCTAGCATGTTGAAATTGATTATATCTACTATGTACATGGTAATGTGATGATGAATTATTTGACATTGGATCAATGTGTATTGGTGCTTGAAGAAATTGATCTCTACTTCTTAGTGATTGTTAAATAATGGAATTCACTGTAATCTCGATTCTATAGTACATATATATAAGGATTCGTTTTTGTAAAGAAAATTATAGCTACTTCCTTATATTGATACTATTGTTGAATTGTGGGTATGGACATTTGATGATCAAAGCAAATTAGTTTCGGTAGGGATTGATTTATATTCTTCTAGAATAAAGATTGATAATGCTATGGACATGATGTAATCTCTATTTTAGGGTAGATGAAGCATGATTTATACTTGCTTATTATGTCTTTAGCTACTGTCCTAGGGTTGTATCGTTTGATAATTATGTATGTTTATAAAGATGATCAAAGTAAAGGATATTAGTAATTGATCTATGTCTCTCTACTTTCTAGAAAAATGGTGATGTATTGTACTAGGTTGGAGCATTATCTTATAGTGACTTGTGAATGGTTTCTTTTATGATTAAAGTACATTGAGATACTTCCCTACACATTAATTGTTGAGGAAAAATGTACATGTAACATTCCATAAAATTACATGTCTAATGAAGATCCTAGTAGTTTTTAAATAATACGTATTGACATACATAGGTATCCCAATGCCCAATATTGAGTAATTTTGGACATATTAGAGAATATTGGCTTAAGGATGTTAGCCAAATTTTATGTGTTAAGAAGTATCTAAAATATAATCCAAGCTTGTATATGAATTGTACCTGCAATGAAGACACTAACCTAAAACATAATTATTCTTCACACACATCATTATTAGGTACTAGGCATCCAAGTGTCAAGCCTGAGTACCATAGAACATAATCATTTAAAATAACCATGTAGATAAAGCAGATCCCAAGAACATAATAAGGATCCTTGGGACAATAAGTGAACATTCAAAATGAACCTTCAAAAATAATTAGTTAGGAAAGTGCACGCATTGCATGTGCACGCACATCTGAAACCGGCCAAATGGACCAAGTTAACCGATTCGGTTAGGGTGGTTGGAGACAGGCGTGCGTCCGGGTCAGCCCACGTGGGTCTAAGCTCCCAAAACTGTCCTAGACCCTAACTTACTGACATAACTAACTAACTAAACTAGAACACACCAAAACTAACAAACTAAGGGACCCGACAAGCTAAGATCTTGTCGGGTGACACCTAATCGTGTAACTAACTAACCACCTAGTACGTAATCTGGGATGGACATAATGGTTTGTTATGGTACTAAAAACTTAGGGGTTCTTTATTAATTACCCTAGGTTAACTAATTAATTAAATTAGCAATTTAATTAATTATTTTAAATGGATAAAACCAAAACCACTAACAAAATTTCAAATTTCAGTTAAGTCAAAGTTCTGCTATATTTAGTCAACTTACTAGGGCAGTTTGGGTAATTAGTTAATTTTTCTAATTTAATTAAGTTATATAGTATAAGTTGAATATTAAAATTTAGTTCTTACAGTACTAGTCTCACGTTATTCATCATAAAATGCTACAACTAAAAACAACTGAAGAACGTAAGAGAACTCTAGATGAAAGCAAGCATTCTTCAAGGTTTTTGTGCAAAGTGCAATGTGATCTTCATAGATTTTATTCTAATGTAAGATATGGGTTTTCTCTCCTATAATTATTTCTCCAAGAGTCTTTTCAAATGTTTTGACCTGAAGAATATCAAAATTAGGGTTGTTCCCCATCACATGTTCATCTCCCTAGTTCTCCAGATTTCTTATTCTTGTAGTTTGTATGATGGAAACCTCGATGCATGTGTTTGTATGTGGTGCTAATTATTCTTTTTATTATGTTTTAGTGATTTATATGTCTAATGAAAACTTACATGTTATATCCGCATATTTAGGGTGTTATTTACGTGAACGTTATATATTGTAATTCCTACATGTGTTCGAGAAGATGAAATTGTTATAAGTTGTATATTGAATTTTTTCAGAGGCTAATCAAAGGTTAAGAGGTTTGCTTGTTTAACATGATAGATTATTATAATGTATTTATGAAGTAATTGGCAAGGCTAGTGATATTATTATGACAATTATCTAGTGAAATAGTGATTTATAACATCAAATTCGGTAGCAAAACTATGTCCAATCATGTTACTTCCAAATCATGTAAAGTCATACCAATCTCTAAATCAATGAACTCATAACATATGTTATGCCAATAAATGGGACAAGTCCAAACATACTCTATCCACACGAACTTGTGAATGTAATAACATTGAATAAGTAGTTATAACTTTCATAAAGAATTGTACCAAACTACCAATAAACGTTGAACAAGTTAAGGTGAGTATTGAAATAACCAAAAGCTTAAGTTATGGAAATTGACCTAATATAGAGTGTTAAAGTAAGTGAGCCAAGTATCAATTACTCTTAATCAATTATGTAAAAAATACTCACATAAAAGGGTGCTAGAATGCATAAGGAAAGTCTGACTCCCACCATGATGATAAAGCAAGACTGAAGTTCATATTCATAAAGTAAAGAAAGGGATGACCAGTTATCCAAAAAAGTTAAGTATACCACATAACTAGAAGCAAGCTTCCATAATGTTTGAGTCAACTCTAAAAGATAATAAAGTAAAATATATCTGAGTTTAGCACCGAAAGACTAGCAATGATCTTGTTCCAGCACACGTAAGCCTCACGAGACGAGATCACCAACTTGATTAGCACCGGTAGATTATCAAAGTGTTTGGTTTCACTTTGGCTGGTGATTCAATCTCTTTTCGGTGTGGGGAAGAAATTCGATTTCATGTTTATCTCAAATGATCTATGTGGGTTAAATCTCTGGAAATCATTCGGTTCACTATAGCCTTGAATCCCTCTTTTTGGTATGGAGAATACACTGAATATGAGGTCTTGGACTCATAGAATACAAAATAACAAATGTTGTTTAAGTTTTTCTTAAATTATGTTCATGATATCAAGGTATTATATTCATATTGAAAATGAATTATGTGCCTTAATTTCATTAGAACATGTCATATTCATAGCATGAATCATAAATAACAATTTCAGAAAGTAAAGTGACTTTATATTCAAAAAAATGACATGTTGCTTTAGGAAGAGATTTCTTTGAACATGCATATTTCTTATGTTTTTATGTGCATACACCCATACTTAGTACAGGTGTGTACTAACACCATATATTATTACTATTTTTATAGGCGCTGGTTCGAGATAAGATTGAAGATTTTAGAAAACAGTTTGGATTAGCGATCTACAGACTTTGGTAGGTCCTCTTGAGTTTGAGCGTGCTACATTTATTATTTTAGCCTTGGACATTAGACATAGTTAATAGAGATAGTCCCTAGCGTTTCAATTCAAACATATGTTTCAAGCATTTGTAATAAAACCGATTGGAAAACTATTATTATTATTATTATGATAATTTATTTCAATTGTTTAATCTTTTATAGATGGTTGTTAGTTTTAGCTATTAGAATATAACACATGCATTACAATATGAAGTCTATTTATACTTTGATAAGTATTAAAAAGTTCTAAATTTTTTGCTAATTTAACTATATGATTGTGATGAAAGCTAAGAAGAGGCCTGTCTGTGACTTTTCAGAGGTTAACAAAGCCAGATATATTTGGATTTCTAAATTCGGGTGTGAGAATCTTGGTATCAGAGCATGAGGTTAAATTACCTATGATATAAGTCTCAACACAACCAGATTGCATAGTTTCTAACTTATGGTTGTGAAGTGCACCACAATCAAGACTTAAAGACTGTCATATTAGGAATTTTCCCTTCTTCTACTCTTTATTGTGTTGTCTAGAGCTTTGGCATTTTATTTCATTCTAGTATCTAACTTCCTTCTTGTGTCTATGTGTATAAAAATGAAAACAAGAAGAAACCCAGTCAGAAGAGTTGAAGAAGCAGTTGCTGGAGGCAACCAAGCTTCTTCTCAAGCCCCAACTGCTGAAGTACAAGTGCCTGTCAACCCAGTTGCGATGATGGATGGAAAAGTGAGGGCAGCACTGCTTCAGATGATCCAATCCATCATTGTGCAGGCACATGCCATCATGACCCAATCCACTAGAGGGTGATCCAAGGGAGAACCCATATGCTAGTACAATGTCTAGTAGGTTGAGGGATTTTACCTTAATGAATCCTCTAGTCTATTACGTGTCCAATACCAATGATGATCTGCAAGATTTTGTGGTTGAGGTTCATAAGATTATCTACGCTAGGGGTGTTAGTGAAGAGGAAAAGACTGAGTTGGCTTCCTACCAACTCAAAGATGTGGCTCAGGTGTGGTACAGGATGTGGGGAGACAGTCGAGGTCCTAGAGAAGTCCCCATCACTTGGGACGTTCTCAAGACTGCATTTCTAGATAGGTTCTTTCTTATAAAACTTACAGAGGCTAAAGTTCAGGAATCCATCAACTTACGACAGGGAGGTATTTCAGTCAGAGAATACTCCATGAAGTTTGTTAAGCTTTCCAAATATCCTTTTCTCTAGTGTCTGGTAGTAGGGATTACATAAGCAGGTTTGTGACTGGTGTATCAGAGGATTTAGAAGATGATTGTCGGGCAGCCATGTTTCATGATAACATGGACCTTGCAAGGTCGAGGGGATATGCACAACAGGTTGAGGAGAGTCGTCGGAGGAAGAGAAGATGAGAGATCAAGAAATATAGGCCCTTAGATCAGATCTGTTCGACTAATGGTAAGAATTCATTTAGAGTTTGGGATAGGCCCAAGTTCAAGAAGGGGCACAAGCACTCAGGTAACCCTACTCTTTCGAAAAATACTATTCCAAGGAGGGAAATGATAGAAATGCCCACCATGATAGAAATTCGTGTGATAGGTGTGGTGGTTCGCATAGAGGTGAGTGCATGGTAGGTTTTATTGGATGCTATAGGTGCGGTAAGAGTAGGAACGTGATCAGGTACTTCCCACATACGAAGAATCAGAACAAGGAAGATACTTAGCCTCAACCTAATCCTACTATTCTAGCTGAACCTCCAAAGAGAAACAAGTCTATGTGTTGAAAGGAAGAGAGGAGTAAGAGAAGTTCGTGGATGTGGTTACTGATAACTTTATTGTTTTTTCTTTTCTTGTTTATGCATTATTAGATCAAGGATCTACCTTGTCTTTTGTTACCCTTTAGTAGCTAGTAAATTTGACTTGCTTCCTATGATTTTGCATGAACCATTTCTAGTTAGTACTCCCATAGGAGACAGTGTTAGGGCCGAAAGAGTATACAGAGATTGCCCAATAATTGTTCTTGATCGAGTTAATTATGCGGACCTAATAGAATTAACCATGCTTTATTTTGATATATTTTTTGGTGTGGATTGGATTCATAATTGTTATACTACTATAGACTCTCGAAACAGGGCAGTAAGGGTTTAGTTTCAAAAAGAGTTAGAACTAGAATAGGAAGGTCATGGTTCGAATCCAATAGGCCAAATAGTTTCCAATCTTAAAGACCATAAGCTGTTATCCAAGGGGTACTTATTCCACTTAGTCAGAGTCAATGACTTAGAGGAAGAAGTTACTTCCATAAACCATGTCTCTATAGTAAATGAGTTTCAAGATGTGTTTTCAGAGAATTTTCCAGAATTTCTTCGGAACGCAAAATTGACTTTGTAGTGGGGATGATCACTTGCCACTGATTGAGTTCTCCTACAACAATAGCTACAATTCTAGCATTGGGATGGCACCTTTTGAAGCATTGTATGATAGTAGCTTTAGGTATCCTATTGGGTGGTTTGAAGTAGGAGAATCTTCTATCCTTAGTCTCGAGATCATACATGAGGCTTTGGAAAATATGAGAATGACCAGGGACAGATTGGCTACTGCTTACAGTCATCAAAAATCATATGCTGATAACCAAAAGAGTGTTCTTGAATTCGAAGTAGGTGATCAAGTATACCTAAAGATATCACCCATGAAGGGGGTAATGAGTTTTGTTAAGAAAGGGAAGTTGAGTCCGAGGTATATAGGTTCTTATGAGAACTTATAGTGAGTAGAAACTGTTGCCAACAAACTCAAGATACCGAATAACTTTTTGACTTTTGTTCATCCAGTACTAAACGTTTTGTTGCTTAAAAAGTGTCTTGGCGATAGAGTGTCCATTCTACCTATCGAGCGGCTAGGAGTCGATAAGAATCTTTCTTGTGAAGAGGTTCCTGTTGAAATTTTAGATCGTCAAGTGAAATGTTTGAGGAACAATAAGGTTGCCACTGTTAAAGTGTTATGGAGGAACCACCTTGTTTAGGAAGACATATGGGAGTCCGAGGCCGAGGTTAGATATACTTTTCCTAAGGCCAATGTTAATGAGACTTGCATTAGGCGGTTTTTGTGTTCTAAGTGCATAACTGTGTGTTTTATACTTGAACTATAGGAGTTAATATAAGTCCATGCTTGCATTCATGTTGGTGTTTTTGTATAGCATGTGCATGATTTATGTGTTGCATGAGTGTGATGTGCATTAAGTTAGAGCGAGATTGAGAAGGAAGTTCCTCAGTCTAAGATATGAAGCTTCAAATAAGCTTTGAGTAATATGCATTATCCACAGTTAGTAGTGAATCAGATATACAGAAAGAGTAAAGTTTCAACAATGTTAATGTGTTCTTTTTAAAAATATCCTCATTAGATTCAAATGATGTGTAGTGTCATTCGGGGATGAATGTTCCTAAGGGTGAGATAATGTAACATTCCAGAAAATTACATGTATAGTAAAGAGCTTAGTAGTATTTTAATAATACGTATTGGGATACATAGGCATCCCAATGCCCAGTATTGAGTTTTGGCATATTAGAGAATATTTGATTAAGATGTTAGCCAAATTTTATTTGTTAACAAGTATTTAAAATATAATCCAAGCTTGTATAAGAATTGTACCTGCAATGAAGATACTACTCTAAAATATAATTATTCTTCACACAGATCCTCATTAGGTACTAGGCATCCAAGTGTAAAGACTAAGAACCATAGCACATAATCATTTAAAATGACCATGTAGATTAAGTAGTACTCAATGACACAGTGAGGATACTTGGGAAAATAAGTGAACATTCCAAATTAACCTTCCAAAATAGTTAGTTAAGAAAGTTCACTCAACATATGTGCAAGCACATGTGCAACCGGCCAAGGGAACCTAGTAACCGATTTGGTTAGAGCGGTTGGGGACAGGCGTGCGTCTGGGTCAGCCGATGTGGGGACAGGATCCCTAACAGGTCCTAAATGCTAAGAAAATGACCTAACGAACTAACTTACATAGGAAAAACACAAAATAACTACCTAAGGGACCCTAGAACTTAAGACCTAGTCAGGTGACACCAAACCCTATAACTAACTAAGAGAAAACCTAGTACCTAACCTAGGATGGTCCAAAGGGCTGGTTGTGGTCCTAACAATTTAGGAGTATTTTAGTAATTACCATAAGTTACCTAATTAATTGCATTGGAAATTTAATTAATTAAATTAAATGGATAAAACAAACACCACTAGGAAAATTCCAGAATTCAGTTAACTCAAGGTTCTCTTATTTTTTGTTAACTTAGGAGGGCCGTTTTTGTAATTAGCTAATTAGTCTAATTTAATTAAGTTATATATTCTAAGATTAATTAGTTAACATTATGTTCTTAAATAATTAGTATCAAATCATTCATCATAAGAAACTAGAACTAAAAACAAATGAAGAATGTAAGAGAACCCGAGACGATAGCATGCATTCTTCAAGGTTTTCATGCAATGTGTAATGTAATCTTCATAGATTTAAATTTAAAGTAGGTTATGGGTTTTATCTCCTGTAATTATATCTCCAAGAGTTTTTTCAAATGTTTTGACTTCAAGAATATCAAAAGCAGGGTTGTTCCCAACAAATCACATGTTCATCATCCTAGCTCTCCCGATTTCCGATTCTTGTAGTTTGTATGATGTAGATATCGATGCATGTGTTTGTATGTGGTTATAAATGATAATTATGTGTATGTATTAGTGATTTATATGTCGAATGAAACCCTACATGTTAGATCCGCATACATAGGGTGTAATTTACATTAATGTTGAATGTTGTAATGCCTACTTGTGTTCGAGAAGATGAAATTGTTATAAGATGTCCATTGAATTGTTTCAGAGGATAATCAAAGGTTAAGGTTTTCTTGTTTAACATGATAGATTACTATAATGTATTTATGAAGTAATATTCATGGCTAGTGATATTATTATGACAATTATCTATTGAAAATGTGATTTATGCCAACAAATTGGCTAGCAAAAATATGTCCAATCACATTACATTCAAATCACATAAATTTATGCCAATCTCTACATCAATGAACCCAGAACATAGGGTATGACAATCAATGGGACAAGTTCAAACATACTCTATCTACACGAACTTCTGAACGTAATAACATTGCATAAGTAGTTATAACTTTCATAAAGAATTGTACAAAACTACCAATAGACATTGAAAAAGTTAAGGTGAGTAATGAAATAACCAAAAGCTTAAGTTATGTAAATTGAACTAATATAGAGAACTAAAGTAAGTGAGACAAGTCTCAATTACTCTTAATCGATTATGTAAAAAATACTCACATAAGAGGGTGCTAGAATCCGTGAGACAAGTCTCACTCACACCATGATGATAAGGCAAGACTTAAGTTCATATTCATCATGTAAAGAATGGGATGACCAGTCATCCATAGAGTTAAGTTTAACTCATAAATATAAGCAAGCTTCCTAAAGTTTGAGTCAACTCTAAAAGATAATAAAGTAAATTAGATCTGAGCTTAGCACCGATAGACTAGAAATGAGCTTGTGCCAGCACATGTAAGCCTCATGATATGGGATCACCACCCAGGTGCACTAGGGTATCTGTATCTCTCTTAGTATTTGAACTATGTTTGCCAGCATATGGGAACTAGCTAGTGGATTCATCGACCTAAGAATACTAGGTAGTTCAGTTTCACTTTGGACGGTGATTCCACCTCTTTTTGGTGTGGGGAATACACCAAATTTCATATATAGGGCACATGATCTATGTCGGTTAAAGATCAGGAAAGTATTTGGTTCACTATAGACATGAACCGCTCTTTTTGGTGTTGGGAAGACACTGACTTGGTTCCACTTTAACCGGTGTACCCCTCTTGTCGGTGTGGGATAGACACATAAAACGTTATACACTAATTCAATACCATATAATAAATCATTTTAGAACTTTAGACCCTTAGGAAAAACATGTTATTCTCTAGAAACCCTAACTCATTTTGGGGGTCTTACATCTATAATGGTTATATTGATGATATAATAGTTATGAATAGGACGACATAAATATGATAAGGGTCATTCTAAGTGATTCAATGAATAATATGTTATATGTAATATAGTAAAATATGTTGTGTCTTCTCTTGGTAGATTTATGTCCCTTATTTGATGCATGTAGGAATGTGAATATTAGATGTCTTGACATAGGATGCTAATGCCTCTTAGTCTTGAATATATTAATGGTATTTGAGACCTTAAATGATATTAATAGGGTCCTTTTTGTGAAACCTTTAACCTAGTAGCAAGGTTATGAAACTTGAAGTGAAAATTCATAATGGTATCCATTTTGTAATGAATGATGTACTTAAAGTATGTTGACTTGAACGACATCGTATCAATCCTTAAGAAAGTCACTATGAGATTCTTGTCGTCATTGTAAGGAAACCATAGGAGACAACTTTTGTAGGGAAAATGTTATTGGTTTATGAGTTTGATATGGAACCCCTTTTGTATGAACCTTTAATGTGAATTACTCTACAAGAACAAAGGCTATCACCGAGTGATTATGGTAAGGGGAGTATTTCTATTTAAAGGATGAGTCTAGAATAAAAAGTAAACCCTTCACATTCCTTAACCATGTGCCTACATAGGATGTGTTCAAGTTATACTATTGGCAAGTAGAAAACCCTTCATCGGAGTAGGTTACAATTCTGGATTCCATCTTTTGCTGCCATGGTCTATGTTGGTTTTTGCCTATTCTCATCATGTGGGATATCTATTAGCATTAGAGACGTTCTATGAAGTTTAGGTGATATGATGCGATTCTCTCTAGAAATAGAACAATAGACTTTGAAGATGTTAGTGAGAGTCCCTAGGTCTTCTCCAAGACCATTACTTGAATGTCATATATGTGATAAATTTCTCTTAAAGAACTAATGAAATAATGATTATCTTAGTAAGTATGTAAATGAATGAGTACCAAATCTAGAGTGACTTAAGCATTCCTTAGTTAAAGTGTGAAGAGGACATAAAGGATAATCTCTTCATGTCTTGTCTAGGGAAGTCTGGAGAAGAACTCTAGTTAGGGAAGTAGGTTAATTCTTTAGGCATGATTAAAGCTTAGATAATATTAATGATTATATTGAAAACCTTGAAGATAGATTATGTGAGTTCTCTTCTAGGAGTAATGAAGTAAGTCTTTTGATAGCCTTGGTAAGGACATTGTCATACTGTACATGTTATATGTTTTGGTGTCTTGTAAGGGTGTATGTCTCATTATTAGAAATCTTGAGGATAATTTAGGAATGATTAGAGAGGGTGTATGGGCGGTATATCTTTTTATAGCTTAAGTGAGTCATAGGATAACTTTTGGTGAGATGATTTCATGTTAAGAATTGTTCTATGTGAATGTGAATCACTTCACTATAACACTAAAGGAGTTCACTGTAAGGTTGCCTTAAAAAAAAATTAAATTGACTAAGTGTTTTATTATGTGTTTCTAAGTTTATAAATGTTTTTCTTATGATTATATTATGATACTTAAATCAAAACATGCATATTTCTAATAAATGTCCATTTTCATGATTTTCATGCAATATGTCGTACATAGTACATATGGTTGTACTAATTCCATGATTTTATCTATCTATATAGTTGTTAGTAAGATAGGAGCATTGGAAAGCAAAATTTGGATCGTATCATCATTCAAGTTAATTTCAAGTTTGTCCTTATTTGACTTGAGGGCATATATGTCATTTATTTCTCTTATTGAAGTATTGTAATCGACTTACTAGTACTATACTTCTATTGTGTATGAGTCGTGTCCCAAGTACTGTTGTGTCTATGATTTGATAAAATGACATTTAGTATTTCCTATGGATTATATATGAAAGATATTTTATAGATTATAGAAAGGTTGTGAAAAGTTTTAATTCCGCACTACTTTTCACTATGTATATGCGATAAACGATACAAAAGGTCTTGTATAAGATCGGCGAGAGTTCGAGTACACCGGTTGCAGTCTAAGAGTGCCATATATTCTAGGGTGTTGCCTCGGCATATAACAAGCTTGGTACCATAGCATAGGTTATCAAAATTGGTCTTAGGAATCAAAACGTCATATCAAGTCACATCTAGTAGAGTCTCGACCATCGGTGTGCGCGACAGAGTTTCCTTTCTTTTCTAATCCTATGTCTTGTCAAAGGGGAAAAGTTATAAGTACTCTGTTCTTATAGTTTTCCTTCTGTTCATATGAAAATGAATAAGAGGAGCACACCAGATAGAAGAGTTGAGAAGAATGATCTGCATGAGGAGATTCCTCCTCAAGTTGATCAAGTTCTTCTAGGTGATTAAGTGCCTCCCTAAGGTGATCAAGTCCCTATTGTGGAAGGAGGTAATGATGTTCAGGTGGTTCCCTTGGAGTTGAGTATTAGAGATATTAGAGAGGCTTTGTTAGCTGTAGCCTGAGGTGTGACTACTCAAAGTTATCTATGTATGGTGCCTATAATCAATGTTGTTGAGAGAACTATGACGTCTTGGTTGAGAAACTTTGTAAGGATGAATCATCCTATATTTGATGGCTCTAAGGTGGGATAGGACCACCAAGAGTTCCTTGATGGTGTGTACATTGTTTTGAGTGTTATGGGGGTTACATCTAGGCAGAAGGCAGAGTTTGCTTCATATAAACTGAGGGATGCTCCTCAAATATAGTACACTCAATGGAAGTATAATAGGACAGTTGGGTCGGGTCCTATTGACTGGGAAGAAGTTAAGAAAGCTTTTCTTGGAAAGTACAGTCCCCGTGAGAGAAGGGAGGAAAAGGTAGAGGAGTTTATCAATATCAACTAAGAAAATATGAGTGTTGAGGAGTAATCTTTGAAGTTTTCTATGTTGTCTAGATATGCACCATCCATAGTGACAAATGATATGGTGAGATGAGTAGGTTTGTGACCGGGGTCGCCGACTTAGTGAGAGAGAATGTTGTACGTCCATGCTACATGATTATATGACCTTAGTTAGACTCCTGGTGTATGCTCAATATATTGAGGAGTCTAAAATTTGTTGGATTGCTAGAAACTTTAAAAGGAGTGGGTGTAGTAATCAAAGTCAACCAAGGTTCAAGAAAAATGTTTCAACTCATGGAGAATCTAGGGTGCTAAGTTGAAATTTGATAAAAGGAGGTGGTTCTCAAAATGGCAAGCCTACATGTGTCACTAGTTGAAAGAGATATTATGGGGAATGTATAAGGGGTACCGGAAGTTGCTTTGTATGTGGAAAAGATGGACACAAAGTGAGGGATTGTCCTAGTAGATATGGTAAGCAAGATCCTCCTAATATTCCAAAATATGATGCTCCAACAAAGAGGCGTTTGAATGCACTCTGTACTACAGGAGAAAATCCAGATAGTGATGATGATGATGGTAAGTTTTTATATTTCTTTAGTGTTATGATTTCCTTCTAAGTGGGGGAGTATCGTTAGAAGTTGGGCTAGAAAGTCATAGAAGTATGTTGCATGTGCATGGTGTTTAACAATCTTATTAAAATTGAATTTTATTGATTTCTTCCATTATGTTTTTTACAAATAATGATTATGTTTTAATTAATATGAGTTTATATGGTTTTACTTTTAATATTATCATGTTTCTATCATGAATTGCCTAAAAGTTGCATTTTTGAAAAAAATTGCATAATTCGTTGTAGCTTTGCCGCACTATAAGAATTTTGGAAATTTGGCTAATTTATTGTTTAGTTGAAAACTGTTGTAATGTTGTAAGAACATATGTATTTGAGAATTATAATTAATATAAAATGAGTTTTTGCTATTTGGAATGAAGGAAGTGAGTTTTATCGCATGACGAGTTATAGAATTTTCTTCTAGTTTCTTATTGTGTTGTAATACTCTTGATTATGTGAAATTGACTAGTACAAACTTATATTGTATAATGTTTCATATGGTATGGTTATGAACTTATAATTGAATCTCTATTCTCAGAAGTATTCGGAGAGTGACAAGTGTTTTTAGAGGACGAATGTTGTCCATGTAGGGGAGATTGTAAGATCCACAAAAATGACTTAGGTGAAATAGAGACTAACATGGTTGTAATTATATTATAAAGTCCTAAAATGGTCTATAATGATGTAATGAGGTAGTGTCTAAGGGTTTAGGTGCATTGAAAGTCCAATGTCAAGGGATGACTAAGACGTTCGACGAATAAGTCACCTATGTTCCTCATATCTTTTTATATGAGTTTATATGTGATTAACGAGATTATTAGGTCCTTAAATGAGTTATTATATTGTATATAGTCAGTATGTGATGTTTCGTAAAGCTTAAAGGTCGAGTGTCCAAGAACGTCAATGACATTAGAAAGGTTTGCCTTTAAACGACCATGTGTGTCAGAATGTTTCTTCAAGCTTTACGTGTTTGTTTTGGATGAAATTCATGTAAGAGGTCTTAAACTTGTATACGAGCATGTTTGGGTTGGAAAAATTCGGGAAAACATCCCCAAAGACCATACAAGGTTTTTTGAGAAAGGACCCATGTTGGTGACCAAAACTACCTAAGGAAGTCCCACCAACAGATGGCAAACGAAAGCCAGTGGCCTGGTCGACCCCCTCTATGTGGTGGCGTCGATGGGTACTTAGACTAGATATATGAAGATACAAAAGGAAAGTCTCTGAACCAAACAACTAGAGGACAGTATGGTCCGTTTGTTAAAAAATGGTCCGTTGACTATCAGTCGTCAATGGCACATGTTTTATGTGCAGCTTCACTGTAATGTTAGGGGTGAAGTTGTAATTTCACCACACATACAAAAAATATAAAGGAAGTTTACTTAAGGGTCTTTTGGGTATTTTAAATATTTTTATAAGTCTTTAAAACTTAGGAGAATTCGTTCTTCAAAAATCAAAACCCAAAATATCTCAAAAATTCTCTTAGAAATTCCTTATCCGTTGAAGCAAAAACTCACTGAAGAGCTTGTATTTGAGATTGGAGTATTAGCATCATTGAGGTATGGTTTTTGTACTTGAAACTCTATTCATCTAGGAGCCCAAATTCAAAGAAGTTTCTAAAGTTTCAAAAGCTGAACTTGTCCAATTTGATGATTAAACCATGGGTTCTTGAATTAAATGTTTTTAATCATTACGTATTTATTATATTATTGTTAATTATATCATTTAAAATTAATTAAATTATTAACCCATGTAATTGATGAACCGTAGTTTTTTATTACGTTATACGTTACTTAATATTGACTTAATGCTTATAATTTATAGTGTAGTTTTCTCTGGACTATTGAATAATGTAAGAATTTAATTAAATTGATATATATGTTGTATTAGATTGATAAATCTAAATTGAATTGACTTAGTTTCATTGAGTATTATGATTTATGCATTTAATTGATGTTCATGGACATGGGTAAGGGCCTTATGGTATTGAATAGGATGATTTAGACATGGATTGATGTGGAGAGAATGCATAAGTGGTACGCTGACCAAATTCTCTTTAATTCAAGTATTTTATCTCTTGAATTATTTTTTCATTGCAATGGTCCAGTTATGGTTGCGGTGTTATGTGAATGTTGTGACCTTGTCGGTGTTACTTTCTGTATTATGATGATCATGTCCTTGTCGACACTATATGATGATTGGTGTAGTTGATTTATGTGAATTCTGATCCTATCTACCTATATGTGAAGTAATGTGAAAGTATGTTGTTTCTTATGTTGAAGTTTTTAGGTGATCATGTTAGACTATGACTATGTGTTCATGTGTGTGGTATTAGAGTTGATGCATGGTTGTTCTTACTTGACTATATGAGTCTATAATGGTTATATTGATGATGTTTTAGAAATTAATAGGATGAAAGAGGATAAGGGTCATTCCTATGTGCGTCAAAATGTTATGTTATGTTAATAAAGAAAAGTATGTTGTGTCTTGTCTTGGTATACTTGTGTCCCTTACTTGATTGATAAATAAATTCGAATATGAAATGTCTTGACTTAGGATGATAAAAACTCTTATTCTTGAATTTATGAATGATATGTGAGACCTTGAATGATGGTAAGAGGATCCTCTATCTGAAACCTTGAACCTAGTGGTAAGATTATGAAACTTGAAGTAGAAAGTCGTAATGGTATCCTTCTTGTAATGAATGATGAACTTAAGGTTGGTTGGCTATAATGGAATCATATGAATACTTAGGGAAGTAATTATGAGATTCTTTTAGCCATTTTAAGGCATCCATAGGAGACGAACTTGGTAGGATAAATGTAATTGAGTTATGAACTTCATATGGAACCCCTTTGGTATAAATCTTTAATGTGAATTACTCTATGATAAAAAAGGATAGCATCGAGTGAGTATGGTAAGGGAACTATTTCTAGTTGAAGGATGAGGCTAGAATACAAAGTGATCCCTTCATATTCCTCAACCATGTACCTACATGGATGTGTCCATGTTCTACCATTGGCAAGTAGAAAACCCTCCATTGGAGTAGGTGACAACTCCAGATTGCATGTTTTAATATCAATAATTATGTCGGTTATTTCCTATTCTCATCATTTAGAATAAGAATTAGAGAATTTCTATGAAGTTAAGATGGTGGTATGGGACTCTATCTAGAAATTGCACTATAGGATTTGAAGATGTTCCCTAGGTCTTCTCCAAGACCATTAATTGAATGTCTTCTATGTGATGAATGTCTCATAATGAAATAATAAAATGATGACATATGTTATGAAGTATGTAATGAATGAGTGACTTAAGGATTCCTTAGTTAAACTATGAAGAAGGCATAACCGATGATCTCTTCATGTCTTATCTAGGGCAGTCTTGAGAATGACTCTAGTTAAAAAAGTTGGTTGATTCATTTGGCATGATCTGAACTTAGGTAGTCTTAAAGATTATTTATGTAACCTTGAAGAGAGTTTATGGGCGTTCTCTTCTAGGAGTACTTAAGTAGTCTTTTGATAGCCTTGGTAAGGAGATTGTCATATTGTACATGTTATATGTTTTGGTGTCTTTTAAGGGTGTATGTCTCATTATAAGTAGTCTTGAGGATCATTTTGGAATTCTTAGAGAGGGTGTATGGGAGGTCTCTCTTTGTATAGCTTAAGTGAGTCTTAGGATAGATTTTGGTGAGAATATTGCATGCTAGGAAGTGTTCTATGTGAATTAGAATCACTTCACTGTAACAATGGAAGAGTTCACTATTTATTAAACTAGTTCACTGTAAGGTTGGCTTAAAAATGTTCTAAATTTACTTAGAGATTTCGTATGTGTTTCTAAGTTGATAGTTGTTGTTATGATCGTATAATGATATCTAAATGAAAAGATGCATATTTCCTATAAATGTCTATTTTCATGATTGTTATACATTATGTCATACTTAGTACACTTGGTTATACCAATTTCATACTTTTATCTATTTTTATAGTGGTTGGTAGGTGAGGAGCATTGGGAATCAAACTTGGATCGTAGCATCATTCATGTGAAGTTAAAGTATGTTCTTTTTTAAATTGACGGCGTAGATGTCTTTTATTTCTCTGATTGAAGTATTGTACTAGACATAGTAGTCCAATATTTCTATTGTGTAAAGGTCGTGTCCCAATAACTCTTGTGTCAAAGATTTATTGAAATAAGAGATAGTATTTCCTATGGACTATATATAAAATATATTTTAAAGACTTATATAATGGATGGAAAAGTTTTAATTCAGCAATTATTTCACTATATATATCTGATGAAAGCATACGAAAGCGTTACTTTAAGACCTCCGAGAGGTCGAGTACGCCGGTTGCACTCTGAGAGTTCCATATATTCTAAGGTGTGGTTTCGAGTGTGACAAAAGGTGTCTAACACGTATTAGAGTTATTTTATAGCCTAAATGTAAGGGTACAACTCCCTAAGGAACAACTAAGGGCCCTTGAGGAGGAGACTTGCAATTTTGCAAAAGCTGCCAAAAGGCAGTGTCCAATGACGGATTGCAGGCGACGACTTGTGGTCTAATAAACAGGGCCTCGATGGTAGCTTAACCCAGTTCCTTGGAAGCCTATTTTTGACTTTATCTGTCACAAACGACAGACCAATAGGACTGTTGGTAACTTGGCCGTTGTTTTATAAATGGGGCGTGGTCGTGGTCTCGTCTGTCAAATACTAATTTTGCGGTACGTTTTAAGATTAGTTAAATTAATTATTTAGATAGTTATTTAATTAGTTAGGAGTTAAGGGAGGTCTTAATCTGTTAGTTAACGACTTATATAATTACCCTAACCTAATTACAATAACCTAAGCCCTCATAATTCATAAAACCCAATTGCTCTTCCTTCTCTTTTCTTTCTCTCTCCCAAGTAGAAGAACACCATAGAAGACCAAGGTCCAGGGTTATACGGATTATAAAGGTCATGTTTCTCCATGAAACATCATCAATCAACAAGGTATGGGATTCTCGCCATTGGGATCTCTTTCCCAAAAAGGTTCCTTCAAATTGAATTCAAAAAGATGAAATTGAAGTTGGTTTTCTTAAAATACGAAATTGATCTTGTGAATTTCTTTCTTATGATTTCTTTTGTATATGATGAGTAGATTAACATAAATTATGATTCAATTATACTACTTTTTGATGCATTGGTCTAGTTTGTAGGAGATGACCTATTTCCCTTAACCATAGGGTGTGATCTTGAATTAAATTACCTAGTATTGATAAAATTTTCTTGGTTAATGTGTGAATTACTATCCTATGTTTTTATTATGCAAATTTATGAGTATATTTAGATGTATCGTAATCCTATCATGATAGTTCTTGAGTAATCGACTAGGTTGTGAAGTAGATCATTAATTTTACCTAAGTCTCTAATTCTAGGCTATGAACTAGTAATAAATTGTTGAGTAGTATTTCAATTTACTTTATTATGATATTGGTTACTATAGTGTGATGTAATTACACCCATTGTTGGGTTGAATTGGATGGTTGATAGAAATACCTTGATGATGACATTTGAATGAGATTTTTGTATGTATTGTGATATCAACTCTTTACTTCAATTATGGTTACTTGTGATTAAGTGATGGTGTTGTATTGAAGTATGCCTTATATTAAGATTGATAAGGTTGGTATTATGTTAAATTGAAATGTCTTGACTATGGATTGTAAGTTGTTGGCTAGGATTACTTAACAATGTGCCTTATCATGATGTTATTATTTAAATGTGCTAACCTCACATGTATGAATTGTAATGAAAGGAAAATACTCATGTAATTATTATTTATCATTCATGATGATGATTATATAAGGGATAATTCATATGACCTAAACTAAGTTTTGGTAATAAAAGATGACTTAAAGATAATTAAAAAGGGTCATTAGCTTAGGACCGAGAGAACTTGACAATGGGTTTTGTTGACCTTCTATAGAGGAATATTGACACCATAGTTCCACATGAGGTATTGACTCCCCTATGAGGGATACTCACCCTATGGATTCATATAATATGAATCTCCAATTACCAAATGGCATGTACAGAGTTCATACCTATCTCCTATTACTTAATTATGTTTCCCCCATAGGAAGACTAGCTAGCGGATCCACTTAAATAAACGTTTATTGGTGGTTCTACTTCGTACGGTAGACCACTTTCCATCGGTGTAAGGTTTTACAACACAAGATTCCATACTTAGCTCTTGTGTTCTATGTCGGTTAAGGCAAGTGTTACCTAAATTAAAATGAAATAATGAAGTACAAACAAACTAGAGTGACTTAAAAGGTTTGACTTAGCCTAGGTAGAGGTATGGGACTCTACCCATACCTTGCACTAGTTAGCCTTGAGGGATGCCTTAGGAGATTGTTTTTACGTATGTATATGCTGAGAAATTTTAAGATATGTATATGATGAACAGACATGTAATGAAACTATGTGATGTTGGTTACTCTTATGAACATGTATTTGGTCTCTATTGCTAAAGTATGATGTTATATACTCTAAATGACATGATATGTGAAGTTGGGCATTGATTATGGTTATTGTTAGGTTTTCTTGATTGAGTAAGGTTTAGGGGGTTTACTTTGTCATTGCACTAGTGGACTTAAGGAGGATTCATGAGTAATGTTCTTGCTTTGTTATAATGTGATGAATTCTTATTCATGCTTATTGATGTTATAACTTGCTGATATAGTTGTCTTGATTATATTCTCAAGTATGTTAGTACGCATTATTGACTTGACTAGACATAGTAGAATTGGTTTTATGAAGTACATAGTCTTATACTAATAAATATGTATTGTTAACTTGTATTGGTTCATGAATGTGAATGATAATTTCAAAGAATATTAACATGATTTAATGAAATGTCCCTTTTTAGCATGATTTTATATTGTGTGTGCATGTGATCCTATACTTAGCACATGTGATGTGCTAACCCAATTTTCCCCTTTTCCCTAACATTTTAGGTTTTGGTGGTTTAAGTGCTTCTGATGACTTTTGAAGAAGACTTGGAAATGTGACTCATCAAAGTTGGGTAGGTTCTCACTTTCTGAGGGCGATCCTATTATCAAGCTATAGATGTTGTTCTAGTTATGAAACTTTTAGTTCTTTTCCTTTTCATTTGAGTACTAAAGATATTATAGACCATATGTGGGTTTATTACATTGATGTATGGGCTATGCCCAATTGTTATAATCTTGTTTAGATGGTTATGAGATGATAAATCCATATCAATACTATGATATATATATATATATATATATATATATATATATATATATATATATATATATATATGCAATAAAATTAGAAGATTATGTAATCTTCTTTTACGAAGGGTCTATCTATACTAGATATGAATATATTATGTGTATGCGAGACGTATATATTAACCTCATGATAGATGCAAAAGGCTTAAATTTTTCCACATTTTTAAATGATCAATGTAATGATATAAACTAAGAGGCTAGTTTTAATCCTCTCTAAGGACGGTGACGCCGGTTGCATCTAGGCGGTGCTCCCTGGATGTGACCAACCTTGTATAAGAGAATGAGATTGAATATCTTTGGAGTAGATGTCTCATTGAACCACGTATTCATAATTGTGAAGCGCTCCACACTTCTTAATAGGAAACTATATGATGCTTAGGAAACACTCATTTTCTTGGAAATCCAACATTGTGCCTGTAGAGTCTTGACGCATTTTGCGCTTAGCATCTAATTTTTAAATTGTAATTATATGCAATGAATTGTCACATTCCAAGATCATACCCTAAAATTTATGAAACTCTCGGAGTGCAACAACCGTACTTTACCTCTCAAAGGTCTTGTACAAGCCCTTTCGTATTGTTCATCGCATATACATATATAAAAAGTAGTGTGAAATTAAAACTTTTCACAAAACATTCTAATAGTCTTTAAAAATACCTTTCATGTAAAACTAATAGGAAATACTAATTCTTATTTCATCAAATCCTCGACAGTAGAGTAATTGGGACCAACCCATTAAATAGAAATATAGTACTACTAAATGTATTATAATACATCGAAATAGGAAACCAAAGATATCGATGCCCTCAAGTCAAATGAGGACATACTTCAACTTTCATGAAATATACTATAATCAAGGATTCTCTCCAAAAACATCTTCTCCTATGAATCACTTTAGCGATAGATTAAAGCATGAAATTAGTACAAACACATGTACTAAGTATGGAATAAAACATAAAAATTATGAAAACTGACATTTATTGGAAATATGCATCTTTTTATTTAAATATCATAATATAAGCATAAGAACAACATTTAACACCTTAGAAACATATAAGGTAACACAAAAGAAATTTATTGAATTTTAAGTAAAATTTACAGTAACCCATATAACTGATGCAGTGATTTCCTTCGTTGTTTCAGTAAAGTTATTCCAATTCACATTGAACACTTTCTAGCATGCAATCTTCTCACTAAAAGATATCCTACGACACACTTAAGTAAGACAAAGAGACCACCCATACACCCTCTCTCGGCACACCTAAATGATCCTTCAGACCACCTATCATGAAACATGCACACTTAAAATACACCAAACGAACATGAGATCCTCTTACCAAAGGCAATTCTAAGGTTCACTTGAGTGAGTTGTGAAGCGACCTCCCATACGATCCCTTCATACATACTTAAGATATCCTTTAGATTACATAGGATAAGATTATTTTCACTTAATACAAAAACATACATGCAATATGACATTGTCCTTCCAAATCTTTTCAATAGACTTCCTCAAGTAAATCAAGAAGAGAATGTCAATACTTAACCTCTTCAAGATTACCTAGAAATCCTTAAGGCTATTTATGTTTGTATCATGGCTATATAATCAATCAACTTTCCCAGCTAGAGTCATTCTTAAGACTTATCTAGATAAGATATGAAGTTACCATTCCTATGCCCCCTTTACACCTTAACTAGACAATCCTTAAATACTAAAGATAAGTACTTATTTATTTAACACGATTTCTAACAAAAGTAATACATTCATTAGTTATTTTAATATAAATTCATCACATAAGGACATTCAAGTAATGGTCTTGGAGAAGACCTAGGGACTGTCATTAAAATCATAAAAGCTTATTGTGCAATGTCTAGATAGCGTCCCATAAAACCACCTAAACTTCATACAACTTTTCCAATACTAGTAGGTATCAATTAAAATAGGCAATAACTAATAAATACCATGGTAGAAAAGAATGGAATCTGGAGTTGTAACCTACTCCGATGGAGGGTGTTCTCCTTGCAAATGGTAGAAGTTAGACACATACCATGTAGGCACAAGGTTAAGGAATATGAGGGGTTTATTTTCACTCTATCCTCATTCTTAACTAGAGATACTTCCCTTACCATACTCACTCGTTGCTAGCCTTTGTTCTCATAGAGTAATTCATCTAAAGGATCATACGAAGGGGTTCCTTATCTATTTCATACCTCAATCACATTAACCCTACCAAATAGGTCCCCTAGGGCTGTTTTTAAATGGAGAATAGGATATATTAATCACTTTCCTAAGGATTATTTCATGTTGTTTCATCCAAACATTTCTATGTCCATCACTCACAAAAAAGGGATACCATTACGACTTTCGACTTCAAGCTTTTTTTAACCATTTTTCTCTATGGTTCCACATAAGTTAACCTTCTGACTATGTTCAAGGCCATGTATCATTCACTCATAGAAGACTAAGAGACTTTAGTATTCTAAGTGAAGACATCTCATATTCACATTCATGCATGTATCAAGCAAGGGAAACAAGTCTACCACAGAAGAATAACATAGTAATAACCATTATTATCACTAAGTAATCATATAAACTACTATAACATCATCAATATAAACATCATAGACTCATATAGCCAAGTAGGAATAACCATGCATTAGCTCTAAGACTACACATATAAGGACGTAGTCATAGTTTAACATGATCACCTAGAAACATTTACAAAAGAACACTTACTTTCACCTTAATCAAATGTGTATATATATGATCATACTTAACATAATCAACTACACAATTCATCATAATACTTAAAGTAGTGCCGACAAGGCCATGATCATCATAATACATAAGGTAACATCGACGAGGTCACATAATTCACAATTAAGGCACATAAAAACGCCACCGTAAGAGCACAATACAAATCACAAAATAATTCAAGAGATCCATTATATAAAATAAATATAATTAGGGAAGCATACCACCAATCCATTCTCACCACTTCAATCCATAGCTAAGTCATCCCAAAAAACTAATACGCCCTTACCCATGGTTATGATCATCAATTCGATACTAGAAATCATAATACTCAATAAATCAAGGTAAATTAAATATGGATTTATCAATATAAGATAACCTAAACATTAATTCAATACAATTCTTACATCATGCAATAGCCCATAAAAAACTACACTAGAATTCATCAGTATTAATACATTATTAATTTACCCATAAAGTATTAAAAACAAGGGTGCACGGGTTTCAAAAGTTTATAGGTTAATTATTTTCAAATCATATAATTAACAAAAAATTAATAAATATAAAATTATTTCAAAACCTTCAATGCAAAGACCCATGGATAGATTATAAAATTTGACAAGTTCATCTTTTGAAAAACATAGAAATCTCTTTGAATTTTTCCTTCATTAATTGAGTTTCAAGGATAAAAAACCATACCTAAATGATGTTAATCCACTAAATTGATGAATAATCATCAATCAAATTTCCAATCCAATCTCGTCCTTCAGCTTTTTCTTCAACGGAGATCTACATATATTTTTGGAGATTTTGGGGTTTTATTTTGAAGAATGAATTCATGTTGGTAATTAGGACCTATATATTAAATTAAAACACCTAAAATATCCATAATTAACCGCCTACAAAATTATTTGGAAAGTCACCCTTCAACTTAACAGTGAACTTGCAAAAATGTTGGCCCATCGACGACTGGTGTATCGACGGATTATCTCCCCACCAACATACCATCCTGCTGGTCAGTTGTTTGGGTCTGAGTCTTGAACATGTATTAAAATCCTCCCATGCCTGTTTTTACCTTTTTCTCTCACCAATGGGGCATAGACTGACCTACTGGTCGTCGATTGCCATCTGTAGGTTGGGCTTGCTTTGACAAGTTTGGCTGTTGTGAAGGGTCCTCCCTCAAGGACCCTTGGTTGGTTCTTTGGGATGTCTTCCCAGAAGTTTCCAATTATAATATGTTATTATACGATTTTATGACCTCCCACATCAATTTTATCATAAACTAACACATAAAACTTGACGAAACATGCTAAGACATACAAGGTCATTTCAAGGCAAACTTTCGAACGTCATAAATGTTCTTGGATGTTTGGCATCCAAATGTCATGAAACTTGACACACCTACTATAAACACTATAATAACTCCTATAAAGACCTCATAAGATCATAACACACACCTAAACACATAAAACACACATGAAAAACACAAGTGACTAGTCGTCGAACGTCTTGGTCGTCCCTTGACGTTTGGATTCCAATTTCACATAATGCTTTAGAAAATACCTCAATATAACATTATAAACCATTTTAGGACCTTATACCCTCATTAAAACCATGTAAGTCTCTATTTTCACCTAAATTATTTTAGAGGTATTACATGAATAATCGAAGATTAGATGGTCGATGAATTGATGAAGAGGTTGCCAACTCAGAAGTTCCTCCCCATAGAAATCAATTCCTTCCTCTTGATGAAATTTCTAATGATGACCAAGCTCAGGTCAATCCTCCACTTTTTACGGATGCTGAAATAAGGGCAACCTTTCTCCAACTGGACCAAGACATTACTACACAAGCACATGCCATCACTATTAAAGCACAAGCCATAACGGCTCAAGATAATCGGCAGGTGTTACCCCGAGGAAACCAATAAGTTAGAACTATAGCCTCTCGTTTGAGGAATTTCACTAGAATGCATGCATCTACTTTCTATGGGTCCACGGTTGATGAAGCCCCCCAATAGTTCATTGATGAAGTCTACAAGATTCTATATGCTATGGGATTAACTACTAGTGAAAAAGTAAAGTTATCCACTTATCAACTCATAGATATAGCCCAAAAACTTGGTACATTCAATGGAGAGACACTAGGCCTTTAAGGGGTGGACTCGTGACATGGGAGATTTTCATGAAGGATTTTATTGATCGGTTCTTTTCTAGAGAGACGAGGGAAGCCAATGTGGAAGAATTCATAAATCATTATCAAGGAGGTATGACTGTACTTGAATACACTTTCAAATTTACTAAATTATCAAAGTATGCACTTTCATTGGTTTCTGAACTTAAGGATGAAATGATCTGCTTAGTAATGGGAGTTTCGGATGGCTTGAAAGAAGAATGTTGTTCGAATATGCTACATGATAATATGAACATTTCTCATCTCATGGTTAATTCTCAACATGTGGAAGATATAAGATTTAAAATATAGAGTAAGGCTGCCCAACGGCCAAGGTCTTTTGATGGTGGTGCTTTAAGTGGTAGGCTTGATACTCAAGACAAGCCTTAGTTAAAGAAAAGGTTTTCTAACAAAGTTATTTCCACATTCCCTAAGACGTGATGATAGAGTTTATAACCATAAGTATCAGAAGGAACGAGGTACCAGTTTACCAAACAAGAAGCCTACTTCTACAAAGTGTGGAAAAGGTTATTTCGATGAATGCTTAGTTGGAATGGGACATTGATTTAGTTGTGGTAAAAGTTAACACAAAGTTTGAGATTTCAAAAATTTGAAGTAGAAAGAAAAAGGTTGTGGTCAAGCTTAAACAAGTGGTTCTAATGATTATACTCCAAATATGAATCACCTCTATGCTCTCCTCTATAGAGGTGAACAAGATACTTCTCCAGATATGGTGAGTATGTTGAAAGTGTTTTGTATAGATGTATAAAATTTATTTAGTACCGGTACTACATTGTCATTTGTTACACCTTAACTAGCTAAAATTTTTGACATTTTTTTAGATATCTTGAGTGAACCTTTCTCAGTGTCTAAATTGATGGGTGATTCAGTTGTTTAAAAAAGACTATATAGAAATTGTCCAATAATGTTTAAAATTAGAGTTACTCATGTTGAACTAGTAGAACTTGATATGTTTAACTTTGATGTCATTATGGGTATGGATAGGTTACATGCTTGCTTTGCTTCAATAGATTGTAAAACGAGGGTGGTGAAGTTCAAACTTTACAAATGAGTCCATCATAGATTTGAAGGTGGGAACTTCTATTCCTAGAGGTCATATAATTTCTTGTTTGAAATCTTGTAAGATGATCTCTAAAGGGTTTTTATACCTTATAGTAAGAGTCAAAGATTTAGACTCTGAAATTCCTCCCATTGAGTTTGTCCGCGTAGTGAGGGAATTGTGGAGGTCTTTCCTAATGACCTTCCCGGTATTCCTACCGAATGAGAAATTGATTTTGGTATCGACTTGCTATTGGATACAAATAACATTTCAGTTCCTCCTTATCGGATGGCTCTAGCCGAAATGAAAGAGTTAAAGGCTTAACTCAACGATCTACTAGACAAGGGATTTATTAGGTGTAGTATTTCTCCATGGGGTTCTCTGATATTGTCTATGAAGAAGATGGATGGGTCCTTCAGAATATGTTTTGATTACCGTCAACTTAACAAAGTCACAATCAAGAACAAGTATCCTCTCACTCGGATTGATGATTTATTTGATCAACTCCAAGGTGCGAGTTACATTCCAAGATTGACTTGAGCTCGGGATATCACCAACATAGTGTGAGACGTGAAGATATTCTCAAGATGGCATTTCGTATAAGATATGGTCACTATGAGTTCTTAGTGATGTCCTTTGGTCACACTAATGATCTTGCATTGTATATAGACCTAATGAATAGCATGATTCGAAGTTACCTATATTCATTTGTCATTACATTCTTTAACGACATCTTGGTATATTCGAAGAATGAGGGTGAACACATGGAACATTTGAGAATGGTGTTACATATTCTTATGGAACGCTAATTTTTTGCCAAGTACAGAAAATGTGTGTTTTGCTTGAGATCGGTAGAGTGTCTTGGTCATGTCATATTTAGTGAAGGTGTAGAGGTTGTTAAAAAGAAGATCGAAATGGTTAAAAATTATCCTATACGTTTGGCTCCTATGGATATTAGGATTCTCTTAGGCCTGACCGGTTATTATAAAAGGTTGGTCGATGGGTTTCCGTCTCTTGCTTCCCCCTTGAAAACCTTCACCTAAAATAATGTGAAATTTAAGTGGTCGGAGGCATGTGAAAAGAGCTTCCTAATGTTGAAGGATAGGCTTACTTCCACTCTGGTACTGACCCTACCGGAGGTTACTATGGGTTCAGTGGTTTATTGTGATGCATCCCGAGTTTGTTTGGTGTGTGTTCTAATGCAACATGGAAAAGTAAAAGCCTATTGTTCTAGGAAACTCAAGTTTAATGAGAAGAATTATTCGACTCATGACCTTGAGTTAGAGTTCGTGGTATTTGCTTTGAATATATAGAGGCATTATCTTTATGGGGTTCATGTTGATGTGTATACGAACCATAAAAGTCTTCAATATGTATTCACTCAAAAATATATTAATGTATGGCAAAGGAGATGATTAGAGTTGTTGAAATACTATTTCATGATAATTGTATACCACCCCGGCAAGGCTAAGGTGGTAGCGGACACTCTATGTTGTTTGTCGATGGGAAGTTCATATCATGTGGAAGAAGCTGAGGGAAACCTAGTGAATGATGTTCGTAGGTTGTCTCTATAGGGGTTTGGATTGAAAGTTCTCAAAATGGTAGTGTAGTGGTACATCATTACTCCGAGTCGTCATAGGTGGTTGAGGTGAAGTCTAATCCACACCTTGATCCATTATTGAAGGAGTTGAAAGAATCACTTCTTGGAAATATGAATGAGTCATTCTCCCAAACATGATGGTGTTTTTAGGTATCAAGGGAGATTGTGTGTGCCTAATGTGGATGATTTTAGGAGTAGGATCCTTCAGTAAGCTCATGGATCCTATTACTCTATTCATTTGGGTTCTACAAATATGTACCATGATCTTAAAGATGTTTTTTGGTGGGATGGACTAAAAAGAGATATTTCAGAGTTTATTGCAAAGTGTCCCAGTTATAAAAAAGTGAAGGCCGAGCACCAAAAGTCAAGTGGTCTACTACAAGAAATCCAAATTCCTACTTGGAAGTGGGAAGATGTCTACATGGATTTCATACTGGGGTCACGTCGAACTCGAAAGCAATATGACTATATATGGGTGGTAGTGTATAGGTTGATCAAATATGCTCACTTTTATTACGTTAAATCTACTTATTCGGCAAAAAATTATGGAAGAATTTATATTGACAAGAGAGTGAGTCTTCATGGGCTTTATTTGTCCATCATAATGGATAGAGGTGCTCAATTTACATCTATGTTTTGGAGATCATTTCAAAGAGTTTTGGGTACTCAAGTGAAGTTAAGCACCACTTGTAAATCCCAAACGGATTGTTAAGCAGAGAGAAAAATTCAAACTCTTGAAGATATGTGTATAGCCTGTATCATTGACTCGAAAGTAAGTTGGTATGAGCATTTTCCTTCGGTGCAGTTCTCGTATAATAATAGTTATCATTCACCCATATCTATGGAACTTTATGAAGCATTGTGTAGTAAGAGTTGTAGATCTCCTATTTTGTGGTTTGAGGTTGGCAAGTCTTCCCTTCCTAGTCACGGATTTGAACTATAAGACTTTGGAGAAAGGTCCTATCATATGGAACCGGTTGCAAACAACCTATAAAGGGAAGTTGAATCCTCATTATGTGGGTCCCTATGGAATCTTGCAAAGGGTTAGTAAGGTTGAATATGAGTTGAAACTCCCTAGTAATTTATCTTCAATTCATCTAATTTTCCATGTTTCTACGATTAAGAAGTGTATCGCTGATCCGAGTCTATTCTTCCTATTGAGTGTCTTGGTGTTAACGATAACCTCTCCTATGAGGAGGTTCTGGTTGAAATCTTTGACCGTCAAGTGAAGAGGTTGAGGAACAAAAAGGTGACCTCTGTAAAAGTGTAATACCGAAACCACCTAGTTAAGGGAGCAACATTGGAGGCCGACATGAATTCCCGTTATCCTCATGTATTAACTAGTGAAGGTTAGTTGTTCTTAGTAATAATGAAATTAATAACTAAAGTTGAAGTTTTTTTGATTTTTGGTGATTTTTTGAAAACAATCTCATGTGATGGTAAATGACAGCGCAATTGTGCTTATAAACTTGAAAATCTGCAATTCTTCTTGTTTTTAATTATATTGTAAATTTTGATATGGTAAGTCTTTATGAAGTTATATTGATCATGTTGATAGTTTATGTTTTGGCATATTTGACTCGTTAATGAAATTTTGAACTCATGTTGTTTTGAGAAGGATATTCCTCATATTATGATTTTGAGCCTTACATGTAGTAATTGAAAATTTTTCATTAATATATCTAAATTCCATGATTGATGTTGTAAATCATGTATTGTTGTTGGTTGGGATGCTAGTCTTGAGTCTATTCCTTCCTTCCAAAAGAATTTAGTGTCATTCGGGGACGAATATTCCTAAATGAGGGATAATGTAACACTCCGAAAGTCTAAGACGTGTTCTAAAGTCTAACATGAGTGTTTAAGGGTTGTGTAACTGTTTAAGGTCCAAAATAGTGGATATAATTCATTAAAGGTATTTGGAAATGAAAACGTTAAAAAACGTCCATGACGTTCGGAAACTAGTGCAAGAGGTGCTAGTGTGCCTTAGCCTCTTTGACTAAATTTAAGAGTCCGAAAATGATGAAATTTTGTTGAAACGTTTCTAACTCGTATTAGAGTTATTTTATAGTCAAAACGTCCGGGTATGAAACTCCAAGGAACAAACAAAGGTCACTTGAGAAGGACCCTTATAATTTGGCAAAAGCTTCCTAAAGGAAGTATCCAACGACAGCTCGTGGTCCAATCGCCTGGGCGTCGATGGACACCGTCAATGGTAACTTATCCAAATTCTTTGGAAGCCTGTTTTTGATAGTCTCTGTCACAAACAACGGTCCAACAGGACGATTGGTCCCTTGGTCGTCATTTGAAAAATAGGGCATGGTCGTGGTCTCGTGTGTCAAAGATTGCTTTTGCTGCACCTTCAATGATTTTTTAAATTAATTAATTATATGGTTAATTAATTATCTAGGAGTTATGGTAGGTATAATTAAGTTAGTTAATGACTTATATAAAAACCCTAACCTAATTAAACTAACCTAAGCCCTTATAACTCCCAAAACTTAATTGCTTTTCCTTCTCTGTTCTTTCTCTAGCCCAAGTAGAAGAACACCATCGAAGACCAAGGTAAAGGGTCATAGGGATGATAAAGTTCAAATTTCTCAATCAAAATTCATCAATCAACAAGATATGGTTTCGTTTCACCTTTGGGATCTCTTTCCCCAAAGGGTTCCTTCAAATTGAATTCAAAAAGATGAAATTCAGGTGGGTTTTGTACCAATACGAAATTGATCTTGTGAATTGATTTGTTTACGATTTCTTTTGGATATGATGAGTAGGTTAAAATGAATTATTATTCAATTGTACTACTTTTTTATGTATTGGTATAGTTTGTAGAAGATGACCTACTCCCTTTACCCAGGTTGTGATCTTTAATTGAATTACCTAGTATTAAAGAAATTGGCTTGGTTAATGTGTGACTTACTATTCTATGTGTTTATTATGCAAATCTATGAATAGATTGATATTTTTAGTAATCTTATCATGCTAGTTCTTCAGTAATTTGCCTAGGTTGTGAAGTAGATCATTAATTTGACCTAAGTCTCTAATCCTAGGCTATTAACTACTAATAAATTGTTGAGTAGTGATTGAATTGATTTTATTAACATATTGGTTACTATTATGTTATGATATTACACCCAGTGTGTGGTTTAATTATAGGGTTGAATATAAGACCTTGATGATGACCTATGAAGGATATAAGGTAAGTCTTTTGATCACAATTATTTACTTCAATTATGGTTAATTGTGATTAAGTGATGGTGTTGTATTGCAGTACACCTTATGTTAAGAATGGTAGGGTTGGTATGATGTTTAAATCTCATAACTATGGATTGTGAGTTGTTCGCTAAGATGTAAATGTTATAAGGATGGTGATAACTTAACTATGTGCCTTATAAAGATGTAATTAGGTAAATGTGCTACCTCACATGTATGAATTGTAATGAAAGAATAATACTCATGCAATTATTATTGAGCTATTATGATGATTATTATGTAAGGTACAGAGCGTATACCATAAACGAAGTTTTAATCATAACAGATGACATAAAGACATTTAAATAGGGACATTAGTTTAGCTACGAGAGAACATGACAATAGTAGGTGTTGATTTCCGTAGAGGAAAATTCAACCTATAGTTCCACATGTCATGTTGACTCCCCTATGAGGGATACTAACCCTATGGATTCTCATTAGATGAGGCTCCAACTGCAAAATTGAATGTAGAGATTTCATACCTATCTCCTACTTCCTTAACTATGTTGCCCCAATAGGAAGACTAGTTAGTGGATCCACATTGAAAGCTACGTTTATTGTTTGGGTCTACTTTGCCCGGTAAACCACCTTCCATCGAACTGTACCTTGAATATCACCACACTTATGAATAGGAAACTATATGATTCTTGGGAAACTCTCATTTTTCTTGGAAGTTGTTTATATCCGACCTTAGGAAGGAAGGATGTGAGATTAGAAAGCGTAAAGGTGTGTTTCTCTTAGCGGGGGAGGGGGGGATGTAGTGGTTGGATGGTTAGACCTTGAGATTCCTCTGCTTTCATGAGATAGACATTGGTTAGAAGGTATTAGTAATATTTGAGGTTCCTTTAAAAGAAGTCATTCTAGTATGTTTATGTTGACCTTAGATTGGGTTCCCCTAAGTGGTGGAGTATGGTGAAGAGAATAGTTTTTGCGAGTAAGATACCCTTAACCTTCACTTATGTGGTTATTCAAGCCTAGAACAAATAGTTAATTAGTAACTTGGGTTATGTTGGAGACTTTTGTGAAAAATGATTGTCCAAACATTCTCCTTATGATATGCATGTTTTGGTTGAGTCCCTTTTAAATGAGAAAATGAGTTTTCATGCATGGTATCTTCCTCATGGGTCATGCGCGTCTAGTATAGGTTGCTAATTTTTTAAATAAGATGAAAATAAGAATGTATAAATTGTTTATGAGATTGGTTTATTGACCATTTATATGAAATTTCTTAAGAGTTGCATTTGTTAAATTGTGAAGCATGTTCAGTTTAAGGAAAACTGTAGTTACTCTAAAGATTTTGTAAAAATGAATAAACTGTTCTTTTGTGAAAAATGTTTGTATGGTGTTTCGAATTGAGGTATATGAGAATGATAGTGTGTCGAGAATGAAGTTGCTCCTAAATAAAATAAGGAATGTGGGTCTTATGACATGATAAGTCGTACAATAGTTTCTAGTTTCTTGTTTTGTTGTGACTCTCTTGCTTATGTGGAAGTGATGTTTATTCTATATGAGTGGTTTTGTTGTATGTTTATGTTCTATTAGTATTGAGTAAATCATCTCATCATAATGTCAAAAATGAAGCAAGTGTCATTCGAGGACGAATGTTGTCCAAATTGTGGAGAATGTAACACCTCCGAAATTGGCTTAGGTGAAACTATGGACTAATATTTGTTACATAAACTCTTGACGTTGTAAAATGGTTTAACTAGTTGCTTGAGGCAGTGTCTAAGGATTTGGATAAGTTTGAAGGAAAAACGTCAATGGACGATCAAGACGTTCGACTACTAGTCACCTATGTGCCTTTTGTGTTTTCACGTGCTTATATTTTCATGATGAGTTTATGAGGTACTTATATGGTTTATTATATTGTTTAGAGTCATCATGTTTCTTTTGGTAAGGTTTGGAGTTCAAACGTTCAATAACGTCCGGTGACATTCGAGAGATAGTCTTTGGACATCCTTGTGAGTTTCGATGCTGCATTGCGTGTTTGATGATGAAATTTTATGGAGATGTTCCTAAGACCTATATGTAAATTCTTATGGGTATAAAGTAAGGGTATGATTCAACCTAGGAACCATAAGGGGCCCTAGAAAGAGGACCCCAACTTGAAGCTGAACAGATCCAAGCAGTGAAAATCGACTGTGCCAAATGATGGCAAGTCGATCAGACGATGGCCCGTCGATGGGTGGATTTAATGAGTCCATGTATCCTAAAGATTTGGGAGTTGCATACATAACCAACCAACCCCAAATGATGTGGCATCGTTAAGCTGACGGCCCATCGATGCTAGGGTATTGATGGTGCAGCTATTCTATCAATTTTTCTATTAAGACTTGGGTTTTTGGTAAATTCAACCCATGTCTTATAAAATAGTAGGATGGTTATTTTAGGTGAGTATAGATATTTTAAGATTATTTAAGTCATAAAACTCGCATTTAGACCCTACCACCTAGATTTAAACCTTTTCCCTCCCAAAGTTTCTCCAAAAAACTCCGTTAAAGCTCAAGATGATGATGGAGCTTGATGATAGATATAAATGTAGTTTCCTCTTCAATTATATTTGTATTTTTTAATAAGGTATGGGAGTTCTTCATGTAAGTCTTTCTATAACCTTAGAGTCAAATTCAGAGGTGCTTTATATAAAGACCCGAGAGCACCCCCTAGAAGTGACACGCCCTCAAAATGCACTAAGGTAGCTAGTGCCTCACATGTTCCTAAAAAGGTTAAAAACCTGTTAATTAATTTTTTTTACAATACGCATATTTATTTAAAGTCATTTGGAGGTCAAACGTCCAAGACGTTCGAAAGTTGGTCTTTAGACATTCTAGTGATTACTTGTATCTTTGCCTTGGTTTTATGTGTTGGTTGGATCTGTGAAGCAGTGTAGTTGACTCTAGTAACATAATATACATGTTAAGGGTCGAAACTTCCAAGCTCAACTCCCTGGGGACCACCTAAAGAGCCCCAAGGAGGACCCAAACCTTGGACAAGAGGCTGATCAAGGCAGTGTGCAGGAGCAAGAATGAGACCTTGCCCTCGCGATGCAACTATAATGAACCTAAATTTCCTAAAAATTATTTGGGGAAGATTTAGGAGGCTACCCCGAGATGTGCAGCCCACTCCCAGATTTGGTTGCGTCATTTTTAAGGTAATTTTGAAATGTCTTAGAATTCCAATTCGTGTTGAGGTTTTTTTGGTAACTTAGGGGAATTTTTATTATCTGATTTTAGGAAATTTTTAAACCCTTTCCTAAGAAATAACCCTAACACCCACTAAGAAATGTAATTCCCAAAGTTCTCTTCTCTTCCAAAAATGCCAAAACCTCCATTCAAGAACAAGCTATGGTATTGGATTCTTGGAGCTTTATTCTAAGATTTTCATGGGCTTTTTAATGTATAAGATATGGTGATCATTCATCCATACTTAACACCTCATCTATGGAGTCCTTTCAAAGCTTTTTCCAAACATGATTCTAAGTAAAAAATCCTATCTTTTTATCTAAACATGGGTTTATTCTAAAAATGATATCAAAAGCATTCTAATGATGAATATATTTTTATGTACTTATTTTATGATGAATTTCTATCCAATTTTATTAAATAACCCATGATCCTCCTAATTTCTCAAATTAGCCTATAATATGGGTCTTGTGATCTTTACGTGAGGTTTATAGAATTTTGATTAGATTTTATTGAATTGCCTATTGATATTACTTTTCATATCAATTGAATATGAATTCTGGAGGAATGATCAAAGATGATCATTACCTTGGAGATTTTCTAAGTTGACCTACTTCTTGTTATTAACTTAGAATGAAAGCTTATTATGGCCCACTTATGGTAGAGTTGTTTACATTCTTGTACATGTTTATGTGTTATGATCATGGCTTTGAAAGATTTATATTCAATATAAATTAATATGATGATTCCTATGTTAGGAGGTTGAAGGATTTAGCCTTGATTCTAATAAAATGTCTAAGTGAATTGATGTTATGTGTATAGTCATCCACATTACTTGTTTGACCTATCTGTGGAGATGAGGTTATATATATATATGTGATGATAATGTTAGGGCTAGGTGTGGCCTATATGGCTAATGGTGATAAATATTCTTATAGCATGACCCCTACCCACATTAAGCCTATAAAAATGTGTGCTCATAGTATGTTAGGAGTCTTATATTCAATTTTTGAATATGTACTTGCCTTCTATTATGCAATGTGCGTTTGTAGTCTATAATACTTAATACTCTATATGTATGTATGACTTGAGACTTGAAGAATGTTGTTCATGTGTTGTGGTCTTTATAGGGTGGTTTCCTCAATACTATATGATAGCCATTATAAATGTTGACCAATGTACACACACACTTCATGCATATATATGAGTAGGATAGATTTATGATGACTAAGGAAAAGGATATTTGTCCTATGCATCATTACTTATTAATATGTATGTAAACTATATAATTAATGAAGTTATGAACTTGTGTTCCTAAATGTGTTTATGTGAAGGTAGATATGACATATATTTGCATACAAACATGCATGCATGAATATGATACGATTATCTCAAAGGACATTCTCACATTATGTAGGTTGTATGGTGAATGTAGAATTCTCACCCTATATACCTTTGGGCTATATGATATATGAGGGTGTAAGTCCCTAAGGACTATTCTTTATGAACTAATGTTATCTAAAGGCTTAATGATGATTTAAAAGGGGGCTATTTCTTAAAACCAAGTGAACATGACAAATGAGTGTGGGAGCTTGACGTCTAGTATGTTCGTTTTTCCACAAGAGAACCTTTACGTTAGTAAGTCCGGGTTCCCAAACTAGATGTGTCTCATGATATGGAAACCTTCATGCTTGGTTAGTCAAGGTTTCTAGAATCAATCTCTTTGGTCATTAACTATGTTACCACATAGGACTCTAGCTTAGTGGATCCACCTAGAATAGCTATGTACGAATGGTTGCACCTTCGGCAAATGTTAACCCTCACTTTTTAGTATGGTAGTAGAACATTGGATTCCATGTAGCTTACATGGTCTAGGATGGTTATGTATATGTCTCCTGAAGGTTAATAATAAATTAAGGTAAGAATATGAACTCTAATCTAAATTCCTTGAGAACTGTACTTAGTATAGGAGGACTATGGACCCTACCTATACATTGCACTAGATGAATTCAAGAAAGGATATGATTGGAAACCCTTAAGAAGTAAAGACTTATGTTATGTATATCACGACCCTCAAGCAACCCCTAGAAGCTAGGGATAACCCTCGGATTGTGACAAGGTGTACTTGACCCTTTGGGGTCTAGTACAAGCTCTTTAACTATCGTTCATTATATAAGAAATAAAAAGTAGTGCGGAATTTAAAACTTTTCACGAATAATTTAATAAAGGAAGTCTTTCATCACTACTTTGAGAATCTCCTCGTCTCAAGCCAACCTAAATACACGACATAATTTCTTAAGGACACGACCCTTTACATTTAAAGTGAATACATGATAAGTTTATAAATAAAGAAACTAAGAAAAGAACTATTCCTTGGAATATATGAGGCATACTTTGTCTTGAGAAAAACTCTCCCAAGTCTTCACCTTAAAACCTTCAAAAGATTCCAAAAACCTTTAGTTATAGATATAGATAAGTATGGGGTTAGTATAAAATAATGTACTAACTATGACATATGCAAAATCATGTAAAAAGGGACATTTGATTAAAATAAGATTTCATGCCAAATAATTATAACATTCATGAATATGGAAGCAAAACAACATAAAAACATCAATTAACACTTAAAGAAGGATTTCCATAATATTTAACTAAAGGAAGCAATTTTACAGTAAGTTACCCAAATTTACATTTTGACATTACAGTGAACTATTTAGGACATTACAGTGAATTAAAATACTCCAACAATGGTGAAATTCCAAGGTACTGCCAATAAGGAAGTGACTCATCTCCGTAGGATTTTCATAACCGAGGCTATCCTATGAGGTCTCCAAGGTATGACATGAAGAAAACGTCTAAACACCTACTTCAATACACACCAAAAAGTTTCTTAAGACTACTCACCATGAGCTTACTCACATCGGATAACAAGCCATCACTCAATCACAAGAACTTAGAAGAACACTCAACAAAACACCAAAGACTTCCCTTTCTAATGACTACTTAGTGCAATGACTCACATACCACAACCTACCCTTAGTACGCTCTTTTAGAAGGTTTGGCACCAAGTCTTCCCTTTTGGAAGGTCTTCTGTAGTGCACTGGATAGATAGCGTCCCATACCATGACCTACCCTAAGTAGCACGTTATTTTAGAAGACTTAGTCATTCAATTCACATAAGTAGCACATTCTTTTAAAAGACTTAATACTTTCATTAATTTTGTACGGGGGTAGATTAACCTACATAGACCATGAGAACTAGACGTTGAATCGCGATATTAACCCCTATCGAATAAGGGATCCTCACTTGCCTCGAGTAAGGTCATAGTTTTTAGCTTTTACATGGCTTGCCCAATAGCTACACCTATGCAGGCGCCTAATTAATGGATAAGGAGATACCTTCTAAGTAACTCATTATCTACTAACGAGGAGTAATCATATCAAGAGGTACATTGGTATACAACATCTCAACTCACAAAGTGTAACCACCTCTCCTTCATATCCTCTCAGTGCTATGCATTAATACCCATAGATTCTTAACATTATAAACTTTAGGTTAAGGGTAAATAGTGAACACCACATCTCAACTCATGAATGGTAATCGTCCTCTGACCTATCTTCAAAACCTTTTAGGATCTGATGAGGTTGCTACTAGACACTTCTTGTCAACTAATGTAGAGTGTCCACCCCAAGACTCCTCTTTTTACACAACGTAGAATCATACATTTATTTAAGTTTGTGTGTATACATGTGAGCACACCTTGCATATAACCATCATTTCATTCTCATTACTTCTATACATTCTCTAGACTTTCATTCATCAAATCACAAACCTTACATGCTTCACAAAGTCTTATATTTCATTTAGGGATTATCTAGGTAAAAAATACAACTCAAGATTCACCAAGCACAATAAAAAACCCACTTTCAATATCTCTTAATTTTACATCTTATACCTTCGAAACCACACTCACAATACATAATAAGTAATATCAAGTGCATCAAATAAACACCGCCACCAAGAAAGTCAACCATGCCACTCAAGAACAATTTTTAATAAGCATTATACAATATAAGAAAGTCACTATTGAATCAATTCGTCATCACCTATAACCAATTCGTCAATATTACATCATAATAAATCCCATAGGGCAGTTGCTTAACCAAAATAACAACACCAGAAAACCCACGCTCATTCTCTACACAAACAAGCTCACTTAAACCATTTCTTAAGATAAAAGTTTCAAATATGAATTATCATAAGTTCATTAGGTTTTTTTACATAAAAATCATCAACTTATTTGAGAATAAACACATTTGAAGTATTAAAAAAAAATTACAAGAAGACTCATGATTAGAATCAAAGATAAAAGAAAGTAGATTTTGAAAGTCCTTTTTGAAATCCTTTGGAATTGACACTTTGAATGGAGGAGTGTTTAAGGATACATACAATACCTCCAAAACAAGACAAACCACTGTTTTTTCATGAATAACACGACAAAACCATACCTCCTTGATCTTCTTGACTTCAAGGGTCCAAAGACACTTGAGAGAGAATTTTAATGGAGAGGGATTTCGCAGTTTTAGGAAATGAGGTCTAAAATTAGGCTTTAGGATTTGAAATACTTTAGGATACCTAAATAACACTAAAAATAACTCCCTAGGTTCATAAAGGACCTGGGTGAATTTACCAAAAACCCTAAGCAAAAGTAGAAAATTATAGCTTTTACAATGACTGTCTCCCAACCGACGCCCCGTTGATGGGGTCCATCGATTCAGACTGCAACTCTACCATGTGAATGCTTGTCGAAAATTTTAAGGCCAATCAACACCAATAGTGTACGGACCTTTTATTGACCAACAAATTGTCCCTTGGGTCGTCGTTTCGTCACTATTTTGGTAGCTTCTTAGCAAGAGGTGGAGTCCTCTTCTAGGGCCTCTCGTGGGTCCTAGGTGGAGTCGTTCCCAAATGTTAAACCTCTTAACAAAGTTATCTAGGTCTTAGTAACATTCCACATCAATTTCGATTCAAACCAACATTAAAAATTACTCAAACACCTCAAGACAGACAAGTACTTTCTAAGGCACACCTTCCGAATGTCATGGAAGTTTTTGGTCGTTTGACCTACAAAATTAATAAAACTTCATACACTGCATAAGAACACTAATTAAACTTAATTTTACACAAAATAAACTCAATAAACATTCACGAAGCTCTAGTTTACCTTAGTTCGTTTTAGGGCGTTACATTGGTCCCCACTTATAATAATATTCGTCCTCGAATGACTTTAAACTTTGAGAAAAACAAAGACTCACTTAGATCCACTTAACATATTACAATAAAGGCTCAAACATTCAAAATATGGGAATCACATAACAAGGAACACAACTTCACACTTTCAAACAATAGCAACATAAGCAACTCTTTGCAAAACTTAAAAAAAATTCAAAATTCAATCTTTACTTTCTTTTTTATAGGAACTACCTTCTTCAACATTGAACATGCTCATATACAAAACTTCTGCACGCATTGAAACTACAATAAAGGCAAGGCAATTTTTTTAAAATGCACAAATCTTACAGTGAACTTTCATTGTGTTATTGATAAGCGTGCCAAATTATTCAAAAATCCATTCTTTCGATAATTCATAAAGATTACATGATCATATGAACTATAAAACCACATAAAAATATTTCATAAAATTAAAACAACAATCATAAAGAGTTAAGACTTACCAGGACTATCAAATATAGATTAGAAGGGTTCTTTTTGGAGCATTAGGATCTAGAGGAGCTTAATGGACCTCTTTCCATCATGATTTGATGTTATGGCAGTCCCTAATTTTGTGTCCCTTATTACCACATGCAAAAGAACCATTCGTACCAACAATACACCTACCCATACGTTGATTTGCATAAGTAGTGCACCTAGTTCTCTCAAAAGTATGGTCACCACCTTGGGAATGTTGGTATTGATTTCTATCCTTGTTTCTAATGGAAGAATCTTGGTTATATAACCTCTTCTTAGGATTTTGGTGACTAGAATCACCCGTCCTAGACCTCTTACAATCTTGCCTTATCTCCCTAATTTTTGACTCCTTGGTTTGTTGTGCATGAGCATAGAAATATCCATGTCATTAAGAAGCATTGTCGTACGACACTCTTTCTCCAAAAACCTAGATACTCCCATCACAAATTTTTTCATCCCTTCCCTAGGGTTGGCTACCATGGTTGGGGTATACTTAGAGAGTTGGGTGATTTTGAGAGAATACTCTTGCACACTCATTCCCCCATGATTAAGGTTCATGAATTCAACCATCTTATTCTCCCTCCACTCTAAAGAAAAGAACCTATCTAGAAAAGCCTCTTCGAATTCCTTCCAATCAACCGAACCTCTTTCTAAGGGTCTGTTACCCCACCATTGCTCATACCACACTTGAGCTACCTCTTTAATTTTGTAAGCGGCTAACTTCGCTTAATCCCTCGGGGTCACACCCATAACATCCACCACTTTGAAAATCTCATCTATGAAACCTTGTGGATCTTCATCCACCTTAGTACCATGAAATATATGAGGGTTCATTCTCATGCAATCCCGAATTCTAGAAGCGGGATGTCACGAGTCAAAAGCACCCCTAGAATCTAGGGACAACTCACGGATTGTGGCAAGGCGTAATTGACCCTTTGGGGTCTCATACAAGCCTTTCTACTATTCTTCATTACAGAAGACATGAAAAGTAGTGCAAAATTTAAAATTTTCACGATTACTGAATAAATGGAGCATTTCATAGATACTAGGAAATCTCATTATCACAAGGCAACTTAAAGACCAAACTTAGAATGTTAGAGACACGGCTCTTTACAATGAAAAGGAAAATACAAAATAATTCTTAATAATGAATCAAATAAACATAAACTATGTCCTCAAATATATGAGGACATACTAAATATTGAGAGATAGAATCCCAAAGCTTCAACTTCGATCCTCCAAAAGCATCCAACCTGTACTTATAAGGTATATAAAAGTATGGGGTGAGTACAAACGATGTACTAAGTATGACATATGCAAAAACATGTAAGAAAGTGACATTTTAAAAAAATATGTTTTCATGCAAATTTAATGAAATATTCATGAACTTAGTGAAAAAACAACATAAGAAGCATCATTAAACACTTTAAAAAGAATTTCCATAAATTTGACTTAACGACACACTTTACAGTAAGGGCACTCGACTTATAGTGAGCCCACTCAAATGTACGATTTCACATAATTACTTTCCTCCAATGGGACTCTTAGGTCACACTAAGTGCAATGTGAGAGTAGCATCCCATACTACAACTCCCACTAGCGCTCGTAATAGATTCTCAAGGATTTAAGCATGTTACAACGAGTTAACCAAAAAGTTGCGGTTAAAGTGATCTATATTCTTAACATTACTATGAACCATTTTAAGACATTAAAGTAAATTTAAAATCATTACATTGAACTAGAGACTCCAACAATGGTGAACTTCCAAAGTATTGAAAATGAGGAAGTGAACCCATTTTTGCAGCAGTTTCCCTACCTAAGGATAATCCTAAGAATCCCTAAGGCAAGACATGAAGAAAACATCTAAACACTTCCTTGATTGAACACCCAAGCGATCCTCAAGACTACCGTATTTGACTTACTCACCTCGGGAGAATAAGTAACCACTCAAAGATAAGACATTAAAAGGACACCTAACAAAACACCAAAGACTTCCCTTTCGGGTTGCCTACTTAGTTAAATGAGTAGGATAATGTCCCATACCACCACCTACCCTAAGTAGTACACTCTTTTAGAAGGTTTGGCACCAAGTCTTCCCTTTCGGAAGGTCCTACTAAGTGCAACGGATAGGTAGCGTTCCATACCACCACCTACCCAAAGTAACACATTCCTTTAGAAGACTTAGTTCAATCAATTCACATAGGTATCACATTAATTAGAAGACTTTTTATTTCATTACTTTTACGGTGGGTTAGCTTAACCGACAATGACCATGAGAGCTAGGCATGGAATCCCGATATTGACCCCTACCAAATGAGGGATCCTCACTTGCCTAGAGTAAGGTCATACTTCTTAGCCTTTACATCGATTTACCAATATCAACACCTATGCGGGCACATAGTTAATGGATAGGGAGATTGATACTAAGTAACTCATTCTCTACTAACGAGGTGTACTCATCTCAAGTGGTACAATGGAATACAACAACCCAACTCGCAAAGTGTAACCACCTCTTCTTCATATCCTCTTGGTGCTTTGCATAAATACTCAGAGATTCTTAACATTATAAACTTTAGGTTAAGGGTAAATAGTGTACACCACATCTCAGCTCACGAAGGGTAATCGTCCTCCGAACTATCTTGAAAACCACTTAGGATGTGATGAGGTTGCTACTAGACATTTCACGTCAACTAACGAAGAGTGTCCACCCCAACACTCCTCTTTTTAGTCAACATAGATTCATACATTCATTTAAGTTTGTGTTTGTACATGTGAGCACACCTTACATATAAGCATCATTTCATATACGTTACATCTAAACATGCTTTAGACTTTCATCGGTAAATTCACACACTTATCATATATATTCTTCAATTAGACAAAAACCCAGGTCAAACATACAATTCATTCTTCAAAACCGCAATAGAAGACTCGTTTCCGACTTATATTCATTCTACATATTATACCTTCAAGATCATATTATCAATACATACTAAACATAAATAATTCATCAAATAAACAACTCCACCAAGAAGATGGACCATACCACTCAAGAATCAATTTATAATAAGAAAAAATACAGTATAAGCAACTTTTCAAATTAACAAGCCATAACAACCAATAAGCATTTTATCATCAATTCATTATCCCTTTTGGCAGAAGGTAAACCAACCTTACATTATTAGAAAAAAAAAGTTTATTCTACGTATAAACATGCTCATTTGACCCCTTTCTTAAACCATAATTTGAAAGGAAACTTTAAAATGATTTCATTAAGGTCATAGCATTAGAATAATCACATCATTAAATAATCTTTAGAAACATTTTCATGAAAGACCCATGTTTGGGTTGAAGATAGTAGAAACTAGGGTTTAAAACCCCTTTTTCAAATTTATTGGAAATATCTCCTTTAATGAAAGAGTATTCAAGGAGAGGTACCATACCTAAAATACAAGTAAACCCAAGAATTTTGGTGAAGAAACACGTCCAACCAGCCGTTCATGTCCCTCCTTGACCTCCAGCTTCAAAGGAGCTTGAGAGAGTTTGTTTGTTTTTTTTAAGAGAGTCAAATTGGAAAATAGGGTTCTTATGTAGGTCTAGGTCGTAAAACATAACCTAATATAACTTTAAAACCCTTAAAATATAATCCTAGGGTCCCAACAGACTTGGGGAGAATTTCCAAAAATACACTTAGACTTTACGATTTATGTTACAGCTTCGGGACTGCCCTATCGACAGACAAACCGATGGTTCGTGTTCCCATCCACGGACCATAGGAAAGGTATCATCATTTTGTAGTACAGCCTACCAAACTTTAGGCTTGAAGCCTACACCGACGGAAAGAACCGATGGACCGCTAGACAGTCGATGGTCCATAGGTTAGGTTAGGTTTTGTTGGGACATAGACACACATGAGGCCTGGACTTTCTGCCTTTGAAAATGTCATCAATGGTCCATGGTCGATGACCTGTAGGTGGACCTACGGATCATCCCTTGGTCCGTCATTTGGCCACTGCCCTACCCGAACATTAAAACCCTAAACATGGTCATCTAGGTCTTAGGAACATCTAAAAAAATTTCAAGCACAACAAACTTGTAAAACTTATCCAAAAACAATAAGACACATAAGAACATTCTACATTACACCTTCTGAATGTCATTGATGTTTTTGGTCGATTGTCCTCCAAACTTCACACTCATATTAGGATACCAAATTAACTCACTTTAACAAAAAATTCACTCAAGAAACACTTACGAAACTCTAGTTCACCTTAATTCATTATAGGCTTTACATTCTCGACTACTTGGGAAAACATTCATCCTCGAATTACACTTAAACATGAAGAACAACAAGACTTAGTTAGACTAACATAACATTAGACAATAATGATAAAAACATCAAAATCAAAGCATCAACTAACAAAGAGAATCATTTCACACTTCTACACACTTAGCAACATAGGAAACTTTACCAAACGTCACAAGTTCCAAAACTCATTCTTAACCTTCTTTTATGGAGGAACTACTTTCTCCAACATTAAATATGCTCACAATAAACCATTTAGCACACATTGAAACTTCAATTCAAGATAAAACAAATTTTCTCAAAAATCAAAAAATTTATAGTGAGCATCACTATAGCCACTGTCCTAACATGCAATTTTTTTCAATAATTCATTCTTTGAGCAATTCATAAGATAAAAACAACAAACATAAAGGGTTAAGACTTACCAAAATCATCAAATCCGTATTAGTTATTGTTTCTAGCTCCCATCCCATAAGAAGGGTTCTTCTTTGGAGCATTAGGATCTAGGGAAGATTGATTGACAACCTTTCCCCTTGCTTTCTGATTAGGGTAGTCCCTCATCTTGTGGATTTTGCTACCACAACTAAAACAACCATACATCCCGGCAACAAACTTACCCGAATGTTGCTTTCAACAAGTAGGAAACCTAGCCCTTTCAAAAGTATGACCACCACCTTGAGAATGTTAGTTTTGAGACCTATACTTGTTTCACATGGAAAAATATTTGTGATAGAAACTCTTCCTAGGCTTTTGGTTACTAGACTCATCCAACCAAGGTCTTTTACCCTCTTGCCTTATCTCTCTAATTTTTTACTCTTCAATTTGTTGTGCATAAATAATGAGTCTAGAGTTATTCATATCATTAAGAAGCATTTTCGTACACACTCTTTTCCACCAAGACAGACAGTCCCATCACAAATTTGTTCATCCTAGCTCTACGATTGACTACCATAGTCGGTGATACATAAAGAGTTGGGTAAATTTGAGAGAGTACTCTTTCATACTCATGCCCCCTTGACGAAGGTTCATGAATTCAACCATCTATGTTTCCATCCACTCTAATGGAAAGAACCTATCTTTGAAGGCCTCGTTTAATTTCTCCCAATCAACCAAACATCTTTTAAAGTGTCTGTCACATCTCCTTTGGTCATACCACACTTGAGAAACATCCTTACGTTTGTAAGAGGCTAACTCCCCTTTCTCCCTAGGGGTCAGACCCATGGCATCCACCACTTTGAAAACCTCATCTATGAAATCTTGTGGATCGTCATCAACCTTAGTGCCATGAAAAGTTGGAGGGTTTATCCTCATAAAATCAAGAATCCTAGAAGCGGGAGTACTAGCATTTTGTTGGGGTCTATATACTTGATTAGCTTAGCCCATAAAGTGATTGTTGACGACATGATCTTGAGTCGTTATGTCCTCATTAGGGCATACCTTATCTCTGCGTTAGTCATATCCCCATCAACAAAAGGAACTTGAGGTATAAGAGGTAATTGAGTCCCTTAGGGTCCCGGAGGTACTAGAGGTTATTTAAGGGGAACCTCCACATTTTATTCATCTAGGCCCTCTATAGGAACTTGGTAAACACGGGGAGGGATTGTCTCATTAGCTACACCACCCTCCTCCCTTCTAGTTGTAATATTCCAGAAAATGTACTTGTCCTGTGAAGAGTCTATTAGGCTCTAAGAATATGTATTGAGGTACATAGTCATTCCAATGCACAATATTGAGTAATATTGGGCATGTTAGAGAATATTGGCTTAAGAGTGTTAGACAATTTTTTTGTATTAGCAAGTATCTTGACATATGATCCAATCAAAGCTTGTTTAGGTATTATACCTGCAATGAAGATCCTGAGCTAAAATAACTCTATTCTTCACATATACAAATTAGGTACGAGGCATCCAAGTCTCAAGCCTAGGTACCATAGCACATGATCATGTAGATTAAGTAGTATCCAAGGGCATAGTGAGGATCATTGAAAAAGAAGAGACCTTTCAAGAGTGCACAGTTAGGAAAGTGAACGGCAATACATGTGCAAGCATATGTGCTACCAACTGCCGAGAGACCACGCCAACCAATTTGATTAGGGTGGTTAGAGGGCAGGTACGCGTTGGGTGCAACCACGTGAGGTCGAGCTTCCTAACTAATCCTAGGCTCCAACTAACTTACCTAACTAGCTAAATAACCTAGGATAAACTAAAATGAACCAACTAGTGTGTCCAAAATCACAATAGCTTTATGATTATTTTGCTTCCATAGATTTTAGAATAAGGGTAGTGAAATTTCATTTCCCTAATAAACATATTCTAGTGTGGAAGGGGGGAAATTTTATGCCAAGGGGTAAAATTATTTCATGCTAAAGGCTTGTAAAATTATAGCTGAGGGTTGTTTATACCATGTGGTGAGGATAAATGAGGCTTTTCAAACATATTGAATTCAAGAAAAGTGAAACTAGGGTTGTTTCCAATGAAATTGTCGAATTTTAATCTCCCTAGTCCTCCCTATTCTAGTAGTATGCATAATTCTCAACATTTTAGTAAGAAAGTAAGAAATAAACAAAGAAAGAAGTAGGAAGATGAGGGTGTTCGGATAGGATGACCAAAGGGTAAGGTTAGACTAACTAATGATGTAACTCATTCTTAGTCATAATACAGAAAGATCCCAATGGAAATCTTGAAAGAATATCCAAAGTCAACCTAGCATGTTCAAAGTTAACGTGAGATCAAAGAAGAAGAAATGTAAGTTCAAAGTGAATTATGTAAACAACGCATGAGAATTTCAAATCATCTGTGTTTGATAAGAATGAAGTTTTAACAGTTATTTTATGCCAATATTGGAGTACGAATATATGCCCCAAGAACTATATATTATGCAAATAATCAAAGAATGGGAATATCCAATAAAAGATTGTCTTATAAAGACTTCATTCCCAATTTAACAAGAAAAAAAATAAATTAACCAGTTTACTAAATTGGTGCATGTTTTGGTAAAGATAGTACCAACTAGAGTTTAAGAAGATGTTTTCATACTCTATTCTTGCAATTATGTTAAACTTATATGCATATATTTTCTTGAGATTTTTTTTTGTTTTCTTGTTATCTTGAGAAGATTGATAGCATGGTAACTCTTTAATGCATTTTGACCTTATGATAAGGATGAGAAGGAAATTCCTCACTATGTGTTACGAATATATACTCTTATATGTTGGTGCATCATGAATTGAGTGCTAAGTGCAATGATATGTTATGTGCTTGTTGTGCTTCTAGTATTGAGTTTTTTCCTACCGTTCAAAAGAATTTAGTGTCATTCGAGGACGAATGTTCCTAAGGGGGGATAATGTCACATTCCAATAAATGTATTTGTCTAGTTAAGAGTCTATTAGGTTCTAAGAATATGTATTGAGGTTCATAGGCATATATTGGGCATGTTACATAATATTGGCTTAACTGTGTCAGCCAAATTTTATGTATTAACAAGTATCTTAACATACGCTCTAATAAAAAATTGTTTAGGAATTTTACCTGCAATGAATACCCTAAGCAAAAATAACTATATTCTTCACATATACACATTAGGTACGGGCATCCAAGTGTCAATCCTAGCTACCATAGCACATGATCATTTAGAAAAGATCATGTAGATTAAGCAGTGTCCAAGGACAGAGTGGGGATCCTTGGACAAGAAGTGAACTTTCTAGAGTGCACGGTTAGGGAAGTGCACGAAAACACATGTGCAAGCACATGTACTACCAACAGCCGAGAGACTATGCCAATTGATTCTCTTAGGGTGGTAAGGGGGCAGGCACGCCTTGTGTCCAACCACGTGTGGTCGAGCTTCCTAATAAATCTGAGGCTCTATCTAACTTACCTAAATAGATAACAAACCTAGTATTAACTAAAATGAACCAACTAGTGTGCCGGAAATCCTAAGACCTAACCTGGTGACACTAGCCAATTATCTAACTAAAGAAACATCTTAGTACCAAACCTAGGATGATCCAAAGGGGTTGGTCATGATCCTAACTACTTAGGGGTACTTTAGTAATTATCCCTGATCCCTTAATTAATTAAATTCGAAACTTAATTAATTAATTTAAATGGTCAAACCCGAGACCTTAAGTAAAATTTAAGAATTTGGCTAAGTCAAATGTTCTCTTGTTTTTTGTCAATTTAGAAGGGGCATTTTGGCAATTTAAGTTAACGGTCTATTGGGTAATTCATGGGACGACTATATATTGATATTAGGTATGTTTTAGACCAATCTTACATATCTCAAATTAGATCAAACGAAATTTCTCCGTACAACACTCTCTTTTCAAAACTCCATTGGAGAACAAGGAAAGCTTAAGGGAGAAGACAAAGGCTTCAAAGTTTCCAAACTCCTTTGAAATAATAGGGTTTTACTATACAATACAGATTTTCTTCCTAACACTAGATTTATGATTTTCAATGAAAAAGAAAAGTTTTCTCTATTCAATTTCGCACGAATTGTTGTGTAATTTATTGATTATGTTTAAATGTTGTGTGATACATGATCTTTATCTAAGTGATGGTTTTGAATGGGTTGCTTATGGTATTTGATAATGTGTAAACGTTAGGATTTGAATTAAGACTTGAATGAACCCTTGAATGACCTGTTTACTCTGTCATACGCTATGCATTGATATTGTACATGACTTGATGAGTTGTTCTATATTATGCCATTGATTATTTCACGATGTATGAATATGAATATGGCATGATGAGTAAGATTCTTGGAATCAATAGGTAAGTCTTCTAAGTGTGATTACTCTCAATGTTTATGTTAGCCTATAATTGTGATTCTATCATTACATAAGGAATGTATGATATTACTATGTAAACATGCTAGTAAGTGAATATGTAAATTGGGAGATCATTACAAGAATACGAATATGCAAGTTTATGATATCCCTTGTATGCTTTATCCAAGTTATTATGTTATATTTCTGACATATGAAAGGTTACAATGAAAGTACATTCTCATCTAATCTAAGAGAGAACATGATCATGTTATACAGAGTTAACCTCATATGACCTATGTTATGTTTATGATAAAAGAAAACATAAAAGCTTTTTTCAAGTAAGGGACTTAAGCTAAGCACCTCATTAGATTGAGGCTTCCATGGATCTATGAGTCTGTAATACATCTACTAGTTCTTGAACTATGTTGCCACCATCGAATACTAGGTAGTTGATCAACCTAGAAATATCTTACATGTAAGGTTCTAGTTTGGCCGGTAGACCACCTCTTTTCGGTGTTATCATGTTTAGCTAACATGGTCGATGTCGGTTAATTAATTTGTTCCCTCATGAACAAGATACTACAAGATGTGTCTTGTGAGACTTTAAGAACCTAAACTATTTTCCAAAACCTTATGCTCGAATACCAAGTATGTCACGACCCGAAAGTATCCCTTAGAATCTAGGGACAACTCCCGGATTGTGGAAAAGCCGTACTTGACCCTTTGGTGTCTCATACAAGCCCTTTAACTATTGTTCATTACATAAGACATGAAAAGTAGTACGAAATTTAAAGCTTTTCACGATAATAAAATAAAAAAAAGTCTTTCATAGATACAAGGAAATATCATCGTCACAAGAGAACATAAAAACACAACTTAGAATCCTAGGAACACAACCCTTATAATAAGGAGAAAAATACAAAATAATTCTTAATATTCTATTTAAGAAACATAAACTATGTACTCCAATATATGAGGACATACCAATTCTTGAGAGATAGAATTCCCAAGCTTCAACTTCGATCCTCCAAAAGCTTACATCCTATACGTATTAGATATATAAAAGTATGGGGTAAGTACAAACAATTTACTATGAATGGCATATGAATAACATATACTAAAGGGACATTTTAGTGAACTACGATTTTAAAGACACAGCCCTTTAAAACAAGGAGTAAAATACAAAGTAAGTATTGATAATGAAACTAAAAAAAGCATAAACGATATCCTTGAATAAATGAGGACATACAAATTCTTGAGAGATAGAATTTGCAAGCTTCAACTTGGATCCTCCAAAAGCTTCCAACTTATACTTACAAGGTATGTAAAAGTATGGGGTTAGTACAAACAATGTACTAAGTATGGCATATGCAAAATATTTAAGAAAGGGACAATTTAGTGAAATAAGGTTTTATGAAAATTTAATGAAACATTCATCAACTTAGGTACAAAACAACATAAAAAGAATCATTAAACACTTAAAAAAGAATTTCCATAATTTTCACTCAAAAAACACTCTACAGTAAGGGCACTCGACTTTACAATGAACCCACTCAAATATACAATTTCACATATGTACTCTCCTCCAATGGGACTCTTAGGTCACACTAAGTGCAACGTGAGAGTAGCATCCCATACTACCACTCCCACTAGTTCTCCTAATGGATTCCCAAGGATTTGATCACGTTAACACTAGTTAATTAAAAACTTATGCTTACAGAGAGCTACATACTTAACATTACAATGAACCATTTTATGAGATTATTGTAAGTTTAAAAGCTTTGCATTGAACTTTAGGAGGTTAATAATATGTATGTATATGATGATAAATGCAATTGATCATATATGATGATTATGATGCTTATGATCATTTAAATGGTCTTCATTGATAAAGTATGAACCTTTGTGTACTTGGAATCTATGTTATGTGAAGTGGGTTACTATTTATGGTTCTTATTGGGTTACTTCATTGAGTAATGTTATGGGCCTATGTGATGAACTCTTATTCATACTTGTGATGTTAGTACTTTGTGATAGAGTTATATGAGATTATTGGTTAAAGTATGTTGATATGCATTTAGTTTGCATTTACTTGTTGAACATGTCAAAATAATTGGTATGATTTTTTTGATTTTGAATAAAATTTTAAAGAGGTAATATTGCATGATTTAACTAATGTCCATTTTTGGCATGCTTTGTTATTATATGTGAATATGGTCTCACACTTAGTCCATGTGGCATACTAACCCCTTTTTCTCCCTTTTTCACAAACATTTTAGGTTTTGGTTGTTAAGGGTTCGTTCGAGGTGGCTTGAAGGAGGCTTGGGTATTTTCTACCATCCATGTATGAACGTCCTCATTTCTAAAGGGTAATGCCAGTATCTTGCTATGTATTTGATTAATTCTTAAGACACTTATATTAACTTTATCTCTAATTTGAGTACAATTTGTATAAGCCCATATGTGGCTTCTAGGTATTGATGTAGGGCTATGACCAAATTGATATGATCGTTTTAGATGGTTATGAGATGCGACGACTTTGAGACTTTACTTTATGTTATATATATGTATGTGCAATAACAGTAGAATACTATGTAGTCTTGTTATGCGAAGGATCTATGTATACTCGATATACTATATGAATGTGTATGTAGAGGTCTATGTAAACATCAATGTATAATCAATAAAAGTTTTAAATTCTTCCATACTTTTTGAAACATGAATGCAATGATGAAAACTAAGGGGCTAGTCTTAGTCCTCAAAGAGGACGACTACACCAATTATGTTTCGGGAGTAAACCTGGATGTGGAAAATTTTGTATCAGAGCATGAGGTTTAATATCGTTGATGTTGATGTGTATTTCAACCACGTCTACGTAACTTCATATTCATAATTGTGAAGTGTGCCACACTTATGTATAGGAATCTATATGATGTTATGAATCTCTCTTTTCATGGAAATCAAATATCGTGCCTATAGAGTAAGTATCATATTCTTTTACCTAAACCTTCTATTTTAGTTATAGTCAATGAATACTCAGAGGAATACAGTTTGAAGACTTGAGGAAGAGGTTACTAATGCGGGAACTTGTCCCTATGGTAATCAAGATTCTCTTCTTGAAGAAGGAGGTAATGTTAAACAAGATTCGACATCTAAAAGGGTTGTCTTTATTACATAGTAAGAGTCCAAGATTTGGAATCCTAAATTCCTTCCATTGACTCGGTCCCCATAGTAAGTGAATTTCTTGAGGTCTTTCATAATAACCTTCCTAGTATTCCTCCTAAACGGGAAATTGATTTTCGTATCGATTTGCTACCGGAAACAAACTCCATTTGAATTCCTCCTTCTCGGACGGCTCCAGCCAATTTGAAGGAGTTGAAGGCACAACCCAAGGATTTACGATACAAGTATGTCTCCATGGGGTGCTCGTGTTTTGTTTGTGAAGAAGAAAGATGGGTCCTTAAGAATGTGTATTGACTACCGCCAACTCAACACTTTCACTATTCAGAATAAGTATCCTCTCATTCAGATTGACGATTTTTTTTATCAACACCAAAGGTCGAGCTACTTTTCAAAATTGTCTTTTGGTCGGGTTATCACCAATTAAGAGTGAGAGGTGGGAACATATAAAAGATGACATTTTGGACTAGGTATGGACACTATGAGTTCTTTGTAATGTTTGTTGGTCTCACTAATGCTTCGCTAGCATTTATGGACCTCATAAATAGGGTGTTTCAAAATTACGTAGATTCATTTGTCATTGTCTTCATTGGTGATATCTTGGCATCTTTGAAAAATGAGGGTGATCACATAGGTAATTTGGGGGTGGTATTGCAAACCTTTAAAAAACACCAGTTGTTTGCCAAGTATAGAAAATGTGAGTTTTGGTTGAGGTCAGTAACATTTCTTGGTCACATCATCTCTAGTGAAATAGTTGAAGTAGATCTAAGTAAACGGAGGCGGTGAGAATTTTTCCTAAACCATTGACTCCACCCAACATTAGGAGTTTCTTGGGTCTAGCGGGTTACTATTGGAGGTTTGTGGATGGTTTTGTGTCCATAGAATCTCCTTTAACTACGTTGACCCAAAAGAGTAAAAAGTTTCAGTGGTCGTAGGCATGTGAAAAGATCTTTCAAATCATGAAAGATAGGCTTACTTGCGCTTCAGTGTTGACTTTACTGGAGGGAACAAATGGTTTTGTTATTGTTATGCATCCTGTGTGGTTTTTGGGTGTGTGCTTATGCAAAATGGCAAAGTTATTGCCTATGCTTCTAGGCAACTTAAGGTTCATGAGAGAAACTATCCAACTCACGACCTCGATTTAGGGGCCATGGTGTTTGCCTTTTAAATATGGAGGCATTATTTGTATGGTGTTCATGTCGATGTCTTCACAGACCGTAAGAGTCTCCAATATGTGTTTACCCAAATGTATTTAAATCTCTATCAATGCAGGTGGTTAAAATTGTTGAAAGATTACGACATTAGTGCCCTCTATGACCTCGACAAGACCAATGTGGTTGTGGATGCCGTAAGTTGTACGACAATGGGTAGTGTGTCTCACATAGATGAAGACCCAAAAGACCTAGTAAAAGATGTTCATAGGTTGGCTAGGTTGGGTGTGAGGTTGGAAGACTCTACGAATGGTCGTGTGTTGGTTTGACATAACTCCAAGTCATCTTTGGTGGTTGAGGTGATGTCTAAACAACACCTTGATTTACCATTTATGTAATTGCAAGAGTCGGTTCTCGGAAAGCTAAATGAATCATTCTCCTTAGGGGGGATGGTTTTTTGAGGTACCAAGGGAAATTGTGTGTTCCTGAGGTAGATGTGTTGAGGAACTACATCCTTGAGGAAGACCATGGGTCCCACTACTCCTTTCATCCAGGTGTCACAATGATGTACCATGACCTTAAGGAAACTTATTGGTGGGAAGGTTTGAATAAAGACATAACAGAGTTTGTTGCTATGTGTCTTAATTTCCAACAAGTGAAGGCGAAATATCTAAAGTCGGGTAGATTACTACAAGAAATAAAAATTCCTACTTGGGAGTGGGAAGACATCAATATGTATTTCATTGTAGGTTTGCCTAAGAGTAAAAACCAATATTACACAATATGGGTGGTGGCTGATAGATTGACCAGGTCCGCCTATTTTATTCTCGTCAAGTCTACTTATTCGGCCGAAGATTATGCTAAGATCATCATAAATGAGATTTTGTGTCGCCATGGCATTCTGTTATCAATCATGTCGAATAGGGGTGCAGAATTCACATCTAGCTTTTGGAGGGCATTTCAAGAAAGGTTGGGTACAAAGGTGAAGTTGAGTACCAATTTTCATCCCCAAAATGGATGGTCAAGCGGAACGTAAAAATCAAACCCTTGATGATATTCTTAGATATTGTGTCATCAATTTCAAGGGAAGTTGGGATAACCACTTGCCTTTGGTTGACTTTTCTTATGATAATAACAATCATTAATCCATATCCATTGCTCCCTATGGAGTCTTGTATGGTAGGAGGTGTAGGTCACCTTGGGTGGTTTGAAGTCGGTGAAGGTTCGATTCTTGGTCCCTATTTTATTTATAATACTTTTTAAAAAGTTCATATTATAATAAATCGCTTGCAAATGGCCTATAGTCAGAAAAAGTGTAATACCGATCATTGGATGAGGGATCTTGATTTTGAAAAAGATGATAAGGTGTATTTGAAAATTTCAGCTATGAAGGGTTTTTTTTAGATTTGACAAAAAAGGGAAGTTAAGTCCTCGTTATGTGGGTGCCTATGAAATCTTTCAAAGGGTTTGCACGGTTGCCTATGAGTTGAGGTTGCCTAGTGAATTGGCTTTGGTTCATCCATTTTTCCATGTTTCTATAATAAAGAAGTGTGTCGGTGATCCCGAGTCCATTATTCCTATTGAAGATATTGGTATCAAGGATAAACTCTCTTATTAGGAGGTTCCGATTAAAATTCTTGATAGGCAAACGAAAAGGTTGAGGTTGCAGAATGGGAGGTCGAGGCCGACATGAATTACCTTACCCTCATTTGTATGATTATTAATGTTAGTCATTCCTTTTAATAGTAAAAATATGACTAGATATTGAAGTTTCATGAATTTTGGTGAATTTGTGAAAATTGTGCTTTTTTGAGTTGCACTATAGTGAATTAGAGTGAACTAGTGCAGAAAAACATGAATTTTTTCTTTCGAGTGTGTTATGTAGTTTGTCATAGTGAGTGCTTTTGTTGTGGCATATTGATAAGTTCAACTTTGTCCTAATTAACGAAGTGTTTTGAGCCTTATGTGTGCTGTGATTGAAACTTTGAATTTCCTTGATTGAAATTATATGATTTATATTTTCTTGTATTGATATTGATTTAGTTGCTAGTCTTGAGTCTATTACTTCATACAAAAGAGTTTTAGTGTCATTCGGGGATGAATGTTCCTAAGGAGGGATAATGTAACACTTTGAAAATTCAAGACGTATCGTAAAGGATAATACAATAATTTAGTACTATAACAATACATGTAATTTGGGATGTTTATAAACCAAAACGTCTAAGAACGTCCATGACGTTTATAGATTTTTTTCAAGGATGCACTAGTGTGCCTTAGCCTATTTGACTAGCTTTTAGGAGTCGAAAATTCATTAAAAGTGGTGAAATGGTAGATAATAGGTGTTTAAGTTAATTCATGGTCGAAACGTCCGAGTACGACTCCCCAAGGACCAAACATGGGCCTTCGAAGAGGACCCTTGCACGTTGGTGTCAACACTGCCTGGGTAGTGTTGCAAACCACGAAAGCCAAGGAATGGCTCGTGTGTGGATCGATCGGGAATCCATGCCATCCGTCGTCCTAAGTTTGGCCAAAATTATAAATCCCTCACCTTCACAAGTCTCTAACGAAGAAGTCAGTTGTGCAGAATGGAGGGGGGACCGATAGTCGACTCACCGACAGCCCGTTGACGGGGTTCCGTCTGTGAGGGTCCTTTTTGCTGCATAATTTCAGTTAAGTCTAGAATTAAGTGGTTTATGGTTTATTTAGGAATTAAAGGAATATTACTTAACTAATTAAACTTCCCAAATGAAGACCCTAATCCTCATTAGTGTAAACACAACTCACAAAATCAACTATCTTCCATCTCTTTATTGGAAAACACCAATGAAGACTAAGATAAGGAAGAGCTTTGGGGTATGGAAAGGGACTATTTGATGGCTATATCTATGTAAAAACGTTGAGGTATGGATATATTCACCTCTGATACCTCTTTCCTCAAAGGGTTCATCCAAAGTATTTCCAAAACATAAGTTTTAAAGTGGGTTTCATCTAATCTCAAAATTGAAGTCATTAATTGAATTGTTGATCATTTATTTATTTTATATTGGATATATGAACTTGTATTTTAACTTATTTATGATAATTGTTGATGGTTTGGTCTAAAATTGAAGAATATGATCCTCAACCCCTAACCCTATGTTGGCCTATATTGTATTATGATCATTCAAGTTACTTAGTTATTGATTAGATTACTATCCTATGGTGTTATTTTGAATAAATTGATATTAATTGTAGGTCTATTATGCTAGTTCTTGAGATGTGATTTAGATTATGGAGTATATTGTAAAATTGACCTAAATTTTTGTCTTAAACTACGATCTAGTGTTGGATTGAGATATGGTGATGCAATTGGCCTTGTTATCTTATTGGTTATCATTGTTTGATGATGTTACTTCCCTAATTGGGTTGAGTTATGGGATGATGGTAAGACCTTGTTCAAGAATTGTTAAGGAGACTTGGTAGGTCTTATGATCATTATACTTTACTTCAATTTATGGTGAATTGTGATTGAGCCATGATGTTGTATTGGAGTGTGCCTTGATTAGGTTTGATAGGGTAGTATCATGTTGAATTGGAACGTCTTGTCTATGGTTGTAAGGTTTATTAAGGATAAAGGTTATGATGGTGTAGATAATTACCAATGTACTTAATTATGAATGAACATGTAAATGTCTTGACCTTAATTCTATGGATTGTAAGGAGAGGACTATATTTATGAAATGCATATTGAGCTAGATAATGATAATTATACAAGGGCTAGACCCTATGACCTAAACTAAGTGGTGATTGATAAATAAAGAAATTTTCAAGAAGGGACTTGGCTTAGCACCGAGTGATCTTGTGTGTGAGGGGGTGACACTTTCCCACATAGGAAAGCTAGGTTTCATTATGGTCCTCATGGGGTGAATAGCCTCATGACCCAAATTGGGTGTAGACTAATGTTTCAAAGACGGCCGAAGTTCCTTAGCTATGTTGCCACCATAGGAATACTAGTTAGTGAATCCACGTAGATGCTACGTTTCATGATAGGTTCTATCTTGGCAGGTACACCACCTTCCATCAGTGTAAGGTTTTACAACACTGGATTCCACACTTAGCTCATATGGATTATGTCGGTTAAGGAGAATGTTCCCTAAACTAAAATGAAGTAATGATGTATAAACTAACTAAAGTGACTTGAGAGGTTTGACTTAGCTTAGGTAGGGGTATGGGACTCTACCAATGCCTTGCACTAGTTTGCCTTGATAGGAGCTTTAGGAGGTTAATATTATGCATTTATATGATAATAAATGCAAATGATCTTCGATGATGACTATGATGCTTATGAACATGCAATCAGTCTTTATTGCTAATGTATGAACCTTTGTGTACTTGGAAGCTATGTAATGTGAAGTGGGTTACTATTTATGGTTCTTATTGGATTACTTGATTGAGTAAGGTTATTAGGCTTTGCTTGATCATTGCACTTGTTGACTTTATTAGGATTTATGATTAGTTCTCTTGTTTTGCTACTTTCATGATGAATTCTTATTCATACTTGTGATATTATTACTTGTTGATAGAGTTATAAGAGATTATGGGTTCAAGTATGGTGATATGCAGATAGTTTGCATTGAATTGTTTAACATGTTTAAACGATTGGTATGGTTTGTTTTGAGTGTTCATAAACTTTTAAAGAGGTAAGATGGAATGATTTAAGTAAATATCCCTTTTTTAGCATGTTTGTTGTTATATGTGCATATGATCTCATAAATAGTAAATGTGGCGTACTAACCATATTTTTTCCCTTTTTCCCAAACATTTTAGGTTCTGGTCATTAAGGGTTCGTTCGAGTCGACTTGAAGGATGCTTGGATATTTTCTACCATCCAAGTGGGTAGGTCCTCATTTCCCGAGGGCGATGCCAATATCTAGCTACAGATTTTATTAGTTCTTAAGACATTTGTATCTACACTCTCTTTCATTTGAGTACATTTTGTATAATCCTATATGTGGCTTCTTGGTGATAATGTAGGGCTATCCCAATTGATATCATCATTTTAGATGGTTATGTGATTAGACGAGTTTGAGACTCTATTTTGTATTATAAATATATGTATGTGCAATAAAAGTATAAGACTATTTAATCTCTATATACGAAGGGTCTATGTATACTCGATATAACTATATGTATGTGTATGTAGAGGTCTATGTAAACCTCAATGTATAATCATTAAAAGCTTGAAATTATTCCATTTTTTTTCTCTTGAATGCAATGATGAAAACTAAGGGGATAGTCTTAGTACACATAGAGGACGACATCAGTTACGTCTGGGGGTAACCCCTGATGTGGCAAGTGATATGCTTCCCTATTTCACTTTATTTAATGTTAATTATACTTCAATTATGTTGTGTTGGTATGTTCCACTTATGGTGGCGGTGTAATGTGAATTGATGTGGCCTTTTCGGCGTTATTTTTACTATTATGATGATTATGTCCTAGTCGGCACTACTTGAAGTATTTTGTTTATTTGTGTAGTTTATTATTTAAGTATGATCATCTCTACCTATATCTAAAGTAATAAAAAAAGTATATGATCTTTTATTGATGATATCTAGATAATAATGTTAGACTAATGATTATCAATTGTATGTAGTCTTAGAGTTGAATGCATGACTGGTCCTGCTTGGCTATATGAGTCTTTAATGTTTATATTGATAATGATAGAGTAGTGGATAGGATGGCTTATATATTATAATGTTCGTCCTTATGTGCTTTTAGAACGACATGTAAAATGTGCTACACTGAAATAATGTTATGGCTTGTCTAGGTTGACTTAAATGCCTTACTTGATGCATGCATGAATATAAATATGTGATATCTTGACTTTAGGAAGCTAAAGTGTCTTAGTCTTGAATGTATAAATTATAGGTGAGACCGTGAATGATGATAAGAGGGTCTTTTTTGTGAAACCTTGAACCTATTGTTAAGGTTATCAAACATGAAGTCAAGATCCGTAATGGTATACTTAATGTAATGAATGATGGACTTAAGGTTGATTGGCTGGAACGTTATCATATCAAACCTTAGGAATGATGAGATTCTTTTAGCCATTATAAGGCATCCCCTAAAGGACCTCAATGGTAGGATAAATGTAATTGGTTTATGAAGTTGATATGGAACCACTTTATAGGAACCTTAATGTAAATTAATAAATGAGAACGACGGGTTAGAACGAGTGAGTATGGCAAGGGAAATAGTTCTTGTTAATGTATGAGGATAGAATACAAAGTAATCCATTCATATTCCTTAACCATGTGACTACTTGGCAAGTAGAACAACCTCATTGAAGTAGGATAGAACTCCAGATTCCATGTTTTGCTACCATGGTATATGTCAGTGTTGTCCATACTCATCATACGGGAATACGTATTTAGCATTAGAGAAGTTCTATGAAGTTTATATAGTGAATTTGGACGCTATCTAGATATTGCACAATACGCTTTGAATGTGTTAATTGGAGTCCTAGGTATTCTTCAAGACCATTACTTGAATTTCGTTCATTTGGTAAATGTTTCTTAATGAACTATTTAACTAATGAATTGTTTTAGAAATTATGTATATGAATGAGTACCTAATCTAAAGTGAGTTAAGAATTCCTTAGATAAAGTGTCAAGAGGGCATATGAGATGATCTCTTCAAGTCTTATCCGTGGAAGTCTTGAGAATGACTCTTGTTATGGAAGTTGGTTGTTACGTTTGACATGACCTAAAATTAGGATGTCTTAACGATTATTTAGGTAACTTTTAAAAGGGTGTATGGGTGTTCTCTTGTAGGAGTACCTAAGTAAGTCTTTTTATATCCTTGGTAGGGGAGATATTTATATTATGTATATTTTGTATGTTGGTGTATTGTAAGGGTGTATGTGTCTTATTATGAGTATCCTTGAGGATCGTTTAGGCACACGTATAAAGGGTGTATGGGCGGTCTTTCTTTCTATGAATTAAGTAAATCTTAGGAAAGATTTAGTAAGAAGACTACATGCTAGAAGGTGTTTTTGGTGAAGGACTAAGCACTTCACTTTGACAGAGAAGGGACTTCACTGTACATTGATTTGAATTACTGTTAAGTAGCTCCTAAAATTATGATATTTTGTTTACATGATTTCTTATATGTTTCTAAGTTGATAGATGTTATTCATATGAATATTTTATTATATTTAAATTAAAAGATGCATATTTCAAATTAATGTCTGTTTTCTTTATTTTTATGCATAATGCCATGCTTCGTACATGTAGTTGTACTAATCCATGCTTTTATCTATCTCTATATTTGTTGGTAGGTGAGGAGCATTTGGGAAGCAAGACTTGGACCGTAGCATCGTTCAAGAGAAATTGAAGTATGTCCTCAATCGACTCGAGGCCATATATAGATGTCTTTTATGTTTCTAATTAAAGTATTATAATAGACTTAGTAGTACTGTATTTTCAAATTCGTATGGGACGTGTCCCAAGTACTCGTGTGTCTAAGTTTGATGATATTAAGACTTAGTATTTCCTATTACTTTTATATGAATGTGTTTTAAAGACCATAATATGTTTTATGAAATGTTTTAATTCTGCATTACTTTTGTAACATTTTGGAAAATTTACATGTCTAGTGAAGAGCCCAATGGGTCTTTAAGAATGTGTATTGGGGGTATATAGGCATCCCAATGCCCAATATTGAGAAATATTGGGTGTAGTGTAGAAAATAGGCTAAGGGGTATTAGAAAATTTCTATATAATAACCAAATAAGAAAAATATTGGCATATTAGAAAGTATTGGCATAAAGGGTTTTAGAAAATATTCTAACATTAATGAGCTTGTTTAAGAAATGAACCTGAAATGAATACCCTAAGCTAAAAATATTTATTCATAAATTAGCACTTTAGATACGAGGCATCCAACTGTCAAGCCTAGATACCATTCAACATGACCATTTAAAAGGATCATGTAGATTAAACATTGCGAAGGACATAGTGAGCATCCTTGGGAAAATAAGTAAATATTCCCAAATGAACAATAAATAATAGTTATTTAGGAAAGTTCAACAAACCCATGTGTAAGCACATTTGTGAGAAATGTGAAGAAGCAACTAAAGGAGGGGACCACCCTAACCGAATTCGGTTAGGGTAGTTAGGGGGAAAACGTGCACAAGGGACAACTCTATGTGGGGCCTAAACTCCCTACAAATTATAGACTCTAAACTACTTCCCTAAATAACAAAATAACCTAGTACTAACCGAATTTGACCTATTAGTGCATCTGATAACCTAGGAGCAACAATTGGTTGACACTAACCTAGTACTAGTTAAAGAGACAACCTACTACCAAACCTAGGATGATCACAAAGGTTACTTATGGTCCTAAAAACTTAGGGTTACTTAGTAATTCTCCTAGGTTACCTAATTAATTAATTTGGAAAATTAAATAATTAATTTAAAAGGGCTAAAACCAAAAATAAAAAGGAAATATTTAGATTTCGGTTAAGACAAGAAAGGGACAACCTAGTACCTAATCTAGGATGGTCCAAACAGTTAGTTAACATCTTAACGACTTAAGGTTACTTTAGTAACTACACAAGGATACTTAATTAATTAATTTGGCAACTTAGGTTAATTAATTTAAAGGGGCAAAACTGAAATTACAAAAAAATATCTAGATATCTATTAAAACAAGAAAAAGACAACCTAGTACCTAACGAAGGATGGTTCAAAAGATTATCTATGGTTATAACGACATAAGGGTACTTAATTAATTACAATGGGTCACCTAATTAATTAAATTAACCATTTAGTAATTAAATTAAATGGTTCAAACCGAAATTCATACACTAACCTAGTACAACTCAAGAAACATCCTAGTAATTAACCTAGGATGGTCCAAAAGGGTTAATTTTTTTTCTGATGATTTAGGGTCCCTTCAATAATTACCATAGGTACCTTAATTAAATAAATTATCCATTTAATTAATAATTTAAAGGGGAAAAACTAAATTCTTAGGAAAAATTTCATATTTGACCAAGTATTGTATTTTCCTAGTTCTAGTCAATCTACGAGGGGATTTTTCATAATTAATTAATTAATTTAATTAATTAAATTATTAAATCCTATGTTGAATGATTAAATATAAGCTCTTAAACCCAAAAATCACGTTCAAACTCATAAACAAAAAGGATGCAAAAACAATAAGAAACGAAAGCAAGAAAAAGGCAGAAAAATTATCAACTTCTCTAGGGCGATTTTAAAGTTTCTTCAAGGTTTTTTTCAAGGTGGTCTTTATATATTAAATTCTACATAAGTTATGGATTTATCTCCTGGACTTATTTCTCCAAGAGAACTTTCTTTTCAACGATTAAAATATCTTTAAAACTAGGGTTGTTCTCGTGTTCTCGTTGAACTCCTTTGTCCCTAGTATTCTCTACGATTCCATGTTTAATATGTTAGAGATCATGTTGTTGGTTTGTGGTGATGGCTGATTTTATATTTAATTTTATTTAATGATGAATTTCAATTAATCTATTAAGTTTTGATTGTGTAAAGTTAATTGCTTAAAACGTGAATCATTGACGATGTTTTAGTTACACCCATAATTGTTGTAAGTGTTGATGTGTTTGTCTGAATGTTCATTGTTGTTATATTTACGTTATGAAGTTGTTAAATTCATCAAATATTAATATGATGATGTACAATATGTGTTAAAATGTTACCGTAAAGTCATAAGATTGGTTAAGAGGATGATACTATGTTAAGATGTGTCCGAAACTGTTATGTGAGAAGATGATTATGATTTGTTGTGCATACCTACTGTAAATGTGAATTGTTGATGATGTTGTATTCGTTAAATGATCATATTATGATTTTTAATATTTTTAAAAACGTTTTGCCTTAAGTTATGTTATAAGGTTGACTAAAAAGTTCTCCATGAAATCATAATTTGATTGATTGTTTGGCTTATGCCAATAAAATAGCTAACAATACATTCTCCAAAAGGTATGCATTCAAATAGTTATAACATTATCTTAAATAATTAAAATATTGGCTAATGAATAATATAGATATCAGACCAAGCATGAAAAATGTTAAATTTGGACTATGACAACAAAGAAGGTTATGTAATCTATACACAATTGTTTATGCCAACACTAATTATATGTTAATAGAATGGGTAACGATACATTGTCTAATAGTGATGCATGTAAATTGTTGTATTATTATGTACAAAAATTAAAATATTGGCCAATGGTTCATACATATTAAATTTAAATGTGTACATACGTGAAATTGGCACATGCCAACAAATGTGGTTATGTAGTTTAATATTCAAAGGTTGAGGCCAATACTAATCATATGTCAATCTTGTATAGTTAGAGTATCAAATGATAATATAATCACTTCTAAACTAATTCAATGGAACCATATCAAGGGCATGCTACTCATTGGGAGGGCTTCCAACATACTCTAAAAGAATGACATATGAACTCATGAAACTCATTGAATGAAGTGCCCAACGTCCATAAACTATGATATGAATCTACTACACTAAAGTAAGTAAGTAACTTGAGTTATAAAATAATTAAAGGGGTCTAAAGTAATTAAGTGAACAGAATGGGTTGTTAAAAGAAGTTAGACAAGTCTCAGTTACACCTAAGCTACTATGTTAAAAGAATACTCACGTATGAAGGTGTTAGAAAGTGTGAGCAAGTCTCATTAACACCAAAGGATGACATGTAAGGAATATTCACATTTAATCAATGTAATGTAAGGATGACATGTAATCAATAGCGTAAGTAAATCTTAATCTAGAGGAAAGCCTCCATAATGCTTGTGTCAACACTAGAAGATAAAGAAGAAATGAATATTAACGTAAAGGGTGAATAATTATGAAAAACAAATGTTCTAATGTTAATAAATTTGGTGACAACCTAATAAGAGGCTAATGTAAAATATGAGAGCGATCTCATAATTAACATGTTAAATCCAAATATGCACATTCTGAAGTGTAAATACACATTAGCTTCCACAAATAACTCTTTTATAGACAAAAAAATAGTTTTAAACAATTTTTTAAATTATTTTTTCCGTTTAATCCCGAAAATGACTAATTGAACATAGCAAAAGATTAACAAAATAGAAAAAAATTATGCCAAAAATTCACAAATAAAATTTTTAACCTCAATTTAAAAAAAAAATTAAAAAAAAATTAATTTGAATTTCTTTTTCAAATATCCCAAAAATGAGTAATTGATGAATAAGATTTAGTAAAAATATATAATTAATGCCAAAATTTCACAAATAAATGTATTTTCCTTAAATTTAACAATTATTACAATTGTTTTTTAATTTATAATTTGGTACGATCAATCTAAAAAATGGTTGAGTCATGAAAAAAATTTATGAAAATATATATTAAAAAATAATTAAAATGAACACAAAAAAATCACAATTAAATATAGTAACCTTAATTTCATCAATTTTAACATTGTTTTTAGTTTTGTTTGGCAAATCTCGAAAATCGTGATTAACTAATAAAAAATAAGAAAAATATAAAAAAAATTATAAAATTAACATCAAAAATTTAATAATAAATATAATAACATTAAATTTAAAATTTTCAATAATTTTTTTTTTATTTTTGTTCGGTAAATTAGAAAATGGCTAATTCATGGATTAAAATACATCGCTCCATCCTCGAACTAGAGGACCTCCAAAACATGGGGAAAGTCAAAGTTTGTTTCAAAGCAACCTTGATACGTCAACGGCCTGAACCTATTTTTTAGGGAAAATGGAAAGATTATGGGTTAGTGCATCCACTTGTACTAAGTATTGAAACATATGCACATATAATCTTTGAAACCATGCTTAAAGTGACATTTTTCTCTAAACCATGTTAAGTTACTTGTGAAAGACTTAATGCACAATTAAGAACACATACGAACCAATGATCACATATTCATTAATACAAGTCCATATGCAACATAAGACCAACATAATCAATAAAGTCAAGTTAAAATAGTACAAAAGTTAAGAGCATATAACAAAAGCAACTCCAACATAATGTCATAACAACAAAGAATGTACAAAAGTTAATATCATCTTAACTTATATGACTCTTACCAACAATCCCATCCCAAGCATACAAGTGCAATGTTCATATGAACTCCATAACACCACATTATAAACTAAAGAAGGAAAGAAATCATAAGTAATGTCTAACTTTATATTACATAGGATATTTTGTAGTTAACATCTTATATAGCAATTTACATCAATAACATTTTCATAAGTGAAACATACATCATGTAGGATAGTCAAAATGAAAAGTCTAACATATTTACTTTATAAGAGCATAAGAAAAAATTCCTAGGAATTATCTGAAGGTCAACTAGTTGAATGTATATGTAGTGTACCATACCCTACCCATAGAAACAATAACCCCTTAAGTCACCCTAGTTAGAGTTTACTCTATTACATTCATTTTACTTTGGGGACCAATATTCTTAACTGACATAGAACATATGAGATAAACATGGAATATGGTACAAAAAAAGGTGGTTTACTAGCCAAGGTAGTACCAAAACATAATCAGAGCATTCTTGATGGAACCACTACCTAGTATTGCTATGGGGAAGACATAGTTCAAGTACTAGTAGACATGCTAGAGCCCGTCTCTATGTACAATTGCATTATAATCTCTATATAATGAGAAGCATTGTGAACCTACTTTACCACATTAGGAAGGGACACGTCTCTTAACTAGTTCACTCGGAGCTAAGCTAAAGTCTCTTTTCAAAATGTCTTTAAGTCATTCTTAAACATCATAACTTAATATAGGACATACGAAACTAAATCCTTGTATATTCATAGTCATTAGCTCATTTTATATTGCTTGAGAATGTACTTTCATTACAACCCTTCATTTGTGAGATTAACACATCATAATCATCATATTATAGTAAGGCACATAAGTTATTCAAAATCTACATTATATCATCATACATTAATCATAATTTCACAATTCATATAGTAAATACTTATATTAAAATCATCATTCCGTCACCTACCTAATCTAATGGCATGTAATACTTCAACTGAATATCATCATCAAGTATAAGGCCTCATAATTTAAGTAAGATTTCAAGATCACAAAGTCTTACCAATTCACCTTCAAAAACACTCTTCATGATATTACCATTCAACCAAGCATATTCATCAATCGATATACTTAATAGCATAATATAATAATAATTAACACAAGAACTTTTTCAATTGTATCATCACGAACCAATTCAACATCAATTCATAACATAGGGTTAGGGTAAAAGGATCAATCATATAAATAGGTCAATTACAAAGAACAACAATAATTACCAATAATCAATCATCATATATCCATAATAATGAAAGGAAATCATCTTTAAAACAAATTGAAAGACAAATCATGAAATTGGGAAGAAACCCATCTTTTTGACATCTTTAGAAATCAATTTGAAAAAGACACTTTGGGAAACGAGTCCTAAGAATGAACAAGTTCCACACATTAAAAGTCCTTGAATATAGATGGACAGGAAGTCAAAATCTTGCAGCCCTAATGCGCTTGAACCTTATTATTGAATGGTATTCTTTTGCAAAAAGAGAGAGAAAGTAGAGAAAAGGTAGAGAGATTTGATTTTGGGAATTGAGGGATGTTGGGTAGATTAATAAGGTTTATGTATTATATAGTCCCTTAAATAACATAATTAAACACCCATTAACTCTTAGTATATTAACTAACTAATTAATTCCCTCAACTTAAAAGTGGATAGTCAACAAAGACACTGACCTACGAGACTTGACCTATGATTCGTAGGTCCTTTGACGCAATCGTACTGGGAAGGAGTCGATAATTTTAGAGATTGTGTTTTGGGAAAATTTTGTAAAATTCTAAATGTTGGCTAACGACCACCATTGATGGGTCATCGACGCATCAAAGGTCGTAGATTGAATCGTCGTTTGGCTATTGTCAATTTGACAACTTTTGGTCAAATGCAAGGGTCCTCTCCAAAGACCCCTAAGGATGTCCTTTTGGGAGTTCTACTCGGACGTTTCAACCCTAAACACACTCTAACACATGTTTAACATCTATAAACAAATTTTCATTATTTTCCAACTCACAAAACTAACGAAAAATTCCAAGGCACACTAGTGCAAATTTCACAATTCATATGACTTCATAAGGGCAAGCAATGCCCCGGGTCATCTGATTATTATGTAGGAAAATTTTTATGGGGTCAGGGAAAGTCTGATGTCGCCTTCCCATAGTTTGCATGCCATGGGAGATGTTGGAAGTCCACACCTGATGACGACTAAGCGATATGCACAAACTAAGCCCACACGGGCATTTCATAGTTGACATTCGTTGATCAATGAGCAGGATACGATGGATGCTGGTTGCCCATGTATGGCATCGGTTGGCCATTTAGAAGCCAAGGGAAATGCGTGCAGGCAAAGCCCCATAACTGTTGAGTGATGTGCACGTCCACAACCGATGCAGCTGATACACGCCCGACATTCGTTGAGCATGTGCATAAGCGACAGTCGATGCGGCAATCTACGAACAAGATACCTGGCCAGTGCGTCTTGTCGTTAGACAATGTCGCTTTCCCAAAGCAGATAGGCGTTGGCTGATGCTGCCAACTGTCGATCGATGATGATACCGTCCTGTCGATGCCCACACGTCACAACTTATGTTTCCTACTGTTTACGAACGTCTCTTGTCTGAAGCAAACCGTCCTTGGCTTATTCTGCATGATATAGGACGATGCAAAGGTCGCCCAACCAATGCACAAAACTCAGAACCAATGTATACAGGACATCTCTGATGCTACGTTCCATTTGAAAACGTCGATTGCCAGATGCACCTAAGACATGACCATGCGCTTAGGTATTGGCTTATGTTGGTGCCATAGGCCGATGTCGCTTGCCCAAAGCACACAAGAATTGGCTATTGGTGCATGTTATTTTCGACGTCGATGTCGCCAAGTCGAAGAACTCACGCCACATGTTATGTGTGCATGCCTTGGATGATATTGCATTCCCTCGTCCTATAATGCTTTCTAAATGTGAACAAACCACGACAGATGCGTGAAGACCTTGGTTGATGTTGCCTGTCGTTGGTCGATGTCTCATGTCAAATTCATGAAGGCCACGACTAATGTATCCCAATCAATGTGCACACATCATGGATGATGTGTACAAGTATGGGATGATGATCCTATATATTAGTCGATGTTACCTAGAAAATGTGTGAAGGCCACGATCGATGTCGCCGATTCAATGTGCAGATGCCTGTGTTGATGCTGCCTACCGTTGACCGATGTTGTCTATCGTTACCTGAAGTTGATGTTGCATAGCTAATGCGCATACGGTATAGGTAATGCGTGCAGGCATTGACTGTTGTTGCCACTCTTTTTCCAACGTCGTTTTCCTGATGTGCACTTGCTACGGACGATGTTGCCTGCCGTTGGTCGATGGCGTTTATCGCTTTCCATATGTACATAAAACGTTCGATGCATGCATGCCTTTTTTGATGTCTCATGCAGTTTGCCAGCGTTGCTTGCCCTTGGACCACTTGAAGCTCTTGATTACACGTCACAGATTCATAATTATAGGAGTAGACATCATTTTTTTTTCAAAGATTCATAATTAACATGTACAACCCAAATATGCACATTTTGAAGTGCAAACACACATTAGCTTCCACGATTAACTTTTTTATAAACAAAAAAAATAGTTTTCAACAATTTTTTAAATTATTTTTTTCGATTAATCCTTAAAATGACTAATTGAACATAGAAAAATATTTAAAAAATAAAAAATTAATGCCAAAAATTCACAAATAAAATATGTAACCTCAATTTAAACAATTTTTTAGTTTTTATTTATGTTTGATATATCCCAATACTGAGTAATTAATGAATAAAATTTAGTAAAACTATAAAATTACAACAAATTCACAAATAAATATATTTACCTTAAACTAAAAAACTATTACAATTGTTTTTAAATTTATATTTGGTACGATCAATCTCCAAAATGGTTGATTCGTGAATAAAAATTAGGAAAATATATAAAAATAATAATTAAAATTAACACAAAAAAATCACAAATTAATATATTAATATAAAATTCATAAATTTTGAACAAATGTTTTATTTTTGTTCGACAAATCTAAAAAATGGGTAATTATTTAATAAAATAAAAGAAAAATATGAAAAAATTATAAAATTAATGCCAAAAATTTATAATATATATAATAACCTTAAATTTAAAATTTTCAACAATTTTTTTAATTTTTATTTCTGTTCGGTAAATCAGGAAAATAGGTAATTTATGGATAAAAATACATGGAACCATCCTCGAACTAGAGGACCTATCAAAACATGGGGATGTCCAAGTCTTCTTGCAAAGGGACCTTGATACATCAACGGCCGAAACCTACATTGTTTGGGGAAAAGGGAAAGAATATGGCTTAGTACATCCACTTGTACAAAGTATGGAAACATATGAACATATAATCTTTGAAACCATGCTTAAAGTTACAGTTTGTTCAAAACCATGCTATGTTAATTGTGAAAGCTTTAATGCTCAATTTAGAATACATACCAACCAATGATCACATATTCATTAATACAATTCCATATGCAACAAAAGACCAACATCATCAATAAAGTTAAGTAAACATAGTCATTAAAAATATAAGGTAATATCAACATGAATAGTTGCATATCAAGAGCACATAACCAAAGCAACTCCGACATAATGTCATAACAACAAATAATGTACAAAAGTTCATATACCAACAATCCCATCCAAAGAATAGAAGTTCAATGCTCATGTGAAGTCCCGTTACCCCACATAATTAAGTGAACAAGAAAAGTGATCATAAGTAATGTCTAACTGCACATAACATAGCATCATGAGTAGTTATCATCATATATAGCAATATAGATCAATAACATGTTCATAAGTGAAACTAACATCATATAGGATCATCAAAATGCAAAGCCAACATATTTACTTTATAAGAGCATAAGAAAAACCTCCTAGGACGCCCCTCAAGGACAACTAGTGCAATGTATATGTAGAGTCCCATACCCTAACAAGACCAAGAAGAACCCCTTAAGTCACCCTAGTTAGACTTCACTTTATTACTTTCATTTTACTTTCGGGAACAATTATCTTGATGAATATAAAACATGTGAGCTAAACATGGAAACCAATACGAAAGAAGGTGGTTTACTTGCCTAGGTAGTACAGAAACATAATAGAGAAGTCTTGATGGAACCACTACCTATTATTGTTATGGGGAAAACATAGCTCACGTACTCTTATCATGCTAGAGACCGTCTTTATGCACAATTGGATTATAATCTCTATCTCATGAGAACCATTGTGAACCTACTTTACCACATTGGGAAGAGACACCTCTATTAACTACTTCACTAGGTGCAAAGATAAAGTCCCTTTTTGAAATATCTTTATGTCATTCTTAGTCATCATAACTTAATATAGGCTATAGGAAACTAACCCGTTGTATATTTATAGTCATTAGCTCAATTGGTATGTCTTGAAGATGTTCTTTCATTACAACCCTTCATTTGTGAAATTAACACATCAAAGTCACCATATCATAGTAAGGAACAAAAGTTATTCACAATCAACATTATATCATCATACCTTAATCATTATCTCACAATTCATATAGTCAAAGGCATTTACATTACATTCATAATTCCATCACCTACCTAACCTAATCACATGCAATTCTTCAACTGAACATCATCATCAAGTATAAGCCATCATAATTGAAGGAAGAAGTTAAGATCAAAAAGTCTTACCAATTCATTGATCAATATACTTAATAGCATCATATAATAGTAATTAACATAATAACTAAGTCAATTGTATCATCAATAACCATTTCAAAATTAATTCAACTGCCTATCGTTGGCCGACGTCTCATGTCCAATGCATGAAGGCCACGACCGATGTCTCTCAATTGATGTGCACATGCCATGGTTGATATGTACAAGTCTTTGATGATAATCCTATCCATTGGTCAATGTTGACAAGACGATGCATGTAGGTGACGACCAATGTCGTCGAGTCAATGTGTAGATACGGTGACTTATGTGTGAAGGTCTTGACTATTATTTGTATCATTGGCTGATGGCTCTTGGTCGATGCGCGAAAGCAACATGTGATGCCACTTAGCCGATTCACTCAGACCACGAAGGGAGTCACCCAACCGATGTGCACACAAAATTTCTAATGTATGAACGACTTGAATGATGCTGCATTTTGTTCGCCGTCGTATCTTACTAGCTTCCCACATGCCAAGTCTTTGCGTGCAAGACTTGGCAGAAAAACCATTCCATTAGCTGATGTCTCTTTCCATATGCTCACATACCACGTCTTATGCGTGCATTTCTTGGCTGATGTGTTTGTCATTGTCCGACATCTATAGAACGATGTGTGCAGGCAATGGACGTTGTGCTTTGGCCACATCAGATGTCGGAAGACCTATATGTGCAGGTTATAGATGATTTGGTAGGCCATGTTCGATGTCGGTAGAACGAATTGTGCAGTCTACACAAGATTCTGTTATGCCTTATTCGACATAAGCACACCAATGTCTATAGGTAGTGGACGAGGTTTGTTGACTGTTTTGTGCAGCCTAAAAATGATCGAGGAAGACTACATGTGACGTAAGCAAACCATTGTGTGCAGACCAAAGGCAATGTGAACATGCAAGGCATGATGTCGACATACCATTATGTGCAGACCAAGTATGATTCAGGCATTCCACGCCCGAAAATTACTGAGTGATGTGTAAAAATCACAGTCGATGCGGGAAGTCCAAAACAAACATCGACTAAGTGATGTGCACAGGCCACGACCGATAGGGGTGGTCCACGACCAATTTCAATGATTGATGTCTCTTTCTTTTAGCTGAAGTCATTTTCTCGAATCACACAGGCCTTGGTTGATGGTTCATGTCATTTCTCTATATCTATATCTCCAAACTAATGTGCACACACCAAGACTCATGCGTCTAGTCCTTGGCTTATGTAGACTTTCGTTGGCCGACACTTCTGTTGCTTAGATTCTAACTTAAGGGAGTAGGCATTAATTTTTGCGAGATTGATAATTAACATGTACAACCCTACACGCTCAAAGATACAAACACACATTTTTTTTATATAAAAAAGAGTAGTTTTCAACAATATTTAAGGTTTATCCCAAAAATATGTAATTGATTAATAAAACATTTGAAAATATGAAGAAAAAAATATAAAAATATTGCAAAAAATTTACAAATAAATATATTAACCTTCAATTCAATAATTTTAACAATTTCTTAAATTTATTTTTGTTCGCTAAATATAAAAATGAGTAATTAATGGATAAAAGTTTTGAAATCTATGAAAAAAATAAAAAATAATACAAAAAATATACAAATAAATATAGTAACTTTAAATTAAATAATTTATTAATTGTTATTTTTGTTTTGTAAATCAAAATGGTAAATTTATGAATAAAAAAATATGATAAATTTGGAAAAATTATAAAATTAATTCCAAAAATTCAAAAATAGGTATAGTTACCTAAAATTCATCTATTTAAAAAATATTAATTTTTTTTAGGTTCAATGAATTCCAAATTTTTTTAATTTATTAACAAAAAATATGGAAAATATGGACAAAAGAAGTAAAACAAAAAAATCAAAATTAATATAGTAACATTAAATTCAAAAGGATCAACATTTTGTTTTATTTTTACTATACTTCCGTAATCCCTAAGTGGCAATCATTAATAAAAAAAACATAGGAAAAACTCTTTTAAAAAAAAATAATGCCAAAAATTCAAAAATTAATATAGTAACCATCAATTCAAAAATTTCAACAAAGTTTTTTATTTTTTATTTTTATATCCTAAATCTCGAAAATGGGTAATTCATTAACAAAAAATAGGAATGCCAAAAATTCACAAATAAATATAATAATCTAAAATTCAACCATTTCAACAGTATTTTAGATATTAATTTATGTTTGTTAATTATAAAAAATGAGTAATAATGTAAAAAAGGGGAAGTATGAAAAATTATAAAATTAACGCCAAAAATTCACAAATAAATGTTGTTGCACGTTGCTCGTCTAACAAGTGCAGGCTGCGAATGATGCTGATAAGCAACTTCTACGTCGCCTGATCGAAGTGTGCAGGCCACAGGGGATGAGGCAAGGTCACGTTTGACTTCGGCAGACCAATGTGTGTAGGTTGGAAATGATGTTTTCTAGCTACGTACGATGTCTGCAGACCGATATGCGCACACTACGGATGATTCTAGAAGGACACGTCCAACATCGGCTAGACGATGTGTGTAGGCCACACAAAACATAGATATAGCCCACGTCTGACGTCGGCTTACCATTGTGTGTAGGAAAAAGGGAATGTTGTAAAGCCATGTCTAACATCGACTGACCATTGTGTGCACGCCAAAGGTGATGGAAGAAGTCCACATATGATACTGACATATCATGTATATGCAGGCCTAAGGCGAAGCCCGATGTCAACTGAATGTTTTGCAGGAAAAAATGATATGGGCGCACATATTCCCCATGTCGCTTAACCTTTATTTGCAGGCCAAGGGCAATATGGGCATTCCATGCCTAATGACGTCTAAGCGATGTGCGAAATCCATGGCATATTTTGGAAGTCCACAGCTGAAGTCAGTTGCGCAATGTACAGGTTACGGCTGATGTAGGCACCCCACATCCAATGTCGGCTAGTTGGTGTTTACAGTCCAAGGGCGATGTTGGAATGCCATATTTCCGACCGTTGAGTGACGTAACATGCATGGCTAATGCATCTGGTCCAGTCTTGACGTCAACTAAGTGAAATGCACAAGCCACGGCTGATGCGGTAGTCAACGCATAATGTTACCTGGACAATACCACTTGCCATTAGTTTATGTCTCTTGCCTGAAGAAAACTAGGTTTAGCTGACCCTGCCTTCCGCTGGTCGACATTGATGTCGCCCTACGGATATGCAAACGTATGCGTGCAAGCATTGACTGACGTAGCCACCCATTGGCTAACGTTTCTTTCCCAAAGAGCATAGGCCTTGGCTGATGCTTCCTGATGATAGACGATGCAAATATCGCTTAACCGATGCACACACGCCACACACGATATGTGCATGACATCGCATATGTTGCATTTAATTACCCAACTTTGGTTTCCAAATGCGCACATGCCATATCTGATGTGTGTTGGCCTTAACTGATATTGCTTGCCATTGAACGATGTTGCTTCCCTATATTTCACAAGCCTTAACTTACAGTTCTTGCTATTGGCAGACATCAATGTCACCCTGTTGATGCACACACGCCAAGGGTTATGCTTGCATGCTTTGAAAAATGCTAAATATCGGTGTCTCACATCTATTGCCAGATGCGCGGTTGAGCGAAGTTGCTTGGTTAATCCATAAAGGCATACATTAATGTCGCCCATTCGGTGCAACCACGCCACGACTAATGTGTACAAGCCTTGACTGACGCTACATGTCATTGATTGATATCTCCTTGCTGATGCATACTTGCTACATTCCGTTGGTTGATGGTGCTTTGCTGATGCGGATGTGCCATAGGTAATGTTGCTTGGCATATACGATGAGACTATGGCTGATGTATTCAATTTGATGTGCACATAACACAACAGATGCACGAAGGCATTGGCTGATGTTGCGTGTCATTGGATGATGCTACTTGCTAGATACGCACATGCCACATCCATGCATGAAGGCCTAGGTTTATTTTTCATGCCATTGGCCGATGTCTCTTTTGAGATATGCACAGTCCAGGTTTTCTTTTGCAGGTCTTAGATTAAGTCGCATGCTATTGGCCAACGTCGCTTGCCAGATGCCTATAGGTCACATGTTATGCATAGAGGCCTTGGTTGATGTACCCAGTTGTTGGACGACATTAGCCAACTGATGTGTGCTGGCTACAGAAAATATTTGTAGGCTACATCCGACGTCGACATATTGATGTGCGAAAGCTATGGAGGATGTTGTAAGGCCATGTTCTATGTCAGTAGACCGATGAGTGCACGCTACGGATGATGTTGTCACGCATGGTTCGACGTAGGCTAACTGATGATGTCTGCAGGCTGCGTGTGATGGTCGTAGCCCCAGTATGTCATCGACTGTACATAGTGTGTATTCAAAAAGCAATATGGTCAGACCACATCTGACGTCAAATGACCATTATGGGCAGGACAAAGGGAATGCGGTTGGCCACGCTCGACGTCGATTGACCAGTGTGTGTAGGTCAAAGGCAATGAGGTCAAGCAACATCCCATTCCAGCTGTCCATTGTGTGCAGGCCAAGAGTGATTCGGGTAGTTCACACTCGACAATGACTTGGCGATGTACACAAGCCAAAAGGGATACGGGCATTCCACAGTCAATGTCAGCTGAGGGACATGCACAAGACCCAACCAATGTGGAAAGTAAATGAATTATGTCTCCTTGATGATGCCGCTTGCCGTTGGATTACGTGGCTTGCCTAAAGTACATATTCCTTGAATGATATTGCCTACTGTTACTTGACATCTTTGTGTCCCACGCGATGCGCATACACAACAGCTCATGCGTATAATCCTTGGATGATACTTGCTATCATTGGTAGATGTTACTTGTCTGATTTGCAATAACGACGGGCGATGTTGTCTTTCGTTGTCCGATGCTAGCTTACCGATGTGCACAAGCAAGATTAACAAAGGACGTCCATGACCAAAATTTGTTGAGCAATGTGAAGGCTACGGACGATGTGAGCAGTCCCCATATGATGTCGGCTAGACATAGTCTGCAGGCTATGGGTGATATGGGAAAGCCAAGCCCGATGAACGCTGAGTGATGTGCATAGGCCACGGCTGATGCGGTCAATTCACACATGATGACTAAGCAATGTGCACAAGCCACAACAGATGCAGAAATCCATAACCAATATCGTCCGGCTTATGTTACTTGCCCTTAGTTGGTAATTCTTGACCGGAGAACATAGTCCTTGCTTGAAGGTGCCTAGAATTGGTACACGGGAATGTCGCCTTGATAATATAAACACACTATGTCTGAGGCGTGTAGGATTGGGATGGTGCTGCTTGCCATTGGCTAAGGTCACTGGCCCAAACTGCACATGCCTTGGCTGACGCTTCTTTACATTGGCCAATGCAAATGTCGCTTAGTTGATTCACACACGCAATGACGAATACGTGCAGGCCTTTGGTAATGCAACATTCCATTTGCCAAAGTCACTTTCTAGATTCCAACATGTCATACCAGATGCGTGCACGCCTTGACTTATGAAGTCTACCGTAGGAGGACGTCATTGCCGGAAGCCCAAAAGTCTGGGATGATGGTGTCTGTCGTTGGTTGAAGTCAATATTACCCACCTGATGCACACATGCCACACGTTGTGCATTCATGCTTGGATGATGTTGTATGACATTGTCCGATATCACTCTCTTTATGCCACAAAACACATAAGATGCACGAAAACCTTGGTTGATCTTTCAAGTTGTTTGTTGATGTCGCCTAGATGAATCATGTAGGCCATGATCGATGTCTCCAAGTCATTGTAAACAATCCACGATCGATGCGTGCAGGTCTTAGCTGAATCAACCTTCCATTGGTCGATGTCTCATGGAAAATGCATAGGCCACGACATGTATTACCGAGAATATGCACACACGCCACGACTGATGTGAGCAGGTCTTTGATGTTGGTGCCTTACGTTTGGCCAACAATCATAACCTAAAGCCTACATCGCCTATCTGATGCATTTAAACCACAGCCAATGTCTCCCTACTGATGTGCACACGACATTATTGCAAGATGCGCACATAACACATCCGTTCGTGCAAGTATTGGTTGATGAGTTTTTCATTTTAAGAAGTCACTCTTCAATACACATATTTAACGTGCGTGCGTGCATGACTTGGCTGAGGTATGCCATTGGAAAACAAAGCTTGCAAGATGTGCACATGAAACATTAGACGCATGCAGGCTTTGGCTATTTCTGTTGGCAGATTCTGAGACCAATGTGTGCAGGCTACAAATGATTATGACATGCTTATCCAATGTCGGTAGACCGAAGTGTGAAGGATACTGAAGCTTATTGTAGTTAATTTTTTACGTCAACAAGTGTATGCGTGCAGGATATGAATGATGTTGTCAGGCCACGTTCGACACTGACAAATTGATGTGTACATGCTACAAATGATGCTGGTAGCTCACGTATGACGTCTGCAAAACTTTGTCTATAGGCCCAAGGCAATTAGAGCAAACAACTTCTGACATTGGTTGACCATTGTGTGCATGAAGGATATGCGGGATGGCCAAGCCCGATGTCGTCTAACCATTGTGTGTAGGCCAAAAGCGACATATGTAGGCAATGCTTAACATTGGTTGATCATTGTGCACATATCAAGGGCGATCCAGGCAATTCTCGTCTGATAATAACACTACAATGTGCGCAAACTACATCCGATATAGGAAGTCCACGACTAATGTAGGTTGAGCGATGTACACAAGACACGACCAATGAGGGTAATCAATAACAAATGTTGCCTGTCCGATTTCGCTTGCCGTTGGCCCATGCCGCTTGCCCAAAGCGCATGTCTTGACTAATATTGCATGTTGTTTCCCAACGCAGATGTTGTCCAACCGATGAGCACATACCACCTGTAATGCATGCAGGTCTTGTCTTATATTGCCTATAGTTGGCCGATATTTCTTCTTCGATGCTCACTGGCTATGAACAATAATGTTTCCTACCGTTGGTCGACAATGATGTTGCTTTCCAGATGCACACGTGCCTTGTCTGATGTATGCATGCCTTGGGTTATGCCGTCTGTAGTAGGTTTACGTTGCTTACCTGATGGACACATGCCACGTTAGATGCTTGGCTACTTGAAGCTCTGGAATTTGTAACACGGAATCTTACATAGAGAGTATACATCATTATTTCCAGTGATTCATAATGAACATGTAGAACCCAAAAATGTAGTTTCTAAGGTATAAACACACATTAGCTTCCACAAATAACTTTTTTATATATATAAAATCCTTCTAAACAATTACTTTTGTATACTTTTTGGGCTATCCCGACAGTAAGAAATTGATTAATTAAACATTGAAAAGATATGAAAAAATATAATAATAATACAGCAAAAAAATCACATACACCTATAGTGATCTACAATTCAACAATTTCAACATTTTTTTTTATAATTTTAATTTTTGTTCAATAAATCCCCACAATGAATAATTGATAAATAAGGAAAAGGAAAATATGACAAAATATAAAATTAATTCAAAAAATTCACAAATAAATATAATAACCTTAAATTCAATAATGTCACTAATTTTTTTTATTTTATTATTTGTTTGGTAGATCCTGAACACGGATAAAATGTATGAATAAAAAAATTAGAAAAATATGAAAAAGCATTAAATAACGCCAAAAATTCACAAATAAATATAGTAACCTTAAATTTCAAAAATTCAACAGTTATTTTAAATTTTTATTTTTTTAGTTAGTCCTAAAAAATTGTTGATTAATTAATAAAAAATAAGAACATTATGAAAAGTAAATATGAAATTAATGTAAAAATATAGTAATTAAATATAATAATCTCAAATTAAAAAATTTCAAAAAAATTTCAAATTTTTATTTTTGTTTGGTAAAACCGTAAAATGGGTAATTAATTAATCAAAAATAGGAAAATGTGAAAAAAATATAGAATAAAGAAACAATTCACAAATAAATATAGTAACCTTAATTGAAAATTTTCATAAATTTAAATTTTTTATAATGTGATGTAAATAATAAAAAAATAGTAAAAATACAGTTTAAAAAATTAGTAAAGGTCGGAAAAATATGAAAATGGTCAAAACTACTTCTTAACATGTGAAACCTATGATGGACTACATATTTGTACAAATAAAAAATGTTTTAATAATGTATGAACCTTAAACGAAATGATGGTATGAATGAACCATGTGAGGCGATAACGTTAAGAATAATTGATGGAAAATACATGAATATGTTGTTTTACAAGATGAATGTTTTACACTATTTTGATTTATCTACATCATGGAAATCCGCATGATTTCGACTAGACCTCGATCAATGTTACCGCATGCAATGTTGCTCGTCTACCAAGTGCAATCCAGGCCATGTTTGACATTACTAGACTGATGTATATAGACTATTAATGATGCTAGTAGGCCACGACTGACGTCGACAAACTTATTTGTGCAAGCTAAGGATGATTCTAGAATGCCACGTCCGACATCGCTTGACCATTGTGTTCATTCAAATGGCGATGCTGGTAGGCTATGTACAATTTCATTTGGCAATTGTCTGTACTTTAAAGGCGATGCGGAAAGGCCACATCCGAAGTAGATGTTTTGTATGAGAAGGCCAAAGGAGATGCGGGAAGGCCACGCTGGATGTCGACTGATCGATGTATAGACCAAAGGATATGGGGGTTGGAAATGCCCAAAGTAATCTTACTGTAGTTTGCAAGTCAAGGGTGATGCAATAAGTCGATACCCGATGACGTTGAGCGATGTGCACAAGCCTTAGCAGATTCGAGTAGTCCGTCCTTATGTCGGCAGAGCAATGTACAAGCTACAGCTGATGAGGGCATACCATATCTGACTTCGGCTTGCCATTGTGTGCAAACGAAGGGTAATGCAGGAAGTCCAAGCCTGATGATTCCTGGTTGATGTGCACAGGAAAGTGTCGATCCACGCTTAACATCGATTGAGCAATGTGCACATGCCATCACTATTGAAGTAGTCCAAGACCAATGTCAGCTGGACGATACCGTTTGACATTGGTCGATGTTACTTTCTTGAAGCACACAAGGCTTTGCTAATGTTGCACGTCGTTAGTCAATGTTTATATTACCCTGCCTATATTAACACATCATGGCTAATGCGGGGTTTATTTGATTAGATGCACCTAAATTTTTATCATCTATATCCATTTTCCGTAAGAAAAATTAATCCTAACGAGTGATAAGGAGATCCTTGCCGTGAACACCACAAAATACCTATTGATCAACAAATATAAAACATTGAGTTGGAGAACCAAACGAACACCTAGGTGTAGTTTAAAGATTCCAACCTTTTCCCATATCGTAACACTTTAAAACATACCCAAACTTGATTAATTCATAATATTCTTTTGATCGTTTCCAAGAAGTGCCACACCTAGGAACATCAAATAGTTGATCCACCATCACATCTTGTGATACTGCTACCATATGATACCAAGAAAGCCAAGCCAACCACTTTTTTATCCAATTAAGGATAATAACCCGCTCAAGGATTTCCCGTTCTCCATCAAATATTAAATGTTTTTTAAATATTTGTATCTGCTTAGGATTGACAGCCTTACATAGATAATTTATTATTTTCGCCTTGAAATAAGGATTGAGGAACTACTTTTAGCCCTTCCAATCAAAAATTCAAGAGGTAATAGATGTAACCTGTTTGGTTTATAAGCAGACACTTTTAGTCTTTCCCGTCGTGGTGACTGAGTAGACATCAGGCGAGAATGAACATTTTAACCTACAACCACTAGCCTTTGTACAGTCGATATTTCTATCGAGTATCGGCATGACAATTGGCACAGGCCTACAGTCGTTCTATAAGAGGTTAAGGATGTAGGCCTTGGTTGATGTTTCCTTGTATTGTCCAACATCGCTTTCTCCTTTGTTGATGCTTCCTGACGTAGACGATGCAAATATCGCCCAATCGATGAAAACACGCCATCAATAATGTGTACATACTCTTCCTTATGATCCATTAGGTTGGCCAACATCTCATTCCAAATGACCACATGCTATGTCATATGTGTGTAGGCCTAAGTGATCCTTCTTGTTATTCGACGATATAGCTTACCCTAATTGCAAAAGCCTTTGCTTATGGTTCTAAACATTAGAGGAAGTTAATGTAACCCAGCCAATTATATAGGCCACGGGTTACTCATGCATACCTTTGGATAATGTTGTATGTTGTATCCGATGTTGCTTGCAAGATGCACACAAACAACGTTAGATGCGTGAAATCTTTGTTAATAATGCATATCATTGGCCGACGTCGTCTGGTCGATGCAAGAATGCTTGCACTAATTTCACCCAGTTGATGCAAAAATGCCACGACTGATGTGCGCATGCCTTGACTGATGTTGCCTACCATTGGTCGATGTCACTTGGCAATGCGTGCATGCCATGAGCGATGTCACTAAGTCGATGTGCACACACTAAAGCTGATGTGTTCAGGCCTTGGTTGTTTCTTCCTTTCCGTTGGATGGTGTAACTTTGCCGATGCCTTCAGCCCACAAGTGATGTTGCTTGACCGATGCGCTAATACAACGACTTAAGTCACCCAGATGATGCACACAAGATATTGTCGATGCATGTAGACCTTTGCTAATGTTTCATGTTATTGTCCGACTTCACTTTCCAGATGAGTACATTCCATGTACGTGCATGCATGCCTTTGCTGATGTAGAATTGAATTGGCTGATGTGGCTTTGGAGATACACATATTCCACGTTTGTGCTTGCAGGCCTTTGCCTAAGACGCATTCCATTTGCCGATGTTTCTTGTCAGATGCGCACATGCCATGTTAGATGCATGTAGGCCTTGGGTGATCTACCTCTCATTGGCCAACATTTGTAGACGGATGTGTGCATATTATGAAAAATGCTGGCAGGCGACATCCGATATAGGTAGACCGATGTGCATAGGCTATGCAGAAGTTGGTAGGACACGTAAGACTAACATGTGTGTGCTAGCCAAAGGCGATGCTATCTAAAAATACCCAATATCGACTAACTATTGTGTTCGGGCCAATAATGATGTGGGTAGTCCACGCTCGACAATGTCTGAGTTATGAGCACAAGCTAGGTCAATGCAGTCATTCTATGGTAACTATTTCTGAGCGATGTGCACATGCCATGAAAAATTCAGGTGGTCACGACTGATGTCAGCTAGACGATGTCACTTGTAGATGAACGATGTCGCTTTTCCAAAGAGAACATTTCTTAGAAGAAGCTACATGTCATTGTTTGACGCAGATGTCCCCAACCAATGCGCACACACCATAACTCATTCGTACATGCATTGCCTAGTATTGCATGTCGTTGGCCGATGTCACTTGCCCAGCGTGTACAAGAAATAGATGGCGCTGTCTTCCATTGTTCGACACCGGCCTAGAGATATGCACAAGAAACAACTGATGTCGGAAGTGCATGATTGACGTTTGCTGAGCAATTTGCATGCTACACCCGATGTGCACAGCCCACGTTCAACGTTCATTGGCTGTTTTCTGCAGTGCAGATGATGCAGGAAGGCCAATCCCTATGATCAGTAAGTAATGTGCACAGGCCATATCCGATGTCGTCGATCCATGCCCGCAATGGCTGAGCGATATGCACAGGATTCGACGGATGCGACAACCTACGAATAAACTCCTATGGCTAATGCCATTTTCCACTGGCCGAATAAGCTTGACAAAAGCATACATACCTTGGATGATGGTGCATATTGTTTGCTGTTGCCGATGTCATCTTACTGATGTGCACAAGCCATAATTGTTACGTGAAGTAATAGGTTAATGCTACCTGTTATTGGACAACGTCACATGCCTGAAGCACATAGGCTTGGGCTGATGTTCTTTAAATTCCATTTGCCAATGTCGCTTTCTAGATGCGCACAAGTCATCTCACATGCGTGCAGGCCTTGGTTGATGATGCATTCCCACGACAAATGTCATATACCTCAATCTCATAAGCCTTTGCTAATGTTCCTTCCATTGGTTAAAACTAATACCGCTCAGCCGATACACATACACAATAGGTTATGCATCCATGCCTAGGATGATGCAACATGACATTTTTAGATGTTTCTTCGAGATGCACATAAAAGACGTCAGATGTGTGAAGTTTTTATTTATGTTTCCTGGTTTTTGCTAATTTCGCTTTGAAGATGTATAAGTCGATGAACGATTTTCATAAGTCTATGCACACATGCCACAACTGATGTATATTGGTCTTGGCTGATGCGTCATGCCAACGATTGATGTCATTGTTTCGATGCGTAGATGCCACAGCTGATGCGTACAAGACATTGTTGTTGTTGCATTCTACTGGCCAACATTGCTTGCTCAAAGAGCACAACCCTTGTATAATAAAGTCTGAAATTAGTCGATGCATCGTCACTCAACTGATGGACACACGCCTCGATTTATGAGTGCATACCTTTGTTGATGTTGTATTTTATTCGCAAATCCCACTTTCTTGATGCGCACATTCCATGTCAGATGCTTGCAAGACTTCTCTAATACTAAATGATTGACATTTCTTGCTCAAAGAGCACAAGCCTTGGCTTATGGTGAATTTTGTTGGACGACATCGATGTTGTTCAGCGGATGCACCAATACCATGGTTAATATATGCATGCCTTGGATGATGGTTCATGCTGTTGTACGACGTTACTTTCTAAATATGCGCAAAACATATCAAAGGCCTAAAAACCTATGTTTATGATACTACAATTGGATGATGTCGCCTGCTCGATGAATGAAGGCCACGACTGAAGTTGTCCAGCTAATGTGCATTCTGCCACGACTTATGTGTGCATCCCCTTACGGTTCTGCTTGCAGTTGGTCGATGTCTCTTTTCCAATGCGCATGCCAATACTGATCTCACGGGGTCGATACACACATCCCTCGAGAGAGGTGTACATGCCTTGCGTGTTACTTCCTACCATTCGACGATGCCGCATGGGCGATACGTGCATTCCATTGTTGATGGTTCCTGGTGGATGCGCTCAGACAGTGACTGAAATCACCCAGTTGATGTACACAAGACATGGATAATGCGTACATTCCTTGGATGATGTTGCATATAGTTTGCCGACATCAATTACCAGAGGTGCACATGCAAGCTTTGAGTGATGTCACATGCCATTTGCGGACGTCTCATGGTAATTTCTCACATTCCACATCTGTGTGTTCAAGCCTTGTGTGAAGTAGTATGCCATTGGACGATGTCACTTTCCATATGTGCACATGACATGCCAGATACGTGCAATTCCTAGTTCATGATATTTGTCGTTGGCCGACATCTTCACACTGATATGTGAAGGCTACTCATGATGCTGCTAGTACATATTTTTTTTTACAAACCAATGTGTGAAATCTTTAAATGATGATGGCCGGCGACGTTCGATGTTAGCATATCGATGTGTCTAGACTACAATTGATGATAGCAGATAATGTTCGATAATGATAGACAGATGTGTGTAGGTTGCGGACAATGCTGACAGCCCATGTACGACATCGACGGATTTTTATGTAGAGGCCAAAGGAGATGGGCTAGGAAATATCGGATGTCACATGACCATTTTTTGAACAACAATCATAATGCAGGCAGTCCATGAAAAATGATAGCTGAGTAATGTGCACATGCCACAGTAGACGCGGGCAATCAAAAGATGACATAGGTTGAGAAATGTTCAAGATATGGACGATGCGGGCATCCCACGTCTGACGTGGATTAGACATTCTTTGCAGGCCAAGGACGATTAGGTAAGTTAATGCCCAATGATCTTTGAGTTATGTGCATAAACCATGGCTGATGCGGCAGGTACATGCTCATTGTCGCCCGAGCAATGTGCTCAATCTTGGACCAATGCGTCAATCCATGACTAGAGTCTCCTGGATGATGCCCCTTTATGTTGACCGATGTTGCTTTGTCGATGTGCATAGGCCATAACAAATGTCTCCTAGTCGATGCACTAAGATCATATCTTAAGTCATCAAGATAATGTGCACACGCTACAGTTGATGCTTGCTGGCTTTGGCTGATACTGCATGTCATTGTCGGACGTCACTTTCTAGATGCGCACATGTCATGTCCATGCATGTATGCCTTTCCTGATGTCTCATACCTTTTACCAAAATTCGCTTACTTGATATGCACATTTTTCGTCTATGTGCCCTCCTTTGCTAAAGCTGATGCAATCGTCGGACATCTCTTGCCAGATGCGCACAAGCCACGAGAAAGCATATTTTCCTTTGCTAGTGTTGCATACGTCGGGCAATCTCTAGATGATTCGCTGAGACCATGAATGAAGTCACCCAATCGATGTGCACACGAAACTGCTAATGTATGTACGCTTTCAATGATGCTGCATTTTGTTGGACGACATATATATTCCTAGTTGCCCATATGCCATGTCTATGCGTGCAACCCCTGGAAGAAGAACTATTCCATTGGTTCAGGTCTCTTGCCACATGCGCACATGCCACGACTTATGTCTGCATGCCTTGGCTGATGTTTTTGTCGTTGTTTAACATCTATAGACCGCTGTGTGCAGGCAAGGGACATTGTGTGCAGGCCACATCCGTTATCAAAATACTTATATGTGTAGGTTATAGGCAATTCTATAGGACATGTTCGACGTTAGTAGACCAAATTGTGAAGTCTACAGAGGATTCAGTTATGCCACATTCACCATAGGCACATCAATGTCAACACGTTGTGGACGAGGTTGGTTAACTATTGTGTGCAGCCTAAAAATGTTCGAGGCAGACTACATGTGACGGAAGGAAACCACTATGTGTAGACCAAATGAGATGTAAGCATGCAAGTCATGATGTCGACATATCATTATGTGCAGACCAAGTACGATTTAGGCATTCCACGCCCGAAAATTACTGAGCGATGTGCAAAAATCATGGCCGATGCGGGCAGTACACAACAAACATCGACCAAGAGATTTTCACAGGCCACGACCGATACGGGTGGTCCACAACCAATGTCAATGATTGATGTTGCATTATTTTAGCCGATGTCATTTTGCCGAATTACATACGTCATGGTTGATGGTGCATGTCATTGCTCGATATCTATGTCTCCCAACTAATGTGCATACACAATGACTCATGTATCCAGGCCTTCGCTTATGTGTCCTTTTGTTTGATGATACTCCTTGCTCGATACCCACATGCCACTCTTGATGTGAGTCCCACTTACAACTCGTGATTTCATTTCTTGGATTCTATCTTATACAAGTAGACATCATTTTTACGACATTTATAATGAAAATCTACAACCCTAAATGTTCAAAGGAAAAAATACGCATTAGTTTCCAAAAATAACTTTTTTATACAATAAAGAGTAGTTTTCAAAAAGTTTTTTTGGTTTATCCAAAAAATGCGTAATTGATTAACAAAATATTAGGAAAAATATGAAGAAAAAAAATAAAATTAACGCCAAAAGTTCACAAATAAATGTTTTTGGAAGTCGCTCGTCTAATTATTGCAAGCTAAGAATGATGCTGGTAGGAAAGTCTTACGTTGCCTGATCGAATTGCGCAGGCTACAGGGGATGAGGAAACGTCACGCCTGACAAATTTGTGCACGCTACGAATGATGCTAGAAGGACTCATCCAATGTCGAATGGCTGATGTGTGTAGGCCAAACAATCAATTAGTGTAGCCCACATCTGACGTCGGCTGACCGTTGTGTGTAGGCAAAAGGGGATGTTGTAAAGACGTGTCTAACATCGGCTGACCAATTTGTGCACGCCAAAGGCGATGGCGGAAGGCCACATCTTACATCGACATATCTCTATATGAAGTCCTAAGGCGAATCCCGATGTCGGTTGATCGTTTTACATGAAAAAGGCTATGGACGCAGGCATTACCCAATGTCGCTTAACCTATATTTGCAGGCCAATGGCAATGCGGGCAGTCCTTGCCTGATGACGGCCAAGTGATTAGCAAAATCCATGGTATATTTTTGCAGTCCACGATCGAAGTATATTGCGAAATGTTCAGGTTACGGCTGATGCGGGCACCCCTCATACAATGTTGGCTAGTTGTTGTGTACAGTCCAAGGGCAATTTTGAAAGGCCCAATTGTAGTTGAGTGACATTCACATGCCATGGCTGATGTGGCCGGTCATACTTGTTGTCAACTGAGTGATATGCACAAGTCACGAAGATGCGGTAGTCAACGGCTAACGTCGCTTGGACAATGGTGCTTGCCATTGGTTGATGTCTCTTGCCAGAAGCAAATTATGCTTGGCTTACCCTGCCTTCCGCTGGTCGACATTGATGTCTCCCTGCGAATGGGCACACAATGTGTGTAGGATGAGAAAAATATTGGCAGCCCATGCCTGACTTCGGCAGACCGTTGTCTGTAGGCTAAAGTAAATGCAGGTAGACCACATCTGACAATGGGTGAACGTTGTGTGCTGGCAAAAGGAGATGAACGAAGGTCACCCCCGATGTCGTTTTACAATTTTGTATTGGCCAAGGGCGATTCAAGCAGGTAACACTTGACATCGGATTACCTATGTGTGCAAGCCAAGGGTGATGTGGGCATTTCAAGGCCGACAATGACTGAGTGATGTGCACAAGTGACGACTGACATGGGCTGTCCACGACCAATACTAGTTGAGCAATGTAAATAGGACACCACCAATGTGGGCGATCCTCGACCAATGTTACCTCGACGATGCCGCTTGTTGTTGGACGATGTAACTTTCCCAAAGCACACATGCCTGTGTTGATGTTGCCTACGGTTGATCAACGTTGTCTATAATTACCCGACGTTGATGTTGTACAGCTGATGCACATATGGTATAGGTCATGCGTGCAGGCATTGACTGATGTTTCCACTCTTTTTCCAACGTCATTTTTCCTGATGCGCACTTGCTACGGACAATGTTGCTTGTCGTTGGTCGATGAGGTTTGTCGCTTTCCATATGTACATACAACGTTTGATGCATGTATGCCTGGGTTGATGTCTCATGTAGTTGGCCAGCGTTGCTTGCCCTTGGACCACTTAGAGCTCTTGATTACGTGTCACAGATTCATAATTAGAGGAGTAGACATCGTTTTTTTCCAAAGATTCATAATTAACATGTACGACCCAAATATGCACATTCTGAAGTGCAAACACACATGAGCTTCCACGATTAACTTTTTTTATAAACAAAAAAAAAGTTTTCAACAATTTTTAAAATTATTTTTTTCGATTAATCTTTAAAATGACTTATTGAACATAGAAAAAAAATTTAAAAATAAAAAAAAAATAATGCCAAAAATTCTCAAATAAAATATGTAACCTCAATTTCAAAAATTTCAACAATTTTTTAGTTTTTATTTCTATTTGATATATCCTAAAACTAAGAAATTAATGATTGAAATTTAGTAAAACTATAAAATTACCAAAAAATCACAAATAAATATATTTACCTCAAACTCAACAATTATTACAATTGTTTTTTAATTTATATTTGGAACGATCAGTCTCAAAAATGGCTGATTCGTGAATAAAAATTAGGAAAATATATAAAAATAATAATTAAAATTAACACAAAAAATCACAAATAATTATAGTATTATCAAATTCATAAATTTTGGAATTTTTCTTTTTTCGACAAATCCCAAAATGGGTAATTATTTAATAAAAAATAAGAAAAATATGAAAAATTATAAAATTAATGCAAAAAATTTAATAATAAATATAATAACCTTAAATTTAAAATTTTCAACAATTTTTTTAACTTTTATTTGTGTTCGGTAAATCAGGAAAATAAGTATTCATGGATAAAAATACATGGAACTATCCTCGAACTAGAGGACCTATCAAAACTTGGGGAAGTCCAAGTCTTCTTGCAAAGGGACCTTGTACATCAATGGCCCGAACTTACATTGTTTGGGGAAAAGGGAAAGAATATGGGTTAGTACATCCACTTGTACTAAGTATGGAAACATATGCACATATAATCTTTGAAACCATGCTTAAAATTACAGTTTGTTCAAAACCATTCTATGTACTTGTGAAAGCTTTATTGCACAATTAAGAACACATACGAACCAATGATCACATATTCATTAATACAATTCCATATGCAACACAAGACCAACATCATCAATAAATTTACATTAACATAGTGATTACCAATATAGGGTAATATCAACATGAATAGTTGCATATCAAGAGCAAAGAACCAAAGCAACTCCGACATAATTTCATAACAACAAAGAATGTACAAGAGTTCATATCGTCTTAACTTATAATACCCTTACCAACAATCCCTTCCCAAGTATAGAAGTGCAGTGCTCATATGAAGTCCCATTACCCAACATAATCAAGTAAACAAGGAAAGTTATCATAAGTAATGTCTAACTCCATATGACATAGCATCATGAGTAGTTATCATCATATATAGCAATATAGATCAATAACATGTTCATAAGTGAAACTAACATCATATAGGATCATCAAATTGAAAAGTCAACATATTTAATTTATAAAATCATAAGAAAAACCTCTTAGGACGGCCCTCAAGGGCAACTAGTGCAACGTATATGTAGAGTTTCATACCCTACCTATACCGAGAAGAACCCCTTAAGTCACCCTAGTTAGAGTTCACTTTATTACTTTCATTTTACTTTCGGGAACAATTGTCTTAATGAATATAAAACATGTGAGCTAAACATGGAATCAAATACGAAAGAAGGTGGTGTACTTACCTAGTAGTACCAAAACATAACAGAGCATTCTTGATGGAACCACTACCCAGTATTGCTATGGGGAAAACATAGTTCAAGTACTAGAAAACATGCTAGAGACCGTCTCTATGCACAATTGCATTAAAATCTATCTCTCATGAGAACCATTGTGAACCTACTTTACCACATTGGGAAGGGACACCTCTCTTAAGTAGTTCACTCGGTTCTAAGCTAAAGTATCTTTTCGAAATGTCTTTAAGTCATTTTTAATCATCATAACTTAATATAGGACATAGGAAACTATACCCTTGTATATTCATAGTCATTATCTCATTTGATATTGCTTGAGAATGTCCTTTCATTACAACTCTTCATTTATGAGATTAATAAATCGTAATCATGATATCATAGTAAGGCACATAAGTTATTCACAATCTACCTTATCTCATCATACATAAATAATAATCTCACAATTTATATAATGAATGAATTTACATTAAATTCATCATTCCATTACATACCTAATCTAATGACATGCAATACTTCAACTGGATATCATCATCAAGTATAAGGGCTCATAATTGAAGTAAGAATTCAAGATTACAAAGTCTTACCAATTCACCTTCAAAAACCTTCTTCAAGATCATACCATTCAACCAACCATATTAATCAATCAATAAACTTAATAGCATAATATAATAATAATTAACACATGAACTTTGTCAATTGTATCATCATTAACCAATTCAACATCAATTGTAAGATAGGGTTAGGGTAAAAGGATAAATTCATAATTTCTTCCATATAAATAGGTCAATTACAAAGAACAATAATAATTGACCAATAATCAATCATCATATATCCATAATAATCAAAGGACATCATATTCAAAACAAATTTAAAGAAAAATCATGAAATTGGAAAGAAACCCATATTTTTGACATCTTTAAAAATCAATTTGAAAAAGCCACTTTGGGAAAGGAGTCCTAAGAGTGAACAAGTTCCACACATTAAAATTCCTTGAATATTGATGGAGAGAAAGTAGAAATCTTGCATACCTAATGCGCTTGAACCTTATTATTCAAAGGTGTTCTTTTGGGAAAAGTGAAAGAAAGTAGAGAGATTTGATTTTGGGAATTGAGGGATTTTGGGTAGATTAATTAGTTTTATGTACTATAGAGTCCCTTAAATAAATTAATCAAACACCCCTTAACCCTTAATTTATTAACTAACAAACTAAATAATTAATTCCCTAAACTTAAAATTGGATAGTGAACATAGACCCTGACCTACGAGACTTGACCTATGATTCGTAGGTCCATTGACGCAACCGTACTTGCAAGGAGTCCATAAGTTTAGAGATTATGTTTTGGGAGAATTTTGTAAAATTCTAAATGTTGGACAACGACCACCATTGATAGGTCATAGACACATTAGCGGCGTGTCGATTGAATTGTCGTTTGGCTATTGTAAATTTGACAACTTTTGGTCAAATGCAAGGGTCCTCTACAAAGACCCCTAAGGTGGTCCTTTTCGGAGTTCTACTGGGACGTTTCAACCCTAAACACACTCTAATACATGTTAACATCTTTGTACCAATTTTCATTATTTTCCAACTCATAAAACCAATGAAAAATTCAAAAGAACACTAGTGCAAATTTCACAATTCACGGGACTTTATGAGGGCAAGCAATGTCGGTGGTCATCTGATTATTATGTAGGAAAAATTCGATGGGGTCACGGAAAGTCTGATGTCGCCTTCCCATTGTTTGCATTCCATGGGAGATGTTGGAAGTCCACACCTGATGACGGCTAAGCGATATGCCTAAAACTAAGTCCGCACGGGCATTTCATAGTAGACAATCGTTGATCAATGTGAAGGCTATGACGGATGCAGATGGACCATGTATGACATCGACATGCCATTTGGTAGCCAAGGGCAATGCCTGCAGTGGAAGCCCCATGACGTTGAGTGATGTGCATGTCCACAAGCGATGCAGTAGATACACGGCCGACATTAGTTGAGCATGTGCATAAGCCACGGTTGATGCGGCAGTCTACAACAAAGATGCCTTGCCAATGCCTCTTATCGTTAGACAATGTCTCTTACCCACAACTGATAGGCCTTGGCTAATGCTGCTAGTTGTCGGTCGATGCTTATACCGTCATGTCGATGACCACACGTCACTATTTATGTTGCCTGCAGTATACCAACGTCACTTTCCTGAAGAAAATTGTCCTTGGATTATTCTTCCTTACATAGGCCGATGCAAAGGTCGCCCAACCAATGCACACACATCACAACCAATGTATATAGGACGTCGCTGATGCTACGTTCCATTGGAAGACGTCGATTTCCATATGCACATAAGACATGTCAGATGCGCTTAGGTATTGGCTTATGTTGCAGCCATCGACCGACGTCGCTTGCCCAAAGCACACAAGAATTGGCTAATGGTGCATGTTATTTTCAACGTCGATGTCGCCAAGAAGAAGAACACACGCCATAGGTTATGTGTGCATGCATTGGATGATGTTGCATTCCCTTGTCCTATAATGCTTTCTAAATGTGAACAAACCACGACAAATGCGTGAATACCTTGGCTGATGTTGCCTGTCATTGGTCGATGTCTCATGTCAAATTCATGAAGAACACGACCGATGTATCCCAATCGATGTGCAGACATCACACATTATGTTTACAAGGCTTAGATGATAATCCTAGATATTAGTCGATGTTACCTACAAAATGCATGTAGGCCACGACCAATGTGGCCGAGTCAATGTGCAGATGCCATGCCTAATGTGTGAAGGCCTTGACTAATGTTTCCTATCATTGGTCGATGTCTCTTGGTTGATGTTCCCAAGACAAAAACTAAGGTCGCCTAGCTGATTTGCTCAGACAACAACTGAAGTCTCCCAACCAATGTGCACACGACTCATCTAATGTATGCACGCCTTCAATGATGTTGAATTTTGTTGGATGAGGTATCTTTCTAGTTGCCCATTTTCCACGTTTGTGCGTGCAAGCCTTGGTAGAAGAACCATTTGATTGCTTGATGTCCTTTGCCAGATGCACACATGAAAAATGTTATGCGTGCATGCCTTGGCTAATGTGTTTGTCGTTGTTCAAGATGTATAGTTCGATGTGTGCAGGCAATAGGTGCTGTGTGCAAGCCACATCTGACATCGGCAGACCTATATGTATAGGCTATAGATGATGTTGGAAGCCCACGTTTGACGTCAGTAGGCTGATGTTTGTAGGCTACAGAAGATTTTGTTATTCCACATTCGACATAGGCACACCAACGTCTATAGATTGTGGACGAGGTTGGCAGCCTATTTCAAACATTGGTTGACCATTTTGTGCAGCCTAAAAATGATCAAGGTAGACTACGTGTAACCTTGACAAACCATTGTGTGCTGACCAACGGCGATGTGAGCATGCAAAGGCTGATTTCGACATACCATTATGTGCAGATCGAGTATCATTCAGGCATTTCACGCCCGAAAACTACTGAGAGATGTATACAAATCACGGCAGATACGAGCAGTCTCGAACAAACATCGACTAAGTGATGTGCACAGGCCACAAACGATACGGGTTGTCCACGACCAATGTGGATGATCAAGCCACTTTCTGTTAGTCGACGTCATTTTCCCGAAACAGACAGGTCTTTGCTGATGGTGCATGTTATTGCTCTATATCTATGACACCCAACTGATTTGAACACACCACGACTCATGCGTGCAAACCTTGTTTATGTTGCATGTCGTTGGCCGACATTGCTTTCTCGATACCCCCATGCCATGCCTGATGCGTGTCCCACTAGAAGCTCTTGATTCCGTTGCTTGGATTCTAACTTAGATGAGTATACATCATTATTTGTGACAATTTATAATTAACATGTCCAACCCTGCACATTCAAATGTACAAACACACATTAGTTTCCAAAAATAACTTTTGTATATATAAAAAAGTTGTTTTCAACAAAAAAGTTTTGGTTTATTCCAAAAATGCGTAATTGATTAGTAAACATAGGAAAATATATGAAGAAAAATATATAAAAATAATGCTAAAAATTTACAAATAAATATATTAACTTTAAATTTAATAATATTAACAATTTTTTAATTATTATTTTTGTTCGCTAAATCTCAAAAATGTGTAACTAATGGATAAAAGTAGGGAAATCTATTAAAAAATATACAATTCATACAAAATAATACATAAATAAATATAGTAACTTTAAGTTCAATAATTTTTTTATTGTTATTTTTATACGCTAAATCTCGAAAAAGGGTAATTCATTAACAAAAAAAAGGAAAACTATAACATTAACGCCAAAAATTCAAATATAAATATAGTAATATTAAATTCAAATACTTTTTAAACATTCATTTAGGTTTGGTAGTTCTCAAAAATGAGTAATGAAGTAATAAAAATAAGAAATATATGAAAAATTAATAAGTTAATGCCAAAAATTCACAAATAAATGTTGTTGGACGTCTCTCGTCTAATAGATAAAGCCAATGAATGATGCCGGTAGGCAAGTCCTACGGCGCCTGATCGAAGTGTACATTCCATAAGGGATGAGGAAAGGCCACACCTGAATTCGGTAGACCAATGTTTGTAGGTTGCAAATGATGGTTGCTAGCCACGTATGACGTCGGTAGACTACTGTGTGCAATCTACAGACGATGCTAGAAGGACACGTCCGACGTCGGCTAGCCGATGTGTGTAGGCCACAAAAAAGATAAGTGTATCCCACGTCTGACATCGGATGACCATTGTGTGTAGGACAAAGGGGATGTTGTAAACCCATGTCTAACATTGACTAACCATTGGTTGCACGCCAAAGGCGATGGGGGAATGCCACATCTGACATCGACATATCATTATGTGCAAACCTAAGGCAAAGCCCGATGTCGGCTGATCCTTTTGCAGGTAAAAAAGGTTATGGGCGCAAGAAATACACAATGTGGCTTAACCTTTATTTGATGGCCAAGGGCAATGTGGTCAATCCAACCCTGATGAAGGCTAAGCAATGTGCGAAATCCATGGCATATTTGGGTAGTACAGGACCTAAGTCGGTTGAGCAATGCAAGTTACGCTGATGCGGGTACCCCTAATCTGATGTCGGTTGGTTGTTGTGTAAATTTCAAAGGAGATGTTTGAATAAAAAATTGATGGTCATTTTGTGATATGCACATGCCATGGAGAATGCAGCCGGTCCACGCTTAACGTCAACTGAGCGATATGAACAAGCCACGACTGATACGATAGATAATGGCTAACGTGTCCTGGACGATGCCTCTTGCCGTTAGTTGATGTCCCTTGCCTGAAGCAAACTAGGCTTGGCTGACCCTGCCTTGCGCTGGTCGACATTGATATTGCCCTATGAATGTTCACACTTATGCGTACAGGAATTGACTGATTTTGCCTCCCATTTGGCTAACATTTCTTTCTCAAAGAGTATAGGCCTTTTCTTATTCTTGCTGATGATGGACGATGCACATGTCTCCTAACCGATGCAAACACGCCACTCCTGATGCGTGCATCACTTTGCTGTTACCGCACGTCGATTTTGCCCACGGGATGCGCACACCCCATATCTCATGCGTCTAGTCCTTGGATGATGTTTGCTATCATTGGTCGATATTACTTACTTGATTCGGTATAGCAAGAGACGATTTTGTCTTTTGTTGGCCGACGCTAGCTTAGCATTGATGAACACGCACGATCGACAAAGTAAGTCAATGACTGAAATTAGTTGAGCAATGTGTTGGCTACAGACGATGTGAGCAACCCGAATCTGATGTCAGCTAGCCATAGTGTTTAGTCCAAGAGGGATGCGGGAAGGCCAATCCCTACGAACGTTGAGTGATATGCATTATCCACAGCTGATGAGACCAATTCTCACCCGATGGATGAGCGATGTGCTTAAGGCATGACCGATATCGAAATCTAGGACCAATATCGTCTGGCTGATTTCACTTGCCCTTGGCTAATGATTCTTTCCCAAATCACATAGTCCATGGATGAAGGTTCGTGCCATTGGCAGAGGAAAATATCGCCTTGTTGATGTGCTCATACCACGACTTAGGCGTGCAGGCCTCAGTTCTTACTTCTTGCAATTGTCAAACGTCACTTTCCCAAAGAGCACATGCCTTGGCAGACTCTACCTAACTTTTATCAATGCAAATGTTACCATCCTCATGCACACATGCAAGGACAGATGCGTGTAGGATACAAATTATATTGTTAAGACACGTTTGACATCGACAAATTGATGTGCACAGGCTACAGACGATGCTGGTGGAATACGTACGACGTTTGTTGACCTTTGCCAGTAGGCACAAGGAAATTATAAAAAACAACATCTAACGTTGGTTGAACACTATGTGGATGCCAAAGGAAATGTGGGATGGACAAACCCGTTGTCGTCTAACCATTGTGTGCAGGCGAAATGCGATGCATGTAGGAAATGCATGACATTGGTTGATCGTTGTGTGCAGACCAAGGGCGATGCAGCCAATTCTTGCTTGATAATGACAGTACAATGTGTGCAAACTACAAAAAATATAGGCTATCAACGACTAATGTCAGTTGAGCATTGTGCACAAGCCACGACAAATGAGGTAGTGAACGACCAATGCTGCCTCACCGATGTTGCTTGTCGTTGGCCCATGCCTCTTTCCCGAAGCACACATGTCTTGACTAATGTTGCCTATTAGTTTCCAACGCCGATGTCATCAAACCGATGCACACACACCACTGGTAATGCATGCAAGCCTTTTCTAATATTGCCTATCGTTGGCTGATATTGCTTCTCCGATGCTCACGGGCTATGAACAATGTTTCCTACCGTTGGTCGACAACCATATTGCTTGCCAGATGCACACGTTCCTTGCCTGATGCGTGAAGGACTTGGGTTATGCCGCCTGTAGCTGGTTAAGATCACTTGCCCAATGCCCACATGCCACGTTAGATGCTTGGCTACTTGGAGCACTTAATTCCGTGACACGTACTCTTACATAGATAGTAGACATCATTTTTTCAAGAGATTCATAATGAACATGTAGAACCCAAAGATGTAGTTTCTAAAGTACAAACACACATTACCTTCCACAAATAAATTTTTTATGCATAAAAAATCATTTTAAATAATGTCTTTTGAAAAGTATTTGGGCTATTCCAAAAAAGAGTATTTGATTAATTAAACATTGGAAAGATATTAAAAAATATAATAATAATACTGACAAAAATTCACATATACATATAGTAACCTAAAATTCAACAATTTCGACATTTTTAATAATTTTAATTTTTGTTCAGTTTATCCCCAAAATTAATAATTGATGAATAATAAAAAGGAAAAAATGAAAATAATATAAAATTAATGCCAAAAATTCAAAAATAAATATAGTAACCTTAAATTCAGTAATTTCACTTTTTGTTTTATTTTTGGTTGGTAAATCCTAAAAAAAAAAGGTTATTTCATGAATGACAAAATAGAAAATTTAAAAAGAACATTAAATTAACGCCAAAAATTCACAAATAAATATAGTAACCTTAAATTTGAAAAATCTAAATAATTTTTTTAAATATTTAATTTTTCAGTAAGTCAAAAAAAGTGTAATTCATTAATAAAAAATAAGAAAAATATGAAAAATAAATATAAATTTAATGCAAAATTATAATAAATTAATATAAAAATCTCAAATTCAACGTTTTAAAGAATTTGTAAATTTTAATTTTTTTTTTAGTAAAACCCAAAAATGGGTAAATAATCAATCAAAGATAGGAAAATATGAAAAATTATAAATTTAAGAAAAAAATCGAAAATAAATATAGTAACCTTAAATAACAATTTCATAAATTATAATTTTTTTTTAAAAATGCTATGTAAAACATAAAGTAAAGTAAAAATACATTTTTTAAAATTAATAAAAGTTGGAAACATATGAAAATGCTCGAAAATACTTCTTATCATGTGAAACTTATGATAGAGTACATATTTGTACAAATAAAATAAATTTAATAATGTACGAATCGTAACCGAAATAAAATTGGTATGAATAAACCACATGAAGCGAAAACAATAAGAATAATTGATGGAAAATACATAAATATGTTGTTTTGCATTGGATGAAACTTAAATACAAAAAGGATTTTGGACACCCACTAAACTAAAGAAAAAATCATTAAAAATACCGTGAAACTACGGTATATCAACACCGTCAACTTAAATTCGTTGTTTGTCTTCAAGCGACACACTATGACTCACTACAAAATCTTTGTACAATAGTATCCATGTTATATCTTTCGCAATCATTTGTCTATCAATCCCAATCAGTCTCATCATATTTATGCATGTTATCACTATTAGGCTTGAGTTATGTGGAATCAGACCATGACACAGACTCACCATGCACTAACACCTATCCTCTTCAATTTCTCACCGAGGTGCTAATATTTCTTGTATTGCAACTAGTGTCCTCACTTCAAAACAACTCCTCGTTTTTCACACAATGATTTAAGTTTGAGTATAAGGATTACTTTTCAACACTCACTCTCAGAACAAATTCACAACTCATTCATAAATATTTCCGTAAGCTTTGCCCTTATTTTCACTGCTTCAAGTTCTCTATAAAACTCTTAGGATCACAATAGGACTTTCTTAGCTTGTAACATAGGCTCAGGGTCAGGTATGGTATATTTAGGTATACTTTAGTGACTTTTTTCCCTCTTTTACATATCGGCTAAACATACAACTTTTTATCAGTTTATTTTGCCTAATTTCTCATATTCTTTCACCTTGATATTTTCCCTTCTTTATTCATTTGTGTAAGTGACCCTCTTCTTTTCTTGATTATATTTTTTTTATTTCACTTTTATTTCAATTGGTTGTTGAATCACTTTACTTTTGTTCTTTCTCTATTTTGTTCTTTCAACCCCACTTTCCAGATCATTCTTCATAATAGCCACCCTCAACTCATGGCTTTGCCATGAGTCAAAGTACACAACACCCAAAGTTTGGTCAGGGCCATGAAAGGGTTGTTTACTGTAGTAGCCAACCTTAACATATGCTTCGGCATAAGCTGAGGTGCACATGTCCATGGAAAGACCAGGGCCAACACATTATTCCCTGAAAAGATTAGTTAGGGTGAAAAAAAAAGGTCTAGTTTAAGCTCAAATCATTTGGATCAAAGAAGGATTGATTTCCTTTTTTTTATTTAGGCTAAAAATTTAATATATTTAACAAGGGCCTATGATCCTTTCCTAATTGTCTATTAAAGCTTATTTTTAGTAAGACAAACCAGGCAAGTTCTTTCTTAGTACAAATAGTGGACTATTCAAATCTTCCTCACATCACTTGATATCTCATTACTCTACCATATTATCAAACACTTTAGTTTGAATTTTATACTTAGGGTCATGCAGTGGTGTATCTCTATGTCATGCTTAGAGCCACAAATTTATCAATTACTATGCCTAGTCATGCATCATTTTCATTTCATATGGATATCATTTAGCCATCATTCTTCAGAGTTAAACTATGTACACAAGATATAGACATGCCGGATCAATAGTAAAAATAATCAGTATCTTGGGGAAAAAGAACACAGGCGAGAAAAACCCAAAAAAGGATAGTGAATTGGGCTACTCAGACTTCACCCTAGCACTCACTTTCCATTTACCCCACCCCCAACAAAAAGACATGCAATTGTCCCTAATGCATAAAAAAAATTGAAATACAAGATTGGTAGGTGAAGCAAACGTGGGGCGCAAAGCACCGACGATCAGCAAGTTGGTGAGTCCGGTTCCCCACAACCCACTTCCTCTGTAGTCTGGACACCCTAATTAGATTCCTCATTAGCAATAGCACTATTACTAGTGCCTCCCGCTATCGCCACATTTCTTGAACTAGATGCCCTAGTAGCTGAATCTACATCACTGATCTGACGCACCTCCTCATCAGCAAGCAAGGCTCTCCTCGCAGCCTCCATCTCACGGTGCTCCTTTTTCTGTTCTCTAGCCTCGTCGTCCTCTCAATCCTTACGCCTCTTGGCATGCTCTTCGAGGGAGAGGTGGTTAAATCTCAAAAGTGGAGAATAAGGCCTCCATCACTGTGTCCTTAGAAGGATTTGAAGAAGGGGCCTCAGACTCAGACACCCTAGTCTCTAGGATCATATCAATGTTCGCTCGAAGACTCTTGACCGCAGCCTAAAGGGATGATACATCCATCTTAGGGGCTGGCAGGGTTAGCACCCGCAACTCAAAAGCGTCCAAGCGCTGATGAAGCTCAGCAATCTTCCACTGTGTGTGCTGGACAATTTTACTCTCCAAGTGCTCTTCTGCCTCATTAATAGGCCGCTGCATCCAAAGGCTGGATGTGATGCAGAAGTGTAGCCATATGTGCCTCTAGTTTCTAGATCCTAGCAAGCGGGACCAGAGCGGGGAAAGGGCTAAGCGAGAGGAGCTTGGGCAGTTCTACTACCAAGGATAGACTCGATCGGGGTAGTGTCATTGGTTTAAGAATTAGCGTGCGTAGCCGTGGGAGTATATGCTACCGTATCAGCCAGATTTTCACCAAGTGGAGGCAACTCTTGACGGGGCCCTCTGCGTGGAGAAAACTCAGTGGCCTCATCCTTGATGAGGCTGATATCAATAGTGCCCAGTTGAGTTTTGAGCTTATCAATGTGCCAGATGGACACACCTGCGCACTTTCATAAGGAAAATATCATCCACGGAAAATGGTAAGTAGTCGTGACTTTAAAATCCCTCTCGTGCATGACCGCCTGTAGAAGCCAAGCAAAGTCCACCTCAAACCCGGCTATGATCGCCTCCATCAGAACTGCACGATCCCATGTGACTATATTATTAGCGGCCGTGGGGGAAAGGCATTGAGAATTTAGCCATGAAGGTAAAGTTAGCCTTCTTGATGGATCCCTTAATCTCTGTTACCCACTCGACACCCTCTCCATCAACAGACAAGTGCAGGGCCATTCACCTTTTGGTGGTCTATGTCAGCGATGTCACACACAAGAATTGGCCATCTTTAACAATTTGACATCGGTAGTAAAACTTGGCGATGAGAAGGGTCCAGTTGGCATCAACATCCTCGCCGTATAGATACTAGCGGATGGCAGGCAGGTAGATATCAACCTAAATTCCACGTACTCGTCCATGCTCAAGTTGGGCCTTTTTTGTGGGGGCAGCCCGCCTATCAATCTATGATCTGAGAGTAGCCACGTAAGAGGCGTAGAACTCTCAGACCAACTATTCACTATAACGGCCTAAAGAACGCGCTGTCCACTCCAGTCAGTGTTTGGTGAAGAGATTGTGGATCTCTGGCATAGTAGGGAGACTCCTCGTAAGGACACGCCTCTCCAAGGTAAGGGTCCGTGTCATGACTCCTTTATCATTCAGAAGCTTTGCGTCTCAATAAACATGATATTTCCCGTTGACACACCACCAATTAGGCTGGTCGACAACCTGGGTGAGGGCACGAGTCAGTGAGTCGGGAGTGGAATAAGAACTATCAGCCTCATCATACGAGGCAAACTATGAAGTTATGGCGGGTGCAGGGACTTCAGCAGACCCGGAGGCTTCCTCCGACCCCGAAACTCCTAAGGATCTAGACTCTCCTTCTTCATGAGTAGTTGACCCAGAAGAGTGCCGGTCAATGTGTGCTCATCATCAGACAGGGAGGCAGTGACTACGCCGGATACCACATTTTTAGGCGTAACTCTAGTAGCACGTGCAACTCGTGATGGAGTGGCAGTGCCTGGGGGCACGTACTCGGGGTCACGCTCATCATAAGAGCCAATGACCAGGAGGGAAGATGGGGCGACAAACTTTGAACACCCACGTGCATAAAATCGATCTTCTTTTGGTTCAATAAGAGATAGTACCTATAAGGAATCAATATTAGTACGAGAAGGAGCAAACAAGACGAGCAAATGAAACAAAATACATATAAAAGCTAGGCTGTAATGACTTTTCTACAGAAACAGTGAAAAATGATGGACCAGATGATGTCTCGTCGTGAGTAAGATAGACCTTCATGGGATCCATCATGTCTAACTTCAACTATGTTGATGTGGAGACCCCTGAAGGAAAGTCTCTAACAAGTATGACGGATAAGAAGGACGGTCCGTCGTGACAATAACGGTCTGTCATCGATGTCCATCGTGGAGACCCTTAGAAGAGGGGTCTCTAACCGACACGACGGTTGTGCAGGATGGACCATCGTGGTAACGACGGTCCATAGTAGATTTCCGTTAGAGGACACTTAGAAAAAGTATGGAGACCTTCAGGAGATGGGTGTATCTGATCATAATGATGGATGTGCAGGATGGACCGTCAAGGGTATGACGGTTCATCGTAGATGTCCGTCAGAGGAAACTTAGAATAAAAGTAGGAGACCCTTAGAACAAGGGTCTCTGACAACCATGACGGTTGTGCAGGATGAACCATCGTGGGAACGACGGTTCGTCGCATGTATTCGTTGATGGACACTTGGAGAAACCTACAGTGGAATGTTGGAACAGACCCTATGACGGTCCATCATGGTTACGACGGTCCGTCATTGGGGTCTCGTTCTGTCATTCAGTGAAAGAACTGGGGATGCCACAATCATCCCTACCAGATTTATTAGTTTATGATAACCTATATGTTTCTAACCCTAATACCTAGTAAACTAGCAATGCTATAGCACCTATTTCTAGAGTTTTAACAAGGAAATTTTGAGGATTCCCAACCTAGGTCAGACAAAATTGGGATAAAAGAATGAATCCATCAATAAGAAATAGGTTAATGCTAATTGATAAAGAAAAATGCAATGTAAATGGGTAGAAATAAGAGACACATAACTGAGAATTTGAGAAAAACAAGCAAGGAAGGTGTGCAAATGTCATTACTAATGTGCGCAATGCCTTGTCTATTGTTTCATGTCCTCAATGCATGTCTTTTAGGTGATGCGCGCAAGCCACAATTGATGTCGCCTAGCCGATGCGCTCTGACCACAACTGAAGTCCCCCAACCGATACGCACACAACAGGACTAATTTATGTGCGATGTCAATGATGTTGCATGTCATAGAATGACGTATCTTCCTAGTTTCTCACATTGCAAGTTTGTGCATGCAGGCCTTGGTTAAAGAACCATTCCATTTGGTTATATCTCTTGCCATATGTGCACATGCCACGTCTTATGCGTGAATGCCTTGGCTGATGTGCTTGTTATTGGACGACATTTATAGACCAATGTGTGCAGGATACAAATGTTGTGGGCAGGACACATCCGACGTTGGCAGACCTATGTATGCAAGCTATAGACGATGTTGGCAGAACACGTTCAACATTAGTAGAACAAAGTGTGCTGGCCACAGAAAGTTCTGTCATTCAACATTCGACATAGGCATACCAATGTCTACAAGCTGCTGATGAGGTTGGCAGCCTATTAAAAACATTGGTTGGCCATTTTCTGTAGCCTAAAAATTATTCGGGCAGACTACGTCTGACGTCGGCAGACCATTATGTGCAGATCAATGGCGATGCAAGAATGCAAGGCTTGATGTTGTCATACCATTGTGTGTAGACCAAGTACGATTCAGGCATTCCATGCCCGACAATTACTAAGTGAAGTGTACAAATCACCATTGATGTGAGAAGTTCATGGACAACATCGACTAAGTGATGTGCACAACCACGATCGATATGAGCGGTCCACGATCAATGTCGATGATCGATGTATTCTTGTTTAGCCGATGTCATTTTCTGTATCACACAGGTCTTGGTTGATGGTGCATGCCATGGCTCGATGTCGATGTCTCCCAGCCGATGTGCACATTCCACCATTCATGCGTGCAAGCCATAGCTTATGTTGCCTTTCGTTGGACGACATTGCTTTCGTGATACCGACATTCCACGCCTGATGTGTGGCCCACTTGGAGCTCTTGATTTCGTTGCTTGGATTCAAACTTAGCGGAGTAGACATCGTTTTTTCCAAATAACTATAATTAACATATACAACCCAAATATGCACGTTCAAAGGTACAAACACACATTAGCTTCCGAAAACAACTTTTTTATACAAAAAAATAGTTTTCAACAATTTTTTTTTCTAATCCAATAAATGAGTAATTGATTAATAAAACATAGGAAAAATAAAAAAAGTAATGCCAAAAATTTTTTTAACCTTAATTCAATAATTTTAACAACTTTTTAATTTTTATTTTCCTTCGATAAATCTCAAAAATGAATAATAGATGGAGTGTTGTGATATTTATTAACAAAATATAAAATTAATGCGAAAAAATATATAAATAAACATAGTAACTTTGAATTCAACAATTTAAACAATATTTTAAATTGTTATATTTGTCGGCTAAATCACCAAAATGGATAATTCATGAAAAACAAAATATGAACAATCTAGAAAAAAAATATAAAATTAATTCCAAAAGTTCACAAATAAGTGCAGTAACCTCAATTTTATCTATTACAACATTTTTTTTAAAATTTTATTTTTTTTGGTAAATCTGAAAATTGGTAATTGATTAATAAAAAATATGAAAAATATTTTAAAAAATAAATTCCAAAAAAATTGTGTTAATTATAGTTATTTGGAAACGCAAACCGCATTAGATGCATCGAGTGGACATTTTGTGCACGCCAAAGGCAATGATTCACGCCAAGGACTATGCTCTTTGGGCAAGCGATGTTGGCTATAGGGAGGAAACATCAATCAATGATTGCATGCATCAGCCATGACATGTGCATATCTATAGGGAAACATCAATGAAGACCAACAGAAGGCAGGATCAGGCAAGCGAGATCAACCAACGACAAGCGGCATCATCCAGGCGACATTAGTCGTTATCTACCTCATAAGCCTAGACATATGGATATCGCTCAGCTGACATAAAGCATGGACTGATCGCATCAGCCCTGGCATTTGCTCCTCACTCAATAATAGTTAATTTGGCCTTCAACATCACCCTTGGACTGTACACAACAACTAACTGACGTCAAATATGGGGTGCCCAAATCAATTGTACCCTTCCCATTGCACAACCGACTTCATCCGAGGATTTCCCGAATCTGCCATGGATTTTACACATTTCTTAGCCTTCATCAGGCATGGACTGCCCGCATCGCCCGTTGCATGCAAATAAAGGTTAAGCGATTTTGGGTAATGCCTGCACCCATTTCCTTTTTTCTAGAAAACCAATCAGCCGATGTCGGGCTTTGCCTTCCTGCTTGACCTTAGTCCTGCAAATAAAGATTTGCCAATGTTAGATGTGGCCTTCCGACATTGCCTTTGGCGTGCACAAAATGTCCACCCGATGTTAGACATTACTTCACAGTAACCGTTTTGGACATTGCCTTTGGCGTGCACAAAATGTGCACCCGATGTTAGACATTACTTCCCCTTTGGTCAACGCAAACCGCATTAGATGCATGAAGACCTTTGTTGATGCTGCCTGTTGTTGGCCACGTTTTTTGGTTGATGCATAAGGTCCTACACTAATGTCAATGAATCAATGCGACCATGCCACGACTGATGTGTAAAGCTTTGTTGATGCTGCCTACCATTGATAGATATCACCTGGCTGATGCGTGAAAGTCACGACAAATGTCATTGATATGATGTCGACACGTCAAAGGTGATACATGCATTCCTTGGTTGTTGCTGCATACAGTTGGTTGATGTGGATTTGCTGATGCGTGTAGTCCGTAGCTGATGTCGCCGTGCCAATGCGCTCAGACAATGGCTAAAGTAACGAAATCGATGTGCACACAATATTACAAATGCATTAAGGCATTGGTTGATGTTGCATGTCATTGGACGACATCACTTACTATATGCGGACATGCCACCTCCATGCTTGGAGGCCTTGACTGATGCCATATGCCATTGGCCAACATCGCTTTTGAGATATACACAATCCACATTTGTGCTTTCAGGACTTTGCTGAAGTCGCATGCCATTGGCCGACATCACTTTCCATCTACACACACATCAAGTATGATGCATACACGTCTTGGGTCAAGTAACTATTTGTTGGCCGACATCAGCCAACCAATGTGTGCAGGCTACAAACAATGTTGGCAGGATACATCTGATGTTGGCAGAATGATTTGCAAATAGTACTGATGATTTTGGGAGGACATTTTCAATGTCGACAGACTAATAATCATCGCACCTATGTTCCAACCAATTGGGAGAGAATCAATAGATTCCTTTTCGGGAGCGATACATCCTTCCCGAACGCAGCATACAATTGCATGCTATGGATGATGTTTTCAGGCATTATTCAACGTAGATAGGATGATGTGCTCTGGCTGCACATGATGGTGGAAGCCCATGTCCAACGTCGGCTAACCATTGTGTATTTTTGAAAGTCAGTTAGGGTAGACTACGTCTGACCTTTACAGGCCATTTTGGGCAGGCCAAAGTTGATATAGGCTGGCCTTGCTCGACGTGGATTGACAAGTGTGTGTAGGCCAAAGGCGATGCCGGTATGAAATTCCCCATGACAACTGACCATTGTGTGTAGGAAAAGGGTTATACAAAGAGCCACGCCCGACAATGACTTAGTGACTTGCACAAGACATGACGGATGCGGGCAATCCACAGTCAATATTTTTTAGCGACGTGCACAAGCCATTACCAATGTGGGGTCAATGACTTATCTTGCATGGATAATGTCGCTTGCTATTGGACAACGTCGCTTTCCTGAAGCACATATTTCTTGAAAGATATTGCCTACTTTTACCCAATGTTGATGCCGCCCAAGAAATTCTTACACACCACAGCTCATGCGTATAGGCCTTGCATGATGTTTCCTATCATTGACCGACGTCAGTTGCCTGATTCGCATTAGCGATGGAGATGTTGTCTTCCTCTAGTTTAGTGATGTGCACAAGCACGATCAACAAACAATCTTTGATTGATGTGGGCTAAGAAATGTGCAGGCTACAGCCGAAATGAGAAGCCCACATCTGTCATAGGTTAACCATATTGTGTAGACCAAGGGTGATGTGGGAAGTCTAAACTCGAACAACGCTGAGTGATGTGCATAGGCCACACAAATGCGGCCAATTCATATCTACATTGGCAGAGCGATGTGTACAATCCATGACCGATGAAGAAATCCACGACCAATATCATGTGTTTTATATCACTTGTTGTTGGCTGATGACGCTTGCCCAAAGCATAGATTATTTGGCTTAAGGTGCCTAGCGTTGGTAGACAGTGACATCTTCTTGCTGATGTGCACACACAATGGCTGAGGCGTGCAATATTGGGATGCTACTACTTTCCATTGGCTACCATCACTTCCCAAAGCGCACATGTCTTGGTTGATCCTGCCTAACGTTGGCTAATGCAAATTTCACACGCAACGACCGATGCGTGCAGGACTATGTTGATGATACATTTCGATTGCCAACATCACTTTCAAGATGCCAACATGTCATGTCAGATGCGTGCACGCCTTTACTTATGATGTCTTCTATAGGTCGAGGTCATTCGCTCAAAGCCTAAAAGACTTGGCTGGTTGTGTTTGTTGTTGGGAGAAGTCAACATCACTCACCTAATGAACACATGACACACGTTATGCATCCATGCCTTGGATGATGTTGAATGACATTTTCCGACGTCTCTTTTTTGATGTGCAGAAAACACATCAGATACATGAAGACCTTGACTGATGTTTCATGACATTTGCTGATGTCTCTTTGATGATGCATGTAGGCCACAATGGATGTCGCTATGTTGTTGCGCACACTACACGACTGATGTGTGCAGGCCTTGGATGAATAAGCATGTCATTGGTCGATGTAACCTTGCAAATACATAGGCCACAACTGATATAGCTGAGTCGATGCACACACACCACGACTGATGCGTGCAGGTCTTTGATGTTTATTCCTCTTGTTTGGTTAACAAGCACAACCTAAAACCTATATTGCCTATCTAAAGCAATGAAACCACAGCTGAAGAATCATTCTAACCACAACTTAAGTCACCCCGCCGTTGTGCACACGACATTGTTGGTACGTACATTCCTTTGTTGATTTTGTATTCCGTTGGCCAACATTGCTTGCAAGATGCGCACATAACAAATCTGTGCATGTATGCCTTTGTTGATGAATTTTCCATTGCTTGACGTCACTTTTCGATACACAAATTTATATGCGTACATGCACGCCTTGGCTAAAGTCCTATGCCATTGGCTGACAAAGCTTGCAAGATGTGCAAATTCCACATTAGATGTGTGCATGCCTTGGTTGATTGCACCTGCTATTGGCCGACATCTTTAGACTAATTTGTGCAAGAAACAACGGATGCTAATATGCTACATTCAACATAGTTAGATTGATGTGTGTAGGATACAGAAGCTGATGGCTAAATTTTTTTGACTTTGACAGTTGGATATGTGCATGATACGAATGACGTTTTCAGGTCACATTTGACACTGACAAAATGATGTGTACAGTCTACGGATAATGGCCCACATTAAACATCTTCTAACCTTTGTGTGAGGTCCCAAAGTGATTCGAGCAGACAACGTGTGATGTAGGTTGTTTATTGTGTGCATGCCAAAGGCTATGGGGGAAGGCCGATGTTTGACATTGGTTTACCGTTGTGTGCAAACCAAGGGAGTTTCAGGCAATCCACCCTCGACAATGACTGTGCAATGAGTGCAAGCTACTGCCGATACAAGCAGTCCACGACTAACGTCGGTTGAGAGATGTGCACAAGACGTGACCAATGAGGGAAGTCAACGATTAATATTGCCTTGCCGATGCATCTTGTCATTGGCCCAAGTCTCTTTCCCGAAGGGTATACATGTCTTGACCAATGCTCCATTTTGTTTCCTAACGCTGAAGTAGTCCAACCGATGTGTACACGCCACCGGTAATGGGTGTTGGAGTTGGCTAATGTTGCCTATCGGTGTCCCACATCGCTTCTCTTATTCTCAGTGTCTAAGAACGATGTTGCTTACCATTGATCGATGTCGATAATGCTTGCCAAATGCAAACGTGCCTCGTCCGATGCTTGTTGGCATTGGGCAACACCGTTTGTAGTTGGTTGACGTTGTTTGACTCATGGCCACATGCCACATCAAATGCTTGGCTACTTGGAACTCTTTATCCATTACACGGATCCTTACATAGAGAGATACATTATTTTTTTCTAGATATTCATAATAAACATAAAAAACCCAAGGATGTAGGTTGCAGGGTATAAAAACACATTAGCTTCGACAAATAACTTTTTTATATATAAAAAATACTTTTCAACAATTATTTTTTGTAATTTTTTGGGGTTATCCCGAAAATGAGTTCTTGATTAATTAAACATAGGAAAAATATGGAAAAAAAGGGATAATGCCCAAGTACCCCCTCAACCTATGCCTGAAATCTAAGAGAGACACTTATACTATACTAAGGTCCTATTACCTCCCTTAACTTATTTTATTAATAATTTTTTCCCCATTTTTGACCTACGTGGCAATATTTTGTGGGCCAAACGATGATTGACTTTTTTTAATAAACTAGTTCCACGTAGGCTAAAAAGGGATAGAAAATTACTTATAAAATAAGTTCAGGGGGTAATAGGACCTTTATATAGTATAACCGTGTCTCTGGGATTTCGGACATAGGTTGAGAGGGTACTTGTGCATTTTTCCAAAAAAATTATATAATAATAATGCCAAAAATTCTCATATAGTAACCTTAAATTCAACAATTTCAACAAACTTTTTAACTTTAATTTTTGTTCAGTAATCCCCAAAATGAATGATTGATGAATAAAAAGAAAGAAAAATATGAAATAATGTTAAAATAATGCAAAAAAATACACAAATAAATCTAATAACCTTAAATTCAATAATTTCACTAATTGTTTTTATTTTTTATTTTTATATGGTAAATCTAGAATAGTAGGTAATTAATGAATAAAAAATATGAAAAAAAATCTAAAATTTACGGCCAAAAATTTAAAGATAAATATATTAACCGTAAATTCAAACATTTCAACAATTTTTAATTTTTTTATTTTTTCTGGTTAGTCTTGAAAATGGGTAATTCATCAACAAAAAAATAAGAAAAATATGAAGAATAAATATAAAATTAAAGTCAAAAGATCATAAATATATATAGTAATCTTAAATTAAGCAATTTCAACAATTTTTAAATATTTATTTTTGTGTGGTAAACCTCGAAAATGGGTATTTAATTAATCAATAAAAGTAAACTGTGGAAAAATTTTAAAAAATAAGGAAAAAATACACAAATGAATATACTTACTTTAAATTCAACCATTACATAAATTTTAATTTTTAAAATGTGGTGTAAAAATAAATATAAAAAAATGAATAAAGGTCGAAAAATATGAAAATGCTTGAAAATACTTCTTAACATGTGAAATTTATGTTAGACTGTTATTTGCATAAATAAATTATGTTTTAATAATTTACGAATCGTAAACAATATGAAATTGATATGAATAAACCATGTGAGGTGAAAACGTTAAGAATAATTGCTGGAAAATAAATGGATATGTTGTTTTCCTAGAAGGGTGTTTCACACTCCTTCAATTTTTTCTACGTCATGGACATCTGCATGTATTCAACTAGACTTCGATTAATGTCGTTGTTGCAATATTGCTCGTCTACTAAGTGCAATCCCTAGAGAATGATGGTAAGCATGTCTAAAGTCGGTAGATAGAATGTGTTGGCCACAAGTGATGTGGCCAGCCCACGTTTGGCATCAGTAGATCTTTTGACTACGAAAGATGCTTGTAATCCACGACAAAACCGATGTGTGAAAGCTACAGTGATGCTAGAAGGCCATATCCTATGTCGGCTGAGGAATGTTTGGAAACTATGGATGATATTTTCAACCCATGTCCAAAGTCCACTGACAACTGTGTTCATGCAAATGGCAAAATGGGCAGGCTACATTTGATGTAGTTCGACCATTGCTTATAGGCCAAATGAGATGCGAAAAGTCCACATTAGACATTGGTTTTATGTTTTGTGAAGGCCAAAGGTGATGCGGGAAGGCCATGCTCAACGTCGACCGGTCGATGTGAAGTCCAAAAGAGATGGGGGCACGAAATGCCCGAAGTCACCATTGTTCGATGTTGCCTTGCTGATGCGTGCACGCCATGAGCGATGTCACCGAGTTGATGCGCACATGTTGTGTGCAGTCCTTGGTTGGTTCTGCCTGCAGTTGGATGATGTCGTTTTGCAGATGCACAGAGGCCACAATTAATGTTGCTTTGTCGATGCGCTCAGACCATGGGTAAAGCCACCCAGCTGATGCACATAAAATACAATTTATTTTTCCAGGCCATGGCTAATTTTGCACTCCATTGGCGGACTTCACTTTCCAAATGTACACATTCCACGTCCGTGCATGCTGTCTTTTTCTGATGCAACATGGCATTGGCTGAGGTCGCTTTGGAGATACACATATTCCACGTTTGTGCTTGTAGGCCTTGGCATAAGCTGTATTCCATTTTCCGACGTCCTTTGTCAGATGTGTACATGCCATGTTAGATGCATGCAAGCCTTGGTGATGCTACTTCTCGTTGGATGACATTAGCAGATCGATGTTTTCAGGCTACAAAATATTATAGATGGCCACATCCAACGTATGCAGAATGATGCGCGTAAGCTAAAGATGCAGATGGTAGCCCACATCCGATGTAAGCTGACCATTGTATTTATGCCAAAGGCAATATGGGAAGACCACGTCCGAGGTCACCTTACCATTGTCTGCAGAAAAAAAGTCATGCATGAAGGCCATATCCGACATCGACTATTTTTTGTGTGCAAGACAAAGGCAATGCGGGCTTACAATGCCCAATGTCGACTAATAGTTGTGTGAAGGACAACGGGGATGCGAGTAGTTCACGCTCCACAATGACTGAGTGATGCCACAAGCCTAGGCTGATGCAGTCAGTTAACTGTCAATGTTATAGAGTAACGTGCACAAGCCACAATTGATGCAAGTTTTCAACGACCTAAGTCGCCCAGCTAATGTCACTAGTCGATGTCTGACATTGCTTGCTTGAAGAGAACATTCCCTGGCAGAAGGTTCATGTCGTTGCTCGATGGCGATGTCCCCAGCTGATGCACACACACCCGGACTCATTCGTATAGGTGTTGGAAAATGCTCCATGTCATTGGTCGACGTCACTTGCCTAATGCATACATGAAATAGATGATGTTGTCTTCCATTGGCCGACTCCGACTTAAAGATATGTACAAGCAACGAGTGTTATAGGCAGTCCCCGACCGTCATTGACTGAGAAATATGCACAATACAGCCGATGCGGGAAGCCTATGTGCGGAATTAGCCGGCTGTTGTGTACAAGTCAAGTGATGCAGGAAGGCTAATCCCGATTTTCGCTGAGTGATATGCACAGGATATGGCTCATGCGTCTGATCAATGCCCGACGTTGGCTAGGCGATGAGCACAAGCCTCAATTGATGCAGCACTCTAAGACCATTGTCGTATGGCTAATGTCGTCTGCCATTAGCCGATGAAGCTTGCCCGAAGAACATAAGATTTGGTTGATGGTGCCTGTCTTTGGCCGATTGCGATGTGACCTTGCTAATGTGCACAAGCCACAGTTATTGTTTGAAGGCATTGGTTCATGCGACCTGTTGTTGGCTAATTTCACTTACCTGAAGCACAGAGTCCTTCACTAATATTATCTAAAGTTGGCCAATCCAAATGTGACTCAGTCTATGCAAACACACCACGACGGATGCGTGTATTCCTTGGCTTATGTTGAATTCCATTGGCCAATGTCGCTTTCTAGATGAGAAAACATAATGTCGGATGCGTGCATGCCTTGGTTGATGTTTCCTGCCAATGGTAGATGTCTTTAACCCGAAGACCATAAGCCTTTGCTGATGGTCCCTTCCTTTGGTTAATGCTAATATCGCTCAGCCGATAGACATACGCCACAAGTTATGCGTCCATATTGTTCGACGTCGCTTTTTAGATGACCATAAAACACGTCAATTGAGTGAAGTTTTAAATGATACTTCCTTCCATTCACCGATGTCGACTAAAAGATGCATAAGGCCATAAATGATTTTGACCAGTCGATGCCCACATGCCTCTACTGATGCATGCAGGCATTGGCTGATGCAGTCTGCCATCTATTGATGCCATTATGTCGATTCACAGATGCCACAACTGATACGTCCAAGCCTATGCTATTGTTACATGTTCTTGGCCAACATTGCTTGCCCAAAGCACACAAGCATTGCCTGATTATGTCTGACGTTAGTCGATGCAAATGTCACCCAACCAATGGATACATGCCACAATTGATGTGTGCAGGCCTTGGCAGATGATTCATTCCACTGGAGAATGCTTCCTTTTGATGCACACGTGCCATGTTAGATGTTTGCAAGCCTTGGCTAATACTACAGTCATTGGTTGACAACGTTTTCTCGAAGCGCACAAGCCTTGGTTGATGCTGCATGTTTTTGGCCATGTTGATGTCGCGCAACTTATGTACACAAGACACGGGTAATGTGTGCATGCCTCTAATGATTATGCATGTCGTTTTCTGATGTCACATGCAAAATTTGAACAAACCATGTCAGATGCGGGAAAACCTTTGATGATGCTTACCTATAATAGGTTTATATCACCTAGTCGATGCATGCTCGCCACGACCGAAGTCACCTAGCTAACCGCACTATACCACGATATACATATGCAAACCTTGAATGGTGTTGCTTACAATTGGTGGATGACGCCTGGAAATGCGCAGTCCAGGACCAATGTCACCGACTCGATGAACAAATGCCAAAATAGATGTGTGCAAGCCTTGTGTGTTTCTTCCTCCCATTGGACGATTTCTTTTGACTGACGCACGCATGGACCAACCGATATTGCATACAGTGGCTACAGTCGCCCAGTCGATGTGCACACAACACGGTTGATGTGTGCAGGCCTTCGATAATGTTTTATGAAGTTTACCATCATCGATTACCAGATGAAAACATGCAATGTTTGAAAATGTAGGCCATGGCTGATGTCACATTCCCATTGGCTGACGTCTCATGTCAAATATTGAAATTCCACGTCCGTGCATGCAGGCCTTGTGTGAATCTGTATGCCATTGGACGACGTCACTTTCCATATGCGCACATGCAACACCAGATGCATGCAACCCTTGGTTGATGTAGTATGCCGTTTAATGACATCTTCATACTGATGTTTAAAGGCTACGAATGATATTTGAAGGCCACAACTATTTTTGGTAGACAGATGTGTGCAAACTATAGACGATTCTGGTAGTCAATGTTCGACGTTAGCACAACAATATGTGTAGGCTACGGATGATGTTGGCAGGCAACATTCGACATCGATGGACCGATTGGTCATTGTGTGCAGGCCAAGGGCGATGCGGGAAGTCAAAGCCCGACGATCTCTCAATGATGTGCATATCACATGGCTGATGCGGCTTGTCAATGCCTGTTGTCGCCCGAGAAATTTGCACAAGATTAGACCAATGCGGCAGTCCAAAATTAGTGTTGCCTGTACGATGCCTTTTCCTTTTGACTTTTGTGGCTTGATGGATTTGCATAGGAAACAACCAATGTCAACTAGCGGATGCACTAAGAACATACCTTAAGTGTTCCAGTTGATGTGGACATGACACAACTGATGCTTGCAGGCCTTGTATGATACTTCATGTCATTGATCGACGTCGCTTTTTAGATGCGCACAGGTCATGTCCGTGCATGTATCCCTTGGATGATGTATCATACCTTTTGCCAACATTGCTTGCCATATACGCACATTCCTCATTTGTGCGTGCCCGCCTTGGCTAAACCACATGTCATTGGTCGACGTCTCTTACTAGATGGGCACATGCCATGAAAGATGCATGCAATCCTTTGATAGTGTTGCCTACTGTTGGCCGATATCTAAATAACGATGTGTGTAGGCTATAGACGACGCGGCAGAGTACATATTATGTCAACAAACTTATGAGTGTAGTCTACGAACGATGGTGGCAGGCCAAGAAAGACTTCGACAGACTGATGTGTATAGACTACAGATGATATTGTCAGGACATGTTCGACATTGGCAGACCGACACGTGTAGGCTGGAGACGATGCTAATAGCCCACGTCCGATGCCGAATGACCGTTTAAGTAGGCCAAAGGTGATGCAGGCAGACCTCGTCTGATGATGGAAAACCATCATGTGCAGGCCAAGAGTGATGCAGGCACGTCATGACCGAAGTCGACTTATCATTGTGTGCAGGTCCACATTGGCTGACCATTGTGTGAAGGCCAATGTTGATGTAGGCAGTCCAAGACAAAAAAATGACTAAGAGAAATGCACAAGACACGGTCGGTACATGCATTACATGGCCAATATCGGCTGAGCAATGTGCACAGGTTACGACTGATTTGGGTGGTCCAAGATTAATATCTCCTCGACGAAGTCTCTTGTCATTAGCTGACGCCGCTTTCCCGAACCGCACATGCCTTGTATGATGTTTTATGTTGTTTCCCAACGCCAATGTTGCCCAGCCGATAAGAACACACCACAACTCATGCGTGCTGGCCTTGGTTGATTATTCTTGTTTTTAGCGACATCGCTTCCCTACCGCGCACTTGCTAGGGATGATTCTCCTTTCCATTGACTGATGTCGATGTCGCTTGCAACATGCACACATACCATGTTCGATGCGTGCATTCCTTGGTTGATGCTACCTATATTTGGGCGACATCGCTTTTCCCATTTTATATGCCACGTCTGATGCGTGGTCCACTTGAAGATCATAATTCCGTGGTTCGGATTCTTACTTAAAAGAGTAGGACATCATTTTTTCCAAATATTCAGAATAAACATGTAAAACCCAAATATGCACGTTGTAAGGTACAAATAAACATTACCTTTTTTTTAAAGATTAAAATACAGTTTTCAACAATATTTTTAATTTTTTCATTTTATCTCGAAAACGAGTAATTGATAAATAAAACATAGGAAAAATGAAAAAACATATATATAAATAACAAAAAGAAATTAACAAAATAATACAATAACCATGAATTCAATGTTTTTTTGTTTTAATTTTATTTGATAAATTTCGAAAATAGGTAATTCATGAATAAAAAATCGATAAACATTTGAGCATTTTTTACACAATTAACGCCAAATCATTAATAAATATAGTAACCTTAAATTCATCAATTTCAACATTTTTTTAATTTTTATTTTTACTTAGTTAAATCCCGAAAATGGGTAATTCGTTAATTAAAAATAGGGGAAAATGAGCAAAAATATAAATATAATGCCAAAAATAAACAAATAAATATTGTATCCTTAAGTTCAATAATTTTAGCAGTTTATTTTAATTTTAATTTTTGTTTGAGAAATACTAAAAATGGGTAATTCATTAATAAAATTTAGGAAAAATATTTTTAAAATAAAATTTAACGCCAAAAATTTACAAATAAATTTAACTTAAATTCAATAATTTAAATAACTTTTTGAAAAAATAATTTCTGGTAAATATGAAAACGGGTAATTTATTAATAAAAGATAGGAATAATATGAAAATAATATAAAACTAATGCCAAAAATATACAAATAAATAGTTTAACTTTGAATTTAAAAAATTCAAAAAAATTTAAATTTTTAAATTTTGTTCGTTAAATCCTAAAAATGGGCAATAAATTAATACAAACGGAAAATATGAAAAAAAAATCAACCTTAAAAATTCGTAAATAAATATAGTAACCTGATTTCAACAATTTCATAAAATTTATTTTTTTAAAATGTGACGAAATATGCTAAAATACTATATTAATAAAATGAATAAAAATACTATATTAATAAAATGAATAAAGGTCTAAATAAAGAAATGATTTGTGCAAACTATAAACGATCTGGCAGGCCTCATCCGACGTCGACACACTGATGTGTGAAGGTCATGAATGATACAACCAGTCCACGATTGAGGTCGGTAGACCTATGTGTGCACGGTATGGATGATGATGCAAGGCCACATTCGACGTCGGAAGTTTGATGTGTGTAGGCTGAGAAAGATGCTAGCGGCCCACATCTAAGTTTGGTAGACCGTTGTGTACAGCCAAAGGAGATGCATAAAGACCACGTTTGACAGTCGCTGAATAGTGTGTGTTATCCAAAGGAGATGCAACAAGGTCACCCCCGATGTCGGTAGACAATTGTGTGCTGGACAAAGGCGATGCAAGTAGGTAATACCAGACATTGACTTACCTTGATTTGAAGGCCAAGGGCGATGCAACCAGTTCAACGTAGATAATGACTGAGCAATGCCCATAAGGCGCGACCTATACGGGCAGTCCACACGCATTGTTAGTTGAGCGATGTGCACAAGACACCGCCAATGCGGGTGTTCCACGACCAATGTCGCCTTCCAGATGTCGCTTGTTGTTTGTTGCGTCGCTTTCCCAAAGCACACATGCCTTTGTTAATTCTGCCTATCGTTGCCCGACGCATGTGTCCTCCAACTGATACACACACGACATAGCTCATGTGTGTATACCTTGGCTGATGTTTCCTATCTTTGATAGACATCGTTTTCTTGATGCGCACTGGCTATGAACGATATCTTCCGTTTGCTGATGCTGGTACCGCTTTCCATATGCACACATGCAACGTTCGATGCATGCATGCCTTTGTTTATGTCACATGCAGTTGGCCAACATTGCTTGCCCTTGGACCACTTAGAGCTTTTGATTCCATGTCACGGATTCATATTCATATGAGTAGACATTGTTTCTTTCCACATATGCATAATTAACATATACGACCCACATATACACGTTCTGAAGATGAAACACACATTAGCTTCCACATATAACTTTTTTAAATACAAAAAATAGTTTTCAACAATTTTATAATTTTTTTTTTGAATAATCCTCAAAATGACTAATTCAATGATAAAACATTGCAAAAAATTTAGAAAAATAAAAAAATAATGCGAAAAATTCACAAATAAAATTAGTAACCTTAAATTAATTAATTTTAATAAGTTTTTAATTTTTATTTATGTTTAATATATCCCAAAAATGAGTAATTGACTAATAAAATTTAGTAAAAATATAAAATTAATGCCAAAATTTCACAAATAAATATATTTACCTTAAATTTCAACAATTTTAACAATTGTTTTTTAATTTATAATTTTATTGGGTAACTCTCAGAAATGGTTAATTCATGAATAAAAAATAGGAAAAATATAAAATAATAATTAAAATTAACATTAAAAAAATCACAATTAAATATAATAACCTTAAATTCATCAATTTCAACAATTTTATTTACAATTTTATTTGGGTTCGATTAATCTCAAAAATGGGTTATTTATTGATAATTAATAGGAGAAATATGAAAAATTATAAAATTAACGCCAAAAAATCAATCATATATATAGTAATCTTAAATTTAAAAATCTCAGCAATTTTTTAAAATTTTCATTTCAGTTCGGGAAATCATGAAAATGGGTTATTCATCGATAAAAAATATGTGTCACCATCCTCGAAGTAGATGACCAATCAAAACATGGGGAAATTCCAAGTGTTCTTGCATAGCGACGTTGATACTTCAACAGCCCGAACCTATACTATTTGTAGAAAAGGGAAATAATATGGGTTAGTACATCCACCTTTACTAAGTATGGAAACATATGCACATATAATCTTTGAAACCATGCTTAATGGGACATTTTGTTCAAAATCATGATAAGTTTATTTTGAAAGCGTTAATGCATAATTAATAACACATATAAGCAGATGAAAATATATTCATTAAGACAAGTCCATATGCAACACAAGACCAACATCATCAATAAAGTCAAGTGAACATAGTCATTACAAATATGAGGTCATATCAACATGAATAATAGCATATCAAGAGAATATAACCAAAGCAACTCAAACATAATGTCATAACAACAAAGAATGTACAAGAGTTGATATCATCTTAACTTATAAGACCTTTACCGAAAATCCCATCCCAAGCATATAAGTTCAATGCTCATGTGAAGTCCCATAACCCCACATATTCGTGTAAACAAGGAAAGAGATCTAATGTAATATCTAACTCCATATGACATAGCATCATGTGTAATTATCATCATATATATCCATATAGACCAATAACATGTTCAAAAATGAACTAACATCATACATAATCATCAACATAAAAAGTCAACATACATATATCATTTACTCTATAAGAGCATAAAAACAATCTCCTAGGACTTACCTCAAGGCAAACTAGTGCAATGTATTGGTAGAGACCAATACCTCTACCTATACCAAAAAGAACTCCTTAAGTCGCCCTAGTTAGATTTCACTTTATTACTTTCATTTTACTTTCGCAAAAAATTGCCTTAATCGACATAGACCATGTGAGCTAAATATACAATCCGGTGTCTTGAAACCCTACACCGAAAGATGGTGGTCGACTTGCCTAGGTTGTACCAAAACATGAACACAAAATTCTAGGTGGATCCACTAGCTAGTATTCCTATAGGGGCAACATAGTTCAAGAACTAGGAGACATGCTAGAGACCCTCTTTATGCACAATTGCATTGTAATATATATCTCATGATAACCATTGTGAAACTATCTTCACATATTGGGAAGGGACACCTCTCATAACTAGTTCACTGGTTTCTAAGCTAAAGTTCCTTTTTGAAATGTCATTAATTCATTCTTAATCATCATAACTTAATATAGGCCATAAGAGACTACCCCCTTGTATATTCATAGTCATAATCTCATTTGGTATTGCTTGAGAATGTCCTTTCATTACAACCCTTCAGTTGTATGATTAAACATCATAGTCATCACATCATAGCAAGCCACATAAATGATTCACAATCAACTTTATATCATCATACCTTAATCATAATGTCAAAATTCATATAGTCAAGACATTTCACTTACATTCTTCATTACATCACCTACCTAATCTTAGCATTTGTAATGCTTCAATTGAAAATCATCATCAAGTATAACGCATTATAATTGAAGTAAGAATTCAAGATCACAAAGTCTTACCAACTCACCTTCAGAATCACTTTTCAAGATCTTATAATTCAACCAACCATATTCACAATAAATATTCTTAATAAAATTATATAATAGTAATTAACTCAAGAACTAAGATAATTGCATCATCACTAACTAATTAAACACAAATTCTTAACCTCGGGTTAGGGTAAAAGGATTAGTTCATGATTTCTTCCATATAACTATGTCAATTACCAATAAATACAATAATTTACCAATAATAAATAATAATATATCCATAATAGTCAAAGGAAATCTATTTTGAAACCAATTGAAAGACAAATCACGAAATTGGAAAGAAACCCATGGTTTTGACATCTTTTGAAATCTATTTGGAAGAGCCTCTTCGGGAAAGGAGTCCCAAGAGTGAAGAGATTCCATAACTTAGAAATCCTTGAAGATTGATGGAGATAAAGTTGAAATCATGCATCCCTAATGCGCTTGAACCTTAGTATTCAATGGTGTTCTTTTGGGTAAAGAGAGAGAAAGTAGAGAGAAGATAGAGAGATTTGAGTTTGGGAACTAAGGGGTGTTGGGTTAGATTAATTAGGTTTATAGATTATATAGTCCCTTAAATAACTTGATTATACACCCCTTAACCCTTAATTAATTGATAGCCAACTAAAAAATTATTTCCCTAAACTTAAAAATTTGACAGTCAACACAGATCCTGACCTATGAGAGCTCGACCTACAATATGTAAGTCTTTCAATGTCACCATACTAGCAAGGCGTCGATGAGTTAAGAGACTATTCTTTTGGTAAATTTTTTGGAAATTCATAGTGATGTATAACGACCAGCATCGATGGAATATAGACCCATCGATTTCTTATCTAGCTCGTCTTCTTGCTACTGTCAATTTGACAGCTTTTGGTCAAATTCAAGTGTCCTCTCCAAGGACCCCTAGGGTAGTCCTTTTGGGTGTTGTACCCGGATGTTTAGACCCTAAACACACTCTAACACAGGTTTAACACCTTTTTACCAAGTGTCATTAATTTTTGACTCTTAAAACCCCATGAAACATGCCAAGGCACACTAATGCACATTTCACAATTTACTGGACGTCATGGATGTTTCTTGACTTTTTGACTCTAACACTTCCTAAATTTTTCAAATACATGACTTAAGGCCTATAAATTCTTTTAAAAGCATTAGTTCTTCATGTGAAGATCTAGAATAGGTCTTGGATTTCCTGAGTGTTATAGAAGCGAATAAGACTTGGATAATTGTGCCTTTCATTGGCTGATGTCGATGTCACTCATCCGATCAACACACACCAAGGGTTATGTGTTCATGCCTTGGATAATACTGCATGCCATTGTCCGATGTCACTTTTCATATGCGCAGAAACCATGTCATATGCTTGAAGACCTTAGTTGATATTGCTTGTCATTAACTGAAGTCACTTGGATGATATATGGAGGAAATGACTAATTTCACCCAGTCGATGCGCAAATGTCACGACTGATGTGTGCAGGACTTTGGTGATGCTACATGTCATTGGTTCATGTCGCCAAGCTGATGTGCGCTGGCCAAAATTGATGTCGATGAGTCGATACACACACACCACGACATATGCGTGTAGTCCTTGGTTTTCTGAGTGTCGTTGGCCGATGTCATTTTGTTGATGCACACATTACCTAGTTTATATCAACTAGTCAATGCACTCAAACCATGATATAGGTCGCAAGATGATGTGCCTACTACACCACTGATGTGTGCATGCCTTGGTTGATACTGCATGTTATTGGCTGACGTGCTTGCCAGATTTGAATATAGAACGTGTATGAATGGTAGGCTTGGCTGATACCGCATGCATGACTTGGTTGATGTCGCATGCCATTGGCCAACATTCCTTGCTAGATATGCATATTGCACATCGGTGTGTGAAGGTATCAGCTATAGCTGCATGCCATTAGATGATGTCGCTTACTAGATGCACACATATATGCCCTGTCAGATACGTGGAAGACTTGAGTCATGTTGTCTACCGTCGGCCGACAAATGTAGACTGATTTGTGCATGCTACACATGATGCTTGCATACCATATCAGACATAAGTATACTGATGTGTGCAAGCTACAGACTATGTTGGTAGGACACAGTCGACGTTGTTACACTGATGTGTGGACCCTACAGACGATGCTGTCAAGCCATGTTCAACACTAACAAACCGATGTGTGCAGGCTGCGGACAAGTTTAGGCAGCCCACGTCTCACTTCACTTGACCATTGTGTGCATGCCAATGACAAGACAGGAAGACCATGACTGACGTCGGCTGACCATTGTGTGCACGCCAAAAAAGGTACGAGCAGCCATGCCTGACGTTGGTCGACCACTGTGTGCACGCAAAAGGCAACGCGGGTAGGCAACGCTCGACGTCGGCTAATCATTATGCAGGGCAAAATATATGAGGGCTAGCAATGCCTGATGTTGCCTAAACAATATGTGCATGCTAGAGGTGAATTTTCCAGGACACGTCTAACGTCAGCAAACCAATGTGTGCACGATACGAAAAATGATGGCAGGCCACATTCGACATGGGAAGGATGATGTGTGCAGGGTACAATTAATCCTGGAAGGCCACCGACATTGCCTGACCAATATGTAGACGCAATAGATAATAGGTGTCACCCACATCCGACTTTAGCCAACCGTTCTATGCAAGCCAAAGGTGAAGTAGGTAGGTCACGTCTAACATGGTTTGATCATTGTGTGTAGGAAAAAGGCAATGCAAGAAGGACAAGTTAGGAATTTTCTAATCATTTTACAGGCAAAAAAAGAAGCAAGAAGGTGACGTTCGACGTCAACTGACCGTTGTGCAGGCCAAAAGTGTGGGGCCCAAGTAATGCCCGATGTCATCTGATTATTGTGTAGGACAAAGTCGATGGGGGTAGGCAAAGCCTGATGTCGCCTGACCATTTTTTGCATGACAAGGGATATGCCGGAAGTCCACGCCCGACGAAGGCTAAGTGATGTGCACAAACTAAGACCTCGCAGACATTTTATGGTCGACGTCAACTAAAAAATGTGCAGGCTACAGTGGATTCGGGTGGCCCGCGTATAACATCAGTTGGCCATTGTGTGAAGGCATAGGGATATGAGGAAAGACAAAGCCCCAATGACCTATGAGTAATGTGCACAGGCCATGACCAATGCGGCCGGTCCATGCCCGTCATTGGATGAGTGATGTGCACAAACCACGGTCTATGTAGCAATATACGACCAAATTCTCTTGGAAAATTCCCTTGCCGTTGGCCAATGTTTCTTGCCCAAAGCAGATAGCACTCTTCTAATGCTGCTTGTTGTCGGTCAACGTCGATTCCGCCCTGCCAATGCCCACATGCCACAACTTCTATTTCCTATTGTTGGAAACGTCTCTTTCCTGAAGCACAGCTGCCTTAGCTTAATCTGCCTGACGTAGGTTGATGCAAAGGTCACCAAACCGATTAACATGCCACGAACAATATGTGCAGGCCTTGTCTTATGTTGAGTTTCATTGGAAAATGTCTCTTGCCTGTTGCACTTAGGTCTTGTCTTATGCTGTCTAGTATTGGACGACATCTCTTGCCTGAAGAACACAAGAATTGGCTAATGGTTTCCTCCTATTGTTGACGTCGATTTCTCCAAGCCGAAGCACATACACCCCGAGTTATGTGTTCATGCCTTGGACGATGTTGCATGCCCTAGTCAAACGGTGTTTGACAAATGTGAACAAACCATGTTACATGCGTGCAGACCTTGGCTAATGTTTCCTGTCGTTGGATGACGTCATGTATAATGCATGTACTCCACGACCGATGTCTCCCAATCTATGTGCACACGCCATGGATGATGTGTACAAGTCTTGGATGGTGATCCTAGCCATTAGTTATTGTCGCCTAGCTGATATGCGCAGGCAACGACCGATGTCGCTGAGTCTATGTTCAGATGACATCACTGATGCATGAAGACCTTGGCTATTGTTTTGAGTTGTTGGCTGATGTCTCTTGGCCGATGCGCACAAGATACATCTTATGTCAACTAGCTAATCTGCTAAGACCATGTCTTAAGTCGTCAAACCGATGCGCACACGTCACGGGTAATGTATGCACACATTCCATGTCTGTGCGTGTAGGCTTTGCTGTAGAACAATTCCATTTGCTGACGTCTCTTGAGAGATGCGCGCATGCAACGTCTTATGCATGCATGTATTGGATGATGTGATTGTCGTTGGACGACACTCATAAATCGATGTGTGCAGGCTACGGACGTCATGTGCAGGATACATCCGACATTGGTAGACCTATGTGCAGTCTATAAACGATGTTTGGAGAACACGTTAGACATTGGTAGATCGAACTGTGCAAGCCACGGAATATTCTATCAAGACACAATTGACATATGCACACCAATGTCTGCTGAGGACGAGGCTGAAAGCCTATTTCAAACGCTGATTGACCATTTTGTGCAACCTAAAAATGATTCGGGCAAACTACGTCTAATGTCAACAGATCATTGTGTGTATACCAAAGGTGATGCTGCATGCAAGGCCTCATATCGACATTCCATTGTGTGCAAACATAGTACTATTCGGGCATTTCACGCACGACAATTACTGAGTGATGTGTAAAAAACATGGCCGATGCGGTCAGTCCACGACCATCATCGACTAAGTGATGTTCATAGTCCACGATCGATAGGGCGGTCCACTACCATTGTCTATGATCAATTTCGCTTTATGTTAGCTGACGTGATTTTCCCGAATCACACAGGTCTTGGTTGATGGATCATGCCACTGCTTGATGTTAATTTTTCCCATCCGATGTTCACATGCCACGATACATGCGTGTAGACCTTGGCTTGTGTTGTCTTTTGATGGCTGACGCTACTTGCCTAGTACCAACATTCCATGCCTGATGCGTGGCCCACTTGGAGCTCTTGATTCTGTAATTTGGATTCTAACTTTGAGGAGTAGACATCATTTTTTTCAAAGATTCATAATTAACACGCACAACACAAATATGCACGTTCAAAGGTACAATCACACATTAGCTTCCAAAAATAACTTTTTTATATATTAAAAATCGTTTTGAACAAATATTTTTTGTTCATCCCACAAATAAGTAATTGATTAATAAAATGTAGGAAAAATATGAAAAATATAAAAATAACACAAAAAATATAAAAGTAAATATATTAATATTAAATTCAATAATTTTCACAATATTTTTAATTTATATTTTTGTTCAATAAATGTCAAAAATGAGTAATTGATGGATATAAGCTGGGAAATCTATGAACCAATATAGAATTAATGCAAAAAAAATATACAAATAAATGTAGTACCTTTAAATTCAACAATTTAAACAATTTTTTAATCGTTATTTTTGTTTAGTAAATCCCTAAAATGGGTAATTTATAAATTAAAAAACCTGAAAATCTCGAGAAAAAAAATCAAATTAATTCCAAAATTTCAGAAATAAGTATAGTAACCTCAAATTCATCAATTTCAACATTTTTTTAAAAATGTATTTTTGTTAGGAATATCCAAAAAATGGTAATTTGTTAATAAAAAATATGAAAATATGGGGGAAAAAATAAACGCCAACAATTCACAAATAAATACCGTGCCACAACAATTTCAACAATCTTTTTTTAATTTATACTTTAGTTCGGTAAGCCTTAAAATAGTAATTCATAAATAAAACACATAGGAAAAACATTTTTTAAAAATAAAAATTAAGGTAAAATATTCAAAAATAAATATAGTAACCATAAATTCAACAATGTTTTTTAGTTTTTATTTTTATACGTAAATCTCGAAAAAGGGTAATTCATTAATAAGAAAATAGAAAAAGTATAAAATTAATGCCAAACATTAGAAATATATATTGTAACCTTAAATTAAACTATTTTAACAATTTCTTTAATGTTTATTTTAGTTCGATCAATCTTATAAATGAGTAATTTAGTAATAAAAAATAGGGAAATCATAGAAAATTTTAGAAGTAACGCCAAAAATTAACAAATAAATGTTTTTGGACGTCTCTTGTCTAACAAGTTCAAGATGCGAATGATGGTGGTAGGCAAGTCCAACGTCGCCTGATCGAAGTGTGCAGGATAGGCCACACCTGACATTGAGAGAACGATTTGTTTAGGCTACAAACAATGTTATCTAGCCATGTATAAAATCGGCAGACAGATGTGTGAACGTTACAAACATTGCTGGTAGGACACATCCAACATAGGTTGACCGATGTGTGCAGGCCATAAGAGATATGTGTAGCCCATGTCTGGCATCGGCTGACCATGTAGGACAAAGAAGATGTTGTAAAGCCTATGTCTAACATTGGCTTACCATTTTGTTCTCTCCAAAGGCTATGTCGGAAGGACACATCTGACATCGGCAAATCATTATATGTAGTCCTAAGGCGAAGCAGTAAGGCCAAGCCTGAGATCGACTGATTGTTTTGCAGGAAAAAAATATATGGGCGCAGGTATTGCCCATTGTCGCTTAACCTTTATTTGAAGGTCAAGGGTTATGCGGGAAGTCCATTTATGATGTCGGCAAAGCTATGTACAAATCCATTGAAGATTCGGGAAGTCCACGACCGAAAATGGTTGGGTAATGTGAAGGCTATGGTCGATTCGGTCACCCCACATTCGACGTGGCCTGGTCGTTGTGTACAGTACAAAGGCGATGTTGGAAGGCAAAATTGACGACTGTTGAGTGATGTGCCTGTCGTGCCCAATGTTGTCACATCCCGAGACCTCTGTCTATAAGATATGGCACTCTTGGGGTGCAACCGGCGTACTATAACTTTCAAAGATCTGATACAAGACTTTTCATATTGTTCATTGCATATCCATAGTGAAAAGTAGTGCGGAATTAAAAAATTTCACAAACATTTTCATAGTCTTTAAAATATCTTTCATATAAAATTCATAGGAAATACTATGTCTCATTTCATCAAATCTGAGACACAAGAATACTTGTTACACAACCCATACACAATATAAATATAGTACTACTAAGTCTATTACAATACTTCAATAAGAGAAGTAAAAGACATATATTCCCTCGAATCCAATGAGGACATACTTCGACTTCACTTTTTCCCAATAATCCTCACCTATCAACCACTATAGAGATAGATAAAGCATTTCATTAGTACTACCACATGTACTAAGTATGTCATAATGCATAAAAATCATGAAAACAAACATTTATAGGAAATATGCATCTTTTGATTTAAATATCATAATATAATCATAAGAACGACATTAATTAAGTTAGGAACACATAAGAAATCACTTAGTAAATTTAGAACATTTTTAAGGCAACTTTACAGTAACTTTAATTCACTATAGAGTGAACTTCTTTACTGTTATAGTGATGTTACTTTATTCTACCTTTGGCATTTTATAGTATATAATCCCCTCACTAAAATCTATACTAAAACTCACTTAAGCGATACAAAGAGAGACCGTCCGTACACCCTCTCTAAGCATGCCTAAATGATCCTCAAAACTACTTATAATGAGACACATACACAATTACAAGACACCAAACACATAACATGTATGACATGACATTCTCCTTACCAATGCTATCAAAACACTAACTTAAGTACTCCTACAAGAAAACGCCCATACACTCTCTTCAAGGTTACCTAAAATATCCTTAAGACTACCTAAATTTAGATCATGCCCAAAGTATCAACCAAATTTCCTAACTAGAGTCATTCTTAAGACTTCCGTAGATAGACATGAAGAGATCATCACTTATGCCCTCTTAACACATTAACTAAGGAATCCTTAAGTCACTCTAGATTATATACTCATTCATTTACATAATTTCTAGCAAAAGTCATTCTTTCATTAGTTCATTAAGTGACATTCATCACATAGAGGATATTCAAGTAATGGTATTGGAGAAGACCCAGGGACTCTCACTAACATCTTCAAAGCCTATAGTGCAATGGCTATATAGTGTCCCATACCACCACCTAAACTTCGTAGAACTTCTCTAATGCTAATAGGAATCCCACATGATGAGAATAGGAAATAGCCGACACAGACCATGGTAATAAAACATGGAATGCGGAGTTGTAACCTGCTCCGATGGAGGGGTTCTACTTGCCAATGGTATAACTTAGATACATCCCATGTAGGCCTATGGTTAAGGAATATGAAGGCCTTACTTTGTATTCTAGCCTAATACTTTAACTATAAATACTTACCTTACCATACTCACTCGGTGCTAGCCTTTGTTCTTATGGATTAATTCACATTAAAGGTTCATACAAAGGATTCCATATCAAGTTCATAACCCAATCACATTTACCCTACTAAAGAGGTCCCCTAGTGCTTACTTACAATGGATAAAAAAAGATCATAATGACTTTCCTAAGGACTGATATGATGTCATTCCTACCAAACGACCCTAAGTCCATCACTCTTTACAAGAAGGATACCATCACGGCTATCGACTTCAAGTTTTATAACCTTACAACTCTGTTCAAGGTTTCACAAAAAGGACCCTCATAACATCATTCAAGGTCTCATGTCATTAATACATACAATACAAATAGGTTTTAGCATCCTAAGTCAAGACATCTCATATTTGCATTCATACATGCATCATGTAAAGGACACAAGTCTACCAAGACAAGACACACTTAGACTTCACTTTATCACATATAACATATCATATTCAAGGAGCTTATACGCACAGGCTTCATCACTTTTAGGTCACCCTATACACTACTATAACATCAACAATATATTCATCATAAGCCTCAATAACCAATTAGGAAGAATAATGCATCAACTCTAACTCTACACACATATGACATAGTCATAGTCTAACATGATCACCTAACAAAAATAGAAGAAACCAAATACTTTCACATTACTTTAAATATAGGTAGATATGATCACACTTCACGTAATCAACTACAAAAATCATAATATTACTTCAAGTAGTGCCGACGAGGCCATCATCATCATAACACATAAAGTAACGCCGGCAAGGCCACATTATTCACATAACACCGCCACCATAAGTTGGACATACAAACGACAACATAATTAAAAATCTATAATACTTAAATTAAAGAGAATTAGGCCAGAGTACCACCAATCCATTCTCTCCACTTAAATCCATGTCTAAATCATCAAATTCAATACCAATATGCCCTTACCCATGTCCATGAACATCAATTCAATGCATAAGTCATAATACTCAATGGATGTTGGTAAATGGAATATAGTTTTATCAATCTAAGATAACTTATACAATTTAATACATTTCTTACATCATTCAATAGACCGTAGAAAACTACACTAGAATTCATAAGCATTAAGTCGATATCAAGTAACCTATAAATTAATCAAAAACTAGTGCTCATAAACAACATGGGTTCATAGGTTAATTGAGTTAAAATAATCTAATTAAGTATAATATAATCAATACAAAATTATTTAAAACCTTAACTAGAAGAACCAACTGATAGATCATAAAATTGGACAAGTTCATGTTGAAAAACATTAGAAAATTTCTTTGAAGTTGGGCTCCTTGATGAATAGAGTTTCAAGGATAAAAAATCATACATCAATGATTCTAATCCTCCAATTTTATGAAGAATCACCACAGAAATCTCCAACCCAAGCTCTTCCTTATGTTTTTGATTCAATGGAGTTGTAGGGAATTTCTAAGAGATTTTGGGTTTTGAGTTTGAACAATCAATTCTTCAAAGTGTTAAAGGCTTATAAACATGTATCAAATACCCAAAAGACCCTTAATGAATCTCCCTTTCTCTTATTTGGTCTTTGGGTGAATTTATCAATTTACCCTTCAACTTAACAGTGACTGTACACAAGAGACATCACCATCGACGGATGGCCACCAACAGACCGTCCCTCAAGTGATGGACCATTCTGTTAGTCTGTGGTTTAGGACAGAGACTGGTCATTGGCTTGGAGTTCTCCCAAGCCTATGTGCTGACCCATGATACCCATCGATTGGTCGTCGAATGGCCCACGAGGTGTGTACTACCTCCATCATTTGGGGTTGTCTAGGTAGTCTTGACTTCCACAAAAGGGTCCTTCCTCATGGACCTTTGGTTGATCTTTGTAGACATCTACCCGGACGTTCCAAATATGCTCGTACACAATTTTAGGACCTTTCGCATGAATTTCATCCAAAATGAACAGGTAAAACTCAACAAAACATGCTTCGACACACAAGGTCATTTCAAGGGAAATCTTTTGAACGTCATACACGTTCTTGGACGTTTGACCTCCAAAAATCATGAAACATAACAAACTTCCTATATAAACAATAATAATTCATTTAAAACCCTCATATCCTCATGAATCATACAAAAACACATATAACAATATAGGAGGCACATAGGTGACTTAGTCGTCAAATGTCTTACTATTCCCTTGACGTTTCAATTCCAATACACCTAAAATCTTAGAAACTGCCTCAAAAACACAATATAGTCCATTTAATCACCTTATAAAATCATTACAACTATTTTACGATCTACTTTAGCTAAGTCATTTTCAGGATCTTATAGATGTGACCGGTCCACACTTGACGTTAGCTAACTAATATGCACAAGCCACGACGGATGTAGTAGTCAACAACTAATGTCGCTTGAAAGATGCTTCTTGTCGTTGGTCGATGTCACTTGCCTTAAGCAAACTAGGAATGGATGATCGTGCCTTGCGTTGGTCGATATTGTTGTCGCCCTATGGATGTACACACGTCACGACTGATACGTATAGGCATTAACTGATGTTGCTTCCCGTTGGCCAACGTCACTTGACCAAAGAGAATAGGCCTTGCCTTATGCTTCTGACAATGGACGATGCAAGTGTCGCCTTATTAATGAAAACATACCATGACCGATGAGTGCAGGACCTGGCAAATGTTGCATTTCATTGGCCAACTTTAGTTTCCAAATGCGCATATGCCATGTAATATGTGTGTAGGACTTGAATGACTCTTCTTGCCGATGGCTTATGTTGCTTTCTTGAATCTCACAAACCTTAGCTTAAAGTTCTTTCTCCACCCAGCTCATTTACCCATGTCACGGGTTATACGTGCTTGCCTGGGAAAATACTAAAGATTGTTGTCTGACATCGCTTTCCAGATGAGCACAAACCATGTTAGATGCTTGAATACCTTCGCTAATGCTGCCTTCTGTTGGGCGACATTACCTGGTCGATGCATGAAGGCCTACACTAATGTCACCGATTAGATACGACCAAAACTGATGCATACAAACCTTTGTTGATGTTGCCTTCCATTGGTCGATATCACTTGGCTACTGATTGTAGGTCACGACAAATGTCACTAATTCGTTGTCTACAAGCCATAGGTGATACATGGATACTATGTCTATTGTTGCATTTCGGTGGTTGATGTTGCTTTGCTAATGCGCGTGTAGAACATAGCTGATGTCGCCTGGCCGATGCATTCAAACCATGATTGAAGTCACCTAGTCGTTGTGCACACAACATGATAGATGCATGAAAGCATTTGAAGATGTTGCATGTCGTTGGACGAAGTCATTTGCTAGATGCGCACATGCCATGTCCATGCATGGAGGCCTTCGCTGATTCAGCATTCCATTGACCGACTTTGCTTTTGAGATATGCATAGTCTATGTTTGTACTAGAAGTACTTGGCTAAAGTCACATGTCCATTGCTGACGTATCTTGTAGATGCTCATACGTCACGTCTTATGCATGCAAGCCTTGGATGTGTAACCATCCATTTGCCGACATCAGCCGACAGATGTGTGCAGACTAAGTACGATGTCGGAAGGCCACATCCGATATCGGCAGAACTATGTGCGAAAGCTACAGACAATATTGGGAGGCCACGTTCGATGTTTGCAGAAAGATGAGTGTACGCTATGGATTAAGTTGTCAGGCACCGTTCGACGTAGGAAGACCAATAAGTGAAGGTTGCGTATGATAATGACAGCCCACATCCAAGTCGGCTGAAAATTGTGTGTATTCCAGAAGATATTAGGGCATACCATGTCCGACGTCGACTTACCATTATGGTATGGCCAAAGGCGATGCAAGTAGGTCATTCTCAATGTCGATTAACCAGTGTGTGTATGCCAAATGCGATAGGAGCAACCAATGCCCCATGCAAACTGACCATTGTGTGCAGGTCAAAGGGGATACGGGTAGTCTATGCCTCACAATGAGTTAGTGATGTGCAAAAGCCACTCGAGATGCGGGTAGTTCATAATCAAACTCGAATTAGCGACATGCACAAGCCACGACCAATGCGGGAAGTCAATGACTTATGTCACCTGGATGATGTCACTTGTTGTTGGCTGACATCGCTTTCCTGAAGCTCATATTCTTTGAAAGATATTGCCTACTATTACTCGATGCTGATGTCTCCCACGTAATGCTTACACACCATAGCTCATGTGTATAGGCCTTGGATGATGTTTCCTATCGTTGGTCGAAAACACTTGCCCGATTCACACAAGCAATGTACGATGTTGTCTTTCGTTGGCCGATGCTGGCTTAGCAAAGTGCACAAGAAAAATAAAAAATGGTAGTCCATGACAGAAGTCGGCCGAGCAATGTGCAAGCTACGGTTGATGTGAGCAGCCCACATCCGACATTGGTTAGCCACAGTATGCAGGCCAAGGGTGATAAAGAAAGACAAAGTTTGACGAATGCAGATTGATGTGAATAGGCAATGGCTGAAGCATCCAATTCACTCCCGACATAGGCTGAGCAATGTGCACAAGCATGACCGATACGAAAATCCATGGCTAATATCGTCTAGCTGATGATGCTTTGTCAAAGAACACAATCTTTTGATTAAGGTGCTTGACATTGGTAGACGCTGTTGTCATCTTGCTGATGTGCACACACCACGACTGAGGCGTGTAGGCCTGTGGTGTGGCTGCTTTCCATTGGCTAAGATCAATTTCCAAAAGTGCACAAGCCTTTTGTGACGCTGCTACGACCGATGCATGCAGGGCTTTGATTATGTTGCATTCCATTTTTCAATGTCACTTTCTAGATGCACACATATCATGTCAGATACGTGCACTCCTTGACTTATGCTTTCTACCATAGGTAGATGTCATTCGTCTTATCTGAAAAGTCTTGGCTAATGGTGTCTATCATCTGGTGAAGTCGATATCGCTCACCTGATGCACACATGCCTCATTCTATACGTCCATACCTTGAATGATGTTACATGGCATTGTCCAACGTCACTTTCTTGATGAGTACAAAACACATCAGATGCATGAATACCTTGGCTGATGTTGCATGTCATTTGTCGATATCATTATGATGTTGCATGTAGGCCACGATTGATGTAACCAAGTTGTTGCCAACACTCTACGACTGAAGCATCTATGCCTTGACTAAAGCAGCCTGCCATTGGTCGATGTCGCCTAGAAAATGCACATGCCATGAATATTATCGTCAGTCGATGAACATACACCACGATTCATGCGTGGAGGATCTTTGATGTTGTTACCTATCGTCTGGCCAACAAGAGCAGCCTAAAATATATATCTCATATCTGATGTGTTCAAACCACAGTTAAAGTCGCCTAGCCGATGTGCAAATAACATTGTTTGTATGTGCAGCCCTTGGTTGATGTTGCATTCCGTTGGCCGACATTGCTTGAAAGATGCGCAGATTAACACATTTGTGCATGCAGGCCTTGGTTGATGCATTTTCCATTGCCTGATGTCACTTTTCGATACACATATTTCACGTGCGTGCGTGCAAGTATTGAATTAATTCGTATGCCATCGGCTGACGAAGATTGCTAGATTGGCATATGTGATGTAAAATGCATGCATGCCTTTGCTGATGGCGCCTGCACATGCTATGTCATATGCATGAAGGCCTTGAATGAAGGCATCTGTTGTTTCCCGACATTTTATACCAATATGTGTAAGCTACGAATGGAGCTGATAGGTTACAACCATAGTTGGTATACCGATGTGGTAGGATACGGAAGTTGATGGAAGGTAATTTTTGATGTCGGCAAGCTGATGTGTTCATGATATGAACGATGTGGTCATGCCATGTTCAACACTGACAGACTGATATGTACAGGCTATGGATGATGTTGGTAGACCATGTCTCACATCTTCTAACCTTTAAATGATGGCCAAAGGCGATTCGAGCAGACCACATCTTATGTAAGTTGACCATTGTGTGCAGGCCAAAGGCGATGCGGGAAGGCCAATCCTTTTGTATCGGCTAACCATTGTGTGCAGGACAAAGGCGATTCATGTAGACAACGCCTAACATTGGTTGACCGTTGTGTGAAGACCATTGGCGATGCGAGCAATCCACTCTCTACAATGATTGTGCAATGTTCGAAAGAAACGGTTGATGAAGGCAGTCCACGACTAACGTTTGTTGAGCGATGTGCAGAAGCCACGATATATGAGGGTAATCCACGAACAATTCCTTACCTATGCCGCTTATCATTGGCCCATATAATTTTCTTGAAGAGAACATGTCTTTACTAATGTTACCTGTTGTTTACCAACTACGATGTCGTCTAACCGATGTGCACATGCCACTGCCTAATGCATGCAGGGTTTAGCTAATATTGCCTATCGTTGTCCGACATCACTTTCCTGATACTCACAAGATATTAACGATGTTGCCTACTGTTAGTCGACACCGGTGTTGCTTTCAAGATTCACACGTGCCTCGTCCGGTGCGTGCAGGCCTTGGGTTATGTCCCCTGTAGTTGGCTGACGTAGCTTGTCTGATGCCCAAATTTCACATTAGATGCTTGTAGTTGGAGAAGTTGATTTCGTTACACGGATTTTTACATAGAGAGTAGACATCATTTTTCCTAGAGATTCATAATGAACAAATAAAACCGAAAGATGTAGGTTCTAAGGTACAAACAAATATTAGCTTCCATAAATAACTTTTTTATATATATTAAAAATACTTTTCAATAATTTTATTTTTGTAAATGTTTAGGGTTATCTTGAAAATAAGTAATTGGTTAATTGAAAATAGGAAAAATATGAAAGAATATAATAACAATAATGCAAAAAATTCACAAATACATATAGTAACCTAAAATTCAACAATTTTTTAAATTTTTATTTTTGTTCAATAAATCCCGAAATTGAATAATTGATGTACATAAAAAAGAAAAATATGACAAAATATAAAATTAGTGCAAAAAAATCATAAATAAATATAGAATTCTTGAATTCAATGATTTCACTAATTATTTTTAATTTTTATTTTTTGTTTGGTAAATCTTGAAAAATGGGTAATTCATGAATAAGAAATAAGAAAAAAAAATTAAAAAATATTAAAATTAATGCAAAAAATTAACAAATAAATATAGTAATCTTAAACTCAACCCTTTCAACAAATTTTTAAAATTTTTATTTTTAAGGTTAGTACTTAAAAATGGATAATTATTTAATAAAATATAAAAAAATATGAAAAATAAATATAAAATTAATGACCAAATATCAAAAATAAATTTAGTAATTTTAATTTCAACAATTTAAAATTTTTATTTTTTTTTATAAACCTAAAAGGGGGTAATTAATAAATCAAAAAATCGAAAAAAGAAAAGAAATTTAAAACTAAAGAAAAAAATTCACAAATAAATCTACTAACCTTAAATTCAAAAATTTCATTAATTTTAATATTCAAAATGTGATGTAAAAAATAAAAATCGGTAAAAATAAATTTTGAAAAATGAATAAAGTAAAAAAAATAGGAAAATGCTTGAAAATACTTCTTAACCTACGAAACTTATGATGTAGTACGTATTTGTAAAAATTAAAGATGTTTTAATAATATACGAACCGTAAATGAAAAGAAATTGGTATGAATGAATCATGTGAGGCGAAAACGTTAAGAATAATGTATGGAAAATAAATGAATATGTTGTTTTGCGGGTAGAGCATTTATACTTTTTTGATTTCTCTATCTTGTGGAAATCCGCATGTTTTTGGCTAGACCTCCATCAATGTCGTCGTATGCAATGTTGCTCTTCTACAAAGTGCAAGCTACATAGGATGATGCTAGGCACGTTTGATGTTGGTAGACCGAAAATGCTGGCCAAAGATGATGAAGCAAGGACACGTTTGGAGTCGGTAGACCGATCTGTGCAAGCTACGAACGATGTTGACAGGCCTTGACCGACGTTGATAAACTGATGTGTTCATGCTACGGATGATGCTAGAAGGTCACGTACGATGTAGAATCCTGTTTATTGATTTATTGTTCACCACATCTAAAAACATTAGGATACGGGACATGTAGGTGTTGTTTGGTTTCTTAGATCGTGCGAATAGAACCAATGTTGTAGGTGAATCATATCTAATTCCTAAATTGTTTTATTATAACAAAGATTTCGATTACAAGAAGGATTTAAAGTACTAGTAAGCGAGTAGATGTGGCTTTCAAAAGGGACCAACCAACTTAATTCATGTGCGGATCAGTTCTTAAATCTCCACCAAGGGAATATGAACGTTAGAGAGTACAATCTCAAATTTAATTTCTTGGACAGGTCTGGTCCTAATGTAGTAGCTAATATCGAGGATATATTTCATCTATATGTGGATAAATTAGATTCGTATCTTGTTATAAATTATACCATTGTTTCATTGAATAAAGATATAGGTATGGCAATGATGCATGCTTCTGCACAAAAGTTAGAGGATCAAAGGCAAAGAAGAATGACACAAGATTTGGAAATAGGGCATTCTAAAAGGACCAGATCCATGGGGCACTTTACACCATCACAAGGTGACATTAGGCCTCGGTTCTCTAAGAGACCATCTAGGCCATCATCTTTTTACTCTACAGATAGTGTTCCACCATAGTTCCAAGGGTTTAGGGTCAATTAGTTTTGGCGAAAAAGTGAAAGCCAAGGCTCACGAATAGCGGGTTATCAAGATTAGGGAAGTATGAGCAAATCAAGGACTCCTCGACAGTCTTGTAAATAGAGTGGGAGGAATCATCAAGGTGCTTGCAGGTTTGGGACAAATGTTTGTTTTTGGAGTGGCACACAAGGGCATGTGATGAGAAATTCCCCTCATAGGGGCGTGGCTGGCGTTGCACAGCCGACTAGATAAGTTGTTGCATCAATCTCACCAACACCTTCTTTAGGTAAGGGACTACTAATGCCAATGTGTCGTAGTATAGAAGCTAGCGAGCAGCTATTTCTAGTGGAGGTCAGAATCACGCATATGCACTAGGGGAGCGACAAAATTCAGAAGCCTCACTTGATGTGGTTACATGTACATTGTCTATGTTTTCACATATTCTATATGCATTAATTGATCCAGGGTATACACTATCATATGTTACTTCATTGATTTCTCGAAAGTTATACAGAACACAAGAATTATTAGTGAAGTCATTCGAAGTGTCTACACCGATTGCTGAGTCTATTATAACTAGAAAGGTTTATCATAATTACATTGTAAATGTTTTTGATCGCAATACATTGGCTTAACTTGTTGAGCTACACATGGTAGATTTTGATGTTATAATGGGTATGGATTAGTTAGATTCTTTCTATGCCACGGTAGATTTCTGAACTAAAATAGTGCATTTCCAGTTTCAAAAATTGGCAGTCCTCGAATCGAAAGGTTAAATTAGGGTGCCAAGAGGTAAATCTATTTATTATATCAAGTCAAAAAGATGATTTACAAACTATACATATGACATCTGGTTGCAGAACCACCAACTCTTCAATCTATTCAGGTGGTAAATGAATTTCCCGATGTGTTTCCTGAAGATCTTCCAAGTTTTCCTCCATAACGATAAGTAGAGTTTGGTATTGATGTTCTAACAAATACTATACCTATCTCAATTCCTCCGTATAGAATGGTATCAGTAGAATTAAGGGAGTTAAAAGAGCAACTAACATACTCATAAAAAATGAGATTCATAAGTCCTAGTATGTCCCTTTGGGGAACACCAATTTTATCTGTACGCAATAAAGATGGCTTGTTAAGAATGTGTATTGACTATTAGTAGTTGAATAAAGTAACGATTAACAACAAATATCCCCTCCCTAGAATTGATGATTTGTGTTATCAGTTACATGGTGCTAGGTGCTTTTCAAATATCGACATAAGGTCGAGTTATCATTTGGTTAGGTTCAAAGACAAATAGATACCCATAACAACTTCCCGAACATGGTATGGTAATTTTGAGTTTTTAGTCATGTCATTCGAGCTAACAAATGCACCAGCAACTTTTATGGATTTTATAAATAGGGTTTAAATCTATTTTTAGATGTATTCGTTATAGTATTCATAGATAACATTTTGGTATATTCAAGATCAGAAGAGGACCATGCTAATCACTTGCGGCAGGTTTTACAAAATTCTTCATTATCGTAAGTTGTATGATAATTTCTCTAAATGTGAGTTCTGGTTTATTTCTGTGGCATTCTTAGGTCATACTATATCAGATAAAGGATTAAGGGTTGGTCAACATAAGATAGAAACGGTAAAAAACTAGACAAGACTTACAATTCCTATGGAGATCTGTAGTTTTGTGGATTGTCAATTTATTATAGAAGGTTTATTGAAGGTTTCTATTCCATTTTTGCACCCTTAAAAAATCTAACACGCAAAGAAACCATGTTTTAGTGGAGTGATAAGTGTGAAATAGGCTTCCACGAGCTGAAGAGTAAATTAATTTTTACACTTGTATCGGTACTTCCAGAAAGAACAGAGGGCTATGTAGTGTATTGTGATTCTTTAGGAGTGGACTTAGGTTGTTTATTTATGCAACATGGTAAAGTTATAGCTTATGGATCAAGGAAGTAACGGCCACATGAGAAAAATTATCCAACCAATAATCTCGAGCTAGCATTAGTTGTGTTTTCTTTGAAGATATGGCGCCACTACTTCTATGGAGTTCATATTGATATATACATTGATCAAAAGAGTTTGAAATACATTTTTAAGCAAAAGGACTTAAATTTGAGGGAGAGAAGGTGGATGGAGCTATTAAAAGATTATGAAATTGACATTTTATATCATCTCGGTAAAGCTAATGTAGTAACTGATGCTTTAAGTTGTAAAATAATGGCAAGGAATTATTGGCAATATTTGGAACGAAAAGCAATAACTAAGGTTCTGTGCCAACTAGATAACATGGGGGTTTGCCTTCTTGAATCACCAAATGAAGTGGTTATTGGGCTAAATGCAATAGAATCCTCATTAGTAGTGGAAGTGAAAGAGAAGCAGTATACTGATCTTATTATTTTACAACATAAGGAGAATGTATAACATGGTATGACAAAGGCATTTGAGCTTACCCAAGAGAGAGTACTTCAATGTCAAAACATGTTGTGTGTACCTAATGTAGAGTAACTAAGACAGAGTATCATGATGGAAGCACATCATTAAAGATACTATGTTCATCCGGGGTATAGCAAAATGTATCATGACTTGAAATAAATTTATTGGTGGGGGGACATGAAGAAGAACATTTCATAGTTTGTGGCTAAATGTCCAAATTGTCAACAGGTAAAAGTAGAACACCAAAAGCCCAGAAATTACATGCAGCGTATAGAACTTCCGTTTGAATCGCTCATTCTAGAACTTTGACTCCATATGGGTGATAGTTTGCATTCTTACCAAAGAAGCACAATTTTTGCTGGTGAAGACTGCTTATATAGATGAAGAGTATGCGAGGTTGTACATTAAATAGATAGTTGGCCTACATGGAGTGCAAATATCTGTAATATATGATAGAGGAGCTCTTGGAATTCGAATTGAAGTGCAACCTTTCACTCTCAAACAGATGGCCAAGCAAAACATACAACTCAACACTTGAGGATATGCTACGAGCTTGTATATTAGATTTCAAGGGTATATAGGTTGATCACCTATTACTTATTGAACTGATTATAACAATAGCTACCATTCGAGTATTAACATAACACCTTGTGAATCTTTATATGGTAGAAAGTGTAGATCACCAATGAACTGGTTCGAAATAGGAGAAAATACCTTATTTGGACAAGATCATGTTCGTCAAGCTATGGAAAGAGTCAAAATGACACAACAGAAGCTAGAAATAGCACGAAGTAGGCATAAATCATATGCAGATGTTAAAAGGATAGGATTAGAATTTTATATAAGGGATTGAGTGTTCTTGAAGGTGTCTCCAGTGAAAGGGGTCATGAGGTTAAGTGAAAAGGGAAAGTTGAGTCCATGCTATATAGGGGCAGATAAGATTGTTTGGAAAGTCGGCCAAGGAGCCTATGAGTTAGAGCTGCCACAAGAGCTTTCAGCATTTAATTGTTTTATGTCTCAATGCTTAGAAAATGCGTAGGTGGCCCATATCGTATTACTCCTACTTAATATGTACAAGTTACGGGATACCTCACTTATAAGAAGTACCATTTCTATTCTGGATCGACAAGTTAGGATGTTAAGACATAAAGAAGTAACTTTTGTACAAGTACTATGTGAAAACCAACAAGTAGAAGAAGTTATATGGGAAGATGAAGAAGGAACGAAATTGAAGTATCCTCACCTCTTCAAGACTGATGAGAATGATCTAAATGTTGTGTGGAGGAGTTTACAAGTAATTATAAGTCTATATGTTCAACGTGATTAATAGTTGAATAACTTAGGCTTTAACTTGATTGGGCTAGATAACCTTGCTATCATTCTAGGAGTTTACAAGTAAGTATAAGTCTATATGTTCAACGTGATTAATAGTTGCTAACACATGTATTATGTATATGCTAGTTCAAATCATAAGATACTTGACATAGACTTAAAGTATAGGTGAGGGATCATATTTCTTATATGATTAGTGTTGGTTGATGATTTTAGCTATTGTTCGATGTCGTCTAGTCGACGCGCGCAGGCCACGAACCGATGTCACTGTGTCGATGTGCAAATGCAATGACTGATGCATGAAAGCCTTTGCTATTGTTGCATGTCGTTGGCCTATGTCTCTTGGTCGATTTGCTCAATCCACAACTGATCTCACCTAGACGATGCTCTTAGACCACAACTTTTGTCGCCCAACCGATGTGTACATGACACGCCTAATGTATGCATGCCTTCAATGATGTTGCATATTGTTGGCTCACATATTTTTCTAGTTGCGCACATGCCACGTCTATGTGTACAGGCCTTGGCTGAAGAACCATTCCATTGGTTGACGTCCTTTGCCAGATACTCACTTGCCACGTCTTATGCATGCATGCCTTGACTGATGTGCTTTCCATTTGTCGACATCTATAGACCGTTATGTGCAGGCTACCAACGTTTTGTGGAGGCCACATCCAACGTCGGTAGATCTATGTGTGCAGGCTATAGACGAGGTTTACTACCTATTTTAAATATTTGTTGACCGTTTTATGCAATCTAAAAATTATTGGGCATATTACGTGTGACTTCGGCAAACCATTGTGCGCAGTCCAAAGGTGATGCATGCATGAAATGCCATATGTTGACATATTATTAATTGTAGACCAAGTAAGATTTGGGAATTCCATACTCGATAATTACTAAGGCATGTACAAATCTCAGCCGATAAGGGTAGTCCACAAACAACATCGTCTAAGTGATGTTTACAGAACACGATCGATATGGGTGGTACACGACCAATATTGATGACCTATGTCGCTTTGTGTTAGCTGACATTATTTTCCCATATCACACAGGTCTTGGTTGATGGTGCATGTCATTACACGATGTGGATGTCGCCAAGCTGATGTGCACATACCTCGACTCATGCGTGCTTGCCTGATACCCACATGACAATATGTTGCCTTTCGTTGGTCGACGCTGCTTTCCTGATACCGACATGACACTATGCTTGATGCGTGGCCAACTTGGAGCTCTTGATTCCGTTCCTTGGATTCTACCTTAAAGGAGTAGGCATCATTTTCCCCAAATATTCATAATTAACACGTACATCCCAAAGACGCACATTCAAAGGTGCAAACACACGTTAACTTCCTAAATTAACTTTTATATGTATATATATATATATATATACATAATAGTTTTCAACAAATTTTGTTTTTTGGTTAATCCCCAAAATGAGTAATTGATTAATAAAAGACAGGAAATATGGAAAATATATAAAATTAACGCCAAAATTTACAAATAAATATATCAACCTTAAATTCAATAATTTTTTTGTTACTTTTGTTCGTTTAATATCGAAACTGAGTAATTTTTTTTATAAACTCGGGAAATCTATGATAAAATATAAAATTCATACCAAAAATACACAAACAAATATAGGAACTTTAAATTCATGAGTTATTTTAATTGTTATTTTTCTTTTCTAAATCCCTAAAATGGGTAACTTATGAATTAAAAAAATATGAAAAATATATAAAATAATTCTAAAAATTCACAAATAAGTATAGTACCCTCAAATTCATCTATATAAATTGTTTTTTAAAAATATTTGTTTATGTTCAGTAAATTGCAAAAATTTGTAATTTATTAATAAAAAATATGGGGAAAAAAAGTAAACGCCAAAAATCCACAAATAAATATAGTAACATCAAATTCAACAATATCAACAATTTTTTGAAATTTTTATAATGTTCGGTAATCCCAAAAATGTAACTCATGAATAAAATCCATCAGAAAAACATTTTAAAAAAACATATCAAATTATCGACAATAATTCAAAAATAAGTATAGTTACCATAAATTCATAAATTTCAACAATGATTTTTATTTTTTATTTTTTTACAGTAATCTCAAAAAGGGTAATTCAAATTAAAAAAATGGAAAAAAATAGAAAATAAATGACAAAAATTCGCAAATAAATATAGTAACCTTAAATTCAATAATTTCATCAATTTTTTTAATATATATTTTTGTTCGGTAAATCCCAACAATGAGTATTAAGTAATAAAAATATGAAAAATATGAAAAAATTATGAAATTAACTCCAAAAATTCACAAATAAATATTGTTGGATGTCGCTCGTAGAATAAGTGCAAGTCACGAATAATGGTGGTAGGCAAGTCCATCGTTGTAGGCCATATGGGATGCGGCCTGTCCATTCCTAACGTTGGCAGAGCGATGTGTGTAGGATACAATTGATATTTTAAATACACGTACGACATAGATAGATCCATGTGTGCATGCTACAGATAAAGCTGGCAGGATATGTCAAACGTTGGCTGACTGATGTGTGCATGCCACAAATGATAAATGTACCCCACGTCTTACGTTGATTGACCTTCGTGTGTAGGACGAAATGGGATGCTATCAAGCTATATCTAAAATCGGCTGACCATTGTGTGCACGCTAAAGGCGATGTAAAAAGGCCACATTTGTAATCGACAAATCATTATGTGCAAGCCTAAGGCGAAGCAGGAAGGCCAAGCCCGATGTGGGTTGATTATTTTTTGTAGGAAAAAAATGCTATGAGAGTAGGCATTACCCGATGTCTCTTAAACTTTGTTTATGGGAGAAGGGCAATGCAGGCAATCCATGTTTTATGAGGGCTTAACGATGAGCAAAATCTATGGAAGATTTGGGTGGTCCACGGCTGAATTTAGTTGAGCAATGTACAGGGTACCACTGATGCGGGCACCCCACATCCAACATTGGGTGGTGTTTGTGTACTGTCAAAGGGCGATGTTCGAAGGCCAAATTGACGATCGTTGAGTGATGTTCACATGCCTTGGATGATCCACACCTGACGTTAGTAGAGAAATATGCACAATCCACGACTGATGCGGTACTCAACAATTAATGTCACTTAGGTAATGCTGCTTGCTGTTTGTCGAAGATTCTTCCTTAAAGAAAACTAGGGTTGGCTGATCTTCCCTTCTTTTGGTCGACATTGATGTCGCCCTGCAGATGTGAACACGTCACGGCGGATGCATTCATGCATTGACTGATATTGCCTCCCGTTATCCAATGTCACTTGCTCGAATAGCGTAGGCCTTGGCTTATGTTGCCTAACGATAACGATGAAAATGTCTCCCAATCGATGCAAAAACGCCACGACCAATGCGTGCAAAAACTAACAGATATTGGATTTCTTTGCCCAACTTTGATTTCCAAATGTGCACATGCCATGTCAGTTGTGTGTAGGCCTTCACTGATGCTACTTGTTGTTGGCCAATGTTGCTTCCATAAATATCATAAGCCTCATCTTACAGTTCTTGTTGTTAGGGGATATCAATGTCACCCAAGTGATGCACACATTCCACGGTTTATGCGTGCATGACTTGGAAAATACTACATATCATTGTCTGACAACGCTTGCTAGATGCGTACAAACCATGTTAGATTCATGAAGACTTTTGTTGATGCTTCCTACGATTAGCCAATATTGCCTGGTCGATGCATGAAGGCCTACACTAATGTCACCCATTCAATGCAACCACACCCTAACTGATTGCTTAAAATCCTTGGCTTATACTTCCTTCCATTAATCGGATGCGTGTAGGTCAAGAAAAAAGTCACTTATAGAATGTCAACACGCCATAGGTGATGCATGCATACCTTAGTTGTTGTTGCATTCCATTTGTTGATGTCGCTTTACTGATTCATGTAGGTCATAGCCGATGTTTCCTGGACTATACGCTTAAACCATTGTTGAAGTCACCCAGTCGATGTGCACACAACATGAGAGATACATAAAGGCATTGACTGATGTTGCATTTCGATAGACGATGTCACTTAATAGATGCGCACATACCACGTCCGTGTATGGATGCCTTGGAGGATTTTGCATGCAGTTGGCCAACTTCTCTTTTGAGATACGCACAGTCCATGTTTATGCTTCAAGGACTTAGCTGAATTCGCAATCTATTGGATGACATCGCCTGTCAGATGTCCACACGTAACGTCTAAAGCATACAGGTCTTGCTTGATGTAACCATCCATTGGCCGACATCAGGCAACTGATGTGTGTAGGTATAGATGGTGTTGGCAGGCCACATCCAACGTTGGCAAATCAACGTGTGAAATCTACGGAGGATGTTGGGAGGCTACGTTTTATGTCAGCATACCGATGAGTGCACGCTACCGATGAAGTTGTCATCTACCATTCTACGTAGGCACAACGATGTGTGTAGGTTTATGGTGGCAGCCCACGTCCAACGCCGGCTGAGCATTGTGTGTATTCTTAAGGTAGTGAGGGCAGACCATGTCCATAGTCGACTAACCATTGTGGGCACGCCAAAGGCAATGTAGGTAGGCCATGCTCTATATCGATTAACTAGTATGTGTAGGCCAAAGGCGATGCGAGCAGGCAATAGCCCATGCCAACTTATCATTATGTGGAGGCAGAGGGATATAGGAGTAGTCCACACCCGACAATGACTTAGCGATGTGCACAAGCCAAGATGGATGCGGACAATCCACAATCTATGGTTGTTTAGCAACATGCACAAGCTAGGACCAATTCGGGCAGTTAATGACATATGTCACCTGCATTATGCCATTTGCCGTTGGCCAACATCACTTGCCTGAAGCACATATTCCTTGATAGATATTGCCTACTGTTACCCGACATCAATGTATCCAAAACAATGTTTACACACCACAACTTATGCATATAAGACCTAGTTGATGCTTCCTATTGTTGGTCGACATCACTTGCCCAATTTGCACTGGCGACGGACGATGTTGTCCTCTTTTGGCCAATGCTAGCTTAGCAATGTGCACAAGCACGATCAACAAAGAAATTCCAGCCCACATCCGACGTCAGTTAGCCATAATGTGTAGGCCAAGGGTGATGCTGGAAGGCCAAGCCCAAAGAACGTTGAGTGATGTGCATAGGCAATGATTAATGCGGCCAATTATTGACTGACATTTACTGACCGATGTACACAAGCCACGACCGATACGAAAATCCATGACCAATATCATCTGGCTGATGGCGCATGCCATTGGATAATGACGCTTGTCGGAAGCTCACAGTCCTTGGCTGAAGGTTCGTGACTTTTTTAGACGCTTATGACACCTTGGTAGTGTACATAGACCCCGACTGAGGTGTGTATTCATGAGTGTTGCTGCTTGCCATTGGCTAACGTGACTTGCCCAATTTTAAATTATTTTTGTTCAGTAAATCCTAAAAATGTGTAATTAATTAATAAAATATGAAAAAGAAAATTAAAAATATGACGCCAAAAATTTGTAAATAAATACACGAACCTTAAATTTAACAATTCATAAATTTATTTATTAAAATGTGATGATAAACTAAAATACTATATTGGTAAAATGATTAAAGGTTTGAAAAATATGAAAATGCTCGAAATAACTTCTAAACATGTGAAACTAATGATAGAGTACATATTATTACACATAAAAGATGTTTCAATATCGTACGAATTATAAACATACTGAAATTTGTAGGAATGAACCACGTAAGATGGAAATGTTGATAAGAGATGATTAACAATAGCTGAATATGTTATAGTGCTAGAAGGGTTTGTAATACTCTTTTGATTTTTGTACGGCATAGACATTTACATATTGTCGACTAGACCTCGACCAATTCAAGGCACAAACGATCCCAGTAGGCACATTCGATGTTGGCTGACCAAATGTGCAGGCCACACGATACGCAGCCAAGCCACGTGTGATATCACTAGATTGATGAGTGAAGGATACAAATGATTTTGGTAGGTAGCATCCCACATTGGTAGACTAATATGTTTAGTATACCAATGATGCTGGAAGCCACGTCTGACGTTGTCTACTTGATGTGTACATGCCATAGATGATAGGTGCAGGCCACACCCGACGTCGACTGACCATAATGTGTAGTCCAAGAGCATTGCGGGGAGGCCATGTTCGACGTGAGATTACCATAGTGAGCTGGACTAAGGTGATGTGGGAAGGGCACGTGCAATGTCCGCTAATGTAGTTTTCCGGACAAATACGATGTGGGAATGCCATTGCAATTGTGCTGGCCAAAGGTGATGGGGGTAGGCAATGACCGATGTTGCCTGACCGTTATTTACGGTGCAAGGACGATACGTGTCGTCCACACCCAACAACGGCTGAGCAATAGGAATAATCCATGACTGATGCAGGTAGTCTACACCTAATACGGACTAACAAAAATATGTAGGATACGTCCAATGAAGGTGGCCCACATCCAATGTTGCCTAGACGATGTGTGTAGGACAAGGGCAAGGTCGGAAGGTCAAGCCTAATGAACTTAGGCCTTGGCTGATGATGTTTTTTGTTGGTCGGTACTGATGTTGCCATGTCGATGTGTAAAAATTACAACTGATACCTGCAGTCTTTGGCTAATGTTTCTTGTCATTGGAAACCGTCTATTTCTTGAAGCGTAACGCCTTTGTTGATATTTCCTGACTGTAGCCCATGCTAATGTTTCCTAGCCGATGCACACAAGCCATGACCGATGCATGCAGTCCTTGGTTGATGATGCATTTCATTCGCCAACGAAGCTTTCCAGATGTGCATGTACCATGTAAGGTGCGAGCAGGCCTTGGCTGATGCTGCATGTCATTGACCGACACTGCTTTCTTGAAGCGCACATTCCTTGGCTGATGGTTCCTGCTGTTTACCAACATTGACGTCATCCAGCCTATGCACACACACCACTGGTTATGCGTGCATGCCTTTGATGTATTGCATGTTGTTTGTTGACGTCGCTCGCTAGATGTGCACAAACCACGTTAGATCCGTGAAGACCTTGGTTGATGTTGCCTGATTTTGGCCCATGCTTCCAGGCTTAAGGATGCAGGCATGACCAATGTCTCCCACTTGATGTGAACACACCATGGCTAATGTGTGAAGGCCTTGGCTAATTTTTCCTTTCATTGGCCAATGTTGCTTGGCTTATGTGCGCATGACACTCCTGATGCGCTCATACCACAGTTGAAGTCACTCAGCCAATGTGCACATGACACAGCTGATGCATTTAAGACTTAAATAATGTTGTATATCTTGAAAACGTTTTCTTCCACGTGTGTGCATGCAAGCCTTGGCTTATGCGAGGACTTCGCTAAAGTAGCATGTCATTGGAGGAAGTTGCTTGAGAAATGTGCACATACCATATAAGACCATGCAAGCCTCAGCTGATGCTTCCTTCCACTGGCCAATATTTACAGACTGATTTTTGAAGGCTTCAAATGATGCTAGAAGGCCTCATCGAATGTCGATAGACCGATGTGTAAAGGCCATGGATGATACAGGCAAGCCACGATGAAGGTCGATAGACCTATGTGTGCACACTACAAATGATGATGTCAGTCAACGTTAGGCGTCGAAAGATCAATTCGTGCAGGCTGACCAACATGTTGTTAGCCCACGTGTGACTTTGGTAGACCATTGTGTGCAGGACAAAGGAGATGCGGGCAGACCACGTCCGACAATGTCTTAACATTGTGTGCTTGCCAAAGGAGATGCATATTGGTTACCCTCACGTCAGTTGACAATTGTGTGTTGTCTAAAAGAGATGAAAGCAGGTTACACCCTGCATCGGCTTACCTTTGTGTTAAGGACAAGGGAGATGCGGGAAGTTCAAGGCCGACAATGACTAAGCGATGGGCACAAGTGACGACCGATGCGGGTAATCCACAACCAATGTTTGTGGAGCGATGTGCATAGGACACCACCAATGCGGGTTGTTCGCGACCAATGTCACCTTGACGATGCCACTTGCAGTTGGCCGATGTTGCTTGACGAAATCGCACATGCCTAGGCTGATGCTGCCTACAGTTTCGCAACTCTTATGTCACCGAACTGATGCGCACACAGCATAGGTCATGTTTGCAGACCTTGGCTGATGTTACCTCACTTTGGCCGACGTTGTTTGCCTGATGTGCACAGGATACGGAGGATGCTGCCTGACGTTGGCCGATGTTGTTGTCGCTTCCCTTATGCACTCATGCAACGTTCGATGCATGCATGCCTTGGTTGAGGTCACATGCAGTTGGCCAACATTGCTTTCCCTTAGACCACTTGGAGCTCTTGATTATGTGTCATTGATTCATATTTAGAGGAGTAGACATCATTTATTTCCACTAACTTACATGAACAACCAAAATATGCACGGTCTAAAGTGCAAACACACATTAGCTTCCACAAATACAAAAAAATAGTTTTCACAATTTTTTAAAATTATTTTCTTACTAATACCGAAAATATCTAATTGATTAATAAAACATAGAAAAATAAAAAAAATAACACCAAAAATTCATATATCAAATTAGTAACCTCAAATTTAAAAATTTTAAAAAAATAAATTTTATTTCTGATCGATATATCCTGAAAATGAGTTATTGATGAATAAAATTTAGTAAAAGTATAAAATTAATGCAAAAATTCACAAATAAATATAGGAGAAATGGTCTGGTGAATCATTATCCTTGTTTCAGTTTGTGTTCTAAGACCTTCTACTTACCCCTTTATCATCTGGACCCTTAAACTCAATTAAAACGAGACGTTTAAGCTTTTCCAACCATGTGTGTGTCTCATGCTCTTTTATATAATTGACATGTCATATACACGTCATATAAAGTAATGTCATATCATGATTATTTCATAACTATTTAAAAAAATATTTAATACAATGTAAAATTAAAAAAAAATTATTTATTTTTTCCATTCATTTTACTCTCAGTATTTTCACTGTTTCACGACCAAAATCACCAGAGAAAGGCATCGATGCCGTCATCGCCATTTTTGCCAGTGAACTCATATATTCATTCTTCCTCACCTGTCTTCATCTCCACCGCACACCATCAATGTTTTTCTTTCCTCCTCCGATTTCCACAAAAACAACATAAGCATCGTCTTCCAACAACTTTTGTTCTAATTCTAGCTTTTATATTTGTTGTCATAGGTGAACAAAGGAAGACCTATCAGCCTTCGATATTATGAATCTTTGTTGAATGACCTCAGACTTTTGTAGTAGCTCATTCCTTGCTTCAACCAAGAAATTAACAAATTGACCAGAACTAGAAGACTTGGTAAAAGGGTATAATTAAACACAATAATTCCTATTACTCTTTCATAACCCCATAATCAATCTTCCCTTCCTCTTCCCTATTCGAATAGGATTTTCTTCTTCTTAGACCATTTATTTTTCACTTCCTCTCTTTATCCTTATTCTCTTCAACCCTTTCCGCATGACCCAAATCAATCTTATTCGGGGCATCATCGCCCACCTCATCTTCAAACAATTTCACCCGTTAGGTGAATTAGAGGTAAGATCTCGAGAAGAATAGAATGGGTGAAATAGGTTGGGCCAGACTGATGTGTAATCTTTGATTTTTCATCATTTTTAGAGTCTTATTGTACAGATAAGTCTTGTGCAACTTAAATTAAATGTTGATGGGTGTCATTTATCTTCATCTTAATAATCTTAGAGTAAAGAGAAAAACGAAAATGGTGAGTGAAAAAAGCGAGAAAGTGAAAAAGAAAAACAATAAAGGTGACAATAGTGATTGCCTCTGGTGTTGGTGGAGAAGAATGTGACTGTAGGGCAGAGAAAATGGCTCAATAGTGGTGAAAAATAAGAGAAAATTAGGATCACCGCCATCGGAATGCCTCATTTACAGAAGAGAAAAGAGAAACGAAGAAGAAATTACTTTTTAGTTAATTATTTTTAAAAATAATCTTTCTTTTATAAATTTAATTTTTATAATCTAAAAATATTATTCACTCGCCTTAAGGTGCGTGAAGTCACACACTTTCGCTAACTCAACCCTCTTAAATACGAATAAGCTTTGTCAATGGTCAAAGGGATTTATTAAATTGTATTTTATTGAGTTTAAGGGTCCATATGACAAAGGAGTAGTAGAAGGTGCTAGAAACAAAATGATACACTAGGGTGTACTTTTAATCGTAACAATCTTAGTATCATAGCATCATGTTGAGTAATCTTAGGGTTGATGTCTCACTAAACCACTTATATGTAGGTTCTTATTCATAATTTTGAAACGTGCCATGCTTATGAATGAGAGACTATGTGATGCTTAAGAACTTTCATTTCTCTTGTTATTTTCTTAGTAGTTCCTAAGAGTCTTAACTTTATCTAGTCCTTTCTTCTAATCTTTTATTGTGCTAGTAGGCAATGAATACAACGAGGAACAATGCTCGTAGGGCCGGAGATGAGAACTTGAATGAGGTCGTTCCCCCTCAAATCACTCAAGTCCCTATTGAAGAAGGGGCTATGTCTAATGTTGAGATAAGGTTGGCTATTAATAGCTTGACTCAAATTTTGGCTACCCAAGTTACTAGGGATACAAGGGTGTAAGTGAACCCCAATTCTAACACTACCGCTTCAGGGATTAGGGATTTCACAAGGATGAATCGCACTAATTTTTATGGTTCTAGGGTGGAGGAGGACCCACAAGGGTTTATTGATGAAGTGTTCAAAGTTCTTTATTCTATGGGTGTTTCTTCTAAAGAAAAGGCAGAAATATCCGCCTACCAACTGAAAGATGTGGCTCAAGTTTGTTATGAGCAACGGAAGGATGAGAGTTTAGTTATAGACGTCTAGATTACTTGGGGAGCTTTCAAAACGGCTTTCTTTTATATGTTCATTCCCTTGGAACTAAGGGAGAGGAAAATGTAAAAATGCTTCAACTTTCGTCAAGGGGGTATGAGCATGATGGAGATTCAAGTTCACTAAACTATAAAAGCATGCTTCTACCATTGTTGCGGATTTTAGAGCTAAGATGAACAAATTTGTTATGGGGATATCTGACCTTGTGGTTAATGAATGTAGGCAATGTTTATTCCTAGCATGGATATCTCTTGTCTCATGGTTCATGCCAAACAAATTGACAAGCTAAAGCTTAAACAAGTTGGTAGGGAGTTGATGAAGGCAAGAACCAAATATGGAAATTCTTCAAAGACCAAATTTGAGGAGCATATCAAACAAAGGTTGAAAAAGAGGTTTTCTAACCAAGGCCCTCCTAATTATCCAAGGGTCAACAAGATTAAGGTGTCTACTCCCAACCCCCAAGAGGGGAAAGGTGGTAGTTATTATGTTTAGAAGCCTCTTTGTTAAAAATAAGGCAGAGAACATGATGGTAAGGGCCAAGTCGGCACGTGTAATTGCTATGGTTGTGGCAAGAGTGGTCACATGAATAGAGATTTCCCTTTGATTAAGACTTAAGGAAGGTAAAATTCTCAATCTCAAGCAATTGTTTCAAAAATGATGCTCCTAAGAAGAATCATTTTTATGTTCTTCAATCCCAACGTGATCAAGAAAGCTCATTGGACGTGGTTACCGTTATGTTACAATTATCTTACTTTGTGTATATGCTTTTTTGTATTTAGGAGCTACATTATAATTTGTGACCCCTCTTGCATCCATTAAGCTTGATATATTACCCGACATATTAGACGAACATTTTTCAGTTTCAACCCTGGTGTGTGATTCCATGGTGGTTAATAGAGTACAAAAAGGTTGTCCTATTTCCATTCCCAATAAAGTTACATTACTTGACTTGGTAGAACTTTACATGATATATTTTGATGTTATATTGGGTATAGATTAGTTGTATCCTTTCTTTAACTCTATCAATTGTGGGACAAGGGTAGTGAAATTTCAATTCCCAAATGTACCCTTTTTTGAAAGGAAGGGAGGAAACTCGAATCCTAGGGGTAAGATCATTTTGTGTCTTAAATCTTGCAAGTTGATTGAAAAGGGTTGTCTTTACCACATAGTGATAGTTAGAATCTCTAATCCAAAGTCCCTCCCATAGAGTCAGTACCTTTAGTGAGGGAATTTCTTGAGGTATTTCCCAATGATCTTCCCAGAATTCCACCTGAATGGGAGATTCACTTTGTCATTGATTTATTGCCAAATACACAACTTATTTAAGTTTCTCCTTATCGGATGGTCCCGGTCGAGTTGAAAGACTGAAGGTTAAACTCAAGGATTTTCTAGATAAGGGTTTTATTCAACCAAGCATATCTCCATGGAGTTCCCCGGGATTGTTTTTTAAGAAAAACGATGGGTCTTTGAGAATGTGTATCGACTACTGTGAATATAACAAAGTCACTATAGAACAAGTACCCGCTCCCTAAGGTTTATGACTTGTTTGATTAACTGCAAGGAGCGAGTTACTTTCCAAAGATTGACTTGAGGTCGGGTTATTATGAACTTAGAGTGAGGGAGGCTGATATTTCGAAAATGTCATTCTGAAGAAGATATTGTCACTTTGAATTCCTAGTGATAGCATTTGGTCTAACAAATTCCCTGGTGGCATTCATGGATCTTATGAATCGAGTTTTTCGAAAGTAACTTAATTTTTTTGTAATTGTCTTCATTGATGAAATTTTCATATACTCTTGGAATGAGAATGACAATATGAGACACTTGAACATAGTTTTGCAAGTTCTTAAGGATAACAAACTTTTTGCTATGTTTAACAAGTGTGAGTTTTGGTTGAGATCAGTTGCCTTTCTTCTTCACATTGTCTCTAATGAAGGGGCAGAGGTTGACCAAGATAGACGAAAGTGGTCAAATGTTGTCCTAGATCTTTGAGTCCTAGCGACATCCGAAGTTTTCAACAGTTTGCCGATTACTATAGGAGGTTTGTTGAGGGATTCTCGTCTATCGCATATCCATTAACGTCCTTAAGATGAAACAATTCCTAATTCTAATCGTTGGAATCATGGGAAAAGAGTTTCCAATTATTCAAAGATACACTCACCTCTACTCCTATATTGACCTTATCGGAGGATACCGAAGGGTTTGTGGTTTATTTTGATGCCTCCCTAGTGGATCTTTGATGTTTTATCATGCAACATGGGAAATACATAGTATATTCCTCTAGGAAACTCAAGTAACATGAAATCAATTACCCAACTTATGACCTTGATCTTGCGTCCATTGTATTTGCCTTGAAAATTTGCAGACATTATCTCTATGGGGTACATGTTCATTTGTTCACCAATTACAAGAGTATAAAATATGTATTTACTTAAAAAAAACTTGAATTTATGCCAAACAATATGGTTAGAACTTTTAAAGGATTATGATATGAGCATCCTTTACCATCCCAGAAAGACTAATGTCGTTTCGGATACACTAAGCCAAGTGTCCATGGGCAGTGTGACTCATGTGGTTGAGGATTAGAAAGATATAGCGAAAGAGTTACATTTATTGGATCATTTTGGGGTTCGACTAGAAGACTCTCCAAAGTGTGGTTTCGTGGTTCGCCACAACATCGAGTCATCTTTAGTATTTAGGGTGAAATCCAAGCAACACCTTGATCCTCTATTGATGGATTTGAAGGAAACGGTCCTTAGTAAGTCTAATTAGTCTTTGTCTCAAGCAGAATATGGGGTTCTTAGGCACCAAGGAAGGTTGTGTGAACATTATGTGGATGGCTAAAAGAAGTTGATCATGGAAAAAGTGCATGGCTCCCGGTTTACATCCATCCTGGTTCCACAATGATGTACTGCGACATACGAGAAATTTATTGGTGGAATTGTAAGAAAAGGGACATAACGAATTTTTTTGTTTAGTGTGCAAACTGCCAACAAGTCAAAGTGAAATATCAAAGGTGGGGTGGCTTGATTCAAATATAGATATTCTTACATAGAAATTGGAGGATATTAACATGGACTTCGTAATAGGGTTGCCTCGTACTAGAAGACACCATGACTCGATATGGGTACTTGTGGATAGGCTAACCAATTCCTCCAACTCTTTTCCCATCAAACTCACATATTCAGCAGAAGATTATGCCAAATTGTACATCAAAGAGGTAGTGAAGTTACACGGAGCCCCGTAGTCCATCATATCATATAGAGGTACTCAATTTAACTCCAATTTTAAGAAAGCTTTCCAAACTGGGATTCGTACGAAAGTGAAGCTTAATACCGCTTTTTATCCCAATACGGATGGTCAAGAGGAGTGCACTATTTTAAATCTTAAAGATATGCTGAGGACATGTTTCATTGACTTCAAGGGTAATTGGGATGACCACCTACCTTTAATAAAGTTTTCGTACAACAATAGTTATCATTTGACTATCTCCATGGCACCCTTTCAGGCACTTAATGAGAGAAGATTTAGATCCCCGATTCGGTTGTATGAGATAAGTGAGTTTGCTCTACTTCGTCCCGACTTGGTTTATTAAGACATCGAGAAGGTTTAAGTTATCATAGATGAACCTAAAATGGCTCAAAGTCAGCAAAAATCTTATGTCGACAATAGAAAGAGGGACCCTGATTTCGATGTAGGAGATTGGGTGTATTTTAAAATTTCACCCATGTAAGGGGTGATGAGGTTTGGAAAGAAGGGAAGCTTATACTCATTATACGGTCCCGTATGAAATTTTGAAGCGACTTGGGAGTGTTGTCTAAGAGTTGAAGTTGCCATATGAGTTTGACATGATTCATTCGGTGTTCCATGTTTCTATGCTGAAGAAGTGTAAAGGTAATTCAGTTTCCATTCTTCTTCTAAAACGTTTAGGGGTAAAGGAGCAACTTTATTATGAAGAGGTCCCGATTAATATTTTTGATCGCCAAGTTAAGAAATTGAGGAATAAAAAGATCGCCTCTGTAAAAGTTCTATGGAGGAACCACCTTGTTGAGGGAGCAACATAGGAAGTTCTGGCCGATATGAAGTCCCGCTATCCTCATATTCTTCCCCTTACTTCTATCCAAGTTTGAGGTTATTATTTCCATACATGACTATTATGAATAAATTTGAACTTATCATCTTTTTTCTAAGTATGTGCATAGTATAGTAGAAATTCATATCTAAGTTGAGTTGTTTTTCTTTACATAAAATATGTTTATTTTAGTTGGATTTCACTTGATATTTGTGGTGTGGTATAAGTATTCCTGAAAGTTCTATTAATCATAATTGATGTTGTCATGACAAGAAAACATCATGACAACTTTGATGTTCACATTGAGCTCATATTGAAACAGAGAAGGTAGTTATTTCTTATATGATATGAAAAGAAGTTGAGTTTATGCATATGGCATGTTGTGGATTAAGTTCCTATGTGTTTTTGCTATGATTATATGTTGAAAGGGGTGAATGATTCCTCCAATGAGTGTTTACTCATTTTATATATATGTTGTTGTTGGTTGAGCTACTAGTCTTGAGTCACTTCTTCTTCTTCTATAAGGGTCTAGAGTGTCATTCGAAGACGAATGTTCCTAAGGGGGGAGTATTGACACACCCCTGAAATTTCATGAACTATACTAGAGAATTATATGTTATGTAATGATTATTTTAGACCTAAAATAGTGTAAATAATTTGTTTAAGAAGTATTGGATCCATAACATAAAAGAAAAGCCATGATGTCCTAAATTAGCTAAATTTAACTAGTTGACATCCCTATGTTTGGTGAAGGTTGTAAGGGTCATATGAAGTCAAAAACATGCAAAAATATTTTAAATAGGTAAAATGCAGTTAAAAGGGTCAAAATGTACAATCACAACACCCCAAGGACAAGCAGAAGGGTCCTTGCGGAGGACCCAAAAATGGGAAAACAGGCTACAAAAGCAGCCTGTGCGCAACCACGATTTTGAAGCTTCTGCTCAACGTGCGGCCATAAAAAAAGATTGAAAAATTGCCTCGTGATGTGGGGCCTAGACAAGGTCCACTGCGACGTGCAGCAAAGTCCCAGATTAATAAAAGTCATATTTTAAGAATTTTTACTTCATAAAAAGACCAATTTAAGTGAGGGTTATTTTGGATAATTTAATGGGTGACTATATAAAGTGTTGGGTTTGGTTTTAGGTCAATTTTAAAACCCAAGTTAAGTCTGAAAACTCAAAATAAAAAATTACCCACATCTCTCTCAAATTCAATCTTCCTCCAAACCTCCATTGAAAACCATTATATCTTCAAGAAGAAGATCAAGCCTTCAAGTTTTCAAACAAATTTCGTTTCTTTATCATCTATAAGGTATGGTTTCTTTCACTCTTGGGATTATTCCCCCCAAGAGGTCCCTTCAAAATATGGTTTCTAAATTTTCCAAAGCTAGGTTTTTCTTCTACACATGGGGTCTTCTTTGAAAGCGAAATTATGAATCAATTGTGATAAATTTTGATGATTTTATGTTGTCTAAGCATATATTTATGGTTAATTGATGATTTCCTATGGAAATTTGCCTAGACGCGTGTCTTTCCCCCAATTTCATTAAAACCTTGAATTGATATGGTGAATTGTGAAGATTATGTATATGTAGATTGACTATATGATTGTTAATTATGTAATTTCTTCTAGAATTTACTTTTTATGTAATTGACTATGTATTCTTTGTAATGGAAGTATGAAGTTACTTGGTAGGGCAATGTGTTATGTTGATTGGTTCTTCTTGGACTCAATTATGAAAAATGAGTCACTTAGATAGTAATACTTTTAGGTCTAATGTGTGGTTCTGATGTTGATGCTAAATATTTCTCATACCTAACCCTAGACTATTGAATTCGTTATGAATTATGCAAGTATGTTATGGTATGATTATTATATAATTGAAAATAGTTTCTCATGATTATAATAAAGTGTTAAGTGAAAGGTTTACTCACTTATGAAGTGTAGTCAAAAGTGAAAGGATTGTTCTCACTTGTGATCACCTATGATCTAGATATGATATTATGTTTATATATGGGAGTAAAAGAAACTAATGTGAACTTGTCTGATGAAATAATATGATTCATAATTGCAATAATTGCCTAGAACCAAAAGGACATGTAAATGAGATGGAAGTCTCACGTTTAGCAAGTCCAGCCTCCAACATAGATTTGCTCACGTTAGTAAGTTCGGATTCCCAAGTTATGTGTTGTCTCACAAGATGGAAACCTCCACGTTAATAAGTCAAGGTTTCTAGAAACAATTTCTTTGACCCTTAACTACGTGCCCACAAAGGACTCTAGGTTACTGGATCAAACTAGATATATACGTACGAATGGTTACACATTAGGAAAGTATTAACCCTCTCTTTACGGTGTGGGAGTAGAACATCGGATTCCATGTAGCTCACATGGTCTCATGTCTGTTATGGCACCTCTTTCCATAAAGTAAAAAGTAATGGATCAAGTTAAGTATGTGACCTCTTATTAGGGTTGTCTTGAAGGCTACTACATAGGGTTAGGGAGGGTATGAGACCTCTCTTACTCATTGCACATGTGGGATCCTAAGGGATGGTTCTATTACTTTTCTTTTATGATTATGATTATGTTGATTAACTATGAGTAGTATTCATGTATTAATCATTTTATGATGAACTATGAGCATATGTTGTAAGTATGAAATGGGTTGCTTAATGTGATATTTAGGATTGGATAGGATTATGGGGTTCTATCTTTGGCATTGCACAAGTATTGCTTGGGTGATCTATTTGTTAGGTTACTACAATGTTGAGTTCATTTTTTATACTTTTTAAATGGATTGAGATAAATTTATAGAAATCATGATTTTGACCAAAATGTCCTTTTATCATGCATTGATAATAATTGTGCATAGGAGTTATACTTAGTACATGTGGTTTGTACTAACCCATATTTCGCCCTTTTTCCGAAATATTTTAGGTTTTGTTCATTGAGAAGATTCATGGTCATTGGAGAAGAAGACTTGGATCTTCCTAAGTCAATTGGTGAGTCCTCTTGAGTTTTGAGGATAGAGCAACTCATCAATATTTATTAGTTTTGTCTATGTTTTGAGACAATTATTCAATTCTCATGTTGAGATTTTAATGTAGCCTATATGGAATAGTGTAATACACTAAGGGCTATGCCCATACTATTGTGATTCATACTCTTGTATATGGTTTAATGTGAGACAAAGTATTAGACTAAATTCCTATGTCTTGGTTATGTTGTCTATGTGAGAAGCCTAAGTAAGCTTCATATGTAAGAGGTCTATCCAAACCTCATAAAGTAGATGTTGATGAAAAGTTTTAAATTTTCCCGTATTTTTTACCTATGATGTGATATGATGTATGCTAAGGGACTTTATTGGTCCTCTTAGAGGACGATGACACTGGTTACGCCTAGGGGGTATTTTGGGTCGTAACATGAAGCCATACCTTAAATATTATCTAGAAGGATTTATATGATTAAGGAACTTAGTCATACTTAAAGAAGTATATTATAGTGTTCAAAATATAAATATAAGGGCTAGGAACCATAGTAAGAAGTAATAGAGAAAGGATCCAAAGTAGTACTCTGCATGAATGCTGGTATGGGACATCATAAGTGCATTGCACAAGGTATACCCTAGGGTCGTTAAAGAAGAAGAGGTTGAAGATAGTATTAGACTATAGTTTCTTTTCCTAGTATTGTACTAAATATGAGGGAAATTTTAGTAGATAAAGGTATGTTATAAAGAGTCTATAGAGGGTAAATGTATTAAGGATGGTTTTCAATGGGCTGCCTTATGTACATGGAACAAACATGGTTTAGATGACCATAATGGTATAATACTATTTAGTTTGAAGAATTTTGGTCTTAATTATGATAGTTTAGTATGATTAAGAATGCCCAAAGAAAGGTACTTAGCTTTGGTAGTAGTATGGGATGATACCTTAGCCTTGCACAAGTATACTTAGAGGTAGATTGTGGTATAGTTCACTTGAGTAAGAAGGAAAACTAAGTAAATATGAACTCTTATATGATTTATAATGTTTTGTTATGTTTATGATAGTCATGTTATGCTTATGCTTTTATCTCTTCTTATTATGTGTATTATTGACTAACCCTTTGAGATATCTTAGGTTTGGTATGATTGTTTCCATAGTTAGTACATATCGTACAAATGCCTATTTCCTACATGTTGTCCATCTAGGGTCTTGAGAAGATTGATTTGCTTGAAGGGTAGAGTTTCCAAGGCTTTCGAGAAGAGAAGAAGTGGTGAGTCATCATAGCTTCGAGGATGAACCTTTATATTCCTATGTATCTTTCTTTATATTTTAGACTTTATGTGGGCTGCGTCCTAAGATTTTCATTCATGTCAAAAGATATATGGTTTGTGAGACAATGTTATTACAGATGGTTCCACATTTATTATATACCTTTTGGTATATGTTGAAAGAAAGTTTTTAAATTCCCTCCATTTATGCATGATGTGATGTAATAAAGTCAAGTGTCTTGTATAAGACCTCCGAGAGGTTGAGTACATTGTGTTGCGACCCAACGGTTACCCTGACTTCTAGGGTGTACTTGTTGCGGGTCGTGACAGTCACTAACTTAGGGTGAGAGGTAAGGATATACCAAAAATGGAATTCCGAACTACATATGGTCACTATGAGTTCTTAGTAATGTCTGTTGGTCCTAGTAACTCCCCAACGACGTTTATGGACCTCATGAATAGTGTGTTCCGGAGTTACCTAGATTCATTTATCATTGAATTCATTGACGACATCTTGATATATTCAAAAAAATGAGGGTGAACACATGGACCATTTGAGAGCGGTTTTGCAAGTGCTTATGGAACACCAACTATTTTCCAAGTATAACAAATGTGATTTTTTTTGAGGTCGATGGCATTTCTCGGTCATATCCTCTCTAGTGAGGGAGTTAAGGTTAATCCAAGGAAAGCATAGGCGGTGGAAAATTGTCCTAGACCATTGACTCCAACCGACATTAGGAGTTTCTTGGATCTAGCAGGCTATTATAGGAGGTTTGTCGATGGTTTTGCATCCATTGCTTCTCCCTTTACTACATTAACCCAAAAGAGTACAAAATTTGATTGGTCGAAGTCATGTGAAAGAAGCTTCCAAATTTTGAAATATAGGCTTACTTCCCCTGCGATATTGACTTTGCTAGATGGTATTAAGGGCTTCATTGTATATAGTAATGCATCCTAAGTGGACATAGGGTGTTAAATTTGAAGGTAGTAGCCTATGCCTTTAGACAACTTATGGTTTAAGAGAAGAATTATAAAACTCATGATCTTGAGCTAGAGGCAATGCTATTTTCCATAAAAATATGGAGGCATTATTTTTATAGTATTCATGTCGATGTGTATACCAACCACAAGAGTCTTCAATATGTTTTTATTAAAAAGGAGTTGAATCTCCGACAAATAAGATGGTTGGAATTGTTGAAAGATTACGACATGAGTGTTCTCTACAACCCCAGCAAGGCCAATGTGGTTTTAGATGCTTTATGTCGTATGACCATTGGTAGTGTGTCTACTGTAGAAGAATCAAAGAAAGACCTAGTGAAACATGTTCATACGTTGGCTTGTTTGGGTTTTTTATTGGAAGATTCTCCAAATGGTAGTTTTATGGTCAATTATAACTCTGAATCGTCTTTTGTGGTTAAGGTGAAGTACAAACAACACCTTGATCAACCATTGATGGAGTTTAAAGAGCTGGTTATTGGTAAGCTTAATGAGTCATTCTCCTAAGGGGGGGATGGTGTCTTGAGGTATCAAGGAAGGTTGTGTCTTCCCAATGTAGATGGCTTGAGGAATCGGATTGTTGAGGAAGCTCGTGGGTCTCGTTACTCCATTCATCTGGGTTCAACAAATATGTATCATTACCTTAGAGAAGTGTTTGGTGGGAAAGCTTAAACAGAGACGTAGCGGATTTTTTTCCAAAATGTCCAAATGCCAAGAACAAAAGCCGAACACCAAAATCCAGGGGGCTTACTTAAAAAAATCCAAGTTCCTATTTTTATGTAGGAAGACATTAATATGGATTTTCTTGGTAGGTTTACCTCGGACTCAAAATAAACATGACTCTATAGGGTGGTGGTGGATAGGTTTACTAAGTCCACTTATTTTATTCCAGTCAAGTCCTCTTACTCGATGGAGGATTATTCAAGGATCTTCATAGATGAGATTGTGTGTCGCCATGGTATTATGTTATCCATCATATCAGATAGGGGTGCACAATTCACATCTAGATTTTGGAGGTCATTTTAAAAAGGGTTGGGTACAAAGGTGAAGTTAAGCACCACTTTTCATCCCCAAACGGATGGTCAAGCATAGCGTACTATTCAAACCCTTGAGGATATGCTTAGAGCTTGTATTATTAATTTTAAGGGAAATTGGGATGAACATTTGCTTTTGGTCGAGTTTTCTAACAACAATAGTTACCATTCATCTATATCTATGGCTCCTTATGAAGCCTTATATGGTGGAAAATGTTGATCTCCAATTGGATGGTTTCATCTGGGCAAGTCATCACTTTTGGGTCCCGAATTGATTTATAATACTTTGGAAAAAGTTCATATCAAAAGGAACCAGTTGAAAACAGCCAATAGCCGGCAAACGTTTTATGACGACCATAGGATATGAGAATTAGAGTTTTAATAAGGTGAAAAAGTGTATCTAAAAATTTCTCCTATGAAAGGGGTGGTGAGATTTGGCAAGAAAGGGAAGTAGAGTCCTATTTATGTGTGTCTTTATGAAATTTTGCAAAAGATTGGTAAGGTGGATTATGAGTTGAGGCTACCTAGTGAATCGGTTTCTGTTCATCCGGTGTTCCATGTTTCCGTAATTAAAAAGTGAATCGGTGTCCCAAGTCCATTCTTTCTATTGAGGGTCTAGCTGTGGAAGAGAACATATACTATAAGAAGTTTTTTGTTTAAATCCTTGATACACAATAAAAGGAGTTAAGGAACAAGGAGGTGGTTTCCTTAAAGGTGTTATGCAAGAACCACCTAATTGAGGGTGCAACATGTGAGGTCGAGGCCGACATGAAGTCTCTTTACCCTCATCTATTTGATAACTAAGATTAGTTATTCCTATTTATAGTTAAAATTATGAGTTTATTTGAAGTTTTCTTGATTTTTGAAAAAAATATTGAAATACGTGCATTGTTACATTAAATAAGCATGCCTAAGAATGAAACTTATTTGAAATAGGGAACCTTTCACATATATCGAAACACAAAATTCATATTTGTATGTTATATAAAAGATTGTATAATTGCACTCTATAGAAAACATATATATGTATAATTCGCTATTAATATACAATTGAAGGTCTATCCTTTCCTTTCAAAAGATTTTAGTATCATTCGGGGACAAATGTTTCTAAGGGGGGATAATGTAATACTCCGAAAGTCTAAAACCTAATGTAGAGCCTCACATGAGTGCCTAAGATTTTTTAACACTGTTATTAGGTTGAAAATAATGAATATAAATAATTTAGAAGATGTTTCACTTAAAAACGTCAACGGAAGTCCATGACGTCTGGTAAATTTGTTTCTTGGACTTCTGTAGTGCCTTGATGATTTTAAGGAGGTAACTAAGGATTAATCATGATAAGGTCAAAGTGATGAACTTAGGTGCCAATTGGAGAATTAAGGAAGCAAGGCCAAGTGAGGAGTGCCAACCTTCAAGGGCAAGACAAATCCAAGTGGCCAAGGCTTCCCAAGAAGGGAGGCTACTGCCTAACCCTTCACGAGAATGATCACGGCTCGTGGTCATTACCAATGCAAAGGTGGGAAGATCGTGAATATTACTTGGCCATGGAGGAATGGAGGTCTTACGACTTAGCCACTATCCAAGGTACCACGAGTCACTTAACAACTTTTGGTGCATTTGACGGAAGGAAGGGTTGGGTCGTGAGAGTGACTTTGACAAATGAGGAGAATTTGGTGAGGCATTGTGGAGGTACTGCCTAAGCGAACCACTATCCACTTGACACGTAGTTGTGCATCTCATGGAAGGGAGCAAGGTGCTTTATGGTCCTCCCTTGGTGCGAAAAAATTTAGGGGGGATCTTTGGAGGAGCTACTGCCTCACCAACCCACGTCCTCCACCATGGTCAGTTTTGCATTTCACAGACCGTAAAGTGGGGCGTGGTGATGGACGGAAGCTTCACAGTGAAGTTGGACTTCAATTGTGGAAGTCCAACTTAATGAGGGTTAGTTTGGGTATTTTGGAGGTGGACTATATATTGACTTTTGGTCAATATTCATTCAATTTCCCACTTTAAAACACAAACTAAATTTGAAACTCAAATTGCTCCCACTTCTCTCTAGTTTTTCTCTTTTTATTCATCCTCCATTAAAGAAAAATAAACTTGAGGAAGAAGACCAAGTGTACAAGATTTTCACTCAATTTTAATGGGCAAAGATTCATTAAGGTATGGGTTCTTCACTCTTGTGGTTCCTTTTCCCATGAGTTCCTCTCAAAGTTGAATTTCAATCACCCAAATTCTTAGGTTTTTTTCTACAAATGGATTTTCTTCTAAAGTCAAAATTGTTGATTGATTGTGTTGAATTATAATTTGAAATGATAAATCTAGTGTAGATTATTGTATAATTGATGTTAATTGTGGGAATTTTATGTAGATCATGTCCTTTCCCCAATTCCCCCAAATCATGGTTCTTATTACGAATTGAAGTTCAATTATGAATATGTTGATTGTTGTAATTATCCTATTCAATCTAGGGACTTCCTAGGGACACATATTGTTGGGATAAGACCTAATTCTTAAAGAATTTATGAATTGAAGTTGATTTAGATGTTGATGATACAATTAGCTTAGAATTGTATAGATTACTATGTATAATGTTATTACATCTATTGTTGGGTGGAATTGATTGGTTGATGGTAAAACCATCGATGACGACTTATGAAGGAGATTGGGGTAAGTCTCGTGATCTCAATTTCTTACTTCAATCATGATTTACTTGTGTTTAGTGATGAAGTCATATTGAAGTATACCTTATGTTAAGATTGATTTGGGTTTGCATGATGCTTAATTGGAATGTCTTGAACTATGGTTTGTGATTTGTTGGTTAAGATGTAAGTTCTATAAAGATGGTGATAACTTACCAATGTTCCGTATCATGATGTGATTATATAAATGTGCTAAACTCACATGTATGAATTGTAATGAAAGAAAAATACTCATGAAATTCTTATTGAGCTATGACTATTACTATATAAGGGATAGACCCAATGACCTAAACTAAGTTATGATGTTTAAAGAAGACTCAAAGACATTCCAAAAGGGACTCTAGCTTCGCACCGAGTGATCTATAGTGAGGAGTGTCCCTTCACACATAGGGAAGGTAGGATAACTAATGTACTCATGAGATTGGAGACTATAATTCATGTAGCATAAAGAGGGTCCCAACTACATCTCCTAGTTCTTGAACTATGTTGACTCCATAAAAATACTAGCTAGTAGATCCACGTAGATGCTCTGTTCGTGTTTTTTTACTACCTTGGCAAGTAGTTCACCTTCTTTCTGTGTAGGGTTCCATGAAACCAAATTCCATATTAGCTCATGTGGTCTATGTCGGTTAAGGAAAGAAGTTCTCAAAAGGTAAAATAAAGTAATGAAGCGAACTATAACTAGGATGACCTAAGGGGTTTAGCTTAGTCTAGGTAGGGGTATGGGACTCTACCGATACATTGCACTAGTTATCCTTTAGGGAAGTCTTAGAAGGATGTTCTTATATATGTATATTCTACAAATGTAAATGATATGCATATGATGATCTTACATGTTAATAACACTAAGTGATGTTGGTTTCACTTATGAACATGTGTTTGGTCTCTAGTGCTAGAGTATGATGTTATGTACTCTTTATTATATGCTCTGTGAAGTTGGACATCGTTTATGGTTGTTATTTGGTTTACTTAATTGATTAAGGTTATATGGCTTTGCTTAGTAATTGGACTAGTGGGCTTAATGAGGGTTCATGAGTAATGGTCTTGCTTTGATAATTATATTATGAACTCTTATACATACTTGTTGATGTTATAGAGTGATGATAAAGTTGTATTTATTATGTGCTCAATTATGTTGATATGTATGTTGACATGACAAGACTTAGCAATGTTGGTCATGTGATGTACATGGTCTTGACTTAATGAGTATGTACTATTGAATCGTAATGGTTCTTGAATGTGCATTAGGTTTTTTCAAAGTAAATTTGCATACTTTAATGAAATGTCCTTTTTTGCATGATTTCTATGTTGTGTGTGAATGTGGTTCTACACCTAGTACAAGTAATGTGCTAACCACATTTCTCTCTTTTTTCCAAACATCTTAGGTTTCAGTAATTGAACGGTTTGCAATGAATTTTGAAGGGAGACTTGGATTCTCATTCTCCAAGTTGGATAGGTCCTCACTACTTTGAGGACAATGCCATATTCTAGAATTGTATGTTGATTAGTCTTAAAAACAATTTGTTCATTTTCTTTCATTTGATTACTAAAGATTCTATAGCCTATATGTTGCTTTTATTGTTGATGTATGGGGCTATGCCTAATTGTTATATTCTTTTTTAGATGGTTATGAGATGAGAAATTCATTTTAAGACTATGTTATAACTTATATATATGTGTGTGCCATAAAAGTAGAAAATATGCAATCTTCTTATACAAAGGGTGTATGTACACTCGAGATGTATATATTATATGTATGAAAGAGGCCTATGTAAACCTCATGATAGATATAGAAGAAAAGTTATTTTTTTCTATTTTAACCTGTGAATGTAATGATGAATGCTAAGAGGCTAGTCTTAGTCCTCTCCGAGGACGACGGCGTCGGTTACGTCTAGGGGGTGCTCCCCAAATGTGATAGCTTATTTGGAAAATGAGTGACTGATTAACAAAACATAGGAAAACTATTTAAAATAATACAAATGATGCTAAAAAATCACTTATAAATATAATAACCTTATATTCAACAATTTCAACAATTTTTTAAATTTTTTTTGTTCGATAAATCTCGGAAATGATTAATTGATGAATATAAATAGAGAAAATATTGAAAATATATAAATTAACGCCAAAAAATCACAAATAAATATCGTAAACATAAATTCAACAATTTCAATAATTTTTTTAATTTTTATTTTTGTTTAGTAAATCTCGAAAATTAGTAATTCATGAATAAATAATACAAAAAACATAACAACAATATAAAATTAACGCCAAAAATTCGGAATTAAATAATGTACCCTTAAATTCATCAATTTCAACAATTTTTTTAAATTTTAATTTTTAATGATAAATCCCAAAATGGGTAATTCATTAATAAAGAATATGAAAAATATGAAAAGAAATAAAAAATTAATTCAAAAAGAAATATAGTAACCTTAAATTTAATTTCTAGCTTTCTTCGATAAATCCAGAAAATAGGTAATTAGTTACTAAATAGGAAAATATGAAAAACTATAAAATTAATGCAAAAAATTCACAAGTAAATGTAGTAACCTTCAAATAATTTTTTTTTAATAAATTTTAATTTTTAAAATTTGATGTATAAAATAAACAACCGTAAAAATGAATATTAAAAAATGTATAAAAGTTGGAAATATATGAAAATGCTTGAAAATACACCTTAACATGTAAAACTTATGATAGAGCACATATTTTTACAAATAAAAGATGTTTCAATATAACATGAACGGTAAACATAATAAAATTGGTACAAATGAACCACGTGCATCCAAAACGTTGACAATGGATGATGAAAAATAGATGTATATGTTGTTATGCAGGAAAGACATTTCACACTCTTTTGATTTTTGTACACATGGACAAGTGAGAGAGATTAGTTAATATAATATATATATATATATATATATATATATGTAAATTATATTTTATTTAAATAATATCGATTTCACGATGTGGTATAAATTAAATATTTAAATCTAGATATTTAATTTAAAAAATATTGATTTAGTAAATGAATATATTTTTAGACAAAGAATGATAATTTCATAACCCTATGTCATCTCTTTCACTTCTATAACCTCTCACTCCTCTCTCACGCTATGTCCCCCACCCCGACCCACCCCCGTATGGAACACACCCCACCCATCCCCGACCGGCGCTGTCTCGATCGCCAGCAAGTCACGCCACCATCCCGACCGACACAACAAGAGGTTGCAGCTGGAGGTCGCGCGCAGTAGCACCTCAGAGGGCGGCAACAGCAGCGCATTTCCGATAAGATTTGAATTTTTACTCCTTGTTAAGAACGACACTGAATCAGAAGCAGACTCACCAGCTCTTCTTTTAAGGAAGTTTATTTACATAGGAGTTTGAAGTATATACTTGCATTGGTGTATGAAAAAAGGTGTACTGTTAATATTGTGAGTAGTACGTACAATCTCTCTCTGGAGGTTTATTAATTAGTCACGAAGATTATGTATATTATTTTTATGCATTGAATTGAAGGAGCTCTTTTCAGAAATGGGGTGACCTGAAACGTTATAATGTTCATTATGACAGGAGTGGGAGATCAAAATTTCTTTATTGACCTAGACTATGCACTTTAAAAGAAAACAACGATATTTCGCAGAAATTAGTGGAACACTGGTACTGCTTCTTCAGGGAACGACAGAGGTGCTTTACTCGCATACACAAGATGCGCTAGCTGGTGTTAAAAGTTTCAACAATGTTCAGCTTGATGGGAAGCCAATGAAGGTTGAAATTGTTTGAAGAAAAATTGTCACTCCTATTCTGCTATTTGATGACATAAATGAATATAAGTTTATTTGATGACTATATTACTTTTTTCATTAAATTAAAAAATAAGGTTTGGTGTTTCTAAATTACTAAAGTTCAAGTACAATTGTATTGTATAATGTGTTTGTGTCCATCTAGTATTGATAGTGAACTTTAATTTTATAATAATTTGTTTGTGTCCATCTAGTATTCATACTTAACTTTAATTTTCTGATAATTTGTTTGTGTGCATCTAGTGTTTCTTTGAAATAAGTATAAATACTAGTTGATTGTATTGATGACAAAATTGATTTTTGGCAAGATCGATTTGTGTCCATCTTATGTTGATACTAAAGTTTAATTTTGGAATAATGTGTTTGTTTATAATCAGTATCAATAGTATTTGTTCCTATTGATGATAAAATCAATTTTCTTGCAAGTTTGATTTTTGTCCATTTATTGTTGACACATAGCTTTAAATTTAGTAATAATATTTTGCTAAGCATAAATACCAACAATACTTGATTCTATTGATGACAAAATCGATTTTCTTGTAATATCAATTTGTGTCCATCAAGTTTTGACACTTTGCTTTAAATTTAGAAATAATGTATTTGTTAAATAAAAATACAAACACTAGTTGATCCTATTGATGACAAAATTTATTTTCTTGCAAGATTGATTTGTGTCCATCTAGAGTTGACACCTATATTCAATTTAGGAATGATGTATTTGTTAATTATAACTACAAACACCATTTGATCCTATTCATGACAATTGATTTTCTTACAAGATCGATCTATGTTCATCTAATGTTGACACTTAACTTTAAGTCTAGAAATAATATATTTATTCAGTAAAAGTATCAACACTAGTTAATCCTATTGATCACAAACTTGATTTTCTTCCATATAGTGATGACAATTAGCTTCAATTTAGGAATGATGTGTTTGTTAAGTATAAGTATCAATACTAGTTGATCCAATTGATGACAAAGTTGATTTTATTATTGGATCGATTTGTGTCCATCTAGTGTTGATACTAAGCTTTAATATAGGAATAATGTGTTTCTTAAGCATAAGTACCAACACTAGTTGATCATATTGAAGGCAACATTGATTTGCTTGCAATATCTATTTGTCCATCTAGTGTTGACACCAAGCTTTAAAATTAGAAATAATATATTTGTTAATAGTAAATACTAATGCTAGTTGATCAAGTGTTGGATTTTAAGTAAAACCAAAATTAGTTAGACTTAAAAACTTGTAAAGTTCTTCATATAAGTTAAAATATATAATGTGGTTTAGTTTGTGAATATAGTGTTGAATTAAGTTAAAACTAAACTAATTAACTTAGAAAGTTGTTCAATTATTTTAATAAGTCAAATATATAAAGTTATTTTTTTGGTGAATATAGTGGTGAAATTCAGTAAAAACTAAACTAATTAGACTTAGAAAGTTATTAAGTTCTTCAAATAACTTAAAATATATAATGTGGTTTAGTTGGTGAATATAATGTTGAAATAAATTTAAAACTAAACTAATAAGACTAAGAAAGTTGTTAAGTTCTTCAAATAAGTTCAAATATATAATGTCATTTAGTTGGTGAATATAATATTGGAATTAAGTTAAAAAAAAATAGTTAGACATATTTTTTTTTTAAATTCTTCAAATAAGTTGCAATATATAATGTGATTTAGTTGTTGAATATAGTGTTGGAATAAAGTTAAAGCTAAACTAGTTAGACTTAAAAAGTTGTTAAGTCCTCACAATAAGTTAATTGTATAATGTGGGTTAATTGGTGAATATAGTGTTGGAATTAAGTAAAAACTAAACTAGTTAGATTTAAAAAATTGTTAAGTTCTTCAAATAAGTTAAAATATATAACGTGGTTTAGTTGGTTAAATTTGTGTTCTTATTTAGTTAAAACTAAACTAATTAGACTTAAAATGTTGTTTAGTTCTTCAACTATGTTAAAATATATAATGTTGTTTAGTTGGTGAATATAGTATTGGAATTAAGTTAAAACTAAACTAAAAAGACTTAGAAAGTTTTTAAGTTCTTCAAATAAGTTAAAATATACAATGTGGTTTTGTTGCTGAATATTGTGTTGGAATGGAGTTAAAACTAAACTAATTAGACTTAGAAAATTGTTAATTTCTTCAAATACTGTGATTTAGTTGGTTAATACAGTGTTGTAAATAAGTTAAAACTGAAATAATTAGACTCAAAAAGTTGATAAGTTTCTCAAATAAGTTAAAATATATAATGTTGATTAGTTGGTGAATATACTAATTGATTAAGTTAAAACTAAACTAATTAGATTTAAAAAGTTGTGAAGTTCTTTTAATAAATTTTAATACATAATGTGGTTTTGTTGGTTACTATATTGTTAACATTAAGTTACAAAAAAACTAATTAGACTTAGAAAGTTGTTGTGTTCTTTAAATAATATAAAATATGTAATGTGATTTAGTTGGTCAATATAGTGTTGGAATAAAGTTAAAACTATATTAATTAGGCTTCAAAAGTTCTTAAATTCTTCAAATAAGTTAAAATATATTTTGTGGTTTAGTTTGTGAATATAGTGTTGAAATTAAGTTAAAACTAAACTTATTAGACTTAGAAAGTTGTTAAGTTATTCAGATAATTTAAACTATATAACGTGGTTTAGTTGGTGGATATAGTGCTGGAATTAAGTAAAAACTAAACGAATTAGACTTTAAAAGTTTTTAAGTTCTTCAAATAAGATAAAATATATAATGTGGTTTAGTTGGTGAATATAGTGTTCGAGTTAAGTTAAACCTAAACTAATTAGACTTAAAAAGTTGTTGAGTTCTTCAAATAAGTTAATTTATATAATGTGGTTTAGTTGGTGAATATAGTGTTGGAATTAAGAAAAGGCGAAATGGTCTGGTGGATCCTTGAAATTGTATCCATTTGTATTTTGGACCCTCCTACTTACCCTTTTGTCATCTAGACCCCTGAACTTATCCAAACACATCATTTTAAACACAATTTTTGATGTGGCATCCCATGTGGAAAAACTCCACATGGAGCGTGTGATACACACAAAACTAGAGCATGAGACATCTTAATAAATCAGATTTTTAACTTTAAAGAGCATCTTTTCTTCTTTATTTTCATTCAACACCATTGTTCGAAAAATTTAAGTTTTTCTCTTGTCTTTTTTTATTTTTTCCTTCTAATTTCTCCTCTTTTATTTTTTTAGTCAATTTACTCATCCGTTTTTTCTGTTGATTATATTGTATATTTGTTGGTCTTCACCATGACGGCTCGATGTAGTCCTATATTCACAAAACTCATTTGTTATTCTTGAAGATTCATAAAGATTATCAATGAAGTTTTTAATTTTTCAATATCTTATACCAACAATCAAAAAAAAATACACAAAAATTGAGATTTAAAAAAAATATACATGACAAAAACGAAAAGAATTATGAGGAAAATTGATTTGTAAAAAAGTAATAAACTTTGAGAAAATATTTAGGGATGTGACAATACGTGAGGTGTAAAGAAGAAGAAGAAGAAAAACGGTGGGTGAATCCAAATAAAGAAGGAAAGAAGTGGAATAGGAATAAGAAATTTGGTTAAGGTGGAGGGAGCGATTTGCCGGGGGGGGGGGGGACAGGGATGGGTTTGAAGAAGATGACTCCCCTCCCTTTTTTTTTCATCTTTTCATTTATTTATCTTTAAAATTTTAATGTTCTTTTCATATTTATATTCATATATGGACTACTTTTTTATTTTTATTCCCAATGTGTATGTGTTTTTGCAACACTAATCGTACCATATCAAAAATTGTGTTTATAATATTGTGTTTAGATGTGTTCACGGGTCCACATGACAAAATGATAAATAGAAGGGTCCGGAATATAAATAGATACAGGGTATAAGGGTCCACTAGACCATTTCTCATTAAATTAAAACTAAACTAATTTGACTTTAAAAGTTGTTAAGTTCTTCAAATAAGTTAAAATATATAATGTGGTTTAGTTAGTAAATATATTGTCGCAATTAAGTTAAAACTAAATAATTAACTTAGAAAGTTTTTAAGTTATTTTAATAAGTTCAAATATAAAATTTGATTAATTTGGTGAATATAGTGTTAGAATTAAGTAAAAACTAAACTAATTAAACTTAGAAAATTATTAAGTTCTTCAAATAAGTTAAAATATATAATGTGATTTAGTTTGTGAATAGTGTTGAAAATAAGTTAAAACTAAACTAATTAGACTTAAAAAGTTTTTAAATTCTTCAAATCATTTAAAATATACAATGTGATTTAGTTGGTGAATATAGTGTTTGAATTAAGTTAAAAATAAACTAGTTAGACTTAAAAAGTTGTTAAGTTCTTCACATAAAATAACATATATAACGTGGTTTAGTTGGTGAATATAGTGTTGAATTTAAGTTAGAACTATACTAATAAGACTTAGAAAGTTTTTAAGTTGTTTAAATAAGTTAAAATATATAATGTGGTTTAGTTTGTGTATATATTGTTTGAATTAAGTTAAAACTGAACTAATTAGACTTAGAAAGTTGTTAAGGTGTTTTAATAAGTTATAGTATATATTATGTGGTTTAGTTGGTCCATATATTGTTGGAATTAAGTTAACACTAAATTAGACTTACAAAATTGTTAAGTTCTTTAAATAAGGTAAAAATCTATAATGTGATTTAGTGGGTGAATATACTCTTGGAATTAAATTAAAACTAAACTAATTAGACTTAAGAAGTTATTATGATCTTCAAATAAGTTAAAATATATAATGTGGTTTAGTTGGTTAAATATAGAAAAGTATGAACCCTGGAGAAGAAGAATGATGGATTGAGCCAGGTGCTCAAGAGACTTATGTAAGAACTCTATTCAAGTTAATCTTCTTTCCTTTTTCTGTTATATATTGCATTCTTATTCGTAGTGTTCTTTGTTTAAATTATAGGACAGGTTTATACGAATATCTCTGGAATATGGTAGTACTCTACCTCTTGAGAGTCGGGATAGATCATTTACACAAGAAGAAAGTCAGAATCATTGGTTACAAAGTGCAAATAAACCGGTTAGAAGTTCACTCTACGGCTATTTAGAAAAGACATATCAAAAGAAGCAGTCTTGGTATTGTAATTCATCATCCTTTTAGCTTCTATGGCAGGGATAAAGAGATAACATCTGCAATGGAGGGTAAGATAGCTTTTCTTAGTGCCGAGCTTGCAGCTTTAGATGACATATACAAGAAGAGAGAACAAAGAGAGAGGAACTGAGAGAAAGACATTAAAGCAGCAAAGGAAGCAGAGAACAAGAGGTATGCAACGCTTCAGGCCCATCTAACTTTTCTTTTTGAATCAAAAAATATTTTTCCTACATGTTCGGTGATGAGAATGATATGTGTGATAAGGAGAGTGAGGGTGATTGGAATGATAAGTTTGATAAGTAGAATGAGGATGATGATGAGTAGTTGTATTAGTTTGACATTTTAGACTTCCATATTTTTGGAATTGTTTGATCGCAGTTTTGTTTATTTTGATGTTGCATCAAGTTAATTTTGAAGATGGATGAAGTTTATTTTGAAATAGTTTAAATGTATATGCTGAAAAAATTGCATTGTTTTGGTTTGATGGAGTTTATATTAAAATAGCTCATTTGAAATTCTTCGGGTTGGATGAAGTTTATTTTGAAATAGCTTATTTTGAATTCTTTGGGTTGTATTGATATAAATATGCAGGTGGGATACTAAAATTGTAGCTCAATGATGTCAGTTTATTAGAAGAAATACCAACCTCCAGAGGTTGGAATTCTGAAAATAAGAAATAAAAATACCGACCTCCGGAGTTCGGAATTTCAAAAATAAGAAATAAAAATACCATCTCCGTAGGTTTGAATTTAAAAAATAAAAAATAAAATACCTACTTCCGAAAGTCGCATCTCAAGAATACGAAATTCAAATTTTTACCTCTGGAGATCGGTATCTCAAAACTAAAAAATTAGAATACTGCCTTTTGAGGTTAGAATCTCATAAATAAAAATACTGACTTTCGGAGGTAAGAATTTAAAAAATAAGAAAAAATAAAATTGAAACATACTAACATGTGGAGGTCGATATTCCAAAATTTAAGAATTAAATATTTTGACATCCAAAAGACGAAAATAATAAAAATTAAAAATAAACAAATATATGAAAGTGACTTCTGGAAGTCGGAAAATAAAATAATGAATTTTACATATTTAAATTGAAACTTATCTGGAGAGGTCAATAAATATCGACTTCCAGATGTCAAAATTGAATAGCAACCAAGATTTTTCTGGCCTAAATCGGTAAGTAAGTGCTTGGTCGGTATTTTAGGGAATACCAACCTTTGAAGGTCGATATTTTTAGGTTAGTATTCACTGTTTTGTAGTAGTGCATTCCAGTAGACGATTAGAAAGACCAATTATATGCAAATTCAACTTCTGTTTTGTCTATCCGTTTGGGGATGGTAAGAAGTGGAGAATAGAAGTTTATATACCCCATAGACTCTTTTAAAAATGACAGAAACTTTGAATCCCTATCACTAATAATGGTATGAGGTACCTCATGCAATTTAATAACATTTATAACAAATAAAAATGCTACATAGGACACATCATCAGATTTATGGCGTTGAATATAATGAGTCATTTTAGAAAATCTATTCTAACAGTTCAAAAATCCAAGATGTGTTCTAGAGCCTAACATAAGTTTCATAAGGTCTAGAGATTGTTGTAATGTCAATTTTATTGAATATAAGTCATTTAGGAAGTCTAGAAACCAAAACGTCCAACAATGTCCATGACGTTCGAAAACTAGTTCATGGAAGTACTACCTATTTGACTAGCTTTTACGAGTCAGAAATTTATAAAATTGGTGGAAGTGTGTCTAACATGTGTTTAATTTTATTCATGGTCGAAACATCCGTGAACGACTCCCGAAGGACCTAGCAAGGGCTTCTTTTTGGGGTCAAAGACTGCTTGGGCAGTGAGACCAACGACTTGCAGTCGACGATCCGTGTGTCAAACGATGGGGGAGTCGATTGCCTCGTCGATGAACACTTACAAATTATCCCGAAGACTGGTTTTGGACCAGTCTCTTACCAACATGATGGACCAACAGGACGGAGGGTCCTCTTGACATTGTCTCACAGAAAGACCATCGATCGGGGTCTCGTTTGTGAGGGTTCTAGTTTTCCCCAAAATTTAGTTAGTTCCAATTAATTAATTAATGGGTTAGGTAAATAGTTGGGGATTACGGGGAGTATAATTAAGTTAATTAACACCCCATATAAAGACTCCAACCCCATTAGACTACCTAAGCTCTTATAACTCACAAACCCAAATTATCTTCCTATTCTCTTCTTTTTCTCACTTGTTGAAGAACTCCATTGAAGACCAAGCTAAGGGAGGGTTTAAGTCTGTAAAGGGACGAATCTCTCCATCAATTCTTCATCAAACATTAAGGTATGTGATCTTAATCACCTTTGAGACCTCTTTCCTCAAAAGGTTCCATAAAATTGATTTCAAAAGTTGAGTTCTCAAGTGGGTTTCACCCAATCTCGAAATAGACACTCTGAATTGATTTTTTTATGATTTATTTTTGATATTACGAAAATATTAACATCTATTATGAGTTAATTATGATATATCTTGATTGTTTTGTCTAGTTAGTAGAATATGACTTTCACCCCTTAACCCTAGCTTATGATCTTGATAGAAATGGTGTAATGTTTGTTCAATTGACCTTATTATTGAATGAATTACTACTAGTTGATGTTATTGTATAAATTATGAATAGATTAAGATGAATTATAGTCCTATCATGCTACTTCTTGAGTAGTTGATCCAGGTTATGAGACATGTTATGAATATGACCTAAATCTTTAGTCTTAAGCTATGAACTAGTGATGAATTGTGATATTGTGATTGAATTGGCCATTTTATTCTATTGGTTATTGTTGTGTGATGATATTACTCCCATATTGGGTTGAGTTAGGGTTTGATGGTAAGACCTTAAAGATGAATTATTAAAGATACTTGGTAAGTGTTGTGATCCCTATTCTCTACTTCAATTATGGTTACTTGAGATTGAGTGATGATTTTACATTGAATTATATATTTTATTAGGTTGATTGGTTTTGTAAGATGTTTAGTTGAAATTTCATGATAATGGTTGTTAGGTTTAGTAAGATGTAAATGCTATAAGGATGGTGATGACTACCAATGTGCTTTATCAAGAATTATCATGTAAATATGCTAACCTCACTTATGTGAATTGCAATAAAAGGACTTATACTCATGCAAATTCTTATTGAGGTTTGATGATCATGATTATATAAGGGTTTAGACCCTACGACTTACAATAAGTTGTGATTCATTAATAAAGACATTAAAGACATTTCAATAGGGACTCTAGCTCAGCACCGAGTGATCTTATAGGTGATGGGATGACACCTTCCCAAATAGGGAAGGTACGGTTCACTATGGTTCTTACGGGGTGGATATTCTCATGACCCAAATAGTGTGTACAGTGATGTTTCCAAGATGGGCTCAAGTTCCTTAAACTATGTTGCCACCATAGGAATACTAGCTAGTGGATCCACCTACATGCTATGTTTATGTTGGGTTCTACCTTGGTCGGTAGACCCCCTTCCATAAGTGTAAGGTTTTACAACACCAGATTCCACATTTAGCTATTGTGGTCTATGTCGGTTAAGGCAAGTGTTCCCTAAACTAAAATGAAGTTATAAAATATAAACCAACGAGGGTGACTTGAGAGGTTGACTTAGCCTAGGTAGGGGTATGGGACTCTACCTATACCTTGCACTAGTTTTCCTTGAGGGAAGCCTTAGAGGGCAGATATTACAGATGTATATGATAATGAACACCAATGATGATAATGTGATGATCTTACATGTAAATGACATAATATGGTGATTGTTATTTTTATGAACATGTATTTAGTCAATATTGCTAAAGTATGATGTTCTATATGTGCTTCAAAGATATGTTATGTGAAGTTTGATATTGATCATGGTTATTGTTGAGTTACATGATTGAGTAAGGTTGTGGGGTTTTCTTGCTCATTGCACTTGTTGACTTAATGAGGGTTCATGAACTCTTATTCATGCTTGTGATGTTATTACTTGAATATAAGGTTGTATTTGATTTGGTTGAAAGTATGTTTATATGCACGTTACTTGCTTTGACTTAATGAATATGTCTTGTTGATAGGTATGGTTTTCTTGATTATGCGCAAGACTTTCATATTTTAATAAAAGGTCTTTTTAACATGATTTAATCTTATATGTGCATATGGTATCATACTTAGTGCAAGTGGTGTACTAACCCCATTTTCTTCCTTTTCCCTAACATTTTATGTCCCAATTGTTGAGGGCTCTTTGAGATGACTTTAAGGAAGACTTGGGATTTCACAATCATCCAAGTGGGTAGGTCCTCACTTTTTGAGGGTTATGCCAATATCAAGCTTATGAAGTTGTTTTAGTTTAAAGACTCTTATGTTCTTTGTCTTTTCATTTCATTACGATTGTATAGCTTACATGTGGCTCCTTTACATTAATGTCTGGTCTATGCCTAAATTTCTATAATCTTGTTAGATGGTTATGAGATGAGACACTCTTTAAATACTATGTTTTGTCTTACATATATACTAATGTGTAATAAAAGTAGAAGACTATGTTATATTCATATACAAAGGGTTTATGTATACTCAATATGAATATTATTTGTGTATGTAGAGGTATCTGTAAACCTCAACGTAGAAGTAATGAAATTTTTAAAATTTTTCATATTTTTAACCTATGAATGTAATCATATATTCTAAGAGGCTAGTCTTAGTCGTCAAACAGGATGATGACGTTGAGTAAGTCTAGAGGGTGCTCCTCGGACGTGACTAACTAAGTATTATAGCATGAGGTTGAATATCATTGATGTTGATGTCTGTCTCAACCATGTCTATGTAGATTCGTACTCATAATTGTGAAGCGCTCCACACTTATGAATAGTAATCTATGTGATGTTAGGCAACTGTCTCCTTCTTAGAAATCCAATATCGTGCCTCTGGAGAATTCTTATAATGTGCGTTCACCTAAACCATGTATTTTTGTTATAGGAAATGAATACTCGAAGGAATACCTAATGAAGATTTGAGAAAGAGATTGCCAATGAGGGAGTTCCTACCCGAGGTTATCAAGTCCCTCCTCTTGAAAAATATGCTAATGTTGACAAAACTCTTGTCAATACTCCACCTCTGATAGATGGTGATATAAGCGCTGCCCCTTTCCAAATAGCCCAACCATTACTTCACAAACCAAAGCCGTCACTACTCAAGCCCAATCCATGACGGCCCAAGCAAACTGGGAGGTTGTACAACTAACATCTTGGTACCATGGACTCTCGTGTAAGAGATTTAACTAGGATGAATCCTCTTACTTTCTGTGGGTCCAAGATTGAAGAAGAAACTAAGAGTTCATTGATGAAGTCTACAAGAACCTTTATGGTATGGGGTTGACTACTATTGAGAAGGCCGAGTTAGCCACCTACCAACTCAAAGATGTGGCTCAAACTTGGTACATTCAATGGAGGAAGAATAGTCCTTTATGGATATAACCGGTGACTTGGGAGATCTTCAAGAAGGCTTTTCTTGATAGGTTCTTTCCTAGGGATATGACAGAAGCCAAAATGGTGGAATTCATCAAACTTTGTCAAGGAGGTATAAGTGTGCTTTAATACTCTTTGAAATTCACTTAATTGTTTTAGTATGCTCCTTCTTAGGTTTCCGATCCTCGGGATGAAATGAGCCATTTTCTGACGCGAGTGTCGGATGATTTGCAAGATGAGTATCATTCGGCTATGGTACATGACAATATAAACATTTATCGTCTCATGCTTAATTCTCCACAAGTGGAAGAGGAAAGGTCTAAGAGAAAGAGTAGAGACGCTAAGAGGTGCAAAATCCTTTTATAGTGCTTCTTCAAAGAGTAGGATTTATATCCAAGACAAGCCTAAGTTCAAATATAGGTTTTCTAGTCCAGTTCCATCAAAGTTCCCTAAGACTCCTCGTGATATGGTTGCAAACCCTAAGCCTCAAAAGGGAAGAGGTACTAGTTGACCAAGTGAGAAGCAAACTTGTGGTTATTGTGGCAAGAAGCACTATGGTGATTGTCTTATTAGGACGAACAAGTGTTTAGTTGTTATAAAAATGGGCACAAGGTTCAAGATTGCCCTAATTTGAAGGGTCAAGAAAAGGGTAGTGGTCAAGATCAAGAAAGTAGTTTCTCCTAATAAGAACCTCTTCTATGCTCTCCTCCTTAGAGGTGAGCAAGAGACCTCTATCGATGTGGTAATCGATATATTGAAAGTCTTCTCTATTGATGTATATGCTTTACTTAATCCTAGTTCTACCTTGTCATTTGTTACTCCTCTTGTAGATAAAAAATTTGGAATATTACTCGATATCTTACATGAATCTTTTATAGTGTCTACTCCGGTGGGTGAGTTGGTTTCTTCAAAAAGGTGTATAGAAAATGTTCTATAATGTTTCCCAATAGAATTTCTTATGTTGAACTAGTAGAACGTGATATGATTGATTTTGATATCATCTTGGGTATGGATTGGTTGCATGCTTACTATGCCTCTATTGATTTTAAAAATGAAGATAGTGAAGTTTAACTTTCAAAATGAGCCTCTTTTAGAGTGGAAGGGGGGAAATTCTATTCCTAGAGGTCGTACGATTTCTTTTCTAAAAGCATGCAAAATGATCTCTATAGGTTGTTTATATCATATAGTAAAAGTCAAAGATTTAGACTCCAAAATATCTCCCATTGAGTCGGTCCCCACAATTAGTGAATTTTCTTAGGTATTTCCTAATGATCTTCCCGGTATTCCTCCCTTGAAAATTGATTTTTTTACCGCTTTTCTACCAAATACAAATCCCGTGTGAATTCCTCTTTATCGGATGACTCCATCTGAATTGAAGGATTTGAAGTCTCAACTCAGAGATTTACTAGACAATGTCTTTTTTTAGACCTTGTATTTGTCCATAAGGTGTTCTTGTTTTGTTTGTAAAGAAGAACAATGGGTCTCCTAGAATGTGCATTGATTATCAGCAACTCAATAAAGTCACTATCAAGAACAAGCATCCTCTCTCTTGGATTGACGACTTGTTTGATCAATTCTAAGGGGGAAGCTACTTTTCTAATATTGACTTGAGATCAGGGTATCACCAACATAGGGTGAGAGATCAGGATATACGAAAGATGGAATTTCATACTAGATATGGTCACTATGAGTTCTTAGTAATGTCCTTTGGCCTCACTAATGCTCAAGCTACATTTATGGACCTAATTAATAGGGTGTTTTGAAGTTATTTGATTCATTTATCACTCTCTTCATTGATGATATTTTCGTACATTCAAAAAATGAGGGTGAACGCATAGTCCATTTGAGAGTGGTGTTGCAAGTACTTAAAGAACATCAATTGTTTTCGAAGTATAGAAAATGCGAGTTTTGGTTGAGATCCATGGCATTTCTTAATTATATCATCTCTAGTTAGGGAGTTGGGGTTGATCCAAGGAAAATGGAGGCGGTGAAAAATTGGCTGAGACCATTGACTCCAACCGACATTAGTAGTTTCTTGGGTCTAGCAGGTTATTATTGGAGGTTTATGGATGGTTTTGCATCCATTGCATCTCCCTTGACTACTTTGATCCAAAAGATTAAGAAGTTTGTGTGGTCGGAGGCATGTGAGAAAATCTTCCAAATCTTGAAAAATAGGCTTACTTCCGCTCAGGTGTTGACTTTACGTGAGGGTACAAAGTGCTTTGTTGTATATTGTGATGCATCCCGAGTGGGTTTGGGGTATGTGCTTTTCCAACATGAGAAAGTAATCGCCTATGCTTCTAGACAACTTAAGGTTCATAAGAAGAACTATAAAACTCTTGACCTTGACTTATCGCGCGTGGTATTTGCCTTAAAAATATGGAGGCATTACTTGTATGGTGTTCATGTTGATGTGTATACCGACCACAAGAGCCTACAATATGTGTTTACTCAAAAGGAGTTGAATCTCCCAAAAAGAAGGTGGTTGGAATTGTTGAAAGTTTACGACATAAGTGTTCTCTATTACCCCGGCAAGGCCAATGTGGTTGCCGATGCTCTAACTCGTAGGACCATGGGTAGTGTGTCTCACGTAGAGGAAGACATGAAAGACCTAGTGAGAGATGTTAATAGGTTGGGTAGATTGGGTGTAACATTGGAAGATTCTCCAAATGGTGGTCTTATGGTCCATCATAACTCCGAGTCTTCTATAGTGGTTGAAGTGAAGTCCAAAAAACACGTTGATCAACCATTGATGGAGTAGAAGGAATCATATCTTTGTAAGCTTAATGAGTCATTCTCCTTAGGAAAGGTTAGTGTCTTAGGGTATCAAGGAAGGTTGTGTGTTCCAAATGTAGATGGTATGAGGAACTAGATTCTTGAGGAAGATCATGGGTCCTGTTACTACAATCATCTGGGGTCAACAAAGATGTATCATGACCTTAGAAATGTTTATTGGTGGGAAGGTGAAAAAGGACATAGCGGAGTATCTAGCAAAGTGTCCAAATTACCTACAAGGGAAAGCTGAATATCAGAGTCGGGTGGTTTACATCAAGAAAACCAAATTCTTACTTGGAAGTGGGAAGACAACAATATGGATTTTATGGTAGGTTTGCCTAAGACTAAAAAACAATATGACTCCATATGCGTAGTGGTGGATATGTTGACCAAGTTTGCTCGTTTTATTCCTATCCAGTCTACTTATTTGGTTAAGAATTATGCCAATTTCTTAATATATGATATTATGTGTTGCCATGGTATTATTATCCATCATATCGGATAGGGGTGCACAATTCACATCTAGGTTTTGGTGGTAATTCCAAGAAGTATTGGAAACTAATGTAAAGAAAAGTACAACTTTTCATCCCCAAACAGATTGTCACGCAGAGTGTACTATTCAAAACCTTGAGGATATGCCTAGATCTTGTGTCATCGACTTCAACGGAAGTTGGGATAATAACTTTCCTTTTGTAGATTTCTCATACGTTATTAGTTTCCATTCATCCATATATATGGCTTCTTATGAAGCCTTGTGTGGTAAGAGGTGTAGATCTCCTATTTTGATGTTTAAAATTGGTGAGTCTTTGATTCTTGGTCCCAGTTTTATTTATAAGACTTTGGTAAAAGTTCATATCATAAGGAACCGGTTGTAAATTACCTATAGTAGGGAAAAGTCTTATGACGATCATAGGAGAAGGGATTTAGAGTTTGAAGAAGGTGATAAAGTGTACTTGAAAATTTCACCTATGAAGGGGCGGTTAGATTTTCCAAGAAAGGGAAGTTAAGTTCTAATTATGTGTGTCCCTATGAAACCTTGAAAATGGTTGGTAAGGTTACCTATGAGTTGAAACTCCTTATTGAATTGGCTATAGTTCATCAAGTTTTACATGTTTCTATGCTTAAGAAGTGTGTCAGTAATCCCGAGTTTATTCTTCCTATTGAGGGTCTTGGCGTGAAGTATAATCTCTCCTATGAGGAAGTTCCGGTTGAAATCCTTGATAGACAAGTAAAGAAGTTGAGGAACAAAGAGGTAGATTCCATAAAAGTGTTATGGAAGAATCACCTATTTGATGGTGCAGCATGGGAGGCCGAGGCCTACATGAATTCCCGTTAACTAAGGTTACTCATTCCTCTTAATAATGTAAATAATAATTAATAATGAAGTTCCTTGATTTTTGGTGATGTTTTGCAAAATGAGCGTTTTTGAATATTGCTACAGTAACTTACAGTGAAGTATGCTAATAATTTGCAATTTTGCTTGGTTGAATTATGTTGTGCATTTTGATATGGTGAGTCTTATGAAATGATATGTAGCATGTTGGTAAGTTGAACTTTGGCATAATTAACTCATAAATGCTATGTTGAGCTCTTATTGTTGTGATAAGGATATTCCTCATAATGTGATATTGATCCTTATGTGTAGTAATTGAAATTTTTTGAATTTCCTTATGTAAATAATATGATTGATGTTGTAACTCATAATATTATGTATTGTTGTTTGTTGGACTACTTGTCTTCGGTCTATTCCTTCCTTCAAAATTTTTTTATGGTCATTCAGGGCATACGTTCATAGGACGGGGGATAATGTAACACTTCAAAAATCCAAGACGTGTTCTAGAGCCTAACATAAGTGTCATAAGGTCTAGACAATGTCTTAAGGTCCACATAAGTCATTTTGGAATTCTAGAAATCAAAAACGTCCAACAATTACCATGACGTTCGAAAACTAGTTGAAGAAGGTACTAGCGTGCCTTAGCCTATTTTACTAGATTTTAGGAGTCGTAAATTCATGAAAATTGGTTGAAGGGTGTATAACATATGTTTAAGTTGATTCATGGTAAAAAAATCCAGGTAAGACTCCCCAAGGATCCACAAAGGGTTTTGAGGAGGACCCTTTCATTTTGGGGTCAAAGACTTCCTGGGCAGTGTGACCATCAACTTGCAATCAACGATCCATGTGTCAATCAAAGTGGCATAGATTTCCTCGTCGATGAGCACCTCAACATTTTCCCAAATACTTTTTTGGACCAGTATCTGACAAAAACGACAAACCAACATGACGGACGGTCCTGTGGCCGTCGTCTCATAAACGTACCGTCGATGAGGGTCTCATCTGTGAGGGGTTTATCTTTCTGTAAATTTTAGATAGTTCCAATTAATTAATTAAGGAGGGTCTTTGTTAGTTGGGGTTTAAGGGGAGTCTAATTAAGTAAATTAACACCCCAACCTCATTAGACTAACCTAAGCTCTCATAACTCACAAACCCAAATTTTATTCCTTCTCTCTCTAATTGTAGATCTCGATTGAAAACCAAGCTAGGGGAGGGTTTAAGGGCTGTAATGGGACTAATATCTCGATCAACTATTAATCAAACATTAAGTTATGGGATCTAATATACCTTTGAGACCTCTTTCCTCAAAAGGGTTCAATCAAATTTATTTTTAAAGTTGATTTCTTAAGTGTGTTTCATTCAATCTCGAAATTGATGTTATAAAATGATTTTTTATGATTTATTTTGGATATTATAAATATATTAATATCTATTTTAACTTAATAATGATATATCTTGTTTGTTTGTTCTAGTTTATAGATGATAACCTTCACCCCTTAAACCTAGGTTATGATCTTGATTGAAATGGTGTAATGTTGGTTCAATTTACTTGATTATTGATTAAATTACGACTAGATGATGTTATTGTACCAATTATGAATCGATTAACATGAACTATAGGCCTATCATGCTAGTTCTTGAGTAGTTTATCTAGGTTATGAGACATGTTGTGAATATGACCTAAGTCTTTTATCTTAGGCTTTGAACTAGTGATGAATTGTGATAAAGTGATTCAATTGGACTTTTTATTCTATTGATTATTTTTGTGTGATGATATTAATCCCTTATTGAGTTGAGTTAAGGGTTGATGATAAGACGTTCAAGATGAATTATCAAAGATACTTTTCAAGTCTTGTGATGCCTATTCTTTACTTCAATTATGGGTACTTGAGATTCAGTGATGATTATAGATATAAGTATATCTTGTAGTAGGTTCATAGTGATGGTATGATGTTGAATTGAGATGTAAATTCTATAAGGATGGTGATGACTACCAATATGTTTTATCATGAATGATTATTTAAATGTGCTAACATAACTTATATGAATTGTAATGAAAGGATTTATACTCATGCAAATTATTATTGAGCTTCAATGATGATGATTATATAAAGGTTATACCTTATGACCTACGATAAGTTTTTATTCATTAATAAAGGTATTATAGACATTTCAAAAGGCACTTTAGCTTAGAACCGAGTGATCTTGTAGGTGAGGGGGTGACACCTTCCCAAATACGGAAAGTAGTGTTCACTACGGTCCTCACGGGGTAGATATCCTCATGAACTTAAACTATGTTTCCACAATAGGAATACTAGTTAGTGGATCCAGTTAGATGCTATGGTCATGTTAGGTTCTTCCTTGGCCGGTAGACCACCTTCCATCGGTGTATGGTTTTACAACACCGGATTCCACATTTAGCACTTGTAGTCCTTGTCGGTTAAGGAATGGTTCCCTAAACTAAAATCAAGTAATAAATTATAAATCAACTAGCGTGACTTGAGAGGTTTTACTTAGTATAGGTAGGGGTACGGGACTCGACATATGTCTTTCACTAGTTTGCCTTGAGGGAAGCCTTAGAGGGATGATATTATGTATGTATATGATATTGAATACAAATGATTATAATGTGATGATTTTACTTGTAAATGATATTATATGGTGATGGCTATTATTATGAACATGTATTTGGTCAATATTTCTAAAGTATGATGTTATATATATCCTTAAAAGTTATGTTATGTGAAGTTTGATATTGATCATGGTTCTTGTTGAGTTACTTGATTTGAGTAAGGTTATGTGGCTTTGCTTGATAGTTTAGAACTTGTTGACTTAATGAGGGTTCATGAGTAGTTGTCTTGATTTATTAAGATATGATGAACTCCTATTAATGCTTGTATTGTTTTTACTTGATAATAGGGTTGGATTTGATTTGGTTGCAAGTATGTTTATATGCATTTTACTTGCTTTGACCTAATGAATATGCCTTGTAGATTGTTATGGTTTTCTTGATTATGAACAAGTCTTTCAAAAGGTAAAATAGCATGTTTTAATGAAAGGTCCTTTTTAGAATAATTTAATCTTATATGTGCATATGGTCTCATACTTAGTACAAGTGCTGTACTAACCCCATTTTCTACCTTTTCCCCAACATTTTAGGTTCCGATTATTGAGGTCTCTATGAGACAACTTTGAAGAAGACTTTTAATTTCTCAATCATCCCAGTGGGTAGGTCCTCACTTTCCGAGGGCGATGCCAATATCGAGCTTATGAAGTTGTTTTAGTTTAAAGATTCTTATATTCTTTCTCTTTTCATTTGAGTACGGATTGTATAGACTATATGTTGCTCCTTTACATTGATGTGGGCTATGGTCAAATTGCTATAATATTATTAGACGGTTATGAAATGAGACACTATTTAAAGACTATGTTCTATCTTGCATATATATGTGTATATATATATATATATACACTTATGTGCAGTAAAAGTAGAAGACTATGTAATCTTCCTAAGGATCTATGTATACTCTATATGAATATAATATGGGTATGTAGAGGTCTATCTAAACCTCAATGTAGATAAAATTTTCCATATTTTTAACGTACCAATGTAATGATGTATGATAAGACACTATTCTTAGTCCTTAAAGAGGATTACAACGCCAGTTACCTCTAGGGGTGCTCCCCGGATGTTACATCTATCCACTACCACAAATATACATTAATTTCATCTTTTAGTCCTAGGAATTCCCAACACAAAGGCCATAGAAATATCCATCCATCGACCATTAGGAGTAGGAAGAGAATCATACTAACCTTGGGGCGTTGTCGTGGATTTATCATTCTTGCACTCTAGACCTTGTTAACTAATTCACTCCACATCATGCTTCATGTTGGTCCAAAAGAACTGCTCCTTAAGAATATCAAATGTTTTTGGTACCCAGAATTGTCCCATTAAACCACCGTTAAGATCCTCCTTTAAAAATAATTCTCTCCATGAACTTATCGGCACACATGCTCGGCCATATTTGAAAAAAAAACCCATCAAAAAATTGGTACCTATCAACTCTATTCCCTTCACTAAGATTATAAAGGTATCTTTGAAGTTGGAATCCATAAATAGATTCCTTTATTCTTTGAAACACCATCATTCTAGAAACCAAGGTATTGACCAGTACAAATCTTCTCGATGAGCATCTGCTACCACATTCTCCTTGCCTTGCTTGTAGTTGATCAATTATTGAAAGGATTCAATGAATTCAACACACTTTGCATGACGATGGTTCAATTTGGATTTCCCCTTAAGATGCTTCAAGGAATCATGACCGGTCCTTATCACGAACTCTTTGTGGTACAAGTAGTGCTGCCAATGAGCCAACAGTCGCAAAAGTGCATACAATTCCTTTTAATAAGTTGAGTACTTGAGCGTATATCCTGTTAATTTTTCACTAAATAACGATAATGGTCTTCCTTCTTGCATCAATACACCACCTATGCCAACACCTAAAGCATCACATTAAATTTCAAAGTCTTATCAATGTTGTGTAGTTGGATCAAAGGTGCAGAACTCATCATCAATTTCATGGCTTGAAAAGTCTTTTCCTGCTCCTCACCCCATACAAAAGGTACATCTTTCTTGATTAGTTAAGTCAAAGGAACAATAATTTAATTAAAGCATTTCACAAATCGGTGATAAAAGATTGTTAAACCATGAAAACATCTTACATCGTCTGTACTGATTGGGATCGGCCAAGTCTGGATGGACTCCACCTTCTCTTCAACGCCCTCAATCCCATATACACGAACCCCAAAACCGAAAAACAAAACTTTATCACCACCCAATCAACATTTCTTAAAGTTAGCAAAGAGACGATATCATAGTAGAACATCAGACACTTGTTTCAAATGGGATACATGTTGCTCCATTTTCTAACTATACATAGCATGTCATCAAAATACACCACAACAAACTTTTTGATGAAAGGTTTGAGAAAATGGTTCATCAATCTCATGAAAGTGCTTGGTAAATTTTTCAATCCAAATGGCATCACAAGCCATTCATACAACCGAAACTCTGTCTTGAAAGTCTTCTTCCAGTCATCAGCAAATTTCATAAGAATTTGATGGTTCCCACTTCGAAGGTCAATCTTGGAGAAAATAATAGAACCACATAGCTCATCAAGCATATCATTATGGAGAGGAACGGGATATTGGTACTTTATCATGATCCAATTTACAACTCTACAATCAATACACATTCTCCAATGCTATCTTTTTTGGGAAAAAGAATTATTGGTATGTCATAAGGACTTAGGCTTTCTTTTATCAACCCCTTCTCAAGAATATCTTCCACTTGCCTTGATAGCGCTTTTGGTTTCTGTTGGGTTACTCCAATAAGCTGGACGATTGGGAATTTTTGAACCCGGATAAAATCTCTTTGGTGCTCAATTCTTCTGAAGGGTTGTAATCCATCCGACATCTCATATGGAAACAACTCATAATATCCCTACAAAAGAGAAGAAATAATAATAGGAGAAGTTCTAGTACCTTGGTTAGAAACAACAAAAGGTTGGTGTTGACAAGGCACACTAGAAAGCATCCCTCATCCACACCCTTTATACACTTGCTTGGCTTTGCTATCATGCACATGTTCTTCTTATTTCTTGCCAAGGAACTCCCCTCCTTTGGAAAGATGGTTGAACTATTGCCTTCACCTTTTGCCCTGCAATTTTTTTCTATCCCGAACCTCCTTCATAACCCGATACTCCTCACTGATTTGATATTTAGTGAGAGGTGAAAACATATATTTTTTACCTTTAATCACGAAGTTTATTTGTCGGATATACCTTAGTGCATAAAATCTCTATCAAATTTTTAAGGTCTCCCCAATAGAAGGTGACATGCCAACATGGGAACCACATCACAAACCAATTCCTCATTGTACTGTCCTACACCAAACTGAATATTTGCTTGTTTGAGGACCTTCATATATCCACTCTCATTGATCCATTGTAGCTTATAAGGATTGTGATGCTTGCTGGTTTGTATATTTATATGCTCCACCAAGGAAGTACTCACCATATTGGTGGAACTTCGACTATCAATGATTAAGAAACACACTTTATCTTAGATTTTGCACCTATCATGTAATAGATACTCCCATTGGTTCTTTTACAAGGGATCCCACAATTTTTCTCACAACACATCAAATATTGGCATTCATGTTCAAGTATTCATAATGATATATCAAAGACTTTCCCTTCTTCATGAAGCAAGTAAAATTCACTCTCTCATCCAACCTTTCTTCTTTATCCCCCGAAGCACCTTCCTCTTCGTCACCCCTATATCCATGTCCCTCATTTTTTTTCTTCTCCCTCATCATCATCTTCATTATTATATCCGTCACTAAGAGAAAAATTTGTTCTCCTATTTGGACACTCATTAGCAACATTTACCCTAATATAAATCTAAAGCGTTGAATTATAGAGGGCCGAGGAAAGTTAGGTTAACATAATTACCTCTTTGTGGTTGCTACCTTTCCTGATATTTGTAATTAAGTTTGACTTGGTTATCTTGACCTCCACCTTTAGGTTGTTCTCTTGATGTCGTCTTCCAATTATTGCAACCTTTGCTACATGTGGAAGTTAAAGAACTTTTGGCCTTGTATGACTTTTCTTCTTTCAAATCCGCTTCTACATTTAAGGCATCATGGAATGTTTCTTCAAGAGTCTCACAGTGTTTACACGTCAAGTTTGCAACAAATCGTATCACTGAACGTTCCATATTTTCTTCGATTTCAGACTTCATCCCCAAGTTCTCAAACTCATCATAATATTCTTCCACACTTTTGGTACCTTGCCTCAACATGTACACCCTGTTGAGAACCTCCTGGTAGTAGTTTGGGTTTCTTGTTGAATCAAAGAGAGACCAACAAAGAAACTTAAGAAATCTGAAAATTTTGCAAGTTTAAAATGGAGTAAAAGATTTGATCTTTATAACTTTTAAAATCCCTAAGGTGTTTTAGGACTTCTTGTTGAATCCAAGAGAGACCAACCAATAAACATAAGAAATCTAAAAATTTTGCAAGTTTAAAACGGAACAAAAGATTTGATCTTTATACATTTTAAAAGGAGGTGTAACGTCTGACTTTCTTGGCCAATTTTGGGCCATATATTTGATTAAAATTCCAATTGGGTATGAAACCAATTTATATCAAAGCGTAATTAAACAAAACAAAGGTAAGATAAGTTAGAAATAAGAGATGAGAAAGAAGAAAGAAAGGCTAATTGATTATACAATTAATCAAGGAAGATGAGAGAATTGAATTCAAAAAGGAACTAATCTAGATATATGTTCTAAATCAACAATGAAAATCCACCCATCACTAATCTAGATACATTAAGCTATACTAAGCTAAGCTAACCTAAAGGGATTTTACCGTTAAACTACACTCTTGAAACAACTTATTCATTTAACCTTCAAAATCCATATAGTATAAGTCTTCCAAAATAAAATAAACTACTATTTATACTATTAAAATAAAGAAGACACTTGTTTGACAATTTTACTGTTAATGAGGTAAGGTCCTTTATGGTTGTCTTCTTTTGTGAATTCTTTAAAATTAACAGATGACAACTTGCACAAATGGCCTCTTTATTCATTATCTTAACTTAGTCGAACATTCCACACATTGTACTTCTTGATTTTGTGTCTATCAAGCTCCTTTAAATCTTTTACGTGATCCATGTTATCCATTAGGTTATAATACTCCCCATCTTGAAGTGGATTCGTTTTAACAACCTATATTATGTATATGTTAGTACTATTCATGTGATATTTTACATAGACTTATAGTATATGTGAGGTATCATTCTTCTTATGTGATTAGTGTTGGTTTAAACTAGCTCGGAAAGTGATGGAATGCCTTGCACGTTTCAGCATATGAATGCACGTTAACTCCGCCGGAAAGAATTATAAATATATATAGTAAGGTGGTAATTGGGATTAAAGTTCAAAGTTAAGTTCTAAGTTTAAGAAAAATGGATTAATATTCATAAACTTGAAAAAAATAATTGAGTTTCTTGATTGTCTTAATTAAGCTACCATTTGAATCACCTACTTGAGTTATATGGACATAGTTAAAGGGCCCAAGTTCTATGGATCAGATGTAGGCTTATAGTAATGGGCTCTCTTGAGGCCCAAATATATTAATAGGAAATAAAAATGAAATATATTTTACCAACCTAATCTGCTGAGTCCCAATATAGTTAAATCCCATGTGAAAGCAAGTAGGTTTATCACCTAGTTTGACCTTTTGACCTGATTGATGTGCATAAGAGAGTGCAACACCTACTTGACCAATTAGAGTCTTAGAATAGACCAAGAAAAAGGGAGGTTATAGAGAATATCTTTATGGTCAATAAAGCACCATATAAATCAAATATGAGCTGATATTTTCACATATCTTAAGATATAATAGTGAGAATTTACTCCAAATCTCTCTCTCTCTTTTCTTCAAGATTAAAACGACATCCTTAAGCTATTCTAAGGTTCTTGATGAAAATATCATATCTGCAAACCGAGGCAAGTGGAAACACTTGGATTTAGCTTAATCCTTCCATTCTTGATAAGGAAAACATGTTATTGATGCTCAATTATAAGTACAAAAGCAGATTATTTCGAGAAGATACTGCTTACTTCCTTAGTTATTAAGATACTTTTTTCTTACTTTTTGGTTCAAGTTTTAAGAGAAGCTGAAGTTCTAGAACAATTCAAGATATAAGGAGAAGTTGCCGAAATTGAGGTAAGGTGACTATTCCATTTTTGTCTTCCTTATGTATGAGTTTGAGTGAGGAATTAGGGGTGTGCTATCATGAATAACTCAAGGGGGTGGTGAGTTCAATAATTGATTGTATAAAAAAGAATATTTGGGGCTATTTTATGTGTATTATTGTTTGTGCAACTTGGTTAATCCTGGGAAAGGATATATAATGTATGTGTTGATCAGAGAATGAGGGTATGGTGATAACATTATTTTAAGGGTTGTATGGGATCATTAAATGTCAAAGTTAGCTACTGTTCTCAGCTCACGATGTGATAGATGCTAATTTTAGTTTACCATGACTTAACTTGTAGATTTAAAACCGAAAAGCGGGGTATAAGTCATGTAGTTATATCGGTAAGCGGATAAAGTACGTAAGTCTATTCGATTCCATATTCCTTTGCATGAATTTGGTACCTGCGATTATTATCAATGAAGTGAATCTCCTAAATTATAATCCTACTAAAGGAAAAATAGTGGCAACGTACTATCTCTAAATATCTAACAATATTTTCTCTCTCCTTAGTGTATAGAACTACTTCATTATATGTTCACTATTCTATACTTGTGTAATTACCTCCCCCCCCCCCAAATGTACTGGTATAGAAATGGTATTTGCAAAAGCAAGTTAGGTGAGTCCTCCTTTTTTTTATTTGATGCCAGTTGTCTCATTAATCACTAAAAGTCAAGTGTTGATGTTCCATATCTCCTTATGTAATTGTAATTGCCTTGAAGTACTATTTTCATGTATTCTACTACTAGTACGGATTTCCATATCTCCAAAATGATTTTGACCACCAAAATAATATCTCAAAATGGTTATGATTATACAAAGAACAATACAAAGAGAGTTATCAACTAATAAAAACCAATATCAAAAATTAAAGAATCCAAGTATAGAAACATGTATCGTTATGGGTGGCAGCCCAGTGGCAAACGTGTAAGACCCCAAAAGGGAGTTAGGGTGTCAAGAGACAAACATGTTTGTATTCATGTTATATGGTCCTAAAATTAATTATAATATTGTTTTGATTCAGTGTATAAAGTTTGAGGTCAATTCGAAGTTAGACGTCAAGGGTCGACCAAAACGTTCAACGACTGGTCACCTATGTGCCTCATGTGTCTATGCATTATTTAAATTGTATGATATGACCTATTAAGTCTTAAAATTATTTATAGTCATTATTAATGGTATTATATAAAGTTTTGTGAAGTTTGGAAGTCAAACATCCAAGACGTTTGAAAGTTAGACATTTATGTACTTCTTAATGGGGCCTTGCGTGTTCGGACGAGTTTCAAGTGTTTGTTTTGGGTGAACATTATGTGGAAGTTCTACAAATTTTTAAGGGTTGTATTTATATTGGAAATTATAAGGTACGACTTATAAAGGGCCCCACAAAAGGCCCTACAAGAAGGACCCAAGGCTGGTCGAGACACTATTTTGGCAGTGTCAATCGATAGACAAAACAACAGCCAGTTGGTCAACCAACGGCCTGTAGGTGAGGTATCATCGATTTATAATTATCTTTGTCAAGTTTCAACACAAAAATTGTCCAAGGACCAACCTACAGATTCCAAAGGACGGCCAGTCAATTGGGTACATCGATGGTGGCCTGTAGCTACTGCATTACGATTGTTTTAATTGAGGGGTGAATGGGAAATTCACCCCACATACTAAACTGAATGTAATTTATCAATTTTTCCTATATTTGGTTGTATATAAATGATCAAACACGTGAAGAACCCAGTCTCGATACCCTCTCACGAAATTGAACCTTTCCCTCAAAAACTCTTCTCTCCAGAAACCTCCATTTTTGTTGAAGCTCAAGAACAGCTTGGAGCTTGGGTTTTCATGATTTATTCAACAAGTTTTAGAGGTATTAATTTATATAAAGGTATGGTGATCCTTTATATATATTTATCCTTCCATCTAGAGAGTTAATCTCAAAGATTTCAAAGAGAAAAATATGATCAAAGTTCTTCTTCTTCAATCTATACATGGGTTCCTTCTAAAAACATTTTGAACGATTAAGTAATGATTAATTGAAGTTAGTACATTTTTTTTAACGTGATTTTGAATCCAATTGCATGATGAATCCATGTCCCTTCCCAAACATTATTTAGTCCATGCATGGGCTTTGTGATCTTGACTTGCTATCATTTGAATTGTGAATCTATTACATTGAAGTAGTTATATCTAGTGTCATTTATGTGAATTAATGTTGAATTTATGATGAATAATCCATGTGGATCAATGTATGAAGGTATGAACATGCCTAGACTAGTTAACAATGTTACCATTGTAATGTGGGTCCTTGATTGCGTACAAGTGGATTTTAATCATATTAAGCTTGTTATATCTAATGTTCTAGGTTAATATCATGTTTTTGAATTATGGATATGAATCTTGTATGGTTGAAGTAAAGATGGCTTATGTGAATTGAACTACGTTCTTCCAGTCCATGGAATAGTAACTTGTAATCTTGACGTTAGGATAGTTGTTATATGAATTTATCATGGTTAATTATCCTTAGCTATTGACTATAAGGTAATGTGAATATTAATTATATGAAATGGATGCAATGTGGATCAATTCATGATTGTTTGAATAGGATTAACCTATGTAATCTTAACTTCCATGAATTCCTAGTATAAAGTATACTTACAGTGATTCGACTTTATTAGCAATTGTAGTAGTGTCTCGTTTAAGCTATGATTTCTTTGTATACTGATATACATGTATATTATTGATGAATCTTGATTGATAATCAAGACTAGGGAACTTGATTTATGATCTATGCCTATCTATTCTCTAGAACAATGGTAATGTTTTGCACTAGTTGTAACATGATACTGTAGTAACTTGTACATGGTTTCCTCTAAGGTTAAAGTACATTTTACTACTTCCCTATATAAGATTTTTTTATAAACAAGGTGTATTGGTCAATGGTGGTCAAAGGGTGAGAAATTGGTAAGAATGCTTATCTCATTTACTCTTTTATATAAATGTAATTGATGAAGCTTTTGTATGGAATTATACGGTATGGTCCACTTATGGTGGAGGTGTTTAATTTATTTTCATTATAATGTATTGAAACATGGCCTTTAAGGCAAAATGATGATTATATGAATGAGTGGTTACGATGGTCATTTTATGTGTAACTTGTGCTTAGTCTTCTATTATAGTTGTAAATCTAGGTTGTGTTACTAATGTTATGAGCATGTGAATGGATATGTTAATATCATGTGTAAGTTCTGCCATTAATGATTTATTAAGGATCGGTGACCCCTACCCATGTAACCCTATGTGAAGGTGTGATTAGCTAATGTTAGGATCTTTAAAGTATAATACGAAGATTGTCTTGTCTCCTATGCTAAATAGTGTTGTGTGGTCTATATTTTAAAGTGTAATGTGGTCTAAGGATGGATGCCTCAATGACTTGTTGATATCCATTATGTGAACATGTTGACTAATGTACACACACACTCACACTTCATGCATGCTTACAATGTTGTAAATGTACATAGTGTCTAATGAAAGGTTGTTTTCATATTAACTAGTGTCTACTTCTATGCATGTAAAGTATATGTATGTGAAGTATGGTATGTTTTATGTAACTAGGATGACTTGATAGGTGTACTAGTATAGTCAAGGTATGTGAAAACCCGAAAATGACTGGGTTCACACGGCTTGATGCGCGCGGAACCATACACCATGACCTATGCACTAGCCAAGACAACCAACTTGGTGAGTTAGTTGAGCTAGGCAGTGTTGGTTCCAGCCATGTTGGGTACCCGAATACTAGGATTCACCCACATGAGTCTTAACCGGACTTAGGGGGTTAGTCCTAGGTTTTAAGGGTTCTAGGAGTATAAAGGTAATTTTGGGTCTAGGGGTCAAAGCTCAGTGGTCAATCCTAAGTTTGACCGGATATCCACACTTGGGTTCAAGCCAATTTGGAGGCACAAAAAGGGACGATTTAAATTAGAAAAAATCAGGGGGTATTATAGTAACTTAATATGAAGATTATAATCTTATTTTATCATATAAATTATTTTGAATAGGTCAACAACAAACTCCCCAAGCTTGAGGCGCACGACTCCCACTAGAAGTGTACTTCATGTACACTCTTAATTCTTTATATACTCCTAAAAACATTTTTCATAATTACCTTACAATTCAAAAACAAAAAACAAATATAAACTTACTTTTTAAAAATGTTCTTGTCTTCATCAATAAAAAACTAAAAGGAAACTTGTTCGCGTAGGTGCTTTGAAAAATCGTGGAGGAACCTGACTTGTGAGCAAGAACCAAGGCTCGGAAGATAGGTTTTGAGCGTGGGTTAGGACGTGTTAGTGGTTGGTGTTCAATGTTAAAGAGGTATGGGTTTTCTTCTCTCTTGGTCCCTTTCCCAACAGTCCCCTATGATTCAGTACGTATTCCATTGAAGACTAAGGTTGCCCCCATTGCATGCTCCTGTCATTATATCCTATGAACGAACTGATGCATGCGTTTGTATGACTTCTGGTAGACAATCTTAGGAACGTTTGTGATTGTGTGCAATGTGATGCTCCTGACAGCGTATGATCATTTTATGTGTGTCTGATTATATTTCTTGTTTAGTAGTATATTTGAACTAGTGGGATATGTTCCGCTAATGTTTCTTTCCTATTATATTCAGACGCTTGTAATGATGTCTTTTTTGCGAGTATTACTTATGACATGAGATTCCATTTCTTTTAAGTTGCATGATTATATAATTTGATTGTTGATGTATGAGAAATAAAATTCCTTATAAATATGCGTTTATATGAAGTCTATGTATATTTCAACTATAAACAAAAACTTTTAAATTTTCCGCTAAAATTAACCGTACGAATGTGATTAATGCAAGAAGAGGCTTGTCTGCGATCTTTGAAAGGTCAATCATGTCGGGTGTGGTTCGGATCCCAAAATCCAGGTCGTGAAAAACTTTGTGTCATAGAATTAGTTTAAATATCCAAGACATCAAGCTTGTATCAACCATGTTTAGTAGTTTTTAAGCTATTGTAGTGAAATGCACCACTATCATGAACTAGAGACTGCATAATGTTTAGGAAATTTTCCCTTCTTCTACTCTTTATCATGTTATATTGAATTGTGACATAATTTTGGCATTAAGAATCTAAATCTCTTCTTATATCTACGTGTAGATAAGAATACGCGGAGAAATGCAGGTAGGAAAGTAGGCAAGGTAGCTGCTAGAGGAAATCAAGTTCCTTCTGAAGCCCAGTTGCTACTGGTCAAGTGCCTATCAATCCAGCTGGGTTGAAAGATGGTGAAGTGAGGAATGATTTGCTGTAGATGGCACCGGCCGTCACTACTCAGGCTCAAGCCATCACGGCTCAATCCGCGAGAGACGGTGCTCCTAAAGAGAATTCTCATGCTAGCACCATGGCTAGCAGGCTGAGGGACTTCACCAGAATAAACCCCCTAGTTTACTATGAGTCCCAGACCTATGAGGATCTCTAGGAGTTCGTGGATGAGGTCCACAAGATCCTTTGTGCAATGGGAGTGGATGAAGAGGTTAAGGCTGAGTTGACTACATATCAACTCAAGGATGTGGCACAGATTTGGTACCGGATGTGGGATGATAGCCGAGCACGTGGAGTTGTTCCCATCACTTGGTATGTTATCAAGACTAAATTTTTTGAGAGATTATTTTTTATAGATCAACGAGAATCTAAGGTTGAAGATTTCATCAACCTGAGACAGGGAGGTATGTCAGTCAGTAAGTATTCCTTGATGTTTGTTAAACTATTAATGTATGCTTCTTCTCTTGTTGAAAATAGTAGGGATGAAATGAGCAGGTTTGTGACTAGTGTGTTATAGGATCTAGTTAAATATTGTCGGGCAGCCATGTTGCATGATAGCATGGATCTGGGCAAGTTGATGGTGCATGCTCAACAAGTGGATGGGAGCCGCTGTAAGAGGAGGGTTCATGATATCAAGAAGCCTAGGACTTCGTATCAAGCTTGTCCTAGCTTGGGCAGGGGCTCATTGGGAGTCAAGTTTAGACCTAAGTTCAAGAGACATTCAGGTAAATCAACTTTTTTAGGAAATATGAAGGCCAAAATAAACGAGTCTGGCTCCTAAAATGGAAATGATCGGAACGTCCAGCAAAAAAGAAAGCTTCGTGGTAAATGGGGTTCTCTAGTGTTGTTCATAAAGAAAAAGAATGGAACCCTTTGAATGTGCATCGATTATCAGTAACTCAACAAAGTCACTATAAAGAATAAGTACCCTCTTCCCAGAATTGACGATTTATTTGAATAACTCCAATGTTCAAGTTTCTTTTCAAAGATAGACCTTCGGTAAGGCTATCATCACCTTAGAGTGAGGCAAAAAGATGTTCCTAAGACGACTTTTCGTAATAGATATAAGCATTATGAATTTCTAGTCATGTCATTCGGTCTCACTAATGAACCATCAACGTTAATGGACCTTATGAATAGAGTTTTCCATGAGTACCTTGATTCCTTCGTCACAGTATTCGAAGATGACATTCTCATATACTGTAAGTCTAGAGAAGAGCATGAGGTACACTTGAGAAAGATATTGAAGGTACTGAGAAAACATTAGTTGTATGTGAAGTTTAACAAATATGAATTCTTGTTGAGATTAGTGACCTCGCTTTGTCATGTTGTGACCGACCAAGGTGTTGAAGTTTATCCTAAAAAGGTTGAGGCGGTGAAGAATTGTCCGAGACCTCATACTACTACAGATATTTAGAGTTTTCTAGGCTTAGCCAATTACCATCGCAGGTTTATGAAAGGCTTTTCCACCATTTCTGCTCCATTGACAGCCTTAACGAAGAAGAAGGCGAAGTTTGAGTTGTTTGAAAAATGTTAGAAGAGCTTCCAAGAGATCAAGGAGTGGTGCATGATATGTGGTGTACTATGATGCATCACGAGTAGATTTGGAATGTGTTCTTATGTAGAATGGCAAGGTGATTACATATGCATCGAGACAGTTGAAGATCCACAAGAAGAGCTATCCTACTCACAATCTTGAGTTATCTGTTGTGGTGTTTGCATTAAAACTCTGGAGATATTATTTATATGGTGTGCATGTTGAGGTATATACTGACCATAAAAGTCCTCAATATATTTTTACACAGAGGGAGTTGAACATTTGTAAGAGGAGATGGCTAGAACTACTCAAAGATTATGATATGAGTGTTTATTATCACCCGGGTAAGGACAATGTAGTGGCTGATGCATTGATTCGATTGAGCATGGTCAGCATGTCTCATATTGATGAAAAGAAGAAGGAGCTAGTTAAATAGGTACACTAATTGGCTAGATTGGGTTTACGGCTGGCAGATGCACCAAGTAGAGGTGTATCGGTTAACTCAAGTTCTGAATCCTCATTTGTTGTAGATGTTAAAGCCAATGAGAATCTCAACCCAGTAATCATGGAGTTGAAGGACTCAGTATTGATTTAGTTGAATGACTTATTTTTTTCTAGTAGGGGATGGTGTACTAAGGCTCCAAAACAGGTTATATGTGCCCAATATTGATAATTTGAGGTCTACTATTTTGGTAGAAGCTCATGATTCAAGGTATTACATTCATCCAAGTGCCACTAAGATGTACCATGACCTTAAAGAGGTCCATTGGTGGTAAGGCATGAAGAAATATATCTCTAAATAAGTGGAGGAGTGTCCGGATTGCAAACAGGTTTAGGCAGAACACCTTAAGTCTGGAGGTCTCACTCAGACGATTGAGATTCGAACATGGAAGTGGGAAGCTATTAATATGGATTTTGTGGTTGGTCTACAAAAGACTAGAAAACTACATAATTCTTTTTGGGTTATTGTTTACAGAATGACCAAGTCCTTTCACTTCATACAAGTGAAGTCTATTTACAAAGCTGAAGATTATGTCAAGCTTTATATTGATGAGATAGTGAGATGGAACGGGATTCCTGTATCTATCATCTCGGATAGGGGAGCCCAATTTACTTCTCATTTTTGGAGATTTTTCCAAAAGGGCTTGGGCACACAGGTAAAGCTTAGTACTGCTTTTCGTACGCAGACGGATGGACAAGCAAGCCTTACCATCCATACCCTTTAATACATGCTAAGATCATGTGCTATTGACTTCAAGGGGAGTTGGGATGATCATTTTCCACTAATAGAGTTCTCTTGCAATAACCGCTACCATTCCAGTATTGAGATGGCACCTTTTGAAGCACTATATGGCCGAATATGTAGGTCTCTAGTTGGGTTGTTTGAGGTAGGATAATCTAACATCTTTTGTCCTGAGATCGTACATGAGGCTATGGAGAAGGTGAAGATTATCAGAGATAGGTTGTCTACTGCTTACAGTCATCAAAAATCCTATGCAGACAACAGAAAGAGGGCTCTAGAGTTTGAGGTAGGTGATCAAGACTACATCAAGATGTCACCCATGAAATTGGTGATGAGGTTTGGTAAGAAAGGTAAGTTGAGTCCAAGGTGTATATGCCCTTATGAGGTGTTTCAATGAGTAGGAAGTGTTGCCTACAAATTGAAGATACCTAAAGATTTGGATTTTGTTCATGTACTATTTCACGTTTCAATGCTTAAGAAGTGTCTATCCGATCCAGCATCTGTCCTTCCTGTTGAGGGGTTAGGATTTTATGAGAGACTTTATTATGAAGATGTTCCAATCGAAATTTTAAATAGTTAAGTGAAGACACAGAGTAACAAGGAGATAGCCACCATAAAATTCGTATGGCGAAACAACCTTGTTGGAGGAGAATCGTGGGAGGCCAAGGCTGACATGAGATCTTACTATCCTCATTTCTTCATCTCTAAAGGTTAGATACTAATTCCTAAAGTTTTATTCATGTTTAAGAAACTCTATGTTCAAAGTGTTGTAGTCAACTTGGTGTAATAAGTCACTAAACATATAATCAACTGTTATAAAATAGCACTATATGAGTTAAAATGAAGTTATGTTTGCAATATATGTTGCTGTTTTAGTGTAGCATAGACATGTTTTCTATGTTGCATGAATTGTGTTGTGCATTAAGTTAAGTGTGATTTAGAAGGAAATTCCTCAATTTCAAGATTTAAGCGTTAGATAAGCGTGCATGATATGCACCACCCAAATAAGTGTGTATCAAATTATCCCAAAAGAGAAATGTTTATGTATGATGATGTAACTTTCGAAAATCACCCTCTTTGTCAAAATGATATGTAGTGTCATTCGGGGAAGAATGTTCCTGGGGGGGGGGGGAGTAAAGTGACCGGGCTAAGTAAGTCCTAAACGTACCTAGAATGTGTAGGTAAGACCGGGCTCACACGTCTTGAAGCGCATGGAACCAAAACGCTTGACCAATGCAGTAGCCAAGACAACAAACATGGTGAGTTAGTTGAGCTAAGTAGGGTTTTGTCCAGCCATGTTGAGTACCCGAATACTATGATTCACTCGGATGAGTCTTAACCGGACTAAGAGGGTTAGTCCTAGGTTTTAAAGGTTCTAGGGGTATAAAGTGTTCATCAACTAGGACATGGGTACACCCACCTTATAATAAGGTGTCACCTGACACTACTAAACAATTTTTTTTATATTTATATCATATAAAACCTAAAAAAATTAGAATATGCATACTAGTAAAATGAATCATATTAAATGAGCACATAAGTGATCTTTACCTATTAGTTTGGTGCATAGATTTTTGTGTAGGAGTTCTTGGGTTCGATTCTCAACAAACCCTTTTTTTATTAATCTGATTTCATGAAAATGTTTCGTTAAGAGTTGCAATAATTTTCAGAATTTATGTTTATTAATTCATCTTAAGTAATGTTGTTATATTTTTTTAATTTATGTTTATTAATACGTCTTAATATAATGTTGTTATTTATTTATTTTAAATGTCGACACCACTTACAAAAAATTTTGCATACCCTACTGGACTGGGAGAGATCGGTCATGGACTGCGTGCATCATCTTGTAAACAACGGTCACTGATAGGCAACATAAACCAAGGTCTTCACGCATCTAACGTGGTTTGTGTGCATCTGGAAAGTAACGTGGATAATGGCATGTGATATCAGCAAAGGCGTACACGCATAACCATTGGCGTGTGTGCATTGGATGGACAATATCCACTTCGGTAAATGGCATGCATTATCAGCCAAAGCTTAGGCGCTACAGGCAAGCAACGTCGGCCAATGGCAGAAAACATCAGCAAAGGTCTGCAAGCATCTTACATGGAGTGTTTGCATGTGGCAAGATTTATTGGTCAATGGAAGGCAACATCGACTAAGGCATGCATGCATCAGTCATAGTGTGTGTGCTCTGGCTGGGCAACATTTGCATCAGCCAAGGCCTTACATTTCAGTCAAGCGAAGGTTACCAACGATACGAAGCATCAACGAAGGCATGTATGCATCAACGTTTATGTGTGCACACCGACTTGGTAACATCAACGTCGTCCAAAAATTGAAAAAATTAGCCAAGGTGTATTTGCTTTGGGAAAGGAATCACCCAACGACAATTGATATTTGACCGACGACATTGCCCGTGTACTCCCGCATTGGTCGTGAACTGTGCACATTTCTCAGACGACATCAGGTGTGGACTTGCCGCATTAGTCTAAGGTTGTGCACATTATTCAACGTTCATCAGGCTTGGTCTTCCCTCATTGCACTTTACCTGCAGATGATGGCTAGAGAACGTTGAACGTGGGATACCTTCATTAGTCGTAGCCTTCATAATTTTTAGCTGACGTGAAATGTAGACTGCCAGCAATAGTCATGGCTTTTTCACACCGCTCAACCGTCATTGGGTGTAGACTGTACACATCGTATTTGAGCGACAAATAATAGTCAGGCAACGTCCGACATAGCCTGCTGTCCTATATAATAGTCAGCCAATGTCTGGCGTTGCCTGCCCGCATCGCCTTTGTCATTCATTATGGGTGTTCCCACATCGACATTGTCCTACACACTATGTCAGCCGACGCCAGACGTGGCTTTGCAGCATTGCCATTATCCTCCATACAATAGTTAGTCAACGTCGGACATGGCTTGCTAGTAGAGCTCTTAACCTACACATAATGGTCAAGCGACGTTGGATGTGGGCTGCACCTATCGTGTGTGGTCTGTACATATCGTTAGCCAACGTCAAACGTGTCTACCAACATCGTCCGTAGCCTGAACACATCATTCTACCGACGTCAGACATTGACTACTAGCATTATCTGTACTCTTAACACATCGCTTTGTCGATGTCACACTTGGCCTTGCAGCATCACTTCTGGTGTGGACAGTTTGGTCAGCCAACGTCGGACGTGCCTACCAGCATCTTCTATGACTTGCACTTTTAGACGAGCGACATCGCATGCGGAAACATTGCTCAAGGTCTACTTGATAACATGTGGTTGTCCATGTCGTACAAAAATTAATTGAGTCTGAAACACCCTTCCGACATTATAAAATATTCTTATAATTTCCATCATCTATTATGAACGTTTCCGTCTCATGCGGTTCATTCATAACGGTTTCATTATTTTTACGGTTTTTACGTTATTAAAACATCTTTTATTTGTAATAATATATACTTCATCATTAGATTAACATGTTTAGAAGTATTTTCGAGCATTTTAATATTTTTTAGACTTTTATTCATTTTTATAATATCGTATTATATTTCTTTTTCACATATTAAAAATTAAAATTTAAGAAATTAATGAATTTAAGGTTACTATATTTATTAATGAATTTCTGGCGTTAATTTTTTAAATCATTTTCATATTTTTTACTATTTTTTATTAATTAATTACCCATTTTAAATATTTACTAAACAAAATTTAAATTTTTAATAATTGTTGAAATTGTTGAATTTAAGGTTACAACATTTATTTGTGTATTTTTGGAATTATTTTTATATTATTTTCATATTATTCCTCTTTTTTTATTAATAAATTACCCTTTTTCAAGATTGATGGAACAAAAAATATATATTTAAAAGAACTATTTAATTGTTGAATTTGAGATATATTTAGTGTGAATTTTTGCGTTAATTTTATATTTTTAAAAATATTTTCTTATGTTTTATTCATGAATCACCCATTTTCAGGATTTACACAACAAAAAAAATTAAAGAAATTGTTGAATTTAAGGTTACTATATTTATTTATGAAATTTGGGTTTTATTTTTTTATTATTTTTCATATTTTTCCTATTTTACTAATGCATTTCTCATTTTCCGGATTTACCGAATAAAAATAAAAAATAAAAAAAGTTGAAATTGATGAATTAAAGATTACTATATTTATGTATGAATTTTGGCATTGATTTTTTAAATTTTTTTTATTTTTTCTATATTTTTTAATCATGACTTACACATTTTTGCGATTTAGCGAACAAAAATAAAAAAAAATTATAAAATGTTGAATTCAAGATTAATATATTAATCAATTACTCATTTTCGGGATTAACCGAGAAAATAAAATTATTTTTGAAAACTATATTTCATTATTTTATAAAGTTATTTGTGGAAGTTAATGTGTATTTGTACCTTAGAACGTGCATATTTGTGTTTTACATGTTCATTATGAATATTTGGAAAAAATGATGTTTAATCTTCAAAGTCAGAATCCACGCCCAAAATCAAGAGGTTAAACTGGTCACGCATTAGACGTGGCATATGGACATGGGAAAGTGACGTCGGAAAACTATAGGCAACATCAACCAAGGCTTGCACACATCGGATGTGGTATGTGTATATCTGGAAAGAGACATTACCATCAGCTAATTGAAAGGATCATCGTCCCTAGTAGGTGTTCATCGGGCAAGCGACGTCGGCCAACAACAAGAAGCATCAACTAAGAACTGCACGTATGAGCCGTGACGTGTCCGCATTGGCTGGGCGACAATGGCATTGGAAATGATAGACAACATGATCCAAGTCCTGTGGGCTTCAGGCAAGCGACGTCGGCCAACAGCAAGCTTAATTGGCTAGACAACATTAATCGTGGACCACCCACATCGGTCGTGACGTGCGCACATTGCTCAGTTGACGATGGTCGTGTACTTCCCGCATTGGTTGTGTCTTATGAATATCTCTATGTCATTTTCGGGCTTGGACTGCCCACATCACCCTTCGCCTGCACTCAATGGTCAGTTGATGTCGGGAGTTGCCTACCCGTATTGCCTTTGGAATGCACCCTATGGTGAGATGACGTCGAGTGTGACGTGCCCACATCGCCTTTGGCCTGCACAAAATGGTTAGCCATCATCAGACGTGATCTGCTCTATCATCATTGTCCTACAAACAATGGTCAGCCGACGTCAGATGAGCGCTACCTGCATGGTCTACAACCTACACTTATCGGTCTACCAACATAAAACGTAGCCTGACAACATCTTCCGTAGCCTACACAAATCAATCTGGCGACGTCCAACATAGACTACCTCCATCGTTCGTAGCCTACACACATCAAATTACCGCATCATCCATTGCATTTTCACATCACTAAGAGGTTGTCAGACTTTTTATTTAAACATCATCCTTGGAATGCACACAACGTCCAAACGACGTTAGACTTGGGTTGCTCATAACAGTCGTAGCTTGCACATCGGTCAACCTATGTTGCCCATTCACTACTCGATTTGTCGTGGCTTGTTCACATCGCTCAGCAATCGTTCGAGTTGGAGTGCCTACATCACCTTTGTCCTACAAACAATGGTCAGGCGACATCAGGCGTTGCCTGGCCCCATCGCCTTTGGCCTGCACACAATAGTATGATGACATTAAACATGTTCTCCTAGCATCATGCACAACCTTCACACATTGGTGTCTCGATATCAAATTCTTCCTGTCATCATAGTCAATAGCCTACAAGATCGGTCTATCCACGTCGAATGTGGCTTACCAGCATTGTCCCTAACCTATAGAAAATCGTGTACCGACAATGGATGTTGCCTTCTAGCACCGTGCGTAGCTTGCACGTATTAGTATGCAAATGTCATAAAACATCAAACAACATCAGCCAAGGTTCCACGCACTTGGAATGGCATGTGCGAATATAGCAAGTGACCTCGGACAATGGCATACGTCTTCTGCCAAGGCCTGCACGCACGAATGTGGAATGTGAGTATCTAGCATAATACGATAGCCAATGGCATACAAAATCATACAAGGTCTGCATGCACGAACGTGGCATGCGTGCATCTGGCAAGAGACGTAGGCTAACTGCATGCAGCATCAACCAAGGTTACATGCATCAGTTGTTTTGTGTGTACATCGACTGGAAGACTTCAGCCACTACCTGAGCGCATCGGTAAGGCAACATTAAATGTGGGATGCGCACATCGGTCAACGACATCGATCAATAGAAAGCAAAACCCAAGGCCTGTACGCATATGCTATGGTGTGCGCATTGACTCTGCGACATTGGTCCAGGCCTGCCCATTGGCATAGCGACATCGACCAATTGCAGGAAGTTTCAGCCAAGGCCTTGATGCATCAGTTGTGGCATGTGCTTATTAGCTGGGTGACTTTAGTAATGTTCTGGGTTAATAACCAAGGCAACGTTGGCCAATTATAGGCAGTATCACACAATGGTTTCATGCATCTTATGTCGTTTGTGCACGTATCGCAAGCGACGTTTGACAACAACATGCATCATCATCCAAGATATGCACGCATTACTCGTGGCGTGTAATCATAGGCTTAGAGACATTTATGTCAGCCAATGGCATGCACTATGAGCCAACGCTTGTGCACTTCCGGCAAGCAACGTCAACGAACGGTTGGCGCCATCAGCCAAGACTTGCAAACATCTTACATGGCATGTGCACTTTAAGTAAGCTACATTCGCCGATGGAATGCAGATTACCCAAGGCCTACACACATCACTCGTGGTGTGTGTGCATCGACCAAGGTCAGACAACATCAGGCAAGGCTTGTGCGCTTTGGGCAAGTGACGTTAGCTAAGAGTGCACAACAACAACAAAGGCATGAACACATCAGTCGTGGTATATGCACATGGACTAAGTTACATCAACTAATGGCAGTCTGTATCATCCAAGGTATGCACACGTCAGTCGTGGCTTGTGGGCATCGACTTGTCGAAATCGGTCGTGGCCTCATGCATAGGCCAGACATTATCGTCAAATATAAAGCAACATAAACCAAGGTCTTCACACATTTGATATATTTTGTGTGTATCTGGAAAGAAACATCGAACAATGGTATGTTGCATCATCCAAAGTATGGATACATAACTCGTGGCATATGTGCATAGACTAAGTGGTACAAATATTTGACAAATGAAGTCACCATAAGCCAAGTCTTATGGGCTTCGAGTAAACGTCATTTGCGAATTTCAGGTAGCATCTGCCAAGGCCTACACTCATCTGACATGACATGTGCGCATTTGGAAAGCGACATTGGACAATGGAATGAAACATCAACCAAGGCCTACACACATCGGTCGTGTCGTGTGTGCATCGACTGGGCAAAATTGGCATCGGTCAACATCATGCAGCATCATCTAAGGACTATGCTTTAGGAAAGTGACGTTGGCACACAACATGCAACATCAACCAAGGTCTCCACGCAAAAGCCATGGCTTGTGCATATCATCAAGGTGACATCGGCGTTGGACAATGACAGGCAACATCCGCCACGGCATGTGTGCTTCGGGCAAGATTCATACCCCAATGGCAACCGACATTGGCAATACGACATTAGTTGTAGACTATGACGTCAGTAAAGGCCTCTGCACATCACTTAGTTGACCTCGGTCATGAATCATCCGCATCGTTCTTGGCATGTGCACATCACTAAGCAATCATGGGTCTTGTCATTGTCACATCACTTTGGATGCACAAAATGGAAATTTGACATTGGACATGGGCTTCCCACACGTCTATGTCCAGCACATTGCTCAGCCTATGACGTTGTTGGAATGTCTGCGTCGGTTGTTACTTGTTCATATCTCTATTTCGAAGTCGGAAAATGTAAGGCATCATTATATAATTGTAGTGTCGATTGGGAAAGTGATACCGGCCAACGACATGCAGCATCAACCAAGGCCTATACGAATGAGTCGTGCTGTGTGTGCATCGGCCGGGTGATATCAATATCGAGCAACGATAGGTAACTTCTTCCAAAGAATCTTCTCTTCTAGAAAAATGTGTCGGCCAATATCTAGCGACATCATCTAGGTTAAATTAGCCATTGACCACCCACACCGGCCGTAGCTTGTTCATGTCACTCTATAATATTGATTATGGATGGACCACATTGGCCGTGGCTATTGTGCATCACTCAGTCATTTTCCATCTTGGACTACCTGCATAACCCTAGGCCTTCACACAATGGTCAGTCGACATCGGGCATTGCTAGCTTGCACCGCCTTTGGCCTCCCTACACTAGTCAATCGACGTCTAGTATGGCTTGCCTGTATAATTTTTTGCTTGCATATGAAAGTTAGCCGACATCGGATGTGGTCTGTCCACATTGACTTTGGCATGCAAATAATGGTCAGCCGACATAATATGTGGGCTTCCACCATTGTCCACAACCTGCACACATCAAACTATTGACATCAAAGGGTACCTGACAGTATCATTAATATCCTGCAAAAATTGGTTTGCTGACGTCTTATGTGGCCTACCAACATCGTTCGTAGCCTAATCACATCGGTCTGCTGACATCATATGTGGCTTGCCAACATCGTTCATAGCCTGCACACATTTGTTTGCTGATGTCGATTAACGAGAGGTAGCATCACCCAAGGCCTACATCCATTAGATGTGGCATGTACCCATTTGGCAAGGGACGTCGTCCAATGATTATTGAAAAATATTTTTTAAAATTTTAAAAAGTTATTTGTAAAAGCTAATGTGCGTTTGTACCTTAGAACATGCATATTTAGATTGTACATATTCATTATAAATATTTGGAAAAAAAATGATGTCTATACTTCTAAGTAAGAATCCACACCACGAAATCAAAAGGTCCAATTGGACCACGCATCAAACGTGGCATATGGACATGGGGAAAGTTAGTCAGCCTACTATAGGCAGCATCGACCAAGTCTTGCACACATCGGACGTGTCATTTGTATATCTGGCAAGCGATACCAGTGTTGGCTAATTCAAAGGATCATTAATTCATGAGTTACCCATTTTTGTGATTAATTTAACAAAAATAATAATTAAATAAATTGGTGAAATTGTTAAATATAAGGTTATGATACTTATTTGTGAATTTTTCACATTAATTTTTAAATTTTTTTCATATTTCTCCTCTTTATAGTTAATGAATTACCCATTTTTGAGATTCGTCGAACCAAAATAAACATTAAAAATAAAATAATGTTGATGATTCTAACGTTGTTAAGTTTTATTTTTTTAAAAGTTTTCCTATTTTTTAATCATGAATTACCCATTTTTGAGATCTACCAAAAAATTCATAAATTTAAAAACAATTGTTGAATTAATTTTACTAAATTTATTTATGAATTTTTGGCGTTAATTTTATATTTTTAGTAATTTTTATTTATGAAGTACTCATTTTCGGCATATATCAAAAAAAAATAAATTAAAAACCTGTTGATTTTAGTGTATTTAGTGTTAATATATTTATTTGTGAATTTTTGGCTTTATATTTATATTTTTTTATTTATTCTCCGTTTTTAATCAATTAGTCATTTTCAGGATTAATAAAAATTTTAAAAGAAATCATTGAAAACTAATTTTTATATAAAAAAAAGTTGTTTGTGGAAGCTAATGTGTGTTTGTACATTAGAACGTGCATATTTGGGTTGTACATGTTAATTATTAACTTGTGGAAAAAACGATGTTCTACTTCTCTAAGTATGAATATTCGACACAACAAAAAGATCTCCAAGTGGTCCATGGGTAAGAGATGTTGCCCAACTAAAGGCGACATCAACCAAGTCCTGCACACATTGAACATTGCATATGTGCATAATGCAAGAGACAACGATGTCATCCAACAATATGCAACATCTCATAGTCAGTGCGCATTAGGCAACCGACGTGGTCCAAAGGCAGTCAGCATCAGCCAAGTCCTTCACGCATTAGTTATGTCGTGTGCACATCCAGTGGGAGACATTAGTGTTGATCAATAATAGGCCGCATCATCCAAGAGATGTTCACATCGATCAAGCAAAATCGGCCAATGGAAAGCGTCATTGGACAGACGACATTGCTCGTGGATCGCTCGCAACGATATTGTCCGTTGTACATCGCTCAACTGACATTGGTCGTGGGCTACATGCATCAGTCGTGGTTGTTTCACATCGCTTATTCATTGTATTCCTTAAACTTCCCGCATAGCCTTTGGCATGCACACAAACGTCAACTTATGTCGGGTGTTTATTGCCTGCATCACCTTTGGCTTCAAGACAACTGTCAGCCGACGTCGGCCATAACCTTCTTGCATATCCTTTGTCCAAAACACAATATTGAGGCGATGTTGGACGTGGTCTGTCGCATTACCTTTGGCATGCACACAACATTTAGGCGAAGTAAGACTTGGGTTACCAGCATTGTGCGCAGCCTGCACACATCGGTCTTCCAACATTGAATGTGGCCTTACATAATCATTTGTAGCGTGCACACTAGGTATACGGACCTTAAAGGTGACCTTCTTGTATCATTCATAGCCTCCATACATCGACTATCAACGTCGGATGAGACATCCAACACCGATCATAGTGCACACAAATAAGTTTGTAAATATTGGCCAATGGTAGCAGCATTAGCTAAGGTCTACATGGACTGACATGGCATGTGCACATCTGGAAAACGACTTCACCAAATGGCATGCAACTTAAGCCAAGGTATGCACGCACAGACTTGGAGTGTGCGTATCTGGCAAGCGATACCGGCCAATGGAATGTGTCATTAGCCAAGGCCTGCATGCATATACATGGAAGGTTTCGTCGGCCATGACATGCAACAATAGTTAAGTCCTGCACGCATCAGTCGTGTCGTGTGCACATCGGCAAGGTTACTTCAATTGTGGTCTGAGCGCATATGGAGTGGCCTACCCACATCGGCCAAGCGACATTGGCTAACGACAAAGTGCAAAATCCAAGGCCTGCATCCATGAGTCATGGTGTGTGCACATCCACTCGACGACATTGGTCGTGGCATGCACGGTTTTGTAAGGCAACATCGATGAATGAAAGGCAACATCAACAAATGCTTGCACGCATCAGCCCTTATGTGTGCGCATCAACTGGGCCAGGGCAGAACGACCTTATAATAAGTTGTGTCACCCGAAAGTTCTTCAATGTTTTTTTTTATATTTATATTACATAAAATCTACAAAAACAGAATATGCATACAAGTAAAATGAATCGTATTATATAACCACATAAGTGATCTTGGCCTATTTGTTTGGCGCATAGAATTTTGTGTAGAAGATGTTGAGTTCGATCCTTTATAGAACCTTTTTTATGAATTTAATTTAATGAAAACATTTTGTTAATAATTTCAATAGTTTTCTGATTTAACCTTATTAATAAGTCATAAGTAACCTTTATTAATATTATGTGTTATAGTTTTTATTTTAAATTTCGACACTACTTACACACACTTTTTCATACACTACTGGACTAGGAGAGATTGGTCATGGACTATGTGCATCATCTTGGAAACAACGACCAACGTCACACAATATAAACCAAGGTCTTCACACATCTACGTTGTTTGTGTGCATCTTGCAAGTGTCGTCGGACAACGTCATTCTGTATCATCAAAGGAATGCACAAATAACTGATGGTGTGTGCGCATTTGCTGGATGATATCGAGGTCGGTAAATGGCAAGCATTATCAGTCAAGGCGTGTGCGCAACAGGCAAGAAACGTCGACCAATAACATACAACATAAGACAAGGCCTGCACGCATCTGATATGGAATGTGTGCATCTAACAAGCTTCGTTGTCCAATGGGATGCAACATCAGCCAAATCCTGCATGCATCAGCCATTGCATGTGTGCATCGGCTAGGTACCATTTGCCTTAGCCATGGCCTTACGGATCAGGCAATTGACGATATCCAATGATAGAAAGAATCAGACAAGGCATGCATTCATCATACATGTTGTGTGCATATCGACATGGTAAAATAAGCATTGGCCAACAACAGACAACATTATCTAAGGCGTAAGTTCTTAGAAAAAGTGAAACGCCCAACGGCAAACGACGCTCTTGTCCTGCACACTACGTCAGTCGACGTCAGACGTGGCCTTCTAGCGTCGCCTTTGTCCTGCACACATTGGTTAGCCAACGTAATACATGGCCTACCCACATCGCTCTTGGCCTGCACATAACGGTCAAGCGATATCGGATGTGGAATGCTCCTATCATCTATGGTCTATACACATCGTTAGCTAATGTTAGATGTGGCTTCCAGTATTGTCCATAGCCTGAACACATCATTTTACCGACGTCGGGGACGTTCCTACCAGCATCCTCCGTACCCTTCACACATCGCTTTGTCAATGTAACACGTGGCCTTGCAACATCATCTGTGGCCTGCACAATTTTCTCAACAAATGTCGGACTTGACTACTAACATCTTCTATGGATTGAACATTTAGACGAGCGACGTCGCATGCAGCAACATTGATCGAGGTCTAGTCAATAACATGTAGTTGTCCATACCGTACAAAAATAAAGAGTTTGAAATGCCTTTCTGACATTATAACACATTCATCTATTTTCCATCATCTATTATCAACGTTTCTGTCTCACGTGATTGATTCGTACCAATTCGTTATGTTAACGATCGTACGATATTAAAATATCTTTTGTTTGTAATAATATATACTCTAACACTAATTTCACATATTTATAAGTATTTTCGAGAATTTTAATATTTTTTAGACTTTTATTCATTTTTATAATATGGTACCATAGTTTTTTCTGTAACATTTTAAAAATTAAAATTTAGGAAATTTTTGAATTTAAGGTTACTATATTTGTTTATGAAATTTTGCTGTTGATTTTTTAAATATTGTTTCATACTTTTACTATTTTTATAAATTAATTACCCATTTTCAAGATTTGCTAAACAAAAATAAAAAATTTAGAAATTGTTGAAATTCTTGAATTTAAGGTTACAATATTTATTTGTGAAATTTTGGGTTAGTTTTATATTATTTTCATGTAACTCCTATTTTTTATTAATAAATTATCCTTTTACAGGATTTACAAAACAAAAAATAAATATTTTAAAAGAAACTTTTTAAATTGTTGAATTTAAGGTATATTTATTTGTAAATTTTTTTCGTTAATTTTAAAAAAAATTAAATATTTTTCTTATGTTTTATTCATTTATTACCCATTTTTAGGATTTACCAAACAAAAATATTAAATCAAATTGTTGAATTTAAGGTTACTATATTTACTTATGATTTTTTGGCATTATTTATATATTTTTTCATATTTTTCCTTTTTTTCGAACGCACTACCCATTTTCGGGATCTACAGAAGAAAAAATAAAAAATTATAAAGTGCTAAAATTAATGAATTTAAGATTACTTTATATATTTATAAACTAAATCTTGATTTAAAAAAAATCATTTATTCTCTATTTTTATTCACAATTTACCCATTTTAGAGATTTAGCGAATAAAAATAAAAATTTTAAAAAATGTTGAAATTGTTGAATTTAAGGTTACTATATTAATCAATTACTTATTTTCAGGATTAATGAAGAAAAACATTTAAAAAGATTGTTGAATACTATATTTCAATATTTGAAAAAGTTACTCATGGAAGCTATAGTGTGTTTGTACCTTTTAGAACGTGCATATTTGGGTTGTAGATGTTCATTATGAATATTTGAAAAAAACAATGTCTACTCTTCTAAGTAAGAATTTATAACATTGAATCAAGAGGTCCAACTAGTCCACGCATCCTACGTGGAATATCGACATATGGAAAGTGACATCGGCTAGGCGGCATCAACCAAGGTTTGCACATATCGGACGTGGCATGTCTATATCTAGGAAGATAAATTAGTTCCAGCTGAGGCAAGAAGCATCTTCCCTCGGAGGTGTGCATCAGGCAAGCGACGTTGGCCAATAACAGGAAGCATCAACCAAGGCCTACATGCATGATCCATGACGTGTGTGCATCGGCTGGGCGACATTGGCATTGTGAAAGGATAGACAACATCTTCCAAGGTACTTGGCCTTCAAGCAAGAGACGTCATCCAACGACAAGTGGCATTTGCCAGGAAACATTGATCGTGGACTGCCCACTTCGGTCATGACCTGCGCACATCGATTAACTAACATTGGTCGTGTACATCGCGCATCCGTTGTGTCTTATACATATCTCTCAGTCACTTTTTTACTTGGATTTCCCACATTGACCTTGTCCTGCACATAACGGTCAATCGATGTCGGGAGTTCACTACCCGCAATGCCTTTGGCCTGAACACTATGGTGATGCGATGTCGGGCGTGGCGTGGCTTCATTGCCTTTTGCCTACACATAATTGTCAGCCATCGTCAAACGTGGTCTGCCGGCATCGTCTTTTTCCTAATAATAATGGTCAGCCAACATTAGATGCGCACTACGAGCATCATCTACATCGTTCACATATCGGTCTGCCAACGACTCCCGTGGCATGAAAACATAGTCTATATCCTGCACATATCAATCTGTTGATATCCAACATGGCCAACCACCATCTTTTGTTGCCTACTCATATCTGTTTACTGCATAAGCCAATGTTTGTGCACTTCACTCAGAGGTTGTGGACTTTGCCTTTCCACATCGTCCTTTGCATTAGCACAAAGACCAACCGACGTCAGACTTGGGCTGCACTTATCAGCTGTAGCTTGCACATTTCTCAGCCTCCATCGCCCGTTTATTATCCACATTAGTCGTGGCTTGTGCACGTCGCTCAGCTATCATCTGGCGTGGAGTGCATGCATCATCATTGGCCTACAAACAATGGTCAGGCGACATCAGGCATTGACTGCACCCATCGCCTATGGCCTGCACACAAAAGATAGCCAACATCGTACATGGACTCCTAGCATCATCCGTAGCCTGCACACATCGGTCTATTGACATACAACGTTGCTTTCCAATATAATCTTTAGCCTGCAAAGATCGATTTGTTGACGTTAAGCGTGGCTTGATACCATCATCCCTAACCTACACACATCGGTGTACCGATAATGGATACGGATTGCTAGCATCGTGTGTAGTCTTCACACCTAAGTTTGCAAAAGTCAACCAATGGAAAACAACATCAACTAAGGCTTGCACGCATCTAGCATGGCATGTGCATATATATAAAGTGATGTCATCAAATGGCATACTTCTTCTGCAATGGCCTGCACGCACGAACATATAATGTGAGTATCTGGCATGAAACGTCAGCTTGTGGCATACGACATCAGCAAAGTTTTGCATGCATGAACGTGGTATGTGTGCATCTTGAAAGAGACGTCGATAAACTGTATGAAACATCGGCCAAGGATTACATGTATCTGTCATGTTGTGTGCATATCGACTGGGCGACTTCAATCGCTATCTGAGCACATCGACTAGGAAACATTGATTGTGGAATGCGCGCATCATTCTAGCAACATCGACCAATGAGAAGTAACACCTAAGGCTTGTACACATCTGATGTGGGGTGTGCGCATCGACTTGGTGACATTGGTCTTAGCATGAGCATTGGCCAAGCGACATTGACCAATTGCACGAAACATTATCCAAGGCCTGGACACATAAATCGTGGCATGTGTGCATTAGCTGGGTGACTTCAGTAATGGCCTGCATGAATAAGCAAGGCAACATCGGTGAATTGTAGGCAGCATAAGACAAGGTTTTTATGCCTCTGATTTGGCTTGCGCACATTTGGCAAGTGACGTTGGAAAACGACATGCATCACTGTTTATGATCTGCATGCACTACCCATGGAGTGTAAGCATCAGCTGAGCGACATCAACGTCAGCCAATGGCATGCACTATCAGCCAAGGCTTGTGCACTTTGGGCAAGCAGCGTCAACGAACTGTAAATAGTATCAACCAAGACTTGCAAGCATATGACATGGCATGTGAACATCAAGTAATCTACATTTTTCAATGGAATGCAACATCACCCAAGGCCGGCACACATCACTTGTTGTGTATGTGCATCGACCAACGTCCAATTACATCAAGGAAGGCTTTTGCTCTTTGGGAAGCAATGTTAGCCAATAGCATACAACAACAAAAAAGGCGTACATGCATTATTCGTGGTTATGGACATTGACTACGTGACAACAACCAATGGTAGGTTGCATCATCCAAGGTTGCACACATAGGTCGTGGCGTGTGGGCATCGACTGGTCAAAATCCTTTGTTGCCCCATGCATCGGCCAGGCGACATCGGCAAACAGAAGGAAACATCAACCAAGGTCTTCACACATTATACATATTTTGTGGACATCTAGAAAGAAACGTCGAACAACGTCATGTTGCATCATCCAAGGCATGGCGTATAACTCATGTCATATGTGCATCGATTGGGCGTTATAAACGTCGACCAACTGAAGGCTTATGTTCTTCAGATAAATGACATTTTAAAAATGTAGGCAACATCAGCCAAGGCCTGAACTGATCTTACATGACATATGCACATCTGGAAAGCGACAGTTGCCAATAGAATGAAACATCAACCAAGACCTACACGGATCGGTCGTGGCGTGTGTGCATCGACTGGGTGACATTTGCATTGACCAACGTCTGGTAGCATCAGCCAAGGCTTGTACTTCAAGCATGTGAGGTTGACATTAACAGTCAAAATCAACCAAGGTCTCCATGCAACAGCCGTGGCTTGCACATAAGCAAGGTGACATCGGCGCCAGCCAACAACAAGCACCATCTTCCAAGGCCTACGTTCTTCGGGCATGATTTTGTCATCCAATAGCAAGCAATATTGTCCATACGACATTGGTCGTATACTATCACATTGGTCAAGGCCTATTCACATTATTCAACCGACGTCGGGCGTGAACCGTCTGCATCGGTCATGGCCTTTGCACATCACTAAGCGGTCATGGGGCTTGTCCATCCCGCATCACTTCACCTGCACATAATTGTATGACGATGTTGGAGGTGGGCAGACAACATCGTCTATAGCCTTCACATTCCTCATCCTACGTCGGTGTGGGACTGCCTACAACGATTGTTACTTATGTGTATTGTTAAGTCGGCTTCAGCCAATGTAAGACATCATCATATATTTCTAGTGTCCATTGGTCAAGTGATGCCGGACAATGACATGCAACATCATCCAAGGCGTATATGAATGAGCCATGGTGTGTGCGCATCAGCTGGGTGACATCAACATCGAGCAAAGGCTGGCATCTTTTGTGAACGAATGTGCTCTAAGGGTAAGTGACATTGGCAAATAGAAAGCGACACCGGTTAGGCGATATTAATCATTGACCTCCTGCACCGGTCGTGGCCTGTGCACATCGTTCTGCAATATTAGTCATGGATCGACCGCATTGGTCATGGCTTTTTCATATCACTCAATCATTGTCGAGTGTGGACTACCCGCATCGCCCTAGGCCTTCACACAAAGGTCAGTAGACATTGGGCGCTGCCATATCGCATCATCTTTGGCCTCCACACAGTGGTCAGTCGACATCCGACATGACTTGTGTGCATAGCTTTTTTCCTGCACATGATATGAAAGGGTTCCTCACAGCATGTAGGCTGCCACTATCGTCCACAGCCAGCACACATCGGTCTATTGATATGAAAGGGTTCCTCACAGCATCATCGATATCGTACAAACATCAATTTGTCGATGTCTTATGTGGCCTCCCAATATCGTGTGTAGCCTACGCACATCAGTTTGTCGATGTTGGATGTGGCCTGACATCATCATTCATAGCCTGCACCCATTGGTCTGTTGATGTTAGCCAATGAGAGGTAGCATCACCCAAGGCCTACATGCATCTGACGTTGCATGTGCGCATTCGGAAAAGGGACTTTGGCCAATGGCATGCGGCTTCACTCATGGCCTGCAAGCACTAACGTCTAGTGTGTCTATTTCCCAAGCGACGTCGGCCAATTACATGCTGCATCATCAAAGGCATGCTTGCACGAATGTAGAATTCGCTTATTCGGCAACTATTTTTGTCCAATGACATGCAACATCAAAAAAGGCCTGCACACATCAGCCTTCTCGTGTGCACATTGGTTAGGTGACTTCAACTGTTCTCTAAGCGCATCAGTCAGGCAATATTGAATGTAGCTTGTGTGCATCGTCAAAGTGACATCATCGAACCACAAGCAGCAATAACCAAGGCTTGCACACATCAGCAGTGAAGTATGTGCATTGAATCAGCGACATGAGTCGTGGCATGCAAGCATCAGCCAAGCGACATCAAATATTTACAGGCATCATCAACCAAGGCCTGCATAGATTAGTTGTGGTGTGTGTGCATCGACTGGGTGACATTGGTTTAACTGTGCATTCATCTACTAAGCGACGTCGTCCAATGATAGGAAGCCTTAGCCAAGGTATTCACGCATCTAACGTGGTTTGTGTGTATCTTGAAAATGACATCGGACAATGGAATACAACCTAAGGGATGCACAAATAACCCGTGGTGTTTGTGCATTGAGTGGGTGACAACGAAGTCGGTGAATGATAGGTACCATAAGCCAAGGCTTGTGCACTTAAGGCAAGAAACATTGGCCAACAACAAGTAGCATCAACCAAGGTCTACACTCATATGACATGGCATGTGCGCATTTTGAAAGCGATGTTGGCTAATTGAATACAACACCACAAAGGGCATGCATACATTATTCCTGGTGTGGGTTAATCGATTGGGTGACATTTGCATCGTCCAACATCAGGCAGTATCATCAAAGACATGTGCTCTTAGAGAAAATGATGTTGGCAAACAACAGACAACATCAGCCAAGTCTTGCACGCATCAGTCATGGCTTGTGCACATCGGCATGGAAACATCACCATAGACCAAGGGCAGGCAACATTATCCTAGCCTAGTGTGCTTTAGGAAAGTGACATCGGCCAATGTCAAGTGGTATCATCAAGGCGACATTGGTCTTGGTGTGACGCATTAGTCGTGGCTTGTGCACGTCACTCAATCAACGGAAGGCGTGGATCGGCCACATCATTAGTGTCCTGTGCACATCACTCAACTGTCGTTAGTCTTGAACTTTCTGCATCACCTTTTTCCTGAACACAACCACTAGCCGACATCAGATGTGTGCTGCTCTCATTTGCCGTAGCCTGCACATTTCTCAGCCAACTTATATCGTGGACTACCCAAATCCGTTGTGGCTTGTGCACATCGCTAAGTCGTCATCAGGTGTGGACTTCCCACTCTACCCTTGACATTAAATCTACGATAAGGCTGACCCATCTCCTTTAGCCTTCACATCGATCAACCGACGTTTAGCGTGGACTTCATGCATCGCCTTCCACATTTTACGAAATGGATAGTTGACGTCAGATGTGGACTTTCAAAATCGCCTTTGGCCTACAAAAAAAGTTCAGCCGACATAGGACGTAGTCTTCCCAAATCACCATTTGCATGAACACCACATTCAAACGACTTCAGATGTGGGGTGCAACTATCGTCTGTGGTCTTCATACATCTATCAGTTGATGTTAAACGTGTCCTTCTAGCATAATTCATAGTCTTAATACATCAGTGTGCCGATGTCAGACGTGGCCTACCAGCATCATCGGTAGCCTTTACACATCGGTCAACTGACGTCAAATGTGTCTTGGATATTTCGCCTGTGGCCAACACAACCCGTCCACTGACATCAGACGTGCCTACCCACATCGTATACATCTTGTACTTAGTAGACGAGAAACATCACATATGGCGACATTGATCCAGGTCTAGTAGAAAACATGCATATGCCCATGTCGTACAGAAATCAAAAGAGTGTGAATATCCTTCGTAGAAAAACAACATATTCATGTATTTTCCATCAATATTTCTCCATTTTTTGCCTCACATGGTTTATTCGTACCAATGACATTTTGTGTACGATTCGTACAATATCAAAACATCTTTTATTTGTACAAATATGTATTCCGACATAAGGTTCACATGTTTAGAAGTATTTTTGAGCATTTTCTTTTTTTTGACTTTTATTCTTTGTACGGTTTTTCATATTTTATATCACATTTTAAAAATTAAAATTTATGAAATTATTGAATGTAAGGTCATTATTATTTGTGAATTTTTTCCTTTAATTTTGAATTTTATCAAATTTTCCTATTTTTTATTGATTAATTACACAATTTTGGGGTTTACCAAACAAAAATACAAAAGTAAAAAATAATGAAATTGTTGAATTTAAGATTACTATATCTGTTTGTGAATTTTTCTCATTAAATTAATATGTATTTATCTATTTTTTTATTAATAAATTTCCCATTTTTAAAGATTAACCAAAAAATTTAAAAAATTGTTGAAATTGGTGAGTTAAAGGTTTGTGAATTTTTTGCGTTAATTTTTTTTCAAATTTTTTTCTTTTTTTATTCATAAATTATTCATTTCAGGATTTACTAAAAAAATAAAAATTTAAAAAAATTAGTGAAACTTTTTAATTTAAGATTGTTATATTTATTTTTGAATTTTTTCATTAATTTTATATTTTGTCAGATTTTTCTTATCTTACATATATTAATTATTCATTTTCGAGGTTTACAGAACAAAAATAGAAATTAAAAAAATATTGAAAGTGTTGAATTTAAGGTTACTATATATATATATATATTATATATATATATATATATATATATATATATATATATATATATATATATATATCGTTCGTGGTCTTCACACATTGGTCAACAGACGTTGAACGTGTCCTTGTAGCATTGTCCATAGCTTACACACATCGGTCTGTCGACGTCAGACTTGGCCTACCAGCATCATCTGTAGCATGCACACATTGGTCTACCAACATCAAACGTGGCCTGGCCGCATCTCTTGTGGCCAACACATTCTGTATCCCCACATCGGACATTCCTAGCCGCATCGTGTGTGGCTTGCACTTGTAGATGAGCAACGTCACTTGCGGCGACATTGATTGAAGTCTACTCAATAAAATACAGATGTCCATGTCGTACGTATAGAAAAATGTATGCAATTGTTGAATTTAAGAATAGAATATTTATTTTTGAATTTTTTGCATTAATTTTATAATATTTTCATATTACTCCTACTTTTTTCAATGAAATACCCTATTTTGGGATTAACCGAATAAAAATAAAAAAATAATTGTTGAAATTGATGAATTGAAGGTTGTTATATTTTTTTGTGAATTTTTGGCATTAGTTTCATATTTTTTATGTTTCACCTATTTTATATTCATGAATTAGCTATTTTCGTGATTTACTTCACAAAATAAAAATTAAAACAAATTGGTTAAATTGTTAAATTTAAGGCGACTATACTTATCAATGAACTTTTGGCATTAATTTTTATATTTGTTTTCATATTTCTCCTCTTTTTTATCAATTAATTACCAATTTTGGAATTTGTGGAATAAAAATAAAAAACATTTGTTGAAATCGATGAATATAAGGTTACTATATTTTTATATTAATTTTGAATTTTTTTTTATGTTTTCCTATTTTTTATTCATCAATTAACCATTTTGAAGGTTTACCGAACATAATTATAAAGTTAAAAACAATGGTTGAAATTAAGTTTGATAAATTTATTTGTGAATTTTTTTTCATTATTTTTATATATTGACTAATTTATATTCATCAAGTACTCTTTTGATGGATGTATCGAACAAAAATAAAAATTTAAAAACCTATTGAAATTTTTTAATTTAAGGTTAATATATTTATTTGTTACTTTTTTGGTGTTATGGTTATATTTTTTGTAATTTTTGCTGTCTTTTATTAATCAATTATTCATTATAAGGATTAATAAAAATTAATTAAAAAATCGTTGAAAACAATTTTTTTTATATATAAAAGAGTTGTTTGTTGAAGCTATTTTCTGCTTGTACTTTAGAGCGTGCATATTTGGGTTGTACATGTTAATAATGAATTTCTGAAAAAAATGATGTATACTCATCTAAGTATGAATCTGCGACACGGAATTAAAAGCTCCAAGTGGGCCATGGGTAAGCCATGTTGGCCAACTGTAGGTGACATCCAGCATGGCCTGCACGTATTGAACGTTGCATGTATGCATATGGCAAGCAAAAAGATGCTCGGCCAAGGGCAAGAATCATCCTTGTAGCCAGTGGCATCAGGCAACCGACGTGGGCCAAAGACAGGCAACATCAACCAAGGTCATGACGCATGAGGTATGTCGCCTGTGCATTAGCTTTGTAAAATCAGCGTCAGGCAATATTGGGTCGCATCAGCTGAGAGATGTGCACTTTGAGAAAGCAACATCGACTAATGGCAAGCAGTATCAGACATGCAATATTGGTTGTGGATTACATGCATCGTTGGTATCCTTAGTACATCACTAAACCTACATTGGTCGAGAACTACCCACATCGATTGTGTCTTGTGCACATAGCTCAGTCATTGACGTCCTTGAACTGCCTGCATTGCCCTTGGCCTACACACCAAGGTCAGTCAATGTCGGGTAGTCCTTGCCTGCATCGCCTTTGGACTCCACACAATTGTCGTTCGATGTCAGGCGTAACCTTCTTGCATCTCATTTTTCTAGAAAAAAATGTTCATCATATGTCAGATATGGTCTGCCAGCATCGTTCGCAGCCTGCACAGAACAATATGTCGACGTTGAATGTGGGGTGACAACATGGTCCATATCCTCCAGACATTTGTATGCCAACATCTTATATTTCCTACCATCAACATTCGTAGCCTGCACACATCGGTCTGCAATCGTTGGATGTGGCCTATCAACATCATCCATAGCTTGCACACACCATTCTTCAGATGTCGCGCATCAACATGCACCATCATCGAAGTCGTGCACGAATACGACATGGCATGTGCACATGTTTCAAGCTACGTCTTCCGATGCGTTCACACACCCACGTCAAATGTGTGTATCTTGAAGGTGACATCAGAAAAATTTCAGGTACATCAACCAAGGCGTACATACATAGATGTGGTATATGCGCCATCTTCCAAGAAATGTCGGCTAACAGAATGCACCATCAGCCAAGGCCTGCACGTATCAACCATGTTCTATGTACATCAATTGGGAAACTTCACTAGCGGTTTGTGAGCATCATACAGGCGACATCGCTTCATGCGCATCGGCCAAATGACATTCTCCAATGACACGCAGCAACATCCAAGATCAACATGAATCAGTCGTGGTGTATGTGCATCAACTCGGCGATATCGATCGTGGCCTGCACATTTACAAGGCATCATCTACCAGTGACACTACTTCATCCAATGCATGCACACATCTTTCATTGTGTGTGAGCAACGATTGGGAAATATAGATCGTGGCCTACATGCATCAGCCAGTCGACATCACGAAAAGGCAGGTAGCATCAACAAAGGTTTCACGCATCTAATGTGCTTTGTGAGAATCTAGAAAACGACGTTGGACGACGTCAGGAAACATCATCCAAGGCATGGATGCATTACAGGTGGAGTGTGTGCTACGCTAAGCGATATTGACTTCAGCCAGCGGTAGGAAGCATCACCCAAGACTTTTCTTCTTTGGGAAAACAATGTCGGCCAACGATAGGACACATATTCCAAGGCATGCACATATCTTAATTGACATGTGTGCATCTAGAAATTGATGTTGGCTAATGGAATGTAGCATTAGAAAAGTAATGCACGCTTCAGTCATGCATTTTGTGCATCGGCTAGGTTATATATGCAATGGCCAATGTCGGGCAGCGTCAACCATGACATGTACGATTTGGGCAAGTGACTTTTGCCAACGACAAGGATCATCATCAAGAGCCCGCAAGCCTCAACCATGGTGTGTGCACATAATCAAGGAGACATCAGCGTCTACCAACGGTAGGCACTTTCAGCCAAAGGCTTTGTGCTTCAGGCAAGTTTCATCGCCAAATAATAAATGACATCGGCCAGATGATATTTTTTCATATACTGCGGAATCAGTCGTGGCCTAGGCACATCGCTCAGCCGTATCAGCCATGGCCTATGCACATCACTCATTGTTCGTCGGTCTTGGCCTTTTCACATCACTCTTGGTATGCACACAACATCATGCCAATGTCGTACATGGGCTGCCCGCATCGAGCTTAGCCTGCACATTTCTTAGTCGTCTTCAGTTTTGAAGTTTCTACATCAACCGTGGCTTTTGCACATCGCTAAGCTAGTGTCGGCCAATAGAAGGCAACATCTTCTTTTGCTAGTGTGAATAGATAAGTGATATCGACAAATGAAAGGAAACATCACCCAAGACATCTACGCATGATCTGTGGTGTGTGTGCATCGACTGCACAACATTAATATCGGGTAACGATAGGGAGTATCGATATAGAAATCTATACTTCAGGCAAATGATGTTGCCTAACGGCAAGAGACATCATCAAGGTTACATTAGTCATTGACCACCCGCATCGGTCGTGCTTTGTGCATGTCGCTCTGTTGACATTGATTATGGACTTCTGGTATCGGTTGTGACTCGTGCACATCTCTCAATCATTGTTAGGAGTGAACTAATCATATCTACCATGGCCTACATATGATGGTCAATAAAAATCATTTGTTGCCTGCTCTAATCGTCTTTGTCGTACACACACTGGTTAGTCGACCTCAAGCATGGCCTGCACATAATGGTCAGCCTACATAAGATGTGGTATTCTCGTATTGCCTTTAGAACTCACACAATGGTCAACCGATGTCGGACGTTGGCTACTAAAATTCCTCGCTTCCTGCACACGTGTGTCTCCCGATGTTGAACGTTGCCTGAACGCATCGTCTATAGCCTGCACTCATTGGACTTCTTAAATTGAACGTGGCCTCCAAACATCGTTTTAGCTTTCACATATTTATATAGCGACGTCGGATGTGGCCTCCTTGCATCATTCGTAGCCTGCACACTTTTGTTTGCTTATGTCCTGCCAAGCGCAAGTCATATCAACAAAAGACAGCATGCATCTAACGTGACATGTGGGCATCTGGAAAGCAACGTCTACCAATGGCATGCAGCGTCAACCAATTCCTTCAAGCAAAAACATGGAGTGTGAATATCACGCAAGCAATGTCGTCCAATGGCACACAGAATCAATCATGTCCTTCATGCACGGACATGGCATGTGCGATCTGGCATGTAACATCGACCAACGACATGTAGCATCATCAATGGCCTGTACGCACCAGCCATGGTATGTGCACATCGACATGGTGATATAAGCGTCATCCAACTAAAGGCAGCATCAGCAAAGGCCTCCATACTTCGAGCATGAGACTTTGGCAAATGGAAAATGACATCAACCAGGCAATATTGGTCATGGATTACCGCATTAGTTATGGCCTGTGCACATCGCTGAGTAGATGTTGAGCATAGACCGGTTGCATTACCATGCTTGTTCACATTACTTAGCGATTATCAGGCATGACCTTCCCACGTCTCCCTTGTTATTTACACAATGGAAAACCAACTTTGAATGCGGGATGCCTTAACAAAATGTAGCCTACATATTGCTCAGTTAACGTCATCCGTCGAGAGCCCACATTGGTCGAGGATTGTGCACATTGATCAATTGTTATCAAGCATGCGTGACCTGCATCGCCTTTGGCTTGAAAACTATGGTCAAGCGACATCTGGGGTTGCCTTCCCCCATCTCCTTGGCCTTACAGATCAGTTAGCCGAAGTCGTGCATGGACTTACCTTATATCCTTTAGCCTACATCAAAATTATAGCCAACATTGAACGTGGAGTTCCCAAATATCCCTTTCACTATACACAGTAATTAGCCGCATTGGCCGTGGCCTGTTCACATCACTCAACATCGTCCATCTTTGCTTTACCCAATCGCACATGGCTTGCACACAACGTAAAGAAAACATCAAACGTGTGGGATGCCGCATAATCTATAGCCTACGCATTGCTCAGCCAATATCGGTCGTGGACTGCCCACACAAACTGTGGTTTATCAACATCACTTAGTCGTGGTCAGGTGTGGACTGCCTGCATCTCCCTTCTCATGCAAACGATTGTCAGAAGACACCAGTTTTTGCCTTCATCCCCCCTCAACTTTAGCCTATAAAATGGTCATATGACATAGCACGTTTCCTGCCCCATCACATTTGGATTTCATAATGGTCAACCGAGTCAAGCATGGCCTTCCCATATCACCTCCTTCTTGGACATAATGGTCACCCAATGTCAGATGTGGCCTTCTTGGATCACCTTTGGCTTACACACAACGGTCAACTGGCTGCGTGTATGCATCGGCTAGGCGACAATGATATCGAAAAATTGTAGGCAACATCAACAGAGGCTTTTGCGTTTAAGGCAAACAATGTCATCCAACGACATGCAACATCAACCAAGGCTTGGACGCATCTGACATGGCATGTGTGCATCTGCAAAATGACATTGTCCAATAGAATGCCGAATCATCCAATCATGCGTGCATTAGTCATGGAGTGTGTGCATATGTTGGGAAACATTTGCATCGGCCAATGTCAGGCACCATCTTCCAAGGCCCGTGCGCTACAGGTAAGCGACAGTTGCTAATGACATTTAACATCATCCAAGACCTGCACGTATCAAACGTGGTGTGTGAGAATCTACATGGTAACATTGGAATTGGCCAATAGCAAACAACATCAGCCAGGGCCTAAGTGCTTCAAAAAAGCAACATCGGCCAACGACAAGAAGCATTAGCTAGGCGATGTTTATCATTGACTATCACATAGATCGTGTCATGTGTACATCTTTTATAGTCCATGTTAGGCGTCGATTAGTAGAATCATCGTTATCCGGTGTACATGACCCAGTGATAGGTCATCAGGCTTGGGCTTCCTATATTTCCCTTGGATTGCACACGTCGGCCAACCGACGGCAGACGTGGGCTACCTTTATTAGTCGTAGCCTACATATTTGTCAACTAACATTGAATGTAGACTGCCTGCAGTTGTGGTGGATTTTTCACATAGCTAAGAAATCATCGGGTGTGGACTGCCCAAATCGCCCTTTTCCTGGAAACAATTATCAGGAGACATTGGGCATTTCCTGCCCCTACCGCCTTTGGCCTACACAATGGTCAGCCGACGTCAGGCATTGCCTGCCCCCATCGCCTTTGGCTTGCTCAACAGGCATGACCTTTTCACACCATATTTTTCCAGCACACAACATCAGCCGATGCCAAAGTGGCCTTCCCGCATCGTTATTTTCTTGCACACAATGGTCAGCCGACTTCGAACTTTGCCTTCCCACATAGACTTTGTCCTGCACGTAATTGTCAGACAATGTCGCATAAGGGTTGCACCTATCATCTCTGACCTTTACACATCGCTCAGTCGATGTCATAAGTGGCTGCCAGCATCGTCCATAGCCTACACACATCAGTTTGCTGACATCAGATGCTGCCCACATGCATCTTCAGTATCATTCAAACATCGCTCTGCCAATGTTAGTCGTCGCCTAGATGTTTCACCTATGTCCTACACACTTTGGTCTGCCAATGTCGGACATGCCTGTCGGCACTGTATGTGGCTTGCACTTGTTAGAAGAGTGATGTTGAATGCAACGACATTGATAGAGGTCGAGTTGACAATATTCTGATACCCATGCTGTAAAAATGTCAAAAGAGTGAAACGTTTTTCAAGCATAATAACATATTCATCTTTTTTCGATCATATATTGTCAACATTTCCGTCTCACCTGGTTCATTAGCACTAATTTAATTATGTTTATGTCTCATACGATATTCAAACATTTTTTGTATGTACAAATATGTACTTTATCATTAGTTTCACATCTTTAGAAGTATTTTTCAACATTTTTATATTTTCGAGTCTGATTATTCATTTTTACAATATAGTTTTTTAGTTTTTTACATGATATTGTAAAACTTAAAATGTATGATATTATTGATTTAAGATTATTATATTTATTTTTGAATTTTTGGCATGATTTATATATATATTTTTTTATTTTTACAATTTTTGATTAATTAACTACATATTTTCGTTATTACATAAGAAAAATAACATAAATAAAAATGTTGAAGGTTACTATATATATTTGTGAATTTTTAGCGTTATTCATATAATTTCATTTCATATATTTCCCTATTTTTTATTCATGACTTACCCATTTTTAGGATTTACCGAACAAACATAAAAAGTTTTAAAAATTGGTGAAATTGTTGATTTTAAGGTTATAATATTTATTTGATAATTTTTTGTGTTATTTTTATATTTTTCATATATTTCCTATGTCTTAACTATTAATCATTTTTGAGATTAACCCCAAAAAATAAAAATAATTGTTGAAAACAATTTTAAATATTTAAAATGTTATTTGATAAAACTAATGTTTATTTGTAACTTAGGATGTGCATATTTGAGTTGTACATGTTCATTATGAATCTTTGGAAAAATCGATGTCTACTATTCTAAGTCAGGATCTATGCCACGCAATCAAATGCTCCAAATAGGCCACATATCGGATGTGACATGTTGTAATAGGGAAAGCCACGTCAGTCAATTGTAGGGGATATCAACCAAGGCATGTGCAGCTCAGACGTGGAATGTGTACATTTTGCAAGTGACATCGGCCTTGGCCAATGGCAAGGATCACCGTGCGTAGCAGGTGCGCATCGTGCAAGCGACGTCGACCAACAAGAAGAAGCATTAGTCAAGGCCTGCACGCATAGTATTGTTATGTGGGCATCAACTAAACGACATTGGCATTGGGAAACGACAGACAACATCATCCAGGGTTTGTGCTCTTTAGGCAAGCGACGTTGTCCAACAACAAGAGACATCAGGCAGGCCCATATCGGTTGTGGCATGCGGACATTGCTCTGTTGACGTTGTTCGTGGACTGCCCGCATCGGTCATGTCCTGTGCACATCGCTTGCTCATTTTTGGTTTGGACTGCCCATATCGCCGTTGGGCTCCCCAAAACGGTCTACCAACATATTGTGTTACCTACCCGCATTGCCACTAGCTTGCACACAATGGTCAATTGACATCAGGTGTGGTGTGCCCCAATAGCCTTTTGCATGCACAAAATGGTCAACAACTGTCAAACGTGGTATGGTTCATTGCCTTTGGCCTACACACAATGGTAAACGACGTTGGATGAGGGCTACCAACATCATCTTAAGGTTTCACTTAACGGTCTACCTACATCAAACATGGCTTGACAACATCGTCTGTATCCTGCACATATCGGTCTGCTATCCTTCCACAATTGTTCCTAGCCTGCACACATCTGTCTGCCAACATCGGATGTGCCCTCCCAACATTGTTGACAACATGCACACATCAATATGCATATATCAGCCAACGAAAAGAATCATCAACCAAGGACTGCATGCATTTAGCATGGCATGTGCGCATCTGGCAAGAGACGTTGGCTGATAGCATGCAGCTTCACCAAAAGCCTGAACGTACCGACGTGAAATGTTCCTATCTTAAAAGTGATTTTTGCCAAAGGCATGCATCACCAACAAAGGCCTACATGCAAAGATGTGGCATATGCGCATCTGGAAATCGATCAACGTCGGCCAATGACATGCATCATTAGTCAAGGTTGCCAGTATTATCTATGTCTTGTGCTAATAAGGTGGATGACTTAAGCTATTACGTAAGCACATCATGCTAGATGACATAGGTTGTGGACTACGAACATCAACCTAAGCCACATCAGCCAACGGAAAGCGTCATCGTCTAGGCGACACCAACCCTGGACAGACACAATGCTCCAAGCATGTTCACATCGCTCAGGTGAATCGAGCGTTGACCATCCTTATAAGTCGTGGATTGTGCACATCACTTAGTAGTCATCATGCTTGGTCTTCCTGTGTCGCCCTTTTCCAGCACACAATTGCGAGCTTACTTTGGACGTGGGCTACCACCATAATTCGTAGTTGGCGTCGCTTGTGGGCTGCATGCATCTATTGTGGCTTATGCACATCGTTCAGTCATCGTCGGGCATCGACATCCTAAATTACCCATGACATGCAAACAACAGTCTGGAGACATCGAGCATTGCCTATCCTCATCTCTTTTGTCCTTCACAAAATAGTAAGCCTACATGATACGTGGCTTTCCAGCATATTCTGCATCCTGCACACATCGGTCTTTCGACGTTGAACATTACTTGACAACATCGTCCATAGACTACAAACATTGGTCTACTGACTTCGAACATGTTCTACAAGCATCATCCATTACATGCAGATATCAGTCTACTGAAATCGAATGTTGTTTGCTAGCATCATACGTATCTTGCACACATCAGTATGCAGATATCAGACAAAATAGAAAACATTAGCAAGTCCATCATGAATCTGGTATGGCATGTGCGTATATGGCAAGCGACGACAATCAATGGCGTACGACTTCAACCAAGGCATGTATGCACGGATGTGAAATGTGAGTATTTGGCAAGAAACGTCCGCCAATGGCATGCAGTATCAGCCAAGTCCTGCTTGCACTATCATGGCATGTGTGCATCTTGCAAGCAAGATAGGCCAACTGCATAAAGCATCATCTAAGGCATGCATGCACAAACCGTGTCGTTTGCACATCGACTAGACGACATCAGTTGTCTCTTGAGCGCATCCACCAGAGAATATTGCATGTGGTCTACGCGATCAGTCATGAGTTGTGTGCATTGACTCAATGACATGAGTCTTGTCCTGCACGCATTGGAAAAGCGACATCGACAAATTGCAAGAACCATCAGCCAAGGATTGCATGCATCAATCGTGGCATGTATGTATTGACTGGGCGAGATTGGTTGTGTCCTCAATACATAACTCAGGCGTTATCGACCAATTGAAGGCAGCACCAGCCAAAGTCTTCACGCATCTAACGTGGTATGTGCGCATCTATTAAGCGAATTCAGAAAATGACTTACATTATCATCCAAGGAATGCACACATAATCTATGACATGTGTGCATCGATTGAGCGACATTGTCGTTAGCCAAAGGCATGCACAATCTTAAAGATCTTGTGCGCTTTCGTAAAGGGACGTCAATCAACAACAGGCAGCATCAACCGTGGATAGTACGCCTCATAAATGGCATGTGAGAATCTAGGAAACGACGTTCCCCAATGGAATGCAGCATCTGCCAAGGCATGCGTACATCCTTCTTAGCGTATGTGCAATCAGCTCGGCGACATTTACATTGGCCAATGTCAGGAAGTATCAACTAGGCTTATGCACTTTGGGCAAGCGATGTTGTCCAACAACAGGAACCATCCGCCAAATTTTGCACGCATCAACCATGATGTGTACGCATCGATATGGTGATATCATTGTTGGCCAATTGAAGTCAACATAAGCCAAGGCCTCTATTCTTCGGGAATGGGATATCTTCAGATGGCAAGCGATATCACCAAGGCGACATTGGTCGTCGACTACCGCATCGGCTCTGTCCTTTACACATCGTTCAGTCGACATCTTGTGTGGACCGACTGCATCGGCCAAGAGTTGTGCACTTCACTCAGTTATTTTCGAGATTGACCTTCGAGCATCGCCCTTCTCTTGTGCTCAATGCTAGTTGACGTCAAACGTGGGCTCCCAAAACTGGTTGTATCCTATATCTTGCTCAGTCAATGTCGGCCATGGACTACTCGGATTGGACGTGGCTTCTACATATAGCTCAATCATTTTTAGGCATGGACGGCCGACTTCGCCCTTGGCTTGTAAACTACATTTAGGAGACATCATGCATTGCTTTACTCCCATAGCTTTTGGCATGTGCAACAGTCAGTTGACATGGGACATGGTCTTCCCGCATGTCCTTTGGACTTCCCAAAATTTATATCCAACATCGAAAGTGACGTTCCTGCATCACCTTTGGCCAAAACACAATGGTCAGGCGCATCGATCATGTCCTTCCCGTATCGCCTTTTGCATGCAAACAATGTTTAGTCAACTTTGGACATGGACTGCAACTAGAATCCGTGGACTTCTCACATTAGTTAGACGATGTCGGATGTAGCCTGCAAGCACCATCCATAGCCTACACACATTGGTCTTCCATTGTTGGATATGACCTGCCCGCATTGTTCATAGCCTACGCATATTAATTTGTGGACATCTAACAAGGCTTGACCGCGTTGCCTATGTCCATCACACTTTGGTCAGCCCACATTGGACATTCCTAGCCACATCATATGTGGCTTGCAGTTGTTAGACGAGCGATGTCGCATACGACAACATTGATCGAGGTTTAGTCAATAACATGCGAATGTCCATTTCCTGCAAAAATCAAACAATTGTGAAACGTCTTTTCTGCATAATAACATATACATCTTTTTTCCATCATCTATTTTTATTGTTTTTGCCTCACGTGTTTCTTTTGTACAAATTTCATTACATTTACGGTTCGTACAAATATGTACTCTATCATGAGCTTGACATGTTTAGAAGTATTCTCAAGCATTTTCATATATTTCCAACTTTTATTCATTTTTTTAAATTGATTTTTATGTTTGTTTATTTTTAACACCGCATTCTAAAAATTAAAATTTATGATTAAAGGTTTCTATATATATTATGTCAAGTTTTTGCATTAATTTTTATATTTTTTTCATATTTTCCTATTTTTTATCAACTAATTACCCATTTTCGGGATGTACTGATCAAAACATAAAATTCAAAATTGTTGAATTTGAGGTTACTTTATTTCTTTGTGAAATTTTGCATTAATTTGTTTATTTATTTTTCCATATTTTTCCTATTTTTTATCAATGAATTACCCATTATTCGTGACTTATGTTCATCAGATGGGCGATATTTGCATCGTCTAATGTTGAGCAATATCAGACAAGGCATTTTCTTTTTGAGCAAGCGATGTTGGCCAACGATTGGCAGCATCAGCCAATTCTTGCATGCATCAGGCGTGGCTTGTGCACATCGGCAGGGAAACATTAGCATCTACCAAGGACAACCAACATCATCCAAGCCTAGTGTTCTTCAAGCAAGCGACATTGGCCAATGTCAACCAGTATCATCAAGGTGATATTAATCGTGGACTGCAACATCAGTTGTGGCATGTGCACGTCGCTCAATCAACGGCATGCGTAGATTGGTTGCATTATTTGTGGCATGTGCACATCACTCAACTGTAATTAAGCTTGGACTTCGCGTGATGTACCGTGGTTTCACGGTATTTTAAATGCTTTTTCCTTAATTTTAGTGTGTCTCAAGAAGCCTTTTTGTATTGATTTTTATGTAAGTTTCTCCTTATTTGCAAACAATATGTCCAAAGATGAACGCGGAAGTTTTTAAGGGAGAAATGCAGAAGAGACCACCTACGAAGATTATGACAGTTCGTCGAGTCTGTGACGGTCCGTATGTGGCATCGTAGTGAGGAGAGAAACTGCTGAAGGAAGATTGGGAAGTCTGATCTAGTGTGGGATTACAAATATCCATGACGGACCGTCATAGCCACGACGGTCCTTCCTGCTAGTTCATCGTAATGATCTTAGAGTAGTCCTAGTACCCAAATTCCAAGAAATTAATGTATTATGGAACGGAGACCCTTGACAGACCGTCGTGCTTGGAAGGGTCCGTCATACATGTTCTTTGAGTGAAATGAAGAAAGCAGCAGAAGAATTTTTGAAGTATGGGACTACGGAGATCATGACAGCCCATCGTGACCACGATTGTCCGTCAAGAGGTCCGTCGACTCTGACGCGTTTTGACAGATTATTAGTAATTAGAATCCTTCTTTTATTAGTTTTTTTATTATAAATTGTTCGTAAATGTTGTTTTTGGGATTAGAATGTTGGTTCGACTTTTTATACTTTTCAATAGTTCGACTTTCGATAATATTTAGTCCTCTTTTTCAAGTATTGAAGGATTAATTTCATTAATTGGTACACTTTTTTTTTAATTGATTGATGGTGCTTTTGTTGATTAATCAAGTGAATTTGTGGATTTTATTCTTTCTCATTAAAGTTTGTGCATGAATTCTTATATTAAATATATGAAGAGTGTGATTGTGACCATGGGTAACTAAACTCCTTAAATAGGGTTGTGGGAACCATGGGTGAATAACGAGGTAAAATCTAACTAAAATAGCAATTCCAGAATAGTGTCTTGCATGTATTGATAATTCTTTCGTTTAGAAGTCTTTTTAACAGATGGACAACGTTAGAACTCGCCTATATGCTACTTGCCAGACCAAGGAGGTAGATAATAGAAAAAGAATTATCAATATAGAATTAGTATACACTATTTAATAGGCTAGTGTCGGTTTGTACGAGGTAATAATTTAGTCAAATATCAAATACAATACTTAATATGAGGTAAAGGTAAGGGTTAGTATAGCAACACATGTAGCCGAACCAAGGTGCGGATTTAAACTTTCTAGATGCCGGACGAAGGATTTAGAGATACATAACTTATCACTTTACATGCAAGATACTAGGAAAGAATTGTTATAGTTAGATTTATAAAGTTAGGAACCTGTAGGGAACACTTAAGCCCTAGTTACTTTTATTAATTGATTAAGATCCGCGATTTTAATCAACTAGTTGTTTACTTTAATTTAGTTAATTATATTAATTTATTTAGAAATAAAACCCCCTTTTTTTGTCTTTTGCTTTCTAGGGAAATAGTTTACTAAATAAAAGTAATAATAGAATAAAGTTATGTCTGAACTATTTTTCTCGTGGGATCGACCCCACCCTGAGTAGTTGGGTTCTTTACTTGATACGATCGCTTTACTTCTTATTTGAGAAGTAAGTTTGAGCGTATGAAATTTTTGCATCGCTGCCGGGGAAAGTAGCTATTAGATTAACTTAAATTTATTACTAAAGTTTAGTCAATATTTTTATAGTTTTACTTTCTATTCTTTTTTATTCTTGTAGAACTAACTTCCTTGTATGCCAAATACACGGAGAGTAAGAGAACTCTTGTTTCCCTACGACCACGAATTAGAGTGTACACTAAGCAATATGAATAAAAACTTGGGTATTAACGATGATGATCCAAACCAGAACATCCCAGTTCTAGTTGATGCTCATGGTCAGTTATTACCTGATGATCCTGGTGAAAATCAACAAAGCGGACAAAATCCCGCTCTACGTCGTCAAGAATACTACAGAGGTTATAATATATTGTATACTCTGATGGGCCACTTTTCCTGCCCTATCTACCACAAGGCCACACCTTTATGGTAACTAGTAGTCTGATGCAAATGCTCATTACTAGAGGTTTATTTTTAGGGCTACCTTCTTAGGACCCACATCTCCATATAGCTAAGGTAAGGTCACTGTGTAAAATTTTTTTAGGGAGGCCTGATTTGATTTTGGATATAATAGGGCTAAGAGTATTTTCTATCTCATTGACGGGAGAGTATGCTATTTGGTTCTCTAAGCTCCCTTATAACTCAATTTTAACTTGGAACCAACTAAGGGATGTTTTATTATCACGTTACTACGCGGTCTCCAAGAAACTAAATCACAAATAAAGAGTGAATAACTTTGTGGCACTACCAGGAGAGTCAGTTAGCAGTTCTTGGGATAGATTCACTTCATTTTTGAGAAGTGTCCCCAATCACCGCATAGAAGATGAGTCACTAATGAATACTTCTATCGTGGACAAGATGATAATAATAAAGCAGTATTGGATACGATAGCGGGTGGTTCTTATGGGGAGTGTCCTTATGCCGAGATTGCAAAAAATTTAGAGAAAATATCCTGGAATAATAAAGCTGGGAGTGCTAGGAAGTCAGATACTGGAAGAAATACCTTCGCAAATCAATCTACGCACAACCCAACCACAAATGAGATTCGTGAAGAGATGGCTCAGATGAGATATGAGTTTGGGTTGGTATTAAAAAATTTCACTAGGGTGTAGAAAAGATAAATGTAGTGAACTACTTGTCTAAACAACCACCACCTAATGATGAATGTTATTATGCGGAGGATTCCTATGTAGTAAATGAGCAGACGGGGGGTTTCCTACCGAATGCCCAAGGCTCAAATCATGAGAATTGGCGCCAAGGTCAAGGAAACAAAGGTCGGAACAATGGTAACTATAACCGTGAGGGTAATAATGTCCGAGATGGAAATCACAACCGCGACAAAAACTTCAAAAAGGGATAAGTATGGTAACATAAAAGATAGGAATGGGCCCTATGTTCCTCCTCAAAAATTGTGAAGTTGCTCCTAGGGATGGTGGAGGTAGTATGGCGCGAGTTGAGGATATGTTGCACAAAATTATGAGGAGGTTTGATGCTAGTGATAAGCATATTAAAGAGTTAAGGAGTGATTTAGCGGGTATTGAGCAGAAAGTCGATACACATGCAATATTGATTAAGCATCTTGAGTTGCAAATGGCCCAATTATTTGTGACTGTAAGCACACGGAAATCGAGCACTCTTCCTAGCAACACTGTCCAAAATTAGAAAAATGATGGACACTATAAGGCAATTACTTCTCGGGGTGGTAAGCAAACCATTGACCCACCTATGTCGTCTAATGAGGAAAAGGTGATAAAAGATAATGATAAAGTGGTAGAGGTTAGTGGTGAAGTAGAAGATAACACTGGAAAAGATGTTGAAGTGCCTTAAAAGGTAACTCGTATGCCTAGACCCCCCCGCCCTTTCCTCAAAGATTAGTGAAAAAGACAGAGGATGGAAAATATCAGCGTTGTATAACAATGTTGAAGCAATTTTCTATCAGTGTCCCTTTGGTAGAAGCTCTAGAACAAATTCCCGGTTGTGCCAAGTTTATGAAAGATCTGGTTACAAAGAAAAAATTGGTAACTCCTGAGGATGATGATAGAATGCAGCATTGTAGTGCTTTTGCTACAAGATCACTAGTACAAAAGAAAGAAGATCTGAATGCGTTCACTATTTCTTGTACAATCGGGTTATTAAATTTTGCGAAAGCATTATGTGATCTTGGGGCAAGCATAAATCTCACGCCCCTCTCGATTTAAATGAAGTTGGGTTTGGGTGATCCAAAGCCCACTGCTATGCCGCTACTAATAGCCGATTGAATAGTAAAACAGCCTATAGGGATGATCCACGATGTGCTAGTAAAAGTGGAGTCATTCATATTTCTGGCAGATTTTGTTATTCTTGATTGCGAAGTCAATTTTGAAGTGCCTATCATTCTTGGAAGGACATTCCTTGCTACATGTAGAGCCTTAGTTTATATGGAAAAGGGGCAGATGAAATTTCGGTTGAACAATGAAGAAGTGACCTTCTACATTTGTAGGTCCATGCGGCAGAGTGGTGAGCTCCAATTGGTATCTGTTATATCCTACAAAGTTGGAAGTCATCCGAGACACAAATAAAAGAATGTCTAGGTGTAGAAGCATTAGCGGCAGTGATAATGAATTTTGATAAAGATTGCATTGAAGTGTATTGGCCATTAGTCGCGGCTCTTAATCGCGGTGATGTTCTGTTTAAACCGAAGAAATATATCGGATCGCCGATAGTAGTTGGGTATGCCCATTTCAGTGTGTACCTAAGAAAGGGGGAATGACTATGGTCGCCAATGAAGAAAATGAACTTATTCCAAATGGACTGGCACTTACTTGATTACCCAACTATTCCCTCATGGAGTAGTTGAGTTGGAAACCAAGGAGGGTGTGCGGTTTAAGGTGAATGGGCAACGATTAAAAATCTATTTTGGGCATGCTAAATTGGAGATTGAAGTGATCGAGGCATAGCACCTTGTGAAGTCTGAGTAATCAACTGTCTTTAGTCGTGCCGCTACTTTAAATCAGGCGCTGGATAGGAGGAAACCCAATACATATCCTCTAACCCAACTATAGTTTTCTTTCTAGTAATGGTAGCACTTTCTACTAATGGGTTTCAAATTTGCAGGTAGCACATCACCAGAAAATTCTGTAGAAAATCATTATGCAACATTGAATGACGGATACATCGACGGATCGTCACGCTTGCGACGGACCATCACACTTGCGACGGACCATCACGCTTGCGATGAACCGTCACGCTTGCGACGGAGCGTAGCACGTATCTGTTGTTCCAGGTACGTTTTTCATTTATTTTTAAAATTAGGGCACCCGAAATGGAACCCATGATGGACCATCGCATCTGCGATGGACCGTCATCGGGGACTCGTTGAGTCATTAACCAGCAACCCAACCCAACCAGGCCGGGGAATTTTAAAAGTTTTCAACCTTTTTAAACCCCCCACCCCTTCATTTAAACCGTTTCTTTCCCTCTTTATCCCATTTCCTCCCTTTCCAACTTGCTGCCTCTCTCATCCTCTTCTCTATAAACTGATCCACATCACTTTCCCAAATCCCCAAATCCTAAAATCTCATTTCTACTGGTCGGAGTCTGCTGCTGTGGTTCTGCTCTTGATAGCTGAGTGCCTCACTTGCTTGTTTTTCTCCTATTCTCAGGTATGTGTCTCTGATCTCTACCCATTTACACTGCACTTTTGTTTTTCAATTATTATTGGCCTATTTATTTTTGGTGGGTTTTACTCTTTGATCCAATTTTGTCTGACCTAGGTTGAGAGTCTCTCGAATGGTCTTGTTAAAATTTGAGAAATTGGTGTTTTAGCATTGCTAGTTTGCAGGTATTTGGGTTAGAAACATGTAGGTTAATATAAAGTATTCCGTTTGAGTCACAGGAGATGATTGTAGCATCCTTAGTTCTTTCACTGAATGATAGAACGAGACCCCGATGATGGACCACCGTACCTACGATGGACCGTCAAAGGGTCTGTCGCAACACCCCACTATTCATTTTCTCAAAGTGTCCACCAACGAACATATGCAATGGACCGTCTTTCACACGATGGTCCGTCCTGCACAACTATTATAGTTGTCAGAGACCTTATTCATAAGGATCTCCAACTTTTTCTAAGTTTCCTCTAACGGATATCTACGATGGACCGTTGTACCAACGACGGTCCATCCTGCACAACCGTCATGGTTGTCAGAGACCCTTGTCCAAAGGGTCTCCAATTTTTTCTAAGTGTCCACTAATGGACATCTACGAAGGACCATCGTACCATCGACGGTTCGTACTACACAACCATCATGGTTTTTCAGAGACCTTTGTCCTAAAGGTTTCCATTTTTTTTTCTAACTGTCCACTAATAGACATCTACGATGGACCGTCTTAGCCTCGACGGTCTGTCTTGCACAACCGTCATGAAGGTCAGAGACCCCTCTCCTAAGGGTCTCTGTACTTTTTCTAATTGTCAAATGATAGACATCGACGACGGACCGCCATTATCACGACGGTCCGTATTTCTTATCCATCATAACTGTCAGAGACTTTCCTTATGAGGGTCTCCAAATAAACATTGTTGAAGTAATACATTATGGAACCCATGACGGTCTGTCATACTCACTACGGGCCATCACCTGGTTTGTTGTGTTTCACTTCTACTACAAAGATGTCATCACAACTTTACTCTTATGTGTATTTTATCTTGTTTTTGCTTGTTTTATGTGATCCTTCTAGTACTAATAATGATTCTTTACATTTACTATCTCTGATGACACTGAAACAAGATCTAGTTTATGCAAATGGGTGTTCAAAGTTTGTCGCGTCGTCTGCCCGACTAGTTATAGGCTCTAATGATGAGCATGACCCCGAGTACGTGCCCATAGGCACTGCCACTCCAGCATGAGCTGCACGTGCAACAAGAGCTACGTCCAAAAAGGTGGCGTACGACGTAGTCACTGCCTCCCAGTCTGATGAGGAGCGCACACTGACCGACATACCTTCAGGGTCAGCTACACAAAAAGAAGAAGTGTGTGGTTCCTTAGGAGTTTTGTGGTCAAAGGAAGACTCCGGGTACGCAGAAGTCTCTGCACCCTCCACGGATGCACGGTCTGCTTCGTCTAATGAGGCTGATAGTCCTGATTCCACTCCAGGCTAACCGACTGGAGTTCCCGCCCCGGTTGCCGACCAGCCCAATCTGTTGTGTGTTGACGATCAATATCAAGTGTATTCAGACGTAGAGTTTTTAAATGATAAAGGAGTCATGACACGGTCCCTTACACTGGAGATTCGGGTCATTACGAGAAGTCTCCTCCACCTTGACAGATATCCACACTCTCTTCACCAGACATCGGCTAGAGTAGATAACTCGTTCTTTGGGTCTCTTTAGTGAGGAGTTGTTCAAAGAGTTTACGCCTCTTATGTGGCTACTCTCCGATCATAGATCGATAGGCGGGCTTCCCCCGCCAAACAGGACCCACTTGAGCACGTTAGATCACGCGACATACATGTGGACATCTCTCTGCCAGCTATCTTCCGGTCTGTATGGCGAGGAGATAGATACCACCAGGACCCTTCTTACTTTCGAGTTCGACTACCGGTGGCAAATTGTTAAAGATGGCCAATTCTTGCGTGAGCCATCGGTGAGATATACCACCAAGAGGTGGATGGCCCGGCACTTATCAATTGATGGAAAGGATGCCAACTGGGTAAAGGAGTCGAATGGAGCCATCAGGAAGTCTAACTTGACCTTTACGGCTAATTTATATTGTTGATTGCCTACCACTTCCTCTCCCCCACGGCTTCAGATAATATAGTTACATGGGATCAAGCAATTCTGATGGCAGCGATGATGGCCAGGTTTGAGGTTGACTTCGCATGGCATCTTCAGGTGGTCATGAACGAGAGGGATTTCAACGTCACCATTACTTGCCCTTTTTGGTGCATGGTATTCTCATTATGCAGGTCCGTAGGTGTGACCATCTGTAAATTTGATCATCTAAAGAATCTGCAGGGATATGTTGATATCGGCCTCATCAGGGATGAGGCCAATGAGTTGTATCCACGCAGAGGGCCCCGTCCAGAGGTGAGTCCACTTGGTGAGAATCAGGATGATACTGTAGCGCATTCTCGAACGGCTACGCAGGCTACTTCAGCACCCACAGACACTACCCCAGGCAAGTCTATCCCGGGTAGTAGCAATGCCCCAAGCTCCTCTCGCTCATCCCCTTCCCCCGCTCTGGTCCGCATCGCCCTTGACCTGCACACAACCACCAGTCGACGTCAAACTTGAGCTGAACCCATTGGCCGTAGCCTGCACATTTCTCAGTCTATTTCAGTCTTGGACTACCTGAATCTGTCGTGGATTGTGGACATAGCTCAGTCGTTATCGGGCGTGGACTTCCCACATCACTCTTGACTTGCAAACTACCATCAGGAAACATCATGTGTTTCCTACCCCCATCTTCTTTGGACTGCACATCGATCAGACGACATCGAGCGTGGACATTACACATCGCCATTGGCCTTCACAAAATATACAATCAATGTCAGACGTGGCCTTTTTAAATCGCCTTTGTCCTACACACAATGGTCATATCACATAGGACGTAGTATGCCCGCATCGATATTTATATGAACACAATGTTCAACCGACTACGCATGAGGGTTGCAAGTATTGTCCCTGTCCTTTACACATCAGTCGGCTAACGTCGAACATGTCCTTCTAGCATTGTCCATAGCCTACACACATCGGTCTGCCGACGTCAAAAATTTCCTACTAACATCGTCAGGAGCTTGCATACAGCATTTTGCTAACGTCAAATGTTACATTGCTGCATCGCACGCTCCAAGCACATTTCATTTTCCGACATCGGACATGCCTACTAGTATCATTTGTGGCTTGTACTTCGTGGACAATCAATGTCGCATGTGGCGACATCGATGGAGGTTTAGTAGAAAACATGCAGATGTCCATGTCGTACAGAAATAAAAAGAGTGTGAAAGACCCTTCCAATAAAACAACATATTCATATATTTTCCATTAATTATTCTCAAAGTTTCCATCTCATACGGTTTATTCATACCAATAAGTTCGTTTACGGTTCGTACAATATTAAAACATCTTTTATTTTAACAAATATGTATTACCACATAACTTTCACATGTTTAGAAGTATTTTTTATTATTTTCTTATTTTCTACTTTTTTCATTTTATAAAATTTATTTTTACGGTTTTTCATTTTTTTTGTAAAATTTTAAAAATAAATTTATGAAATTGTTGAATTTAGGTTACATTGTTTAGTTGTCAATTTTTGGATTTAATTATATAATTTTTTTCAAATTTCCCTTTTTAATTATTTAATTACCCATTTTTTAGGTTTACCAAACAAATATAAAAATTTAAAAATTGTTGAAATAGTTGAATTTAATATTACTATATCTATTTGTGAATTTTTGGCATTAATTTAATAGGTATTGTTCATATTTTTCTTATTTTTTATAAATAAATTACCCATTTTTCAAGATTAATGAAAAAAACTAAAAAGTTAAATAATTGTTTAAATTAATTAATTTAAAGTTAATATATTTGTTTGTGAATTTTGTGTTAGTTTTTTTTTTCATATTTTTCTCTTTTTTTTGATTCATGAATTATTCTTTTTTAAGGATTTACAAAACAAAAACATAAATTTATAAAAATTAGTGAAATTGGTGAATTTAAGGTTATTATATTTATTTATGAATTTTTTTGGGATTATTTTATATTGTCATATTTTTATTATTTTTCTTACATAAATTTTTCATTTTCGACATTAATAGAACAAACATAGAAATTAAAAAATTGTTGAAATAGTTGATTTAAGGTTACTATACGTCGGGACTTACCAAACAAAAATAAAAATTTTCAAAAATTAGTGAAATTGTTAAATTTAAGGTTATTATATTTATTTGTGAATTTTTGGCATTAATTTTATACTTTGTCATATTTTCTTATATTTCATACATCAATTATTCATTTTCGGGTTACTATATGTATTTGTATTATCCTAGGTCACTTATTTGATTATATTATCAACTAAATTAATTAAAATAATTAAATAAAACCTAAAAGTATAAGGAGAGACCAAAAATCAGTTAAGACAAGGATTTTCTAATGCTAGTCAATCTAGGAGGGGTGTTTTTGTAGTTAAGCTAATTGGTCTACCTTAATTAGGTTATATAGACCAAGTAGAATTTTTTAACATTTAGATTATTAAGTCTTAGACACGTTATTCACTCCAAAAAATGCTACAACAAAATCAACAGAAAAACGTGAGAACAAGAGAACTCGCAAGCTAAACCCTAGTATGTTAGCAAGAGTTCTTCAAGGTTCTTTCATGCAAAGTTCATAGTGATCTTCGTAGATTTAATTCTATAGCATGGTATGGTATTATATCATGAAAAATCTTTCTCCAAGAGGCTTTTCAAAGGTTTTTTATTTAAGAATAACGAAACTAGGGTTGTACCGTCGAATTTGATGTTCATCTCCCTAGTTCTCTCAATTTCCGATTCATGTATATAGTAACAATATTCTCGTTGCATTGCTGTTTGTAAGTAGTTTTAACTTACTTTATATGTGTGTTTAAGTTATTTATATGTCGAGGAAAATACACGTGATCAGATCTGCATGATAGGGTGTTATTTACATGATCATTGATTGTTAACATGCCTACTTGTATTTCGAGAGTATGAGTTTGTTATGAGTTGCTCATTGAATTACCTTATATGTTAATCAAAGATAAAAGTTTACTTGTTTGGTATGCAAGAATACTATAATGTTTGCATGAAATTGAATTTTCTAGTGATAATATTATGACAAGAAATTTGTGAAATTTCGAATGATGCCACCAAATTGGCCAATAAACAAATTTCTAAATATAGTACTCCAAAAAGTCATTATAAACCAAAGAGTCTGTGAGACAAGTCTCACTCGCACCATCACGATAAAGTAATGGTTCAAGATCATAATCATCAATTAAAGATAGGGATGACCAGTCATCCATAGAGTAAGTAAACATCATAACTAGAAGCAAGCTTCCATAATGTAAGCAGTCAACTCTAAAAGATAAGAAGATAAAAATTTGAGCTTAGCACCGATAGACTAGTAATGAGCTTGGCAAGCACATGTAAGTCTCATGATATGAGATCGCCAGGGTCTCACTACGTCTCCTGGTCTTAGAACTATGTTGCCAACATAGAGGCACCTAGCTAGTGGAGTCCACCCACTAAACACACTAGCAAATTAGGAATCACCTTGGCCGGTGATTCCACGTCTTTTCGGTGTGGGGGAGACACCGGATTTCATGTTTAGATCACATGATCTATGTTGGTTATAGCACAAAAAGTATCCGGTTTTCTACTGCCGTGAACCCCCCTTTACGATATGGGGAAGACATCGAACAATTCACCTTAGCCGGTGAATCCCCCTTTTCGGTGTGGGGAAGACATAGAGCTTGATTCACTTTAATCGGTGAACCACCCCTTTTTAGTGTGGGCGAGACACTGCATTTCATGTAGCTCACATGATCTACTTCCATTAATGCTAAGAGAATTCTTTAAGATAGTAAGAAAGAAAAAGTAGTATGTTCAAAGTGAACAAGCAAGCAAGGGAGTAGAATCATAATTTCATAGTGAACTATGTAAAGTAAGAGCTTAATAAACATTTACCATTAGTATTTGAAAGATATAATAAGTTTGGGGTAGACAATAATGGAGCATGGATTATGTCCCAAGAACTATATATTATGAAATATTCAGATAACGTGGCATAGATAATAAAGATGAGCTTATAAATATATTAATTCACCCAAATTTTAACAAAGAATTTGAAGTATAACTCATATGTAGGGTAGCAAATAAAGATTTCCTTAAAAATACATACATACCCAAATTATATAGTTAAAGACAAGAAAGATTGTCTTATAATAAATGTATCCACATTCAACTTGAGTTAAAAGAAATCTAACTTGTAAGTAATGTATCCAATCGTTTATTTCGTCTTGTGAATTGCTTACTCGATTCATTGTAGGTATGGAACTAAAATAAATCATTGCACTTGTAAGTGAAACATAGGATCAAATGACATCATTGAATTGAGACGAGTCTCAATAACACTTAATCATTACGTCAATAATACTCACATAAAAGGGTGCTAAAGTCTATGAGACAAGTCTCACTCACACCATGATGATAAAGTAAAGCTTCAAGATCATAATCATCCAGTAAAGATAGGTATGACCAGTCATCCATAGAGTAATGACACCTCATAACAAGAATCAAGCTTCCATAATGTAATGAGTAAACTCCAAAAAAAAGGAATATAAAAATATGACCTTAGCACGGATAGACTAGCAATGAGCTTGTGCCAGCACATGAAAGTCTCATGAGATGAGATAGCCAGGGTTTGAGTACGTCTCCTAATCTTAGAAATATGTTTCCAACATAAGGGCACCTAGATAGTGGAGGCCACCCACTAAACGCGCTAGCAAGTTAGGAATCACCTTTGCCGTTGATTCTTCCTCTTTTCGATGTGGGGGAGACACCGGATTTCATGTTTAGATCACATGATCTATGTGAGTTATAGCTCAGGATAAGTATCTGATTCACTACTGCCGTGAACCCTGCTTTACGATGTGGGGAAGATATCGAACGATTCACCTTAGCCGGTGAATCCCCCTTTTCAATGTGGGGAAGAGACGGTGCTTGGTTTACTTTAATCGGTGAGCCACCCTTTTTCAGTGTGGGGGAGACACTGGATTTCATGTAGCTCGCATAATCTACTTCCGTTAATGCTAATATTATTCTTTAAGAGAGTAAGAAAGAATAAGTAGCATGTTTAAACTGAACTATCAAGCAAGTGAGTAGAATCATAAATTCATAGTGAGCTAAGTAAAGTAAGAGCTTACTAAACATTAATAATTAGTGTTTGATAGATATAATAAGTTGGGGGTATCCAATAATGGAGCATGGATTATGTAGCGAACTATATATTATGAAATAATTAAATAATGGGTATAGCCAATAAAGATGGGCTTTATATTTACCCAATTTTAACAAATTAGAAGTATAACTCATAGGTAGGGTAGCCAATAAGATTTGTCTTATAAATACATACATACCCAAATCAAATAAGAATAACAAATAAAAATTGGCTTATAATATATTTATCCACAGTCAACTTGAGTTGAAAGAAATCTAACTTGCAAGTAATGTAGCCAATCGTTTCCTTAGTCTGGTAAATAGCTTACTCGATTTATTGTAGGTATGGTACTACATTGAATAATTGAACTTGTAGGTGAAATATATGATCAACGGAGATCATTGAACTACACAACAAGAAGATAGAAGAAATTGAAAAATAAACTGATTATAGAAAGGGTGACTCTCGGCCTTAGTGAAAAAATAATAAAAGTCGTTTAAGTTGTTCTAAAATTATGTTCACGATTCCAAGGTCTTATGTTCATATAGAAAATGAGTTGTCTGTCTTAATTTCATGAGAATGTGTTATATTTACATTATAAATCAAAGTTAACATTTTAAGTGAAGCGTAACATGTTTACAGTAACATTGACACTTTGTTTAGGAAAGAGCTTTCCTTGTTCATGCATCGCCCCTTATGTGTTATGTGCATACACCCATACTTAGTACAAGTGTGTACTAACCCAATATATTTTTACTATTTTAATAGATACAGGTTCTCAAGAAGATTGAAGTTCGACGAAGCGGTTTGGAATAGCGATCTCCAGACTTTGGTAGGTCTTCTTGAGTTCGAGGATGCTACCCTCTATTATTCTAGCTTAGTATATTAGATTTAGCTAGTGACTATTGTCCTAGCGTTTCCTTTCATGTATTTTATTCAAAGCGTTGTAATACGGCCAATTGGCGAAATATTATTATTATTATTATAATCATTTATTTCATTTGTCAAAAAATTGATTAATAGATGGTTGTGGAGTTTGAGCTAATAGAATATCACTCTTATACAAAACTATATGATATTTATGTACACTTCGTTAAGAAACTAAACGTTTCAAATTTTTCGCATATTTAACTGTATGATTGTAATGAACGCTAAGAAGAGGCTTGTCTACGACCTCTTAAAGGTTAACGATACAAGTTGCGGTTCGGATTCCAGAATCCGGGTTGTAACAAAATTTTTGGTGTTACTTTTTTATTTATTACTATCTGTCCTATGTTTTATTTATGAATTACCAATTTTTGAGAGTTACCGAACAAAAATAAAAATTAAAACAAATTGTTGAAATTGTTTTATTCAAGGTTTCTATATTTATTTGTGAATTTTTCGCATCATTTTTATATATTTTTTCAATTTTTCATTAATGAATTACCCATTTTCGAGTTTTACCAAACAAATATAAAATAAATAAAAATGTTTAAAATGATGATTTTAAGGTTATTATACTTATTTGTGAATTTTTGGCATTATTTTAATAATTTTTTATTCATGACTTACCCATTTTCGGGATTTACAAAACAGAAATAAATTTTTTTAATAAATTATTGAAATTATTGAATTTAAGGTAACATATTTATTTGTCAATTTATGTGTTATTTTTATACTTTTCATATATTTCCTATGTATTATTAATCTATTTATAAATTTGTAGATTAACATCAAAAAATAAAAAAGAAATTTTGAAACCTATTTTGAATATTTAAAAAATTATTTTTAGAAGCTAATGTGTATTTGTACCTTAGAATGTGAATAATTGAGTTGTACATGTTCGTTATGAATCTTTGGAAAAATTGATGTCTACTCTTATAAGTCAGGATCTTTGCCAAAGAATCAAGATGTAAAAATTGGCCACGCATCGAACATGAAAAGTGGACATTGGCAAGCGACATTGGTCAACTGTATATGACATCAACCAAGGCTTGCGCGCATCAGATGTGGCATGTGTGTATTTTGCAAGTGACATCGTTCTCCGCCAATAACAAAAATCATCGTGCGTAGCAAGTGCACATCGTGCAAGAGACTTCGAGAAACAACATGAAGCATTAGCGAAGGCTTGCATGAATGAGACATGGCATGTGCATGTCGGATGGGATACATTAGCATTGGGTAACGACAGAAACATCATCCTGGTCTTGTGCACTTCGGGCAAGCGACGTCGGCCAATGACAAGCGACGTCGGCCAACGAAAAGCGACATCGAGCAGGTGACATTAATTGTGGATTGCCCATATCATTCGTGACCTGCGCACATTGCTTAGTTGAAGTTGCTCGTGGACTGCCCGAATCGGTCATTTCTTGTGCACATCACTCAGTCACTTTTGGGCTTGGACTGCCCATATCGCCCTTGGCCTGCACAAAATGTTCAAACTTCATAGTGTGTTGCCTGCCCTCTTTTCCTTTAGCCTGCACACAATGGTCAATCGACTTTAGGCGTACCATGCCCGCATCTCGTTTGGCGTGCACAAAATGGTCAACAACAATCAAAAATGTCTTCTTACATTGTATTTGTCCTACACACAATGGTAAAGGACGTTGAATGTGGGATACCAGCATCATCATCAGCTAGCACATAACGGTCTGCCTACGTCAAACATGGCGTGATAGCATCGTCCATAGCCTACACACATCGGTCTGCCGACGTCCAACATATACTACCACAATCATTGGTAACCTGCACTCATCGATCTTCCCACATCGAATGTGCCCTCCCAGATTGTCCATTGCATGCAGACATCGATATGGATATATCGGCCAATGGCAAGAAGTATCAGCAAAGGACTGCATGCATCTAGCGTTGTATGTGCACATCTGTCAAGATATGTTTGCTGATGGCATGCAACATCAGCCAAGGCCTTCATGCAGGAACGTGGAATGTGCGTATCTGGCAAGCGACGTCGGTCAAAGGCATGTTGCATCAATAAAGACATGCATGCATAGAGATGGCATGTATGCATCTGGAATTCGATTAACGTTTGACAAGGACATGCAGCATCATCCAAGTTGCAGGCATCATCTGTGTCGTGTGTTCATCAGGTGGATGACTTAAGCCGTGGTCTAAACACATCAGGCTAGGCGACATTTTTTGTGGCCTACGTACATTGTCCAACGAAAAGCGGCATCGGCTAGGTGACACAAATTGTGGAATACCGCATTGGTCCAAGCATGTGACATCGCTCAGGCGACATCGCACGTTGACTACCCTTATCAGTCGTGGACTATGCACATCACTTATTTATCATCATGCTTGGCCTTCTCGTGTCGCCCTAGTCAATCACACAACGGCAAGCCGATGTCAGACATGCGCTTACAACGTCATTCGTAGAAAGCATCGCCCATGGACATTAAAATAATGGTTTAACGACATCAGGCATTACCTATCATCATCTTTTTTGGCTTGAACACAACAATTAGTCCACGTTATATGTGTATTTACAACATCGTACGTATCCTGCACACATTAGTTTGTCGATTAAGAACATTACTTGACAGCTAGACATCGGTCTACCGACATCAAACATGGCCTGACAACATCGCCCATAGCCTACACAATAAGTCTACTGACATCAAATGTTGTCGCCAACATCGTGAGTAGCTTGCACACATAAGTATGCAAATGTCGGCCTAAATACAAAACATCAGTCAAGTCCTGCACTCACCTTGCGTGGCATGTCTGCATCTAGAAAGCAACTACGGCCAATGGCATACGGCTTCGGCTAAGTCTTGCATGCACGGATGTGGAAAGTTAGTATTTGGCACGCGACTTTAGCCAATATTATGTGGTATTAGCCAAAGCATGCATGCACGAACGTGGCATGTGTGAACCTGGCATGTGACAGCGTCCAACTGCAAGAAACATCAACCATATCTTGCACAAACCTACCGTGTCATTTGCATATTAACTGGGCGACTTCGGCTGTCTCCTAAGCGCATCTAGCAAGAAACAATGCAAGTGGTATGCACGAATTAGCCAAGCGACATCGGCCAATGGGAGGAAGAAACAACCAAGGTCTGCATGCATCAACCATGAGGTGTACACATTAACTCAATGACATAGTTTTGTCCTGCATGCATTGGAAATGCGACATCGACCAATTGCAGGAACTATCAGTCAAGGAATGCATGCATCAATCGTGGCATGTGCGTATTGACTAGGAAACATCGACCATGGCATGCATACATCGGCCAGGAAACGTCGTTCAATTGTATGAAGCACCAGCCAAAGTCGTCACGCATATAACGTGGTTTGTGCGCATCTATCAAGAGAAGTAACGAAACAACCTGCATTATCATCCAAGGCATGCACGCATAATCTATGGCGTGTGTGCATCGATTGAGAGACATCAATATCAGCAAATGGCATGCACCATATCGCAAACATTGTGCGCTTAAGGAAAGGGACGTCAACGAACAATAGGAAGCATAAGCCATGGATAGCACGTTTGTTAAATAGCATATGCGAATGTAGGAAGCGATGCTCTCCAATGGAATGCACATCTGCCAATGCATACATTCATCATTTGTGGCGTGTGTGCAATCGTCTCGACGACATTTGCATCGGCCAACGTCAGGAAGTATCAACAAAGCTTGTGCACTTTTGGCAAGCAAACGTTGTCCATGAACAGGCACCATGTTCTAAGGATTGCATGCATCATCCATGACATGTACTTATTGATATGGTGATATCGGCGCTGAAAAACGAAAGTCAACCTCATCCAATGCCTCTATGCTTCTAGCATTGGATGTCGACAAATGGCAGGCAACATTGGCCAGGCAACATTGGTTGTGGACTACCGCATCGGCTGTGTCCTGTGCATATCGCTCAGTTGACATCTGGCGTAGACCGACTAAATCGTTGTGGGCTGTGCACATCACTTAAAAGTTTTCGGGATTGACGTTCGTGCCTCGCCCTTATCCTATGCACAATGGCTAGATGACGTCGGACGTGGGCTGCCAGCATCGGCAGTAGCCTACATCTTTCTCAGTCTATCTCCACCATAGACTACATATCGCTCGACCGTTGTTAGGCATGGATGACCAGCATCACCCTTATCTTCCAAACTACAGTTAGGCGACATCATGCATTGCCTCTTTGGCATGTACAACACTTAGTTGACTTCAGGTGTGGACTTCCCACATCTCATTTGGCATGCCCAAAATAGATAGCCAACATCGGATGTGATGTTCCCGCATCGCTTTTGTCCTCAATACAACTGTTAGCCGCATCTATCGTGGCCTGCCCGCATTTTCTTTTGCATACAGACAATGGTAACTCAACTTTGGACGTAGGCTGCAACTCTCGTCCTTGGACTTTATTGATTAGTCAGACAATATAGGATTGGGCCAACCAGCATCATCAATATCCTGCACACACGGTCTACCGATGTTGAACATGACCTTCCCGCATTGTTAGTAGTCTGCACACATTAATTTGCGGACATCTTACATAGCCTGGTTGCATCGCCTGTTCCCAGCACACTTCGTTCATCCCACATTGGACTTGCCTACCCGCATCGTTTGTGGCTTGAAGTTGTTCGACGAGTGATGTCGCATACACGACATAGATTGACGACTAGTCAATAATATGCGGATGTCCATTTCATACAAAAATCAAAAGAGTGTGAAACATCTTTCCTGCATAACAACATATACATCTATATTCCATCACCTATTCTTAATGTTTTTGCATCAGCTGTTTCTTTCTTACCAGCTTCATTGCGTTTACGGTTCGTACTATATTGAAAAATCTTTTATTTCTAAAAATATGTACTCTATGATGAGTTTCACATGTTAAGGAGTATTTTCGATCATTTTCATATATTTCCAATTCATATTCATTTTTTAAGATTGATTTTTACGGTTGTTTATTTTTTAAATCACATTTAAAAATTAAAATTCAAAAAAAATTTGAATTAAAGGTTACAATTTATATTTTTAGAATTTTTTGCGTTAATTTTATTATTTTTTCATATTTTCTGATTTTTCTAATTACCCATTTTCGGGTTTTTACTAATCAAAACTAAAATTAAAATTTTTTTGAAATTTTTGAATATAAGATTACTTTATTTATTTGTAATTTTTTTGCATTAATATTATAATTTTTTCAAATTTTCTCTATTCTTTATCGATGAATTACCCATTATTCGTGGCGTATGTTCATCGGTTGGGCAATATTTGCATCGTCCAACATCAGGCATTATCAGCCAAGATTTGTGCTCTTCGACCAAGAAATGTTGGCAAACGATGGGCAGCATCAACCAAGTCTAAACGCATTAGCCGTGGCGTGTGCACATTAGCAGGGCAACGTCAATATCGTTAAAAAGCCAAGCAATATCATTCAAGCTTAGTGTGCTTCAGGCAAGCGAGATCGGCCAATGCAAAGTGGTATCATCAAGGCGACATTGGTCGTAGATTGTCACATTAGTCGTGTCTTGTGCACGAATGTCAATCGACAGTAGGCGTGGATCTGCCACATTTTCTGTGTCCTGTGCACATTACTGAACTGTCGTTAGGTTTGAACTTCCTGCATCGTCCTTCGCCTGCACACAACCACCAACCGACGATAGATGTAGCCTGCCCTCGTAGTTTGTGTCATGCACGTTGATAAGAAGACTTCAGTCGTGGACTACTTGAATCTCTCATGGCTTGTCTACATTTCTCAGTCGTCATAGGGCGTGGACTGCCCACGTCACCCTTGATTTGCAAAGTATGATCAGGAAACATCAGGTGTTTCCTTATCCCATCTCTTTTGGCATACACATCGATCAGCCAACGTCGAGCGTGGACTTCCTGCATCCCCTTTGGCCTTCTAAAAATAGAATATTGACGTTGGACGTGGCCTTTCTCTATCACCTTTGGCCTACACACAATGGGTAGACAACATAGGATGTAGCCTGTTCGCATCGCCATTTGCATTAACACAACAATCAATCAACTACGGATGTGGGCTGAAACTATTGACCATGGTCTTCATATATAAGTAAGCTAACGTCGAACGTGTCTTTTTAGCATGGTCCATACCCTTTTTCTATGAATTTAATTTCATGAAAGCACATAAGTCTTCTATGGATTGCACTTTTAGACGAGCGACGTCGTATGCCGCGACATTGATGGAGGTCTAGTCGATATTATGTGGTTGTCCATGCCGTACAAAAATAAAAAAGAGTGTGAAACGCCCTTTCGACATTATAACATATTCATCTATTTATCAATGTTTCCGTCTCACGTGGTTCATTCGTAACAATTTCATTATGTTTACTGTTTGTATGATATCAAAACATCTTTTATTTGCAATAATATATACTCTATCATTAGTTTCACATGTTTGAATTATTTTTGAGCATTTTAATTTTTTTCCAGACTTTTATTCATTTTTATAATATCGTATTATAGGTTTCCCGTCACATTTTAAAAATTAAAATTTATGAAATTGCTGAATTTAAGGTTACCATATTAATTTATAAATTTTTGGCATTTATTTTAAATTTTTTTTCTTCATATTTTTACTTTTTCTTATTAATTAATTACCCCTTTTCAAGATTTACTAAACAAAGATAAAAATTTTAAACATTGTTGAATTTAAGATTACAATACTTATTTGTTTTTGGCGTTAGTTTTATATTATTTTCATATTATTCTTATTTTTATTAGTAAATTTCCATTTTTTCAAGATTAATGGAATAAAAAATAAACTATTTAAATTGTTGAATTTAAGGTATATTTCTTTGTGAATTTTGTTTTAATTTTAAATTTTTTTATAATATTTTTCTTATGTTATATAAATAAATTACGAATTTTCAAGATTTTCTAAACAAAAAAAATTAAAACAAATTGTCGAATTCAAGGTTAATATTTTTTTTCTAAATCTTTGGCATTTTTATATTTCTTTTTGTATATTTCCTATTTTTCTAATGCATTACCCATTTTTGGGATTTACCAAACAAAAATAAAAATTTATAAAATGTTGAAATTGATAAATTTAATATTACTATATATATTTATGAATTTCGACATTGATTTTATAATTTTTTTTCATTTTTCTCTATATTTTATTCATAACTTACACATTTTCGAGATTTTGCAAACAAAAATAAAAATTTAAATAATTATTGAATAAGGCTACTAAATTAATCAATTACTCATTTTCGTGATTAACTGAGAAAAACTTCATAGAGATTTTTGAAAACTATATTTCAATATCTAAAAAAGTTATTTGTGGAAGCTAATGTGTGTTTATACCTTAGAACGTGCATATTTGGGTTATACATGTTCATTATGAATATTTGAAAAAAACGATGTCTACTCTTCTAATTCAAAATCCACACCATAGAATCAAAAGGTCCAATTGGGACACGCATCAGACTTGGCATATAAACATGGGAAAAGTGACGTCGGCCAACTATAGGCGATATCAACAAATGTTTGCACGCATAGGACGTGGCATGTGTATATCTAGCAAGCGACATTAGTGTCGGCTAATGGCAAGGATCATCACCCCTAGCAGGTGTCTATCGGGCATGTGACGTAGGCCAAAATCATGAAGCATCAACCAAGGCCTGCACGCATGAGCAATGACTTGTGCGTGTCGACTGGGCGAAACTGTCATTGGGAAATGATATGCAATATCATCCGATGCCTGTGAGCTTCAGGCAACCAACGTCGGTCAATGAAAAGCAGATCTGGCAAGGCACCAGTAATCATTGATCGCCCACATCGGTCTTGACCTGCACACATCAATCAATGAACGTGGGCCATGTACTTCCCGCATTGGTCATGTCTTATGCATCTCTCAGTAATTTTTGGGCTTGGACTGCCCACATCGCCCTTGGCGTGCACACAACGGTCAGCCGATGTCGGGATTTGCCTACCCACATTGTATTTTGCCTGCACACTATGGTCAGGCGACGTCGGGTGTGGCGTGCCCGCATTCCCTTTGGCCTACACAAAATGGTCAGACATCGTCATATGTAGTATTCCTGCGTCGTGTTTGGCCTACAAACAGTGGTCAACCGACGTTAGACGTGCGCTACCAGCATGGTCTAGATCCTGCTCATATCAGTCTGCCATCATTGAACTTGGCGTGACAACATCATTCGTAGCCTACACACATCAGTCTGCCGATGTCTTATATGGCATACAACCATTTTTCATATCCTAAACACATCGGTTTGCCACATCATCCATTGATTGTTCACATCACTCAGAGGTTGTTGGAATTTGCCTTTCCGCATCGTTCTTGGCATGCACAGAACAACCAATCGACGTCAAAATTAGGCTGCTCGTATCAGTCGTAGCCTGCACATTGCTTAACCTGCATCGCTCGTTCACTACACACATCAGTCGTGGCTTGTTCACATCGCTTGGCTATAGTTCGGCGTGGAGCGACTGCATCACCTAAGGTCGACAAACAACGGTCAGGTGATATCAGGCGTTTCCTGCCCCCATCGCCTATATCCTGCACAGAACAATCAGCTGACGTAATACATAGGCTCCTAGCGTCATCTGCATCCTGCACACATCGTTCTGTCAATGTCGAATGTTGAGTGCCAGTATAGTCTGTAGCTTGCACATATCGGTCTGCTGACATAGAACGTGACTTGTCGGCATCGTCCCTAACCTGTGAACATTGGTGTAATGGTAATGGAAGTAGCCACTGTAATCGTGTGTAGCCTGCATACATTAGTATGCAGATGTTAGACAACGGCAAACAACATATGCCAAGGTTTGCAAGCATCTGGCATGGCATGTGCGCATATAGAAAGTTATGTAGCCCAATGGCATACGTCTTTTGCCAAGGCCTGCACGCACGAACGTGAAATGTGAGTATCTGGTATGAGATGTTAACCAATGGCATAAGACATCAACCAAGCTATGTATGTGCAAACGTGGCATGTATACATTTGGCAAGAGGCGTCGGCCAACTGCAGGCAACATTAACCAAGGCTTGCACGCATCAGTCGCGTCGTGTGCACATCGATTGGGAACCTTTAGTGACTACATGAGCGCATCGACCAGGCAACATTTATTGTGGCATGTGCACATCGGTCAAGCGACATCAACCAATGGTCCCCAACACCCAAGGAATGTACGCATTTGCTTTTGTGTGTGCGGATCGACTTAGTGACATTGGTCCTGGCCTGAACATTTGTCAAGTGACATCGACCAATTTAGGGCAGCATCAGCCAAGGCATGGACACATCAATCGTGGCATGTGTGCATTATCTAGGTGACTTCAGTAATGGTCTGCATGAATAAGTTAGGCGATGTAGTCCACTTGTAGGTAGCATCAGACAAGGTTTTGATGCATCTGATGTGGTTTGCGCACATATGGCAAGCGACATTGGACAACGACATGCATCATCATCCAAGATATGCACGCATTACCCGTGGTGTGTAGGCATTGGCTGAGCGACATAAACGTCAGCCATTGGCATACACCATTAGCCAAGGATTGTGCACTTTGGGCAAGCAACATCAACCAACGGTAGGTAGCATCAGCCAAGACTTGCAAGCATCTAACATGGCATGTGCACCTTAAGTAAGCTACATTATCCAATTGAATGCATCATCACCCAAGGCCTTCACACATCACTCGTGGTGTGTGTGCATCAACTAACGTTAGACAACATCAAGCAAGGCTCGTGCGCTTTTGGCAAATAACGTTAGCCAATAGCATACAACAATAACAAAGGCCGGTATGCATCACTCATGGTGTATGCACATCAACTAAGTGACATTAACCAATGGAAGGTTGCATCATCTAAGGACTGCACACACCAGTCGTGGTGTGTGGGCATCGATTGGTTGAAATCGGTTGTGGCCTTATCCATTAGCCAGGCAACATCAGCTAATAGCAGGCAACATAAACCTAGGAGTTCACACATATTACATATTTTGTGCGCATCTTGAAAACAATGACAAACAACATAATGTTGTATCATCCAAGGTAAAAACGTATAACTCGTAGCGTATGTGCATCAAATGAGTGGTATAAATGTCGGCCAACTAAAGGCACCATATACCAAGGCTTATGGGCTTCTTTTAAACGACGTTTGCAAATTGCAGGTACCATCATCCAAGGCTTGCACTCATTTGACATGACATATGCGCATTTGGAAAGTGACATTTGCCAATGGAATGCAACATCAACAAAGACCTACGCACATCGCTCGTGGCGTGTGTGCACCAACTAGGTGACATTTGCATCGGCCAACGTCAGGCAGCATCACCCAAAGCTTGTACTTCAGACAGGTGATGTTGTCCAACATCATGCGGCATCAACCATGGTCTTCTCGCAACATCCATGGCTTCTGCATATCAGTAAAGTAACATCAGTGTCGCCAATGAGGCGCACAATCAGCCAAGGCTTGTGTGCTTAGGGCAGGCTTCATCACCAATGGCATGTGATATTGGCATTGGTCGCAGACTATCACATCGATTGAGTCATATGCACATCACTCAGCTAATGTCGGGTCTTAACCATCCGCATCAATCGTGGCCTGTGTACTTCACTTAGCGGTTAGGGGCTTTTCCTTCCCGCATCACTTGGCCTGCATAGAATGCCCAGCCGACGTTTGACGTGGTCTGGACACATATAGCCTGTACATTGTGTAGACTACGTCGGTGTTAGACTTTCTACATTGGCCCTTACTTGTGCTTATCGCTAAGACGATGTCGTCCAATGTAAGGCATTATCATATATTTCTAGTGTCCATTTGGGCAAGTAATGCCAGCCAACGACATCTAGCATCAGCCAAGGCCTATAAGAATGAGCCGTTCTTTGTGCGCTTCAGTTGGGTGACCTCAACATCGTGTAAAGACATGCAACTTTTGCCAAGGAATGTGCTCTTTCTGGCAAGCGACGTCGGCCAACATCAAGCGACACTTTTCCAGTCGTGGCTTGTGCATGTCGCTCTGCAATATTGATCATGGATTGACCACATTGTCTGTGGCTTTTGTGAATCATTCAGTCAATGTCGAGCGTGGACTACCCACATCGACCTAAGCCTTCACACAATGGTCAATGAACATCGGGTGTTGGCAGCTCACATCGCCTTTGGTCTGCACACAATGGTATGTCGATGTACGCCATGGCTTGCCTGGATAGCTTTCTCTCTCCACGCGATGGTCAGCCGATGTCGGACATGGTTTGCCCACATTTCCTATGGCATGCACATAATGATCACCCAACATAAAATGTGGGTGGAAACCATCATCCACACCCTGCACACATCTGTCTATTGACGTCAAGGGGTTCCTCATAGCATCGTCGATAGACTACAAACATCATTTGCCAGTATCTTACATGGCCTCCTAACATCGTTCATAGACTACACACATTGTTCTGTCGACATAAAATGTGTCCTTCTAGCATCGTTCATAGCCTACACACATTGGTCTTTTGATGTTAGCCAACGAGAGGTAGTATCACCCAAGTCCTACATGTATTTGACGTGGCATGTGAGCATTTGGCAAGGGATGTCGGCAAATGGCATGCGGCTTCACCCAAGGCCTCCAAGCACAAACGTGGAATGTGTGTATCTCCCAAGCGACGCTGGTTAATGGCATGGTGCATCAGCAAAGACTACATGTACGGACGATGCATGTGCTCATCTAGAAAATGTTGTTGGGCAATGACATGCAATAGCAACAAATGCCTACACAGAAAAACCTTGTTGTGTGCACATTGGTGGGGTGACTTCAACTATAGTATAAGCGCATCAGCAAGGAAACAATGACTATAGCATGCATGCATCGGCAAAGCCAGATCATCTAACACTAGGATGCAACAACCAAGGCCTGCACACATTAGTAGTGGAGTGTGAGCATCGAATCAGCAACATTCGTGGCATGAACGCATCATTTGTGGCGTGTGTGCATCGATTGGGTGACATTTGTTTAAGTGTGTATGCATCGACCATGCGACGTTAGCCAAAGATAGGAAGCATTTCCAAGGTCTTCATGCATCTAACATAGTTTGTGTGCATCTTGAAAAGAAACATCAAATAATGACATGCAATATTATCTAAGTTATGCATTAATAACCCGTGGTGTTTGTGCATCGGCTGGGTGACAACGATGTTGGCTAATGACAGGAACCATAAGTCAAGGCTTCTGCACTTTGGGAAAGCGTCATCGGCCAACAAAAAGTACCATCAGCCAAGGACTACACTCATTTGAAATGGCATGTGCGTATTTGGAAAGCGACGATGGCTAATGGAATGCAATATCAGCAAGGGCATGCACACATTATTCGTGGCATGCGTTCATCGGTTGGGTGTCATTTGCATCGTCCAATGTCAGGCGGTATAAGATAAGGAATATTCTCATCGAGCAAGCGATGTTGGCAGATGACAAGCAGCATCATCCAAGTCCTGCACGCATCAGTCGTGGCTTTTGCACATCGGCAAGGCAACATCAGCATCAACCAAAGGTAGGGAACATTATCCAAGCTTAGTGTGCTTCAGGCAAGAGACATCGCCCAATGAGAAAAGGTATCGTCAAGGCGTCATTGGTAGTGGATTGCCGCATTAGTCGTAGCTTATGCACATTACTCAATCGATGATAGGCGTCGATCGGTGATATCATCTGTGGCTTTTGCACATCACTCAACTGTTGTTATTCTTGGACTTCCCGCATTGCCCTTTGAATGCACACAACTACCAGCTGACATAAGACGTGGGCTGACCTCAATGGTCCTAACCTGCATATTTCTCAACCTACTTCGGTCGTGGACTACCAAAATAATTCATGTCTTGTGCAAATCGCTTAGTAGTCATCAGGCGTGGACTGCCCACATAATTCTTGACTTGCAAACTACGATCAGGTTGCCCCCATCTCTTTTGGCCTGCACATCGATCATCTGACATCGAGAGTAGGCTTCCCTCTTTGCCTTTGGCCATCACGAAATACACAGTCAACGTCGAACGTGTCCTTTCTACATTGACTTTGTCCTGCAGACAATGGTTAGCCGACATAGGACATAGCCTGCCCGCCTCGCCATTTACATGAACACAACGGTTAACAAACTTTGGATTCGGGCTGCAAATATTGTCCATGGCTTCGTACATCAACAGTTGATGCCGAACATGTCTATTTAGCATTGTACATAGCTTGCACACATCGGTCTGTCGACATCAGAGGTGTCCTACCAGCATCGACCGTAGACTGCTCAAATTGGTTTGTCGACGTCAAACGGGGCCTGGCCGCATCGCCTGTGGCCAGCACATCCAGTCTGCCGACATCAGATGTTCCTACCCAAATCGTTTGTGGCTTGTACTTGGTAGACGAGCAATTTTGCATTTGGCTACATTGATAGAGGTCTATGTAGAAAACATGCAGATGTCCATATCGTACAAAAATCAAAAGACTGTAAAAATCACCCTTCCTATAAAAAAATTTATTCATGTATTTTCCATCAATTATTCTCAACTTTTTTACCTCTGGTGGTTTATTCTTACAAATTTCATTTTGTTCACGGTTCGTACCATATTAAAACATATTTTATTTGTACAGATATGTACTCCAACATAAGTTTCACATATTTAAAAGTATTTTTGAGCATTTTCTTACTTTTTCGACTTTTATTCATTTCATAAAACTTATTTTTATAGTATTTCATATATTATATCACGTTTTAAAAATTAAATTTATGAAATTTTTGAATGTAAGGTTAGATTATTCAGTTTTTAATTTTTGGCTTTACATCTATAATTTTTTCAAATTTTCTTATTTTCGATTAAATAATTACCCATTTTGGGGGTTTTCCAAACAAAATAAAAATTTTAAAATCGTTGAAATTGTTGAACTTAATATTACTATATCTATTTGTAGTTTTTGGCATTAATTTAATATATATATATATTTCATATTTTTCGTATTTTTTTATTAAAAAATTACTATTTTTTCAAAGATTAACAAACAAAATTAAAAATTTAAAAAATTGTTGAAATACGTGAATTTAAGGTTAGTATATTTACGTGTGAATTTTTCACGTTACTTTTTTTTAATATATTTCACTTTTTAATACATGAATTATACATTTTACAGGAAATACCAAAAAAAATAAAAATTTTAAAAATTAGTAAAATTGTTGAATTTAAGGTTATTATATTTATTTGTTAGTTTTTGCATTAATTTTATATTTTGTCATATTTTTCATAATTTTATACATTAATTATTAATTTCTGGGATTTACTGAAGAAAAATAGAAATTAAGAAGATTGTTTAAAATTTTTAATTTAAGGTTACTATATGTATTCGTCAATTTACAACATTATTTTTAAATTTTATAATATTTTTCCTATGTTTTATTAATTAATTACTCTTTTTCTAGATAACCAAAGGAAGTACTTAAAAAATTGTTGAAAACTATTTGTTTATATTCATAAAAAAGTTATTTGTGGATGCTAATGTATATTTGTACCTTAGAACGTGCATCTTTTGGTTTTACATGTTCATTAAGAATTAGTGGAAAAATGATTTCTACTCCTCTAATTTAGAATCCTATTTACTTAATCAAGAGATTCAACTGGCCATACATCTGATATGGCATGTGGGAATCGGGCAAGTGACGTCCGCCAACTACAGGCGACATAAACCAAGGCTCGCACGCATAACACGTGGCACGTGTACAAATGGCAAGAGACATCGACGTCGACCAATGGTAGGCATCATCATTCGGAGCTAGTGAGAATCAAAAAAAGCAATATTGGCCAACTACATAAAGTATCAACAAAGACTTGCAGGCATAACATATGGCACGTTTGCATCTGGAAAGCGACATTGGTGTCGACCTATGGTAGGCAACATCTTTCGTAGCTAGTGAGAATCAGGGAAGCTATATCGGCCAACGACAAGCAACATTATCCGAGGCTTACACACATTACCTATGAATATGCACATCGGTAAGACAACATTAGTGTAGGGCAACGACAGGCAACATCATCCTAGACATGTGCATTTCAGTCAAGCAACATCAGCCAACAGTACGAGACATCGACTTAGAAACATTGGTCATGGACTACTCGCATAGGTCGTGGGCAGTTACATCTCTCATCCAACGACATGTACCATCATCCAAGACTTTCGCTTTTTAGACAAATGATATCGACTATAGCCAAGAAGGTTAATCGACTTTGGATGAGGGTTGCAACCATCCTCCGTGGTCTTCACACATTGGTCAGCTGCTATCTAACATCGCCTTGTAGCATTGTCCATAGCCTACTCACATCGGTCTGTTAACGTCGTACGTGGCCTACCAGCATCATTTGTAGCCTACACACATTGGTCTGCCGACGTCAAACGTGGCCTAGCCTCATCACTTGTGGCCAGCACATTCAGTCTGCCGACATTGGACGTGCCTACTTGCATCGTCTGTGGCTTGCACTTGGTAGACGAGAAACATCGCACATGGAGACATTGATTGAGGTCTAGTTGACAATATGCAGATGTCTATGCTGTACAGAAATCAAAAGAGTGTGAAACACCCTTCTTGTAAAACAGCATATTCATCCATTTACAATCATCTATTCTCAACCTTTCCGCCTCACATGGTTCATTCGTACCTATTTCATTAATTTTATAGTTAATACAATATTGAAAAACATTTTATTTTTACAAATATGTACTCTATATTGGTTTAACTTTTTCATATTTTTTCCAACTTTTCTTCATTTTTTAAAATAAATTTTTACTTTTCGTACTTTTTGTGTTACAATTTGAAAATTAAAATGTATGAAATTGTTGAATTTAAGGTTACAATATTTATTTGTGAATTTTTTGCATTAATTTTATAATTTTTTTTCATATTACTCTTATTATTATTTTGAATTACCCAACTTTGAGATTTACTGATTAAAAATAAAAATTTAAAAAATGTTGAAATTTATTAATTTAAGGTTTTTATATTTTTTAATGAAATTTTGGCACTAATTTCATATTTTTTCTATATTTATCCTATTTTATATTCATGAATTACCAGTTTTTGTGATTTACCGAATAAAAATAAAAAATAAAACAAATAGGTGAAATTGTTAAATTTAAGGTTACCATACTTATTTGTTAATTTTTGGAATTAATTTTTATAATTTTTTCGTATTTCTCGTGTTTTTATTAATTAGTTACCTATTTTCTGAATTTGTTGAACAAAAATAAAAATGAAAAAAAATTGAAATGATGAATTTAAGGTTACCATTTTTGATATTTATCCAACAAAAATTATAAATTTAAAAACAATTTTTGAAATTAAGTTTAGTAAATTTATTTGTTAATTTCTGGCGTTAATTTTATATTTTTGCTAATTTATATTCATCAAGTACTCATTTTAGGGATATATAACAAAAATAAATTAAAAACATGTTGAAATTGTTGTACTTAAGGTTCATATATTTATTTGTAAATTTTTTGCGTTATTATTATATTTTTTTATTATTTTTTGTATGTTTTATTTATAAACTAGTCATTTTCAGGATTAACAAAAAAAATAATTAAAAAATGATTGAAAACTATTTTTTTATATATTAAAAAGTTGTTTGTGCAAGATAATGTGTGTTTGTACTTTAGAACGTGCATATTTGAGTTGTACATGTTAATTATGAATCTTTTGGGAAAAAATGATGTATACTTCTCTAAGTATGGATCCGCGAAATGAAATCAAGATTTCCAAGTGGTCCATGGGGTAGCGACATTGGCCAACTGTAGGCGACATCAACCAAGGACTGCACGCATCGAACGTTGCATGTGTCTATATGGCAAACGACAATGGTGTCGGCCAACGGTAAGAAACATCTCTGTATCCACTGCGCATCAGGAAACCGACGTCGACCAGAGACAAATAACATCAACCGAGGCATTCATGCATGAGCTATGCCGCATGTGCATTAGCTGGGCGATCAACATCGGGCAATAATAAGTCGCATCAGCAAATAGATGTGCATTTCGACCAAGCAACATCAACAAATGGCAAGCGGCATCAGATATGCGACAATTGTCGTGGATCGACCACATCGGTGGTGTCTTGTGTACATTGCTCAACTGACGTTGGCCGTTCACTACCCACATCGATTGTGGCTTGTACATATTGCTCAGTCATTGTCGGCCTTGAACTGCCCGCATCACCCTTGGCATGCACACCAAGGTAAGACAATGTCGGGTGTTGTTTGCCTACATCGCCTTTGGCCTCCACACAATTGTCAGGTGACGTTGGCTTGTCCTTTTTCCATTTGTTTTGTCTAGAACACAATGTTCAGCCAATGTCGGACGTGATCTTCCATCATTGTCTGCAGCCTGCCCACATCAGTCTGTAAACGTTGAAAGTGGACTGACAACATCGTCTGTTTCCTGCACTCATAAATCTACTGATGTTAAATGTTCTTGCCATAAAATTCCATATCCTGCACACATAGGTTTGAAAACGTTGGATGTGGCCTATTAGAATCGTCTGTTACCTGCACACATCGGTGTTCAGATGTCAACCAATGACATGCACCATCAACCAAGTCCTACACGCATCTAACATAACTTGTGAACATCTTGCAAGATACATAAGAAAATAGCATACGACTTCAGCCATTCCTTCACGCACGCACATGAAATGGGCATATCTGGAATGTGACATCGGAAAATGTCATGCACATCAACCAAGTGTTGCATGCATGGATGTGGTATGTGCGCATCTTCCAAGCAATGTCGTGCAAAAGAATGAAACATCATTCAAGGCGTGCACGTATCAACATGTCGTGTGCACATCAGATGTGTAACTTTAGTAGAGGTTTGAGCGCATCGGATAGGCGACATTGGTTGATGAGCATCGTCCAAATGACATTTTCCAATGACACGCAACAACATCAAAGATCTGCATGAATCAGTCGTGGCATGTGTTCATCAAATCGGCGAAATCGGTCGGGGCATGTGCATTCGCAAGGCGACATCTACCAGTGATAGGCTGCTTCAGCTTATACATGCACAGTGATTGGGAAACACAACCGTGGCCTACATGCATCAGCCAGTCGATATGAGCAAACGGTAGGCAACATCATCCAAGGTTTTCACGCATCTAATGTGATTTATGTGAATCTAGAAGGCAACGTAGGAAAACATCAGGCAACATCATCAAAGGCATGGACGCATAACACTTTGTGTGTGTGCTTGTATGAGCGATATCGACTTCAGCGAACGGTTGTCACCATTAGCCAAGACTTTTTGTTTCGGGCAAAAAATGTCGGCCAACGACAAACATCATCAGTCAAAGCCTGATAGTCTTACTTGACATGTGTTTATCTAAAAAGTGATGTTGGTCAATGAAATTCAACATCAGAAAAGTAACACATGCATCAGTCATGGCTTGGGTTCATCGGCTAGGCGACATTGGCACTGACCAACGTCAGGCAGACTTAGCCAAGGCAAGTGCGCTTTGGGAAAATTGTATACATAGTGTATACAAGAGCTTGGTATATACTGCGACATTATTTTGGTCACAATAACATCAACATACTTAACCATCAAAGTCAGGATCTGGCTTAAGTATTTTCATCATGTATTTATTAACGATATTGGATCAAATTAAGAAGGGACCAGTGCTTCGCTAAGAGGCCGATGGCGCCAGAGGCAAAAATCGTGCCAACACGAAGGATTTGTGCATATTGCCTGAGTCAACATTTAAGTTTACTATATCTATTTGCCAATTTTGGCATTATTTTAATATGTATTTTTCTTATTTCTTATTAATAAATTACCCATTTTTAAGATTAACCAAAAAATTTAAAATTTAAAATTTAGAAAATTGTTGAAATTGATGAATTTAAGGTTAATATATTTATTTGTGAATTTTTGGCATTATTTTTTTTTTATTTTTTTTATTCATAAATTATTCATTTTTCCTGATTTACCAAACAAAAATAAAAATTTACAAAAATTAGTGAAATTATTGAAATTAAGGTTATTATATTTATTTGTGAATTTTGCGTTAATTTTATACTTTTTCATATTTTATTATTTTTCATACATGAAACAATTATTCATTTTCTTGATTAATTGAACAAAAATGGATATTAGAAAAATTATTGAAATTGTTGAATTTAAGGTTACTATATGTCTGAATTTACCAAACAAAAATAAAAATTTAGAAAAATTAGTGAATGTTAAATTTAAAGTTATTATATTTATTTGTGAATTTTTTCTTTAATTTTATATTTTTTTTTTCATATTTTTCATACATCAATTATTCATTTTCGTGATTTACTGAACAAAAATAGAAATTAAAAATATTGTTGAATTTCAGGTACTATACGGATTTGTGAATTTTTGGAATTATTTTTTTATTTTATCATATTTTCCCTATGTTTAATCAATCAATTACTCTTTTTCGGGATAACCCAAAAAAAACACTTAAAAATTGTTCGAAAATATTTTTTATATACATAACAAAGTTTTTTGTGGATGCTAATGTATGTTTGTACCTTAGAACGAGCATCTTTTTGTTTTACATGTTCATTATGAATCACTGGGAAATACGATGTCCACTCCTTTAAGATAGAATCTGATTACAAAATAACGAGCTCCAACTAGCCACACATCTGATGTGGCATGTGGGAATCGAACAAGTTACTCGGCCAACTACAGGTGGAATTAACAAAGGCTTGCACGCATCAGACGTGGCACATGTGCATCTGGCTAGCAACATCAGCGTCGACCAACGGTAGGCATCATTGTTCGTACCTAGTGAGTATCAGGGAAGCATTATCTGCCAATGACATATAGAATTAGCAAAGTCTTGCACGCATTACTTGTGGCGTGTGTGCATCGGTTAGACGACATCAACATAGGGAAACAACATAAAACATCAACCAAGACGTGTGCGCTTTGGGCAAGTGACGTCAGCCAACGGTAAGCGCCATCAGCAAGGCAATATTAGTTGTGGAATACCTTCATCTATCGTGGCCAAGGCACATTGCCCAGCCAAAAACAACACCATCATCCAAGACATTTGGTTTTAGGCAAATGATATCGACGTCAGCCAAGACGGTCAACCGATTTTCGATGTGGGATGCAACTAACATTTGTGGTCTTCACACATTGGTCAACTGATGTTGAACGTGGCCATGTAGCATCGTCCATAGCCTACACACTTCGGTCTGTCGACGTCAAACGTGGCCTACCTACATCCTCCGTATCCTACACACATCGATCTGGTGACGTCAAACGTGGCAAGGCCACATCGCCTCTAGCCCAGCACATTCGGTCTGTTGATATATGACGTGCCTACTCGCATCATCAGTGGCTTGCACTTTGTATAAGAGTAACATCGCATGTGGTGATATTAATCGATGTCTAGTAAAAAACATGTAAATGTACATGCCGTACAAAAATCAAAAGTCTGTGAAACACCCTTCCTGTAAAACTACATATTCATCTATTTTCCATCATTTATTGTCAACCTTTTCGCCTCAAATAGTTCATACATAGCTATTCATTACATTTACTTTTAATCCAGTATTGAAAAATATTTCATTTGTACAAATATGTATTATATCATTATTTTCACATTTTTAGGTATCTTATTTGTACAAATATTTTAATAAATTAGTCTTTTCCATGATAAATAAAAATTTTTAAAAAATCATGAAAACTATTTTATATATATATATATATATATATACACACACTTTAGAACGTGCATATTTGGGATGTACATGTTAATTATGAATTTGTGGAAAAAATGATGTGTACTCCTCTACGTATGAATCCGCGACACAAAATCATGAGCTCAGAGTTGTCCACGGGTAAGTGACATTGCCCAACCGTAGTCGACATAGATCACGGTCTGCACGCATATAACATTGCATGTGTGCGTATGGTAAGCGACAACAGTGTCGGCCAACTGTAGGCAGCATCTCCGTAGCCAGTGCGCACAAGGCAACCGACGTCGGCCAAAGACAGGCAGCATCATTCAAGGCCTTCATGCATGATCTATGCCGCGTGTGCATCAGTGGGCAACATCAGCATTGGGCAATAATAGGTAGTGATACCCTCAAACTTACTTCTCAAATAAGAAGTAAAGCGGTTGTATCATGTAAAGAACCCAACTAATGAGGTTGGGGTCGATCCCACGAGGAAAATAGTTCAGAGTTAACTTTATTGTATTATTACTATTATTTAGTCAACTATTTCCTTAGAAAACAAAAGACAGAAAAGGTGGTTTTTAACTCTAAATTAATGAAAATAATTAACTAAACTAAAGTAACTAACTAACAGATTCAAATCTCGGAGCTTAATCAATTAATAGAAGTAACTACGGCTTAAGTGTTCTCCACAGGTTCCTAACTTAATAATTCTAACTATAACAATTCTTTCCTAGTATCTTGCATGTAAAGTGATAAGTTATGTATCTCTAAATCCTTGGTCCGACATTTAGAAAATTTCACTCCGCACCTTGGTCTGGCCACGTGTGTTTCTATACTAACCCTTACCTTTACCTCGTATTATGCATTGTATTCGTTATTTGACTAAGTGATAACCTCGCATCAATCGACACTAGCCTACTAGATAGTGTACACTAAATCTATGTTGATAATAGTTCTTTTCCTATTATCTACCTCCTTTGTACGGCAAGTAGCATTAAGGGGAGTTCTAATAGTTGCCATACGTTAAAAAGACTTCTAAACGAAAGAGTTATTAATACATGCAAGACACTATTTTAGAATTGCTATTTTAGTTAGATTTTACCTCATTATTCACCCATATTTTCCACAACCCTAGTTATGGAGTTTAGTTACCCATGGTAATCACACTATTCATATATTTAATATAAGAATTCATGCACTTACTTTAATGAAAAAGAATAAAATCTAGAAATTCACTTGATTAATAAACAAAAGCACCAACAATCAATTCAAGCAAAAGTGTATCAATTATTGAAATTAATACTTCAATACTTGAACAAGAGAACTAAAGATTATCGAAAAGTCTAATTGTCAAAAAGTCTCACCCCAAAAATGTGGTTTTTCGAACTATTTATAATAAAAACAAAAACCTAATAAAAGAATGATTCTAATTACTGAAAATCTGTCAAAAAGCGTCTGAGTCGACGGACCTCGTGACAAATTGTCGTGGTCACGACAGGACGTCATGGCCTCCGTCGTCCTATACTTCACAAATTTTTCTTCTACTTTCTTCACTACCCTTAACGAACATGTATAACGGACCGTTCCAAGCACGACGGTCCATCGAGGGTTTCGTTCCATAACACTTTAACTTCTTAGAATTTGGATACTAGGAATACTCTCTGATCATTACGACGAACCAGCAGGACTGACCGTCGTGTCTATTACGGTACGTCATGGACTTCCGTAATCCCACATTAGGTCATACTTCCCCATCCTCTTTTAGTAGCTTCTCTCCTCACTACGATGCCACCTACGTATCGTCACTAACTCGACGGACTGTCATAAGTTCCGTAGGAGGTCTCTTCTGCATTTCTTGCTCAAAAACTTCCGCGTTCTTCTATGGACAATTTCCTACAAATAAGGAGAAGCTTACATAAAAATCAATTCAAAAAGGCTTTTGGAAACACACTAAACTTAAGGAAAAAGCATTAAAAATACCGTGAACCACAGTACATCAACACCCTCAACATAAATTCATTGTTTGTCCTTAAGCGACACACTTTGACTCACTACAAAATCTTTGTACAAGAGTATCCATATTTTATTTTTCGCAATCATTTGGCTATAAATCCCTATCATTCTCATCATGTTTATGCATGATATCACTATTAGGCTTGAATTATGTGGAACCAGACCATGACACAGACTCACCACGCACTGACACCTATCCTCTTCAATTTCTCACCGAGGTGCTAATATTTCCGGTATTACAACTAATGTCTTCACTTCAAACAACATCCTCATTTTTCACACAATGATTTTAATTTGAGTATAAGGATTACTTTTCAACACTCACTTTAAGAACAAATTCACAACTCATTCATAGATTTTTTCATTAGCTTGTCCATATTTTCTTTGATTTTTGTTTGCCATACAACTCTTAGGATCACGATAGGACTTTCTTAGATTGTAGGATAGGCTCAGGGTCAGGTAGGGTATATTTAGGTATACATTAGTGACTTGTTGACCTCCTTGACATATCAGCTATACTTACAACCTTTTTATCATTTTACTTCGCCTAATTTCTCAATTTTCTTTTTATCTTGCTGTTTTCCCTTTCTTATCCTTGTATGTCAATGAATTTTCTTTGTTTTTTAGTCGGTTTTGTTTTGTTCTTTCTTTATCTTCATTCTTTCAACCCCCCTTTCTAGAATATTCCTTAAATAACCACCCTCAACTAATGACTTTGCCATGAGTCAAGGTTCACAATACACATAGTAAAGTCAGGGCCACGACAAGGTTGTTTTGTGCATTAGCCATCCTCAACTTATGCTTTTGACATAAAAAGAGATATACATGTCAAAGGAGGGACCAGGGACAAAACATTGTTCCCAGAGAAGATCAGTTGGGGTGAAAAAGAAAGATCTGTTTTTAGGCTCAAATCATTTGGATCAATACGAGATTAACTTCATTTGTTTTGTTTTTTTTTATTTGGGCTCAATATTGACTATTTCGAACAAAGGACTATGATCCTTTTCTAATTGTTCATTTTGGCTTACTTTTACCAAGACTAACCAGGCAAGTTCTAGCTAAGTCTCAATGGTGGATCCTTTGAATTTTCCTCACACTCAGTTTACATTCATAACATTCCAAAATTATTCGACACCTAGTTTGAATCATAGATTGAAGTTCATGCAGTAGTGTATCCCTGTGTCATGTTTAGAGCCACACAATTATCAATTACTATGACTAGTCATGCATCATTTTCATATGTGTATATCATATTTGTTTTAGCCATCATGCTTTAGAGTTATACTATGCACACAAGATATAAAATGCCGGTTAAACAATAAAAGTAATCAGTCTTTTGGGGAAAAAGAACACAGGCAAGAAAACACCAAAAGAGGATCGTGAATAGGGATACTCAAACTTCACCCTAGCACTCACTTTCCATTTACCCCACCCAAATAAAAAGATATGCAATTGTACCCAATGCATAAAAAAAAAACTGCAATACGAGATTTTTAGGTGAAGCAAACCTGAGGTACAATGCACTGACGATCAGCAAGCAGTTGGGTTCGGTTCCCCGGAACCCACTATGTATGTAGTCTTGACACCCTCAGTAGTGTCCTCATCAACAACAACACTTCAGTCGTGCCTCCCGCTATCTCCACATCTTTGGAGATAGATGCCCTAGCAGCGGTGCCAAAATATTATACGCTCAAACTTACTTCTCAAATAAGAATTAAAGCGGTCGTATCAAGTAAAGAAGACAACTAATGAGGTTGGGGTGAATCCCACGAGGAAAATAGTTCAGCAAACTTTATTCTAGTATTACTATTATTTAGTAAACTATTTCCTTAGAAAACAAAAGACAGAAAAAAGGGGGTTTTTAACTCTAAATTAATGAAAATAATTTACTAAATTAAAGTAACCAACAAACAGATTCAAATGTTGGATCTTAATCAATTAAAAAAATTAACTAGGGCTTAAGTGTTCCCCACACGTTCCTAAACTGATAATTCTAACTATAACAATTCTTTCCTAGTATCTTGCATGTAAAGTGATAAGTTATGTATCTCTAAATCCTTCATCCGGCATCTAGAAAATTTCACTCCGCACCTTGGTTCGGCTACGTGTGTTGCTATACTAACCCTTATCTTTACCTCATTTTCTGCATTTTTTTTCGATATTTGACTAAGTTATTACCTCCTACAAACAAAAACTATCCTATTAGATAGTCTACACTAAATCTATGTTAATAATAATTCTTTTCCTATTATCTACCTCCTTGGTCCGACAAGTTGCATTAAGGCGAGTTCTAACGTTGGCCATCCGTTAAAAAGACTTCTAAACGAAAGAATTATCAATACATGCAAGACACTATTCTAGAATTGTTATTTTAGTTAGATTTTACCTCATTATTCAACCATGGTTCCCACAACCCTAGTTATGGAGTTTAGTTATCCAAGGTCATAATCACACTATTCATATATTTAATATAAGAATTCATGCACTTATATAAATAAGAAACAATAAAATCCAGAAATTCACTTGATTAATCAACAAAATAACCAACAATCAATTGCTGAAAAAATGTATCAACAATTGAAATTAATCCTTCAATACTTGAACAAGAGAACTAAAGATTATCGAAAAGTGTAATCGTCTAACCAAAAGTCTCACCCCAAATACGAGGTTTTTAAACTATTTATAATAAAAAAACAAAAACCTTATTAAAGAAGGATTCAAATTACTGAAAATCTGTCTTAACGCGTTTGAGTCGACGAACCGTCGTGGTCACGCTGGGCCGTCACGGCCTCCGTCGTCCAATACTTAAAAAATTCTTCTACTTATTTCTTCATTACCCTCAATTAACAGGTATGACAAACCATTCACAGCACGATGGTCCATCGAGGGTCTCCGTTCCATAATACTTTAACTTCTTGGAATTTGGGTACTGGGAATACTCTCCAATCATTACGATGAACGAGCAGGACGAACCGTCGTGGCTATGACGGCTCGTCATGGACATCCGTAATCCTACACTAGGTCAGACTTCCCTATCTTCCTTCAACAGCTTCTCTCCTCACTACGATGCCACCTACGGACCGTTATAAGCACCGTTGGTGGTCTCTTCTGCATTTCTCGCTCAAAAACTTCCGCATTCATCTTTGGACAGATTTCATGCAAATAAGGAGAAACTTACATAAAAATCAATACAAAATTCACACACTAAACTTAAGGAAAAAACATTAAAAATACCGGGAAACCATGGTACATCAGGCATCATCAGCCAAGAGATGTGCACTTAGAGCAAGCAACACTGGCCAACCATAAGCGACATCATACATGCGCATTGGTCATGGATCCCCCGCATAGGTGGTGTCCGGTGTACTTCGGTCAACAAAAATTGGCCGTGAATTGCCCGCATCAGTCGTGGCTTATGCACATATCTCAGTCATTTTAATCCTTGAACTTCCGGTGTCGCCCTTTTCTTGTACACTAAGGTTAGCCAATGTCGGGTTTTTCTTGCCTGCATCGCCTTTGGCCTCCACACAATTGTCAGTTGACGTCGGTCATGACCTTCTCGTATCTCCTTTGTCCAGAACACAATGTTAAGGCAATGTCAGACGTGGTCTGCCGCAACGTCTTTGTCCACCGCAACCTCTTTGTCCTACACAAAATAGTCCGGCGAAGTAAGACCTGGGCTTCAATCATTGTGCGCAACCTGCACATATCTATCTTCCGATGTCGAACATGGCCTAACATCATTGTTTGTAGCATGCACACATATATTTATTGAGATTAAAGGTGGTCTGCCTGTATCATCCATAGCGTGCACACATCGGTCTTTGAGTGTGCGTACACATCTTGAAAGCAACTTCATCCAATGGAATGCGGATTTAGTAAAGGCTTGCACACACAAACTTTGAGTGTGCGAATCTGGCAAGTGATGTCAGCCAATGGAATTTGGAATAAGAAAAGACTTGCACGCATAGACATGGAAGGTTACATCGGTCATGACATGCAGCATTTCTTAAGGCGTGCATGCATCAGCCATGTCATTTGCACATCGACAAGGTGACTTCAACTGTGGTCTGAGCGCATCAACAGTAGCCTACCCGCATTGGCGAAGCAACATTGTATAACTGCAGGGAGAAACATCCAAGTACTGCACGCATGAGTCGTGGAGTGTTCACATAGACTCGATGACATCGGTTGTGGCCTGCACGAGTTGGCAAGGCAAACATTGACCAATCACAAGTAACATAAACAAAGGCTTGCACACATCAGTTGTTGTGTGTGCGCATTAACTAGGAAAGGGGCATACCCACCTTATAATAAGGTGTGTCACCTCACACTACTTCAATAATATTTTTTATATTTATATCATATAAAATCTGGAAAAATATAATATGCATACTAGTAAAATAAATAGTATTAAATGAGCACATATGTTCACTTCGAGCAAGCAACATCGACCAATGGCAAGCGGCATCAGACATGCAACATTGGTCGTGGATCGACCACATCGGTGGTGTCCTGTGTACATTGTTCAACTAACATTGGCCGTGCACTACCCGCATTGTTTGTGGCTTGTGCACATCGCTTAGTTGTTGTCGGCCTTGAACTGCCTGCATCACCCTTTCCATGCACACCAAGGTGAGCCAATGTCGTGTGTTTCTTGCCTACATCGCCTTTGGCCTCCACACAATTGTCACTCGACGTTGGGCATAACCTTCTTCCATTTGTTTTGTCTAGAACACAATGTTCAACCGATGTCGGACGTGGTTTACCATTATTGTCTGCAGCCTGCCCACATCAGTCTATCGACGTTGAACATGGCCTGACAACATCATCTATTTCCTGCACTCATTAATCTGCCTATGTTAAATGTTCTTGCAAAAAAATTCCATATCCTAGACACATCGGTTTGCAAACGTTGGATGTTGCCCATTAGCATCGTGTGTAACCTGCACACATCGGTGTTCATATGTCAATAACTGACATACACCATCATCCTAGGCCTGCACACATCTAACGTAACCTGTGAACATCTTGCAAGCTACGTCAGCGAATAACATACAAATTCAGCCAATTCCTTCACACATGCACGTGAAATGGGCGTATCAGGAAAGTGACGTCGTGAAATGGCATGCACATCAACGAAGGCATGCATGCATGGATGTGGTATGTGGGCATCTTCCAAGCAATGTCAGCCAACAGAATGCAACATCATTCAAGGTATGCACCTATCAACCATCTCATGTTCACATCAGCTGGGTAACTTTGGTAGAGGTTTGAGTGCATCGGATAGGCGACATTGATTGATGAGCATCGGCCAAATAACATTTTCCAATGACACATAACAACATCAAAGATATGCATGAATCAGTCATGGTGTGTGTGCATCAAATCGACGACATCGGTCGTGGCCTATCTGTTCGCAAGGAGATATCTACCAGTGATAGGCTGCTTTATCAAATATATGAACTCATATGTAGTGGTGTTTGCGCATTGATTAGGAAACACAACCGTGGCCTACATGCATCAGCCAATCGATATTAGCAAACGGCAAGCAATATCAGTCAAGGTTTTCATGCATCTAATGTGATTTGTGTGAATCTAGAGGGAAGGTCGGACAATGTCAGGCAAAATCATCCAAGGCATGGATGCATAACACGTGGTGTGTGTGGATGTTTGAGTGATATTGGCTTCAGCCAACGGTAATCACCATCATCTAAGACTTTTGGTTTTCGGGCAAACAATGTCGGCCGACGACATACATCATTAGTCAAAGCCTTAACACATCTTACTTGACATGTGTGCATAAAAAAGTGATGTTGGCCGATGAAATGCAACATCAGAAATGTAACGCACGGATCTGTCATGCCATGTCTGCATCGGCTAGGAGACATTCGCACTAACAAATGTCAGGCAGCATCAGCCAAGACATGTGCGCTTAGAGAAAATGACGTTGGCTAATGATAAGCATCATTGTCAAGGGACGTCAAACCTCAACCCTGCTGTGTGCACATCAGCAAGGGCGACATCAACATCGGGTAACGATAGGGAGTATCTGTATAGTAATGTACACCTGTGACAAAAGATGTCGGCCAACAGCAAATGACATTATTTAGGTGACATTAGTCAATGAACGCCCGCATTGATCGTGCCTTATGCATGTCGTTCAGTTGACATTGAATGTGGACTTCTCGCATCGGCCACAACTTGTGCACATTTCTCAGTTATTATCACACGTGGACTACCCATATCTCCTTTGTTCTGCCTATGATGGTCAGTCGAAATAGAGTGTTGCCTGCTATCGCCTTTGTCCTACACATACTAGTTAGTCGATGTCAACATGGCATGACTGCATCACCTTTTTCCTGCACACAATGGTCAGCGTACGTCAGATGTGGTTTTATTGCATTTCCTTTTGAATGCACAATATGGTCAACCAATATCGGATGTGGGATGCAACCATCTCCCGCAACTTGCACACATCGGTCTGCCAACGTTGAATGGTGCCTGACCGCATTATTGTATCCTACACTTATTGGTCTTCTGATGTCAAACATGGACTCCAAACATCGTCGTAGCTTTCGCTTATTGATTGGGAGATGTCAGATGTGGCCTACTTGCATCATCTGTAGCCTACACACATCGGTTTGTTGATGTCGGAAAAAGGCAAGTCGAATCAACCAATGACTGCATGCAATGATGTGACATGTGCACATCTTGAAAGCGACGTCGACCTATGGCATGTGGATTCAGCTAACTCTTGCAAGCAAAACATGGAATATGTGTATCCCGCAAGCAACTTGGCCAATGGCATGCAAAATCAGCCAAGGCCTCCATGCACGGACATGGCATGTGTGAATCTTGACAGTGACATTGACCAATGACATGCAACATCTGCCAAGGACTTCTTGCATCGGCGATGATGTGTGCACATCGACAGAGTAATGTCGGCACCAGCTAATATAAGGCAGCATCAGCCAAGTCTTCTATGCTTCGATCATGCGACATCATCCAGGCAACATTTGTCGTGGAATACCGCGTCATTTGTGGTTTGTGCAAATCACTCAGCAGATGTCAAGCGTGAACTATTTGCATCGGTTGTGGGTTGTGTGTATTACTTAGTGATTATTGGGCTTGACCTTCCCACATCTCCATTTTCCTCCACATAAAGACAAGACGACATAAAATTTGGGATGCCTTCACCAAATGTAGCCTGCAGATTGCTCAGTCAACGTCGTCTGTGAACTACCCGCATTGGTCGAGGCTTGTGCATATTTATCAACTATCATTAAGCCAAGATGGACCATCCATCATTCTTGGCTTGCAAACTAGGGTAAGGCAACATCAGGCATTGCCTTCCCCCATAGCCTTTGCCCTACACATTAGTTAGCCAAAATCATCGTGCATGGCCTTAACACATCGCCTTTGGCCTGCACCAATATGATAGCCAACATTAAAGTGGCCTTTCCGCTTATTATTTGCATAAGATACAATGATCAACCGCATCGGCCGTGACCTGTGCACATTACTCAACGTCGTCTATCTTTTCTATCCTCCATCGCTCATAGATTACAAAAAATGACAAGCTAACATCAAACGTGGGCTACCTGCATCAGCCTTATTCTACACATTGCTCAACAAATATCAGTCGTGGACTACCCGCATGAACCATGGTTTGTCAACATTGCTTAGTCGTCGTCAGGTTTTGACTATCCGCATCTCCCTTATCATGCAAATGACTGTCAGAGGACATCAGGTGTATCCTTCAACCATCAACTTTGGCCTATACAACGGTCACACGACGTTACATGTTTCATGCCCCATCACCTTTGGCTTGCATAACAGTCATCCTACGTCTAATATGGCCGTCCTATATCGCTTTCTACCGGTACACAAAGGCTAGACAATGTCAGACGTGGCCTTCCAGAATCATATTTTTCCTACACACAATGGTCAACCAGTGGTATTTATGCATCATTTAGGCGATATTAACGTCGAAAAGTTGCAGACAACATTAATAGAGGCTTGTGCGCTTCAGGCAAGCAATGTAAGCCAACTACATGCAACATCAGCCAAAACTTGCACACATCTGAAATGGAATGTGCGCATCTGGGAAGCGACGTTGGCCAATGGAATGCAACAACATCCAATGAATGCGTGCATCGTCATGGAGTCTGTGCATCATAATCCATTGACGATTGTCACTGACATGCATCATCATCCAAGAGCTGCACGCATCATTCATGGCGTTTGATAATCTAAATGGAGACATCAGCGTCGGCCAACAACAAACAACATCACCCAAGGCCTAAGCGCTTCAGATCATGCGACATCATCCTGGCAACATTTGTCGTGGAATACCGCGTCATTTGTGGTTTGTGCAAATCACTCAGCAGATGTCGAGCGTAGACTGTTTGCATCGGTTGTGGGTTGTGTGTATTACTTAGTGATTATTGGGCTTGACCTTCCCACATCTCCATTGTCCTCCACACAAAGACAAGACGACATAAAATTTGGGATGCCTTTACCAGATGTAGCCTGCATATTGCTCAGTCAACGTCGTCTGTGAACTACCCGCATTGGTCGAGGCTTGTGCATATTTATAAACTATCATTAAGCCAAGATGGACCATCCAGCTTTCTTAGCTTGCAAACTAGGGTAAGGCAACATCAGGCATTGCTTTCCCCCATAGCCTTTGCCCTACACATTAGTTAGCCAAAATCATCGTGCATGGACTTAACACATCGCATTTGGCATGCACCAATATGATAGCCAACATTGAAGTGGCCTTTCCGCTTATTATTTGCATTAGATACAATGATCAACCGCATCGGCCGTGACCTGTGCACATTACTCAACGTCGTCTATCTTTTCTATCCCCCATCGCCCTTAGATTGCAAACAATGACAAGCTAACATCAAACGTGGGCTACCCGCATCAGCCGTATTCTAGACATTGCTCAACAAATATCAGTCGTGGACTACCCGCATGAACCATGGTCTGTCAACATTGCTTAGTCGTCGTCAGGTTTTGACTATCCGCATCTCCCTACTCATGCAAATGACTGTCAGAGGACATCGGGTGTTGCCTTCAACCATCAACTTTGGCCTATACAACGGTCACACGACGTTGCATGTTTCATGCCCATCACCTTTTGCTTGCATAACAGTCATCCTACTTCCAATATGGCCATCCTATATCGCTTTCTACCTATACACAAAGGCCAGACAATGTAAGACGTGGCCTTCCAGAATCATATTTTTCCTACACACAATGGTCAACCAGTGGTATTTATGCATCGTTTAGGCGATATTAACGTCGAAAAGTTGCAGACAAAATTAATAGAGGGTTGTGCGCTTCAGCCAAGCAATGTAAGCCAACTACATGCAGCATCAGCCAAAACTTGCACACATCTGACATGGAATGTGCGCATCTGGGAAGCGACATTGGCCAATGGAATGCATCAACATCCAATGAATGCATGCATCGTCATGGAGTCTTTGCATCATCATCCATTGACGATTGTCACCGACATGCATCATCATCCAAGAACTGCACGCATCAATCATGGCGTTTGATAATCTACATGGAGACATCAGCGTCGGCCAACAACAAACAACATCACCAAGGCCTAAGTGTTTCGGAAAAGCAAGATCGGCTAAAGACAAACGGCATTAGTCAAGCGACGTTGATCGTTGACTATCACATAGATTGTGGTATGTGTAAATCGCTCAATCCATATCGGGCATGGATAAGTCGAATCGGCCTTGTCCTTTTTACATCACCCAGTGGTCATTAGGCTTGGGCTTCACACATTGTCCTTGGCTTGCATACACAGTCCAACCGACATTATACGTGGGATACCCTTCATCGATCATTGCCTATATATTTCTCAACCAACGTTGAATGTAGGCTACCTGCAGCGGTCGTGTCTTGTTCACATCGCTAAGACATCGTCGCATGTGGACTGCCCAATGTCCAGGCAACATCAGGTGTTTCTTGCGCCCATCGCCTTTGTCCTGCACAATGGTTATCCGACATCTAACGTTTTCTGCCCTTATCACCTTTTTCTTTCTTAATAGGAGTGACCTTGCCACATCACCTATGTCAGGCACACAACGTCAGCCGATGCTAGAGTAGCCTTCCGGCATTGCTATTGTCTTGCACATAATGTTATGTCGACGTCGGACATGGCTTGCCCACATAGCGTTTGTCGTGCACATAAAGGGCAGCCCACGTCGCATGTAGGTTGCACCTATCATCTGTGGCCTATACACATCAGTAAATTCACTTCATAAGTAGCTGCCAGTATCGTCTGTAGCCTACACACATCAGTTTGCAGACATAACACACTGCCCACGTGCATCATTCCTATCATTTAAATATCTCTCTATCGATGTCACACGTGGCCTGGAGGTGTCACCTATGTCCTGCACACTTTGTTCATACAATGTCCGACATGGCTACCCACATTGTATATGGCTTGCACTTGTTAGACGAGCGACGTTGCATGTAGCGCCATTGATTGAGGTCCAGTCGACAAAATGTGGATGTCCATGCTATACAAATATCAAACGAGTGGAAAAGCCCTTCCGGCATAATAATATATTAATCTATTTTCCATCATCTATTATCAACATTTTCCTCTCACAAGGTTCATTTTTAATAATTTTATTACGTTTATGATTCGTACGATATTGAAACATTTTTATATGTACAAATATGTACTTTATCATTTGTTTCACATGTTTAGAAGTATTTTTGAGGATTTTTATATTTTCGAGCATTATTATTCAGTTTTACAATATATTTTTATAGTTTTTTATGTCACATTTTAAAAGTTAAAATTTATGATATTGTTTATATAAGTCTACTATATACATTGATGAATTTTTGGCATTAATTTTTTAATATTTTCATAATTTTTCTATTTCTTATCACCCATTTTCTGGATTTATCGAACAAAAAAAATTTAAAAATTATTGAAATTATTGAATTTAAGGTTACAATATTTATTTGTGAATTTATGGCGTTAACTTTATATTCATTTCATATTTTCCTTATTTTCTATTAATAAATTAACCATTTTAGGAGATACCTAACAAAAAATAAAAATAAAAAAATTAAAATGCTGAATTTAAGGTATATTTATTTGCGAATATTTGGCTTTCATTTTTTTATATGTTAATAGTTTTCATACGTTTTATTCATGAATTACAAATTTTTGTGATTTAAAGAACAAAAATAAAAATGAAAAAAATTGCTGAAGTTGTTAAAGTGAAGGTTACTATACTTGTTTTTGAATTTTCGGCATCATTTTATTTCAATATTTTTTCGATTTTAAATAAATTAATTACCCATTTTCGGCATTTTCCAAAAAAATATAACATTAATAAAAATGAAGTATATTTGTTGGGTCTACCTTGGTTCACAACTTCTTTATCAAATTTCCAAGGTCTCACCAAAAGTAGGTGACATGCCAACATGGAAACCACATCAAAAACCAATTATTCATTATACTTTCCCACACTAAACCGAACACTTGATTCTTTGAGGACCTTCATCTCTCCACTCTCATTGAGCCATTGTAGCTTATAAGGATTGGGATGCTTGCTGGTTTGTATTTTCATACGCTTCACCGAGGAACTACTCACCACATTGGTGAAAATTCACTATCAATGATTAAGGAACACACTTTTTATTTGATTTTGCACCTAACATGAAATAAATTCTCCATTTTGTCAAGTTATTCTTTTGCAAGGGCTCCCAAAATTCTTCTAACAACACATAAAAGATTGGCATTCATGTTCAAGTCTTCATCTTCATCTATCAAAGACATTCCCTTCTCCACGAATGAGGCAAAATTAACCCTTTCATCAAAACTTTATTCTTTATCCCAAACCACCTTCCTTTCCTTCATACCTATCTCCATCTCCCTCATCTTCATCTTCAGTCTTATATCCATAACGAAGAGAAACAATTGTTCTTCTATTTGGACACTTACTAGCAACATGTACTCTTTTGTGACATCTAAAGCATTGAATTATAGAGGGTCAAGGAAAAAAAGGCTTAACATCGTTACCTCCTTGTGGTTGCTCACTTGCCTTGGATTTGTAATAAATCTTTCCTTGGTTATATTAACCTCCACCTTTGGCTAGTTCCCTGGATGTCGTCTTTCAATTATCGCGACCTTTGCTCCATGTGAAAGTTAAAGAACTTTTGGCCTTGTATGACTTTTCTTCCTTAAAATATTCTTCTACATTTGAGGCATCATGGAAAGCCGCTACAAGCGTCTCATATTACTTAAGCTTCAAGGGATTCAAGATATAATACCTCAAGATTTCCATGAATCATATTATATTGCATTTCATATGCTCTTCTACTTTAGACTTCATTCGCAAGATCTCAAACTCATCATAATATTCTTCCACACTTTTGGTACCTTGTCTCAACATGTACACCTTCATGAGAACCTCCTGATAGTAGTTTGGAGTCAAGTATCTCATCTCCATAAGTTTAATCAACTATTGTCAAGTAGGTAACTCATAGTTATGGTGACTGTCCCTTTCCCTCCTCTTAGACTCCAACCAAGTTGATGCATACCCCTCAAATTGCGCGATAGCATATTTTGCCTTCAAAGTTGCTGATATATTATTTGTGAGAAAGATCCACTCACTTTGAATTTTCCATTCCAAGAACTCATCGGGGTCACGACTACCTTTAAACCTTTGAAATGTGACCTTGATAGTGTTCAAGCCCATATCTTGATCATTCCTCTCCCTAAACCTATTTTGTCTATTTCCTATCCAATCGCCTCTATATCCGATTTTATCTCCTCTATATCCCATCCTATCTAGATCTCCCCTGCCTTGGTCACACCCCAAGTCCCGAGGTCTTACTCCTTCTCTTTGTACTCCATTTCAATCTCTACCCCAAAACTCATCATTATTGAACTCCTCATTAATCTCATCATAGAGAGGATTTTGGTATTGGTAATCTTGATAGGGAATTTGTGGTGCATTTTGTTGATGTGATGTGTAGGTTTCACGAAAAGATGCATTTCAATAATTTTGAAATAGAGTTTGGTATTAGACTTGGTTTGTCACAAAAGGATAATTCTCTTGTGGTGGGTGATGAAATTGTTGATTTGGATGTGGTGTAGGTGTCTTAGGTTTTTTGGAGGGTTGGGAATTTGGAAAGTGGGGCGTTGTTAGTTTTGGGTATGACTATGTCGAGGAGAACATAGATTATGAGCTTGTTTCGGAGTAAGGGTGGTTGAATGAACCTATGTCATCCTTATCTCCTTATTTTCCGGTTGAATTGCTCTCCTTCTATTCTGATTTTCGACCTGTACCAAACTTTACACCATACCGCCTATCTTTCCATTCAATTCTACTACTTGCTTAGAGATTTTGGCGATAACCTCCATGATGTTTTGCGAGATCTACCCAACATGATACCTACAAAACTCAATAAACTAGGTTAGTACCAAAAGCCTCACTTTACATGTATGTAACTCTCAACCCATCTTTTATGGCGTCCTCTAAAGATTGATAGTGAACTAGCTATGTTCAATCAACTCAAGATCACCTATCCTTTGTGAGGGAATGGATTCTTGCGAATCTTAATAAAAGGATGACCCAAAAATAACTAACGGACTCGAATCATGAAGGTTATCAACGAATTAAGATGAGAAAGTAGAATAAAGAAGTACCAAAAGATTCGGACTCAATATAAACCAAGTAACAAAAGTAGAAAATTACTATTTTAAAGAATCAAAAAAATGATTTGACGATTAAAAAATAGTTAAAAATTAATCAAAGTTGTTAATAAACTGTTATATAGTGGAAAAATAGAAGTAAAATGAGTTTAGAAGAAGAATAAGTGAATTTGGACTCATGGAAAAATTTCAAGCCTTAAAAAAGTTCATCACTTGTAAGATGTTGATTGGATAATTTGATGATAAAACATAGTTAACATGTAAGTAAAGATGTTAATTAATTTTTAATTAGTTGAAAAAAAAAGAAGGAAAATGAGTTTAGAAGAAGAAGAAGTGAATTTGTACACACAGAAAAATTTCAAGCCTAAAAAAGTTCATAACTTGTATGATGGTGATTGGATGATTTGGTGCTCAAAACTAGTTAACAAGTAATTAAATATTGTAATTTATAGTTAATTATTTGAGGAACTTAAGGGGAAAATGAATGAAAAAAGAATCACGATGTTTGGACACTTAGAAAAATTTCTAGGTCCAAAAAACATCCCATCCTTGAAATATTTTTGGGCTTTCAAGGTAAGACCTGCAATTTTCAGCCTCTAAAAGTGAGCCCCATGCGCTAACTAGGAGTCTGGGCCTTGTTGGCTGGTCTCTGCTGCGCTGGCTGCTGATGCAATGTCGTGTGGCAGATGACGTCTGATGTGGCTGCTGACATATCAGTCCACATGGAAAATATATTTTTAATTTTTTTTCCACATTTTGTTTTCTTTTTTCAGATTTTGAATTTGTTTTTAAAAGTTCCACTAATGGACCTCAAAAAACACCTTTGACCAACTTTGACTTGAAAAGTTGGATCAAATGTACTTTATTCTTTCTTCTTCTTCAAGAATAACTTGAAGAACACTAAGAAAACACACTAAACCCCAATACACACAAATCAACTCAAAATTATCTCAAATTTGAGTATTTTCTTCCCTTCAACTAAATTAACCAAACCCACTAATTATTAACCTCCAATTTTGTCCTCTATCAAAAGAGCCACTTTCAAAATTAGAAAAGTTTGAAAAGCTTGAAACCCTTTAATGGTAACTTCACTTCTACAGCTCCCAATTGAATAACATTTGAAACAGACTCAAAATACACTAGGGAACAAGGATCCAGTGTCAAAAACAACAAAAAAAAACAAAAAATATTCATTTTTTTCTTTCAACCCAAGACTATATTTGTAAGAACAAATGTAAATCTAGGATCCTGATACAAAATGATTTAGATCAAACAAGGAAATACAAAAAGGAATAAAAGATATGTGGATTAACACTCAAGTTATTGAAATTATGGGCAACAAGGAACTAAAACCCCCAATTGACTTCAACAATCTAAATTTAACCCAAGGAAGAATAATCAAATGAAAGCAAGAATCAAAAAGGGGTAATACTTAGATTAATCAAACTCAAGAAGTTAACTAGAAATCCCAAGATTCACCCTTATTTACTCCCTAATTACTCAATAAGAATATACTACAATTTGAGAGTAAATACTCAACATAGTCTTAGTCTTACAAAATGATAAAGGAAAAATATATATACTAAGGAAATAAAGAAGACACTTCTTTAATAATATTGACCTTAATTAGGTAAGGGCCTTGTTTGGTTGCCTTATTTTGTGAATTCTTGAATTCCTTATAGGGTCATTTTAACACATGGCTTATTTTCTTCCTTTTTCTCCATTTGATGTAATGAAAACACTTGTATGTCCTTCTTTGGTTACCTTAAATCTCCTCTAATGCTTCCCTTTTAATTAATATTGCTTGTAGGAGTTGGAGATTCTTTGATTGACTCTGTGTAAATGGTTTTTATGGGTACATGCCACTCATCTTAGTGTCATCTATTCTTCCCATGTTATCACCTTCCTGCATTGCCTTTGCCCTACACATCGGTTATCCTAGATTGTACATCGCCCTGCTGCATCGACTTTGGCCTGAACAAAAATGATGGACAACATTGAACGTGGCCTTCACACATCTCCTTTAGAATAGACACATTGATCAACCACTTCTGTCGTGGCATGTGCACATCCCTTAGTGTCTTCCATATTGTCTTTCTTCTATCGCCCTTCCCCTGCACACAACGTCAAGCCAACATTAAATGTGGGTTACCTACATAAATCATTGCTTGCACACTACTCAACCAACATTTGTTGTGGACTTCCTTCATCGGCCGTTGTTTGTCAAAATCACTTAGTAGTCGTCGGGTATGGAATACCGGCATCTCCCTTCTCATAAAAACGACTATCAGAGGACATAGGGGGTAGCCTTGAACCATCAAATTTGTCCTACACAACGATTACACGGCATCGCACGCATCCGCCCTATCACCTTTGACTTGCGTAACGATCAACCGATGTCGAGTATGGTCTTCCCGTATCGCTTTCAGCCTGCATACAACAGTCGGACAACCTCAAATGTGGTCTTCTTGGATCACCTTTTTCTTGCACACAACGGTCAACCAAGGGCTTGTATGCATCTGCTGGATGACATTGACATCAAAAAAATGCAAGCAGCATAATTAAAGGCTTGTGCGCTTAAGCTAATTAATGTCAGCCAACAACATGCATCATCAGTATAGGGTTGCACGCATTTGATATAGCATGTGCATCTGTAAAGCGACGTTAGCCAATCGAATGCAACATAATCCATGCATGTGTGCATCGGTCATGGAGAGTATGCATCAGCTGGAAAATTTTTACATCGGCCAATGTGAGGAAGCATTTTCCAAGGCCCTTTCTCTAAGGAAAATGAATGGTATAATAAAATATTCATCTATTTTCCATAATCTATCATCAACCTTCCTATCTAACGTAATTCATTTGTACTAATTTTGTTACATTTATGGTTCATACGATATTGAAACATCTTTTTTATGTACAAATATGTACTTTATCATTAGTTTAACATGCTTAAAAGTATTTACGAGCATTTTGATATTTTGAATCCTGCACACATCAGTCTATCGATGTCCTACATTTCCTACAACAATTTTTTGATAACTTACATTCATCGGTCTTTCTAGATCGGATGTTTCTTCCAAATATTATCCATAGCATGCATACATCGGTATGAAGATATCGGCTACAAGGACTGCATGCATTTGACTACACCTTTTTTGGCCTACAGCAACACCACGTAAGTGTAGTCTAAACTAGCAAAAAGTGTGGCCTTTGATAAAAGGCTACACTTTTGGACATTCAGCAACACTTTTTAGGGGCTGAACAAAAGAAGCGTAACCTTTGACATTAGGCAACACTTTTTAAATGTTGCCATCTTTGGCTACACTTATTAAGCGTAGCCAAATAGGTATAAGGGCACGTTTTGAAGACGTGCATTAGCAACACTTATTTTTTGTTAGACTACACTTAAAAGCGTTGCCTTTTCAGATTTATTGGTCACACTTAAAAAGTGTTGCCTTTTATTGGTCATCTATTGCAACACTTTCAAAGTGTAACTTTTTATCTACCAAGAGCAACACTTACAAAGTGTAACTTCAACATTTATAAGCCTACATGTAGCACAAATATATATAATATATTTACATACATACAAGTGACCTAAAACACAAAATAAACTAATTAATCATTAAATTAAAGCTATATTTTCAAATAAACTTCGAGAAATATTTCATGTACAACCAAAAGATAGTATGTGTTGTGTACATACCCATACTTATACATCAATATTCTAAATGTGCACACAATAAATCAAATATGTATTTAAACTTTTACATTAGCTCAAAAACTCTTCATCATCCACTTAAAATTTGATCACCTCCATTTCCCTACACAAATAAGATATTGGCAGTTATATAGAAGAGGTAAGAAGTTTAGATTGCAACAATATAGAGAGGCAAGAAATCCCACAGTTACAGAAAATTAGATTGCATCTTTTTGATGTTCAAGGAGATGCCTACTTGTCTTCATAAATTTGTTAAATTACTTCCTAATCTTTTTGAGGTTTGATGCAAAGGTGGATCTATACTATGGGTTCAATAGAAAACGTCATGTTTGGATTAGACAATAAAAATACATATAGATGAGCTCGCATGGTACATATATTTACTCTTAACTTGTACGAAATATAAGTAGATAAGGATAAAACAAAGATATAGAAATAAAAAGAATATAAGTATTGAATAACAAATATAAGTAGATAATATTTTATGAAGTCATTACTTGATGTAGTTGCTATTCTTTACATTACACTTTAATAACCACCTCACTTCCTCCATCTCAAAAGGAACAAAGGAGTTAGGAATCCTAAGGCAAAGCATCCATATTTCATAGGAATTTCGACTTTCATAATATTAACTATATCATTAAAATGTAACACAAAGTAAGATCTTATAACAACAACCAAGCAGGTTAACACCAACTCAAAAAAATTCATGCACAAACAAATACTTCAAAAAGCCAATAGAGAACAACAAAGTGTTGCCAAGATAACTGTATCATCTAAAGACTCAATTGTTAAGCCTTCACACATATATTGTACATGTTCACACCAATATAGGTACATCATTGTAGCTCTACAGAAGATAAAACACACATACACAACTATTACATAAAGATACTTAATTTTATTCAACCAATACTTAATTACTTAGTATCCAACTTTAAAATTAGGAAATTACTCATAAAATTTACCAAACAAAAAACTATAATTTGAGAAGTAATTGTCAAAGTTGGTCAGTAATATATACTTGAGATAACTGATATGGTTTTTTGAGATATTACCTGGAAAGAGTTTTCCAACAATACGAATGATGTAATTACCCAATTTGTCAAATTCGGATTCAAGGCGTTAGAACATCAGTAAATCAAGATGAGCAAAATCTTTTTCCTACAGATAAGGAGGGTCAGAAAGGGAAATCATACCAGTTGTCTTTAGGTTCTTCAAGTGAAGTATTTTTCTAAAATATAGGTATTGGTACATCCACATACCCTGCTGCTTATTTTGTCCTTGCATTGTTGTTACTTTTATGATCATAATTTTAGTGAGAAGAGGAAGAGTAGTATATATAAATGAGCTCTAAAGAAATAATAAATTACAGTGCCTTTAACTAGTTTATATCCTTACTGATTATGTGGCATAAACAGGACTCATGAAAATGACCCTCACAGTCCATTTTTTTCCTTGATAAGCAAATACAAATTTAGATTCTAGGTTCTGATAAAATAAGAATAAAGAGTACTCCATGAATAAAGATTCTAGGTTTTGATAGTATGATTTCTCTTTTGTAATATAATATTAAGAGCCGCTTGTCTACTTGAAAATGTATTCAGTAATCTCAAAAACAACACAAGAAACTTCAGAAGAAGATTCTTATTCTGTAGAGGATTTTTACAATTCAAATGTTAATATAAGAAAATGCTCGTCTCTTAAACTTGTCACATTTGCTACAACTAAGTGTACGAATTCGGAAAAAAATAGTCCTATGTGTTTAATATTACCCAAGTATACTTCAAAATATTGAATAACATATGGACATAAACTTGAGAAAGTAAATATATTTTTTTATCCTAATACATTTAAACAACACAATCCTATTTGACACTAGGAACAATGAAGAGAAAATATATGTAGAAAGATGAAACTAGCAGCAGCTACAAGATAAGTTAGGCTTGAATACATGTGCTTGAATTTAAAGCAAGTCTGCAAGTTTTTTTAAGTCCATTTAGTTTCTACAATATAAATACTATAAAGAAAATAGATGTCCAAAATATCCATTATTACGCAATATGTATTCAGCGTGAATCTTTTTTCAAAAGTTTCAGCGTGTTCCTCTTTACACTTTGAAAATCAAAAAGAACGAAATTGTTTATGATTGCTAAGATAAACACCATGAAAGATAGAAACTCCTAGCTCAAATAAGATTTTGACTAGAATTATAGGTCATTAGGTGGCTGGAAGACATTTACAGAAGTCAGATTTTTATAGACTTATTTGGAGAAGTTGGGATTGCAATGCTTCAGAAGGAAAAAGTTGAGAAGGAATAAAGTTCCTTCCTTGATTTCCTCTATGTTAAATACAACTTCTGTAGTTTCTATTTTTCTTGTCTTTGAGCATAAATATTATTTAAGTTGTTGTTGATTAGGAACAAAAAGTTCAGCTAGTTGTGCACTATGATCATTTTAGAAAGATTAAAATTCCTCCTTTTGTTTCTGTACAATTCCTTTTCATTTTGAAATTAACAAGTTTTGTTTAGCTTGGTTTGTTTTTACGAATTTCAGGTTGGATATAATCATGTCCTCAGGTCCTAATCTCTAATAGTCAGCACTCTATGCAGCTAAGTGAATGAGAGAACGTACATTCAGCAATAAATAAAAATAATCACATTCCTGTGTAACAATATGCAGATATGTGATTGCAGGCAGCAGCTAGTTGCAGTCTTGTTAGCAGGGATATTTAAGTAGCTGATAATATGGGAACATAGATCGTTGTCATATGCATTCCAGTAGAGAATTGGTAAACAATGTCACAGACATGTACCACAGTCATGCATTGATAATGACCATATTATGCAGACTTGGAATATATGAGTACAACTTACATTTTGAGGATGTATACTAAAATCAACATCCCACCAACAAATTTAAAAATCACAAACAACAGAGAATTTATGATGCCTATATTATTCTTATGCTACAGAAACACATAAAGGGTTGTACAATTTATATATTTTTCAAATTGACTATGTCTAACTTAGGTATAGTTGTTTGAATAGGTTTATATTCCTTAAAAATTTTCTTGTAAAGAGAGAATCTCCCTAATTTATGTAATCTCTCTAGCTGCGTAGTCTATTATTACAAAGTCATTGTATAGGTTGAGTTGAATAACCTTAAAAGGTAGGTCAATTTGTATCAACAACACAACAATATACAAATCCTAAATTAAAATTCAGACATTCAAAGATACCCAAAAATATCAAAACCTAAAAGCTATAGTTAACACTCTTAGAGATAAAATTTCATACCTTATAAACACTATTGGAACAACCTAAGACGTGAGGCGTGTTCATGTGTGAAGCATTTTGTTCATCTGTGAAATCCGATGGAACAGCTCGTTAACAAAGAAGCTGTGATGAAAAGAGCAACTCAACAAAAAGAAATTGATGAAAATAACGTTCTTCAGCTATTCGATCTTCAACAAGGAATCTGTAAACAATTTTGACGGAAATCTGTAAGACAAATCGTATTTTTTATTTGGGGAAAAGAACGTCTTACACTAACAAAGCTTGGAGCGTAGAATCAGTTCGTGACCATCTAGTCAACTCAGCTCCTTTGATTTTGGAGAATAGATTCAGTTCAGCTCCTCTGATTTACAGCTCAACTTCAGTCTTCAGCTTCCTCTCTTCAGCTCCTTCGATTTTCAGCTTCATCGCTTCGATTTTTCTCTCAGCTTTTATCGATTTGAAGTTCTGGAGAACACTCGATTCGTATGTTCAGAGCATTCATTGCACTAGCGTTCTTGTGATGTTTAAATCCACTTTTTTTTCTCTAGATATATATACTAGTCTAGGTAATTCTTTACCATTAGTATCTAGCCCCCCATTATAGCCTAACAAGACCTGGAAATGATAACAATAAGAATGAATTACTAATGCTAGAATGAATAAATTAGCCAATATTAGTAATGAAATCAAAATTTCAGCACCTGAATCTTTCCAGGATGATCTATAACATTATTCCCAGTCCAAGGAGTCCCATCCTGCATCGCCAACTTCCCTCGAGAACCTTTTGAACTTTAGTAACCAAGGCATCTATGCATACTTTAAATTCCTCATAATCTCAGCAATATCAGGTGATCCCAAAACAACTAAGCAATATTGAACTAAAGTTTCTGATCTATACTTGAAAATGCACTAGAGAAAGAACGAAATAACTTCTAGACACTTCAAGACTATAGTCGAAAAAAAGAAAAAATTTACCAGCAAATAGCTACAAGACAGAATCATTTTGGTTAACAAAGGAACAAACCAAGCTTAAGGCGAGCACAACTATGAACTCAGGAAGACTAAAAAACAGTGACAACAGATTAAAACAGACATTAAAACCTTCTCAAAATTCATGTAGGTAGCTACTTACACTTGACAAAATCTATATAAGGGACAAAATGTCGTAGGTATCGCCAGCTTCAACACTTCAGTTCTTCGAACAGAGACGATTTAGCTTTAGCTCAGTTCTTCAGATAAAAGTGACTTAGCTTCAGCTGCTACATTCAACATTCAAGAGAAAAAACTAGTGTATCAAAGGTAATCAACCCATTTATACGTAATACAACTACAAATTAAACTCCCAAAATAAACAAATTTAGTATCAACAACACAAGAACATAAAAACCCTAACTTAAATTTTTGACTGACATACAAGAATATTAAAATCTTAAAGCTATAATTTAGACTTTTGATGATCAAATTTTACCTGATAAACTCTATTCCAACAACCCTAAAGCTTTAAGACATGAGGCAAGTTGATTTGTGAAGCATTTTGATAAATCTTTGAAGAAAATTGTAACGACCTGTTTAGTCGTTTTGAGCAACAGATTTTATTCTTGAAAAACTGGCAGAGGTGACGGAGGCCACGACGGACCGTCAAGGTCACGACGGACCGTCGTGGAGGGTGTCGTTTCAAAACACTTAGAAAATCTGAAATTGGGTACTGAAAATCGACTCTCTGAACGTCGTGACGAAATGGCAGGACGGACCGTCACAGGCGTGACGGACCGTCACAGGCGTGACGGACCGTCACAGACTCTATGGTGGAAATTGAGTCTCTGACGGTTGCGACGACCTGCAGGACGGACCGTCGCAGGCACGACGGCCCGTCACGGGCTACGCAATCCCAGTTCGGGTCGGATTTCTTTACACGTTTTAAGGGACGTTTTTGACTATTCCTGCTTTAATTATAAAGTTAGAGGGTTAATGTTAATAAGTCTAATTACTTGGGGGTTAAAAGAGGTAACCTTAATAGTGGGTTATTATTTCCATCTTCATTCTTAATTTTTAGGGTTATTATTCCATCTTTCATTCTTAATTACATAATAATTGGGTAAAAGAAAGAGGGTTTGAATAGAAAAATAGAAAGAACAAAGACAGAAAGAAAAAGAGAGGAGAACGAGTAGAGAGAGAGAGGAACGAGAGGACAACAAGAAATTGAGGAATTGCTTGCTTGATCACTAATCTTCGGTGGAGGTAGGTTATGGTTTCTTTTACACTATTCGTAGTAAACTCTTAATAGCGAATGATATGTGTTGGGTAGTATTATAGAGTCTTCTTTATGCTTAATTGTGTGTATGCATGATGTGATTTCATATATATGATTGTGATGAAACAAGCATGATGAAGCTATTGAATCCCAAATCTTGATATAAACCTAATCTCTTGTTAATGATGATGCCTTGGTATAAAAGAAGGCTTGACGAACTAAAGTGATGAGATGATGATGCCTTGGTATAAAAGAAGGCTTGATGAATTAGTAGAATGAGATTAGGGGATCGGAGTGTCACGTACCGACACATAGAATTAGTGGGACGGGTGTCACGAACCGACACGTAGATGTAGGGGATCGGAGTGTCACGTACCGACACATAGAATTAGTGGGACGGGTGTCACGAACCGACACGTAGATGTAGGGGATCGGAGTGTCACGTTCCGACACATAGTAGTAGGGGATCGGAGTGTCACGTACCGACACAAGAGGAATAAAGATAATGAATCTTGAAAGATATTAATATACTCAATCTAAAGAACATGTATCCCAAATAAGTAGGGTATGGAGGCTTGAGTCCTCATAGATATGATCGGTGATATTATAAATGACGTTTGTACTTGTTGCTATCACATGTTAAGAATATTAGTTGATTTATGATGTTATCTGAGATATATTGTTTCTATTTTGAGTTGGCCGATGATACCTACTCAGTACTTGTGGTTGTACTGACCCCCCCTACTTTTATGTTTTCCTTTTGTTTATTTGTGGAATGCAGCAAACGTGCCGTCATCTTCTACTCAACATTAGTTCAAGCCAGTCTTCGTCATACCGGATCTTCAGGGTGAGCTAATGCTTCTAGCTTGGACTGGATCCTTTCTCATGTCTTGATGCCTTGAAGTTTCGGCATAGACTAGCTTTTATTTATTTTAACTTCTTAGAATACTCTTAGTTTAGTAAATTGATCGTAGTGTTCTTGTGATGATGACTTCCAGATTTTGGGGAATTAATAGATGTTGAATTTTAGAAGTTATTGAATTGTCTTTTATTTATGAGTTTAAGTCTTCCGCATTGCTTTATGTTATTATTAAATTGAAATGATAAGGTTCAGATTGGTTGGTTCGCTCACATAGGAGGGTAAATGTGGGTGCCAGTCGCGGCTCGGTTTTGGGTCGTGACAAACTTGGTATCAGAGCATTAGGTTCGTTGGTCTCATCACACAAGAACAGGTCTAGTAGAGTCTTAAGGAACGGTAGGGGGACGCCTTTACTTTTCTTTGAGAGGCTATAAGACTTTAGGAAATTTCATTCTTTCTTTCCTTCTTTCGTGCTATTACTTGGATCCAATTGGTATCTAGGTGATACAAATTGGTATCTGACCATCTTCACTCTATTTCGCAGATGGTTAGAACTAGAGCAACGACTACGCCAACATCAACATCAGCAAGACAAGATGCATCTGAGCCAGCCACTGGGGCTGTAGCTCGGAGTGCAACAGTGGCAAGAGGCCGCGGTAGAGGTCGTGGGAGGACGTCCTCTAGAGGGAGAGGACGAGCACCTAGCCCATCTGGTGCTAGGGCGGTGACTCCTCCACCTACTGAGGAGGTAGTAAGAGAAGGGGAGGATGGGGAGAATGAACAAGTACAGAACGAGGAAATGCCACCCCAACCTACCCCAGAGATGATCAATCAGGTTCTCGCTTATCTTAGTGGGTTGTCTGATCAGGGTCAGGCACCCCCAATGTTTTCCTCACCAACACCTCCGGTTTCAGAGGTACGACATGCAGCCACTATGGCCCCTCGTATGGATGCCTCATTGGACATAGGCACGTTTCCACGACTGACTACTGGGCCTATAATGACAAATGATCAGCATGAGCTTTTTAGTAAGTTCTTGAAATTGAAACCTCCAGTCTTCAAGGGTGCAGAATCTGAGGATGCTTACGATTTTCTGGTTGACTGTCATGAGCTACTACACAAGATGGGTATAGTAGAACGGTTTGGGGTTGAGTTCGTGAGTTATCAGTTTCAAGGGAACGCCAAAATGTGGTGGCGGTCACATGTTGAGTGTCAACCAACAGAGGCACCACCTATGACTTGGGCCTCATTCTCTAGCTTGTTATGGAGAAATATATCCCCGGACCTTGAGAGATAGGAAAAGGGACGAGTTCTTGAGCCTAGAGCAAGGTAGGATGTCGGTCAATGCATATGAGGCTAAGTTTCGTGCACTATCCAGATATGCCACCCAACTATGTTTCAGTCCACAAGAGCGGATTCGCCGTTTTGTGAAGGGGTTGAGATCAGAATTGCGAATTTCAGCCTTACAGGTAGCGGCTACGGCAAAATCCTTCCAAGAAGTAGTAGATTTCGTGGTAGAGGTGGAAGGAGTGAAGCCAGATGAATTCACCACGGCATCGACATCAAAGAGGTTTCGAAAAGGGGGTGAGTTTAATGGTTCTTACTCTAGAGGACAGGGTTCCGGAGGTTACTCAGTCCGACCCATTCAGTCTTCACTACAGACTGTAGTTGGGGGTCCACCTCAGACCGGTCAACTTTTCTCTGAGAGACCCATGCGTGAATCTAGAGAGTGTTATGGATGTGGGGAGACTAGACATATTAGGAGGAATTGTCCAAAACAGAGTAATAGACCCCCAATAGCTAGAGGTAGAGGTGGTCATGGTAGAGGCCGTTTTTCTGGAGAACGCGGTGGTCGAGGTAATGGTGGTCACCAAAATGGCCGGGGTAACGGGCAAACGGGAGCCACTACATCACAACATGGTAGGGACAACGGACAAACAAACGAAAGGTCCCATTGTTATGCTTTCCCTGGGAGATCGGAGGCGGAGACATCTGATGCTGTCATCACAGGTAATCTTCTGGTTTGTGATTGCATGGCTTCTGTATTGTTTGATCCTGGATCCACATTTTCTTATGTATCTTCCTCATTTGCTAATGGTCTAAATTTACATTGTGAATTACTTGATATGCCTATTCGTGTTTCTACTCCGGTGGGTGAGTCTGTGGTAGTTGAAAAGGTATATAGGTCTTGTTTGGTGAACTTTGTGGGGAGCAACACTTATGTAGATTTGGTGATCTTAGAAATGGTTGATTTTGATGTAATTCTGGGTATGACTTGGCTTTCTCCGCAATTTGCGATCTTGGATTGTAACGCTAAAACGGTGACGTTAGCCAAGCCTGGGACAGATCCGTTAGTGTGGGAGGGTGACTACACTTCCAATCCGGTGCGTATAATCTCCTTTCTTCGTGCTAAGAAAATGGTTAGTAAAGGGTGTTTAGCTTTCATGGCACATCTCAAGGATGACACTACCCAAGTACCTTCGATTGAGTCGGTTTCGGTGGTTCGTGAGTTTCTTGATGTATTCCCTGCAGATCTTCCGGGTATGCCCCCAGATAGGGATATTGACTTCTGTATTGATCTTGAACCGGGTACACGCCCCATTTCTATACCCCCTTACAGAATGGCCCCCGCGGAGTTAAGAGAATTAAAAGCCCAACTTCAAGAATTGTTGAGCAAAGGCTTTATTAGACCAAGTGCATCTCCTTGGGGTGCTCCGGTTTTATTTGTAAAGAAGAAAGATGGGAAGTCTAGCTCACTTGCAAGCTTCTAGGCGCCCATTGGCTAGAGAAGTTCAGACTCTGGCAAACGACCTTATGAGATTAGAAGTAAATGAGAAGGGAGGATTTTTAGCTTGTGTGGAGTCAAGATCTTCTTTTCTTGACAAGATTAAGGGAAAACAGTTTGATGATGAGAAACTAAGGCGAATCCGAGATAAAGTGTTGCGAGGAGAGGCTAAAGAAGCAACAATCGACGAGGAAGGTGTATTGAGGATTAAGGGAAGGGTGTGTGTACCCCGCATTGATGATTTGATCAACACTATTCTGACAGAGGCTCATAGTTCAAGGTATTCAATACATCCGGGTGCAACCAAGATGTACCGTGACCTAAAGCAACACTTCTGGTGGAGAAGAATGAAGCGTGATATTGTGGATTTTATTGCCAAATGTCCAAATTGTCAACAAGTAAAGTATGAACACCAGAGGCCCGGAGGAACACTTCAGAGAATGCCCATTCCGGAATGGAAATGGGAGAGAATCGCAATGGACTTCGTGGTTGGTCTTCCAAAGACATTGGGCAAGTATGACTCTATTTGGGTGATTGTTGATAGGTTAACTAAATCTGCTCATTTCATTCCGGTTAAGGTGACTTACAATGCAGAGAAGTTAGCCAAACTTTACATCTCAGAAGTTGTTCGATTGCATGGAGTTCCACTATCCATCATATCAGATAGAGGTACGCAGTTTACTTCTATGTTTTGGAAAACATTGAATGCAGAATTGGGTACTAGGTTGGACCTTAGTACCGCGTTCCATCCTCAGACCGATGGTCAGTCTGAGCGAACGATTCAAGTGTTGGAGGATATGCTTCGTGCATGTGTGATAGAATTCGGTGGCCATTGGGATAGCTTCTTACCCTTAGCGGAGTTTCATACAATAATAGCTATCACTCAAGCATTGATATGGCTCCCTTTGAAGCATTGTATGGTAGGAGATGTAGGTCTCCCATTGGTTGGTTTGATGCATTCGATGTTAGACTTGGGGTACTGATCTTTTGAGAGATTCGATGGAGAAAGTGAAGTCCATTCAAGAAAAGCTTCTAGCGGCGCAAAGCAGACAAAAAGAATATGCAGATCGAAAGGTTAGAGACTTAGAGTTCATGGAAGGTGAACAAGTCTTGTTGAAAATTTCACCAATGAAAGGGGTGATGCGGTTTGGTAAAAGAGGCAAGCTAAGCCCAAGGTACATTGGTCCCTTTGAAGTACTTAAGCGAGTAGGGGAGGTGGCTTATGAGTTAGCCTGTGCCTCCAGGGCTGTCCGGAGTACATCCGGTGTTTCATGTGTCGATGTTGAAAAGATACCATGGGGATGGAAATTACATTATCCGTTGGGATTCAGTTTTGCTTGATGAGAACTTGTCTTATGAGGAGGAGCCTGTTGCTATTTTAGATAGAGAAGTTCGCAAGTTGAGTCAAGAGAGATTTCATCCATCAAGGTGCAATGGAAGAATCGACCGGTGAAGAAGAAGCCACTTGGGAGAAGGAGGCAGATATGCGAGAAAGATACCCACATCTGTTTACAGATTCAGGTGTTCCTTTTCGCCCTTGTTTTCCTTCTTGTGATCGTTCGGGGATGAACGATGGGTAAATTGGTATCTATTGTAACGACCTGTTTAGTCGTTTTGAGCAACAGATTTTATTCTGGAAAAAACTGGCAGAGGTGACGGAGGCCACGACGGACCGTCAAGGTCACGACGGACCGTCGTGGAGGGTGTCGTTTCAAAACACTTTGAAATCTGAAATTGGGTACTGAAAATCGGCTCTCTGAACGTCGTGACGAAATGGCAGGACGGACCGTCACAGGCGTGACAGACCGTCACTGACTCTATGGTGGAAATTGAGTCTCTGACGGTTGCGACGACCTGCAGGACGGACCGTCGCAGGCACGACGGCCCGTCACGGGCTACGCAATCCCTGTTCGGGTCGGATTTCTTTACACGTTTTAAGGGACGTTTTTGACTATTCCTGCTTTAATTATAAAGTTAGAGGGATAATGTTAATAAGTCTAACTACTTGGGGGTTAAAAGAGGTAACTTAAGTAATTAGTGGGTTATTATTCCATCTTTCATTCTTAATTACATAATAATTAGGGTAAAAGAAAGAGGGTTTGAATAAGAAAAATAGAAAGAACAAAGACAGAAAGAAAAAGAGAGGAGAACGAGTAGAGAGAGAGAGAGGAACGAGGAGGACACAAGAAATTGAGGAATTGCTTGCTTGATCACTAATCTTCGGTGGAGGTGGTTATGGTTTCTTTTACACTATTCGTAGTAAACTCTTAATAGCGAATGATATGTGTTGGGTAGTATTATAGAGTCTTCTTTATGCTTAATGTGTGTATGCATGATGTGATTTCATATATATGATTGTGATGAAACAAGCATGATGAAGCTATTGAATCCCAAATCTTGATATAAACCTAATCTCTTGTTAATGATGATGCCTTGGTATAAAAGAAGGCTTGACGAACTAAAGTGATGAGATGATGATGCCTGGTATAAAAGAAGGCTTGATGAATTAGTAGAATGAGATTAGGGGATCGGAGTGTCACGTACCGACACATAGAATTAGTGGGACGGGTGTCACGAACCGACACGTAGATGTAGGGGATCGGAGTGTCACGTACCGACACATAGAATTAGTGGGACGAGTGTCACGAACCGACACGTAGATGTAGGGGATCGGAGTGTCACGTTCCGACACATAGTAGTAGGGGATCAGAGTGTCACGTACCGACACAAGAGGAATAAAGATAATGAATCTTGAAAGATATTAATATACTCAATCTAAAGAACATGTATCCCAAATAAGTAGGGTATGGAGGCTTGAGTCCTCATAGATATGATCGGTGATATTATAAATGACGTTTGTACTTGTTGCTATCACATGTTAAGAATATTAGTTGATTTTATGATGTTATCTGAGATATATTGTTTCTATTTTGAGTTGGTCGATGATACCTACTCAGTACTTGTGGTTGTACTGACCCCCCCTACTTTTATGTTTTCCTTTTGTTTATTTGTGGAATGCAGCAAACGTGCCGTCATCTTCTACTCAACATTAGTTCAAGCCAGTCTTCGTCATACCGGATCTTCAGGGTGAGCTAATGCTTCTAGCTTGGACTGGATCTCCTTTCTCATGTCTTGATGCCTTGAAGTTTCGGCATAGACTAGCTTTTATTTATTTTAGCTTCTTAGAATACTTTTAGTTTAGTAAATTGATCGTAGATGTTCTTGTGATGATGACTTCCAGATTTTGGGGAATTAATAGATGTTGAATTTTAGAAGTTATTGAATTGTCTTTTATTTATGAGTTTAAGTCTTCCGCATTGCTTTATGTTATTATTAAATTGAAATGATAAGGTTCAGATTGGTTGGTTCGCTCACATAGGAGGGTAAATGTGGGTGCCAGTCGCGGCTCGGTTTTGGGTCGTGACAAAAATCATGTTCTTCAGCTCTCCAATCTTCAACAACAAAGCTCTGAGAGGAAAATCGTCTTCTTCGGTTCATTATCAAAGAAATCGCACTGCTCTTCGGTTCTTCAGCTGGAAATGATGTTCTTCAGCTGATGTTTGAAAGAAATGTGATGAAAATCATAGTACAAATCGATTTCTTCCGTTCTTCGATCCTCTTCTTCACTTCTTGCAAATTGAGTTCTTCAGCTGAAGTTTTAGGAGATGTTATCTTTTTCGTTCTTTAGGTGAAAATAATATTTCTTTAATGTTTTTTTTGGCCCAATAAAAATGGGAGGAAGATCAAATTTTAATGAAAAATTGTTGGAGGGAATATAAAATTTTGGCGAAAACACTAAGGCCACATTTTTAATGTGTTGTATTTACAATTATAAAAATAACACACTTTAAAAGTGTGGCTATTTATGTAAGTAATTGTTGCCAACTATAACAACACTTATAAAGTGTAGGTTATCCCATTAAAAAATATACTTTAGAAGTGTTGCTAATATTAGTGTAGCTAAAAGTCAAAATCTTGGGCTACACTTTAAAAGCGTTCCCAAAAGTATTTTAGGCAACACTTTATAAGCATTATCCAGATTTAGTGTGGCCGTAGACCTAAAATGGTGTAGTGTTTGGCGTGGCATGTGCGCATCAGGCAACAAACATTGGCTAATGGAATGAAGCTTCATTAAAGGCCTTCACGAACTTATGTGGAATTTTCGTATCTGGGAATCAATGTTGGACAAATAAGTGCGGCACCAACAAAAGCCTGCATGCTCTGACATGGTATGTACACATCTGGAAATCAACGTTGTCCAATAACATGCAACATCAACAAAGGTTGCAAGAATCATCAATATATTATGCTAATCAGGTGGAAAACATAAGTCGTGGTCTAATAACATTAGGCTAGTTGGCATTGGTTGTGGCATACACACCTAGACAAGCCACATCAACCAAAGAAAAGTGGTATCGACTAGGTGACACTAGTCATGGACTGCCGCATTGGTCCAAGCCTGTGAACATGGCTCGGGCGACATCGAGCGTCGAAAAGACGCATCTGTCGTGGACTGTGAGCATCACTCAGCGGAAATTAGGATTGGCTTTCCCGTATAACCCTTGTCCAACAAATAATGGCGAGCTGACATCGGACGTGGGAGACCATCATTGTTCGTAGTCGGCGTTGCCTGTAGACTGCCCATATCTACCGTGTCTGGTGCACATCGCTCAGCCATAGTTTATCATGGAAATCTTTCATAACCCATGGACTGAAAACAACAGTCTGGAGACATCCGGGCAGTTCCTATCCTCATCCCCTTTGGCCTACAAAAAACAATCAGTCCATATGATATGTGACTTTCTAGCATCGTCCGCAGCGTGCACAAATCAATTTATCGACGTCGAACATTACCTGATAGCGTCGCAGGTATCCTACACACATTATTCTATTGATTTTGAATATGGCCTGCCAACATCATCCATATCCTGCACACATAAGTCTACTAACATCGGATGTTGCCTGCCAGCATCGTGCGTACCCTACAAACATGAACATAGAGATATTTTCCAAAACAAAAAACTTAAGACAAGGCGTGCAAGCATATGGCGTGGCATGTGCGCATCAGGCAAGCAACGATGGCCAATGGCTTAAAACTTCATCCAAGACATGCACATATGGATGTTGAATGTGAGTATTTTGCAACTGTGTCCTATGAAAATTGGTTGGGCGACTTCAGTTTCTTACTAAGCGCATCAACCAAGCAATATTTCATTTGGTATGCGCGAATTATCCAAGCGACATTGGCCAATGTAAGGGAGCAACACCCAAGGTCTACACACATCAACAGTGGCGTGTGTGCATTGACTAAACTTTATCGATTTTGGTATGCGCAAATTGGAAAGGCAACATTGACCAATTGTGTGAACCATCATCCAAGGACTGCACGCATCAGTCATGGCATGTGCGCATTGAATGGGAAACATAGGTCATGGATTACATACATCGCCAGGCGATGTCATTTAATTGCAAGCATCACCAGCAAAGGTCTTCACGCATCTGACATAGTTTTTGTGCTTCTATAAAGAGAAGTCAGGCAATGAATTGCATTACCATCCATGACATGCACACGTAATCTGTGGTGTGTGTCCATTTATAGAGAGACATCGACGTCAACCAATGATATGCACCATTATCCAAAACTTGTGCACTTCGGGCAAGGGACGTCAAACAAGAACAGGAAACATTAGCCATGGATAGAACGCCTCTTAAATGGCATGCACACAGCTATGAAGCGGTGTTTCACAGTGGAATGCAGAATCTGCATGGGCATGCACCCATCATTCATGGCGTGTGTGCAATCGACCAACGTCTGGAAGCATCATCCAGGCCTGTGAACATTGTCCAAGAAAGGTTGTCCAACAATAAGCACTATCCAAGGAGTGAATACATCAACCATGAATTGAGTGCATCAATATGGTGATATCGATGTTGGCCAATAGAGTTCAAAATCATCTGAGGCCTCTGTGCTTCGGGCATGGGATATTAGCAAATGGCAACCAACATCGTCCAGGCAACGTTGGTCATGGACTACCTCATCGACTTTGACCTGTGCATATTGCCTAGTTGACGTTGTGTAAGAACCAAGTGCATTGTCCATGCGCTTTGCACATCACTGATATGTTTTCGGATAGGCAAAATTGATTTATGCGCATTGGCGAAATGACATTTTCCAAATACGTGAAACAATATCCAAGATCTACATTAATCAGTCCTGGCGTGTCTGGATCAAATTTGTAACATCGGTCTTGGCATGCGCATTCGCAAGTATACATCTACCTGTTACTGATGTTTCATCCAAGGAATGCACATATCATTTGTGGGGTGTGAAGAATGATTGGGAGACATCAATCATGGCCTACATGCATCTGCCACTCGAAATTAGTAAAGATAGGCATAATAAACCAAGGTCTTCACGCATCTAATGTGCTTTATGTGATTCTAGAAAGAGATATTGGATAAGATAGAAACATCATCCAAAGGATGTACGCATAACACGTGGCATGTGTCCTTGTCTAAGCAATATCGTCTTGAGCTAACAACACGTAATATCTGTTAAGAATTTTTTTTTCGCGAAAAAGACGTAGGCCAATGACACACATTATCATTCAAGGTTTGCACACATCTAATTTTACATGTGCACATTTAGAAATTTATGTTTGTCAATGGAATGCAACATCAACAAAGTAACGTATTTATCTGTCATGATTTATGTGCATCGACTAGGCAAGATTTGCACAAGCCAACGTCGGGCAGCGTCACCCAAGGAATGTGCACTTTGGGGTAGTGATGTTGGCCAAATTCAAGCATCATCATCAATGGCCTGCAAGCCTCATCCCTTGTGTATGTACATCTTCAAGGAGATATCGGCGTCTGCCAATGGTAGGCACCTTCAGCCAAGGGCTTTGTGCTTTAGGAAAGTGTCATCGGTTAATGATAAGCAACATCATCCTGACTTTATTGGTCATGGACTTGTAAATCGGTCGTAGACTTGGCACATCACTAAGACATATCGGCTAGGTCCTGTGCACATCACTCATGTTGGTTTTTCTTGGCCTTCCCGCATCACTGTTGGTCTATAGAGAACAACAAGCCAATGTCGGACGTGTAATGCTTGCATCGACCGTAGCCTGCACATTTCTCAATCGGCTTTAGTCGTGAACAAGTACATCAACTGTGGATTTTGAACATATCTAAGTTAGCATTGTCCAACAAAAGACAATATTATCCATCGCAAGTGTAAATTGGACAAGTGATATCAATAAAAGACATTAAACATCAGCCAAAACCTATACGCATGAGCCGTTGTGTGTGTGTATCGAATGGGATACATCAACTTTGGATAACGATAGGGAGTATTTGTATAGGAATGTGCATTTCGCGCAAGGTATGTCATTAATGGCAAGCAGCAGCATCCCGATGACATTAGTCATTGACCGCCCACATCGATCGTGCCTTGTGCATGTCACTCAGTTTTATTTACTATGGACTTCTACATTGGAAACCTTGAATTATGCACATCACTCAATCATTTTCAGTCATGAACTATATGTATATCACTTGGCCTGTATACGACGGTCAATCAAAATCACATGTTGCCTCGTATCGTATTTTTTCCTGCACGTACTAGTCAGTCAACATTGATCATGCCCTATTTGCATCGCCTTTAGCCTGCACACAATGGTCAGCCTACGTCGGATATGGTATTCCCGCATTGCCTTTAGAAAGCACACAATGGTTAGTTGATGTGGAATGTGGGCTGCAACCGTCGCCCACAGTTTGCACACATCCGTTTGTTGTCGTTGAACGGTGTCGGAGTTCATAATTTGTAGCCTACATTCATTGGTATTTTGACGTCGAACCTGGACTACAAACATCGTGGTAACTTTTTCATATTTTCCTAGCAACGTCGGATGTTCCCTACTTGTATCGTCTTTAGCCTACACATAACAATTTGTTGATGTCCGCCAAGAGTAGGTCGTATCAGCCAAGGACTGTATGCATTTGACATGACATGTGGGAATCTAGCAAAGGACGTCGAACAATGGCATCCGACTAATTCCTCTAAGAACAAATATGAAATGTATGTATCCCGCAAACAACGTCAGCCAAGGGCATGCAGAATCATCCAAGGCCTCCATCCACGGACATGGCATGTGCGCATCTGGCAAGTGACATCGGCCACCGACATGCAACATCAGCCAAGGCCTGCACGTATCGGCCATGGCGTGTGCATATTAACAGGTGATATTGGCGTCAGCCAACGGAAGGCATCATAATCCAAGTCCTCTATGCTTCGAGAATGCGACATCGACAAATGGAAAATAACATTTGTCAGACAACATCAGCGTTGGAGTACCATATAAGTCGTGCCCTGTGCACATAGATAGTAGATGTCGAGCATGGAATAGTTGCATCGGGCGTGGGTTGTGCACATCACTTAGCGATTATCGGGCTTGACCTTCCCGCATCTCCCTTGTGCTGCACAAAACGATAAGCCGATGTAGAATGTGAGATGACTACACCGGATGTAGCATGCATATTGCTCAGTCATATTATTGTCTTTCAACAACTCTAACCATCTCCGTTGTCGGAGATTAAACTCCTTTTGAGTAAATACATAATAGAGACTTTTATGTTCCATATAACATCAACATGAACACCATAAAGATAATGCCTCCTTATTTTCTAGGCAAATACAACGGTTGCTAACTCAAGTTCATGAGTCGGATAACTCTTCACATAAATTTTGAATTGCCTAGAAGCACAGTCTATAACTTTTCCATGTTGCATAAGAACACACACCCAACCTAACTCGGGATGCATCATAATAGACCACAAAACCCTTGTACCCTCAGTTAGGGTCAATACCAGAGTGGAAGTAAGCCTATCCTTCAACATTTGGAATCTCTATTCACACGCCTCTCACCGCTCAAATTTAATATTCTTTTGAGTCAAGGTTACAAAAGGGAAGCAACAGATGCAAACCCATAGACGTACCTTGTAAAATAGCTGGCTAGACCTAAGAAACTCCTAATATCTGTAGGATCCAAAGGTGTAGGCCAATTTTTCACCACTTTGGTCTTTCTTGGATCAACCTCCACTACTTCAATAGGCATAATATGACAAAGAAATTCTACCGACTTCAACCAAAACTCACATTTTCCTTACGTAGCAAACAATTGGTTTTCCTTAAGAACATGCAAATCCACTCTCAAATGGTCCATGTGTTAACCCTCATTTTTTTAATATACTAAGATTTAATCAGTGAATACAATGACAAATTAATCTAGGTAACTTCGAAACACCCTATTCATTAGGTCCATAAATGCAACCGGAGCATTAGTGAGACAAAATCACATTACTAAGAACTCATAATGACCATATCTAGTTCAAAATGTTGTCTTGGGAATATTTTCAACTCTCACCCTATGTTGGCGATATCCCAATCTTAATTAAATCTTTGAAAAGTAACTCACACCTTGGAGTTGACCAAATAAATATTCAATCTGAGGGAGACGATACTTGTTCTTGATTGTGAATTTTTTGAGTTGAGGGTAATCAATAAACATCCTAAGGGACCCATCTTTAATCTTCACAAATAATATCGGAGCACCCCATGGACAAAAAACTAGGACGATAAATCCCATGTATAGTAAATCATTAACTTGAGCCTTCAAATCTTTCAAATTGTCTGGAGCATCCAATAAGGAGGAACTGAAATAGGATTTGTATCCGGTAACAAGTTGAATTAAAAGCCCTCCCACCTTATCTTAGGTATGAATTCTTAGGAAATGGTGACACTTTGCCGGTAATCATTGCATCAGACTTGGATGAACAACAGGTTCAGAGTTTGGTGAAGGTACTAAAAAGGTTGAAAAGAGCTATTGGGTGGACCATTGCGGACATTATTGGGATCCCTCCTGTATTTGTTCTCATAAAATCCAACTCTGGCCTGATCATAAGCCGAGTATTGAGCATCAGAGACGCTTGAATCCTCCTATGCAAGAGGTTGTGAAGAAGGAAATCATCAAGTGGTTGGATGCCGGAGTAATCTATCCAATCGCCGATAGTAGTTGGGTATGCCCGGTTCAGTGTGTACCTAAGAAAGGGGGAATGACTGTGGTCTCCAACGAAAAGAATGAACTTGTTCCAATCAGATTGGTTACTGGTTGAAGGGTGTGTATGGATTATCGTAAACTAAACTCATGGACTGGAAAAGACCATTTTCCTATGCCTTTCATGGATCAGATGTTGGATAGACTTGCGGGAAAAGGGTGGTACTGTTTTCTTGATGGATATTCGGGGTATAATCAGATTTTTATTGCACCACAATATCAAGAGAAAACCACTTTCACTTGTCCATATGGGACCGTTGCGTTCAGAAGAATGGCGTTTGGGTTGTGCAATGCACCCGCAACATTTCAGAGATGTATGATGTCGATATTTTCTGACATGGTGTAGGATACTATAGAAGTCTTTATGGATGATTTTTCTGTGGTTGGTGATTCATTCGAGCGGTGTTTGACCAATTTATCTGAGGTCCTTAAGAGATGTGAATACTGCAATTTAGTACTAAACAGGGAAAAGTGTCATTTCATGGTGAGAAAAGGTATTGTGTTGGGTCATCGCATTTCAGAAAAGGGCATAGAGGTTGATCGAGCTAAAGTCGAGGTAATAGAGAGACTTCCCCCACCGATCTCTGTGAAAGGTGTGAGAAGCTTTCTTGGGCATGCAGATTTCTACCGGAGATTTATCCAAGACTTTTCAAAGATTGCACACCCATTGTGAATACTGCTGGAGAAATATTGTAAATTTTGTTTTGATGAATCTTGTCTTATGTCATTCGGTAAGCTAAAGGAAAAATTGGTGTCTGCACCTATCATTATTTCTCCTGATTGGAACAGTCCATTTGAGGTGATGTGCGAAGCTAGTGGGGTGGCTCTTGGTGTAGTACTGGGATAGAGGAAAAACAAAATCCTTCACCACATCTACTATGCTAGTAAAGCCCTAAATGAAGCTCAAAAGAACCACACAGTGACTGAGAAAGAACTCCTTGCAGTAGTTTTTGCTTTTGAGAAATTTCGCTCCTATTTGCTAGGTACTAGAGTTATAGTGCATACTGACCACTCAGCATTTAGATATTTGATGGAAAAGAAGGATGCGAAACCTAGGCTGATTCGTTGGATATTACTGCTACAAGAATTTGACTTTGAAGTGATGGATAGAAAAGGAACTGAAAATCAAGTTGCTGATCACTTGTGTCGTCTAGAGGATGAAGCTATGAGATAGTTAGGGGATAAGATTGACATTGATGATACTTTTCCCGATGAACATGTATTGGCTACTTCACAAGACTTGATCCCATGGTTCGCAGATTTTGCGAACTATCTGGCTAGTGATATTGTTCCACCAGACTTGTCCGTTCATCAAAGAAACAAGTTCATGTACGATGTGAAAAAGTTCTTTTGGGATGAACCATACTTGTATAGGAGTTGTGCTGACAGGATTATTCGGTGTTGTGTGCCAAAATGTGAGATGTTGAGTGTGTTGGAGGCATGCCATTCCTCACCCATTAGTGGACGTCACAGTGGTATCCGAACCTCTCATAAGATATTACAATGTGGCTACTATTGGACAACTCTTCATCAAGATGCTCACGGGTTTGCTAAAGCATGTGATAGATGCCAACGAGATGGCGGTATTTCAAGAAAGCAAGAGCTCCCTCTAAACCCCATTCTTGTGATTGAGTTATTTGATGTCTGGGGTATTGACTTTATGGACCCTTTCGTGAGTTCTCATGGGATGAAGTATATTCTAGTAGCAGTTGATTATGTGTCTAAATGGGTCGAAGCCATAGACCTCGCAAACAATGAAGGGAAGAGTGTCACTGCATTTTTTGAAAAAGAATATATTCTCTCGTTTTGGCACCCCAAGGGCCATTATCAGTGATGGGGGCTCCCACTTTTGCAACTGATTGTTCAAGGGGTTATTGGAGAAGTACGGGGTTCGCCATAATGTGGCCACTCCTTACCACCCTCAAACTAGTGGCCAAGTTGAAGTGTCGAATCGGGAGATCAAACAGATATTGTCCAAAACAGTGAACGCTAGTAGAACGGATTGGTCAAGGAGGCTTGATGATGCTCTTGCCTACTGGACAGCATATAAGACTCCCATAGGTATGTCTCCGTACCAACTTGTATATGGGAAAGCTTGTCATCTTTCGGTTGAGTTAGAGCATAAAGCCATGTTGGCTATGAAGAAGTTAAAAATGGGTTGGAGCGAAGCTGAAGAGCAACGGTTAAATGGGTTGAATGAACTTGATGAATTTCGCCTGAATGCCTATGAAAGCTCAGCCCTATACAAAGAAAAGATGAAGAAGTACCATGACAACAAAATTGAAAAACAAGAGTTTATGGTCGGGGATTTGGTGCTTTTATTCAATTCCAGGTTGCGCTTGTTTCCAGGCAAACTCAAGTCCAAATGGACTGGTCCTTACACGGTTACCCAACTATTCTTTCATGGAGCAGTTGAGTTGCAAACTAATGAGGGTGTGCGGTTCAAGGTGAATGGACAGCGCATAAAAATCTATTTCGGGCATGCTGAATCAGCAAATGAAGTGACAGAGGCATACCATCTTGATGAAGTCTGAGTAATCAAGTGTCCCCACTCGTGACGCGACATTAAATCAGGCGCTTGTTGGGAGGAAACCCAATATTTATCATCTTTTCAGTCATGGTAGCATTTTTCCATTAATGGGTTTTGAATTTGCAGGCACATCACCAGGAAATTCCACAGAATTCTACTCCGCAGTAGCCACTGACATATATAAAGACGGACCATTGCGCCTGCGACAGACCGTCGTATGTATCCGTCGTCGAGGTATGCTTTTCTTCTATTTTGAAATTAGGGCACTCACGACGGACCCAACGACGGGTCGTCACAACTGTAACGGACCGTCGTAGGGGAACCGTCGCGTGATTAATGAAATATATCCGGCTGGACCCTTTTCCAAAATCAGACCGTTTAAACACCCCAACCCCTCATTTTCACCCCATTCATTCATTATTCTTTTCATCTCCCCTCTCTTTTCAACTTCCACATTTCCTCCTCACTAATCATTTCCCCCACAATCCTCCTAAGCCTAAAATTATCATCTACTAGTCGGAGCTGCTGCTGTAGGTGCCTACCTTGCAAACTGTGTCATTGTCCATTTGCTTTTTCTCCATTTCTAAGGTATGTGTCTCTAAATTTATACTCATTTATCTTGCATTTTTGTTTATTAGTTAGTATTAGCTTAGTTCTTAGTCGTATATTGTTTTCTTTATATGATTATATCTAAACCTAGGCTCAAAATGTTCGAATTTGCCATGTTGAAAACCCTAGACATAGGTGATTTTGCATTGCTAGTATCCTAGGTAGTTGGGATAGACACATATAGGTCCACAACACTACAACACCATGTGGGTTCATCGGGGATTCATAGGGTACCCCCTGTTCTATCATTGCTATTCAGAATGAGACCCCGATGACGGACCGTCGTACACACGACAGACCATCATAGGGTCCGTTCCAAAAGCCCTAGCACCCTGTCCCAACGACACATGTGACGGACCGTCGTCTTCAAGACGGTCCATCCTGCACAACCGTCCTGTTTGTCAGAGACCCTGTTTCTAAGGGTCTCCAAAAATTTTCTTAAGTGTCCTACGATGGACACCTATGACGGACCGTCGTACCCACGACGGTCCGTCCTGCTCGACCATCATGATGGTCAGAGACCCCTCCTTCAGGGTTCTTTATATATACATAGACTAAGTACAACACGACGGACCTCATGACGGTCCGTCATAGCCACCACGAGCCGTCATCTGGCCCGTCGTGTGATACAAATTCAATATCACTGACACACTATTTTCAATGTTTTATTTCGTATGGGCTTGCCTTTCTTGTTTGCTACTACTCATACTAATATTGATCCTTTACATGTACTATCTACTATGTCACCCAAGCAAGACCGCACCTACGCACGCGGGCGATCAAAGTCTGTCGCCCCGTGTGCCCGCATGGTCATCGGCTCTGATGATGAGCGTGACCCTGAGTACGTGCACCCAGGCACTTCCGCCCCTTCCCGTGCTGCGTGCTCCCAGAGCCACACCCAAAAAGGTGGCAGCCTTGATTGACTATGGACTTCTGCATTGGCAGCCTTGAATTTTGCACATCACTCAATCATTTTCAGACATGAACTATATGTATATCACTTGGCCTGTATACGACGGTCAATCAAAATCACATGTTGCCTCGTATCGTATTTTTCCTACATGTACTAGTCAGTCAACATTGATCATGCCCTATTGCATCGCCTTTAGCCTTCACACAATGGTCAGCCTACGTCGGATATGGTATTCCCACATTGCCTTTAGAAAGCACACAATGGTTAGTTGATGTGGAATGTGGGCTGCAACCGTTGCCCACAGCTTGCACACATCCGTTTGTTGTCGTTGAACGGTGTCAGAGTTCATAATTTGTAGCCTACATTCATTGGTATTTTAACGTCGAACCTGGACTACAAAATATCGTGGTAACTTTTTCATATTTGCCTAGCAACGTCGGATGTTCCCTACTTGTATCGTCTTTAGCCTACACATAACAATTTGTTGATGTCCTCCAAGAGTAGGTCGTATCAGCCAAGGACTGTATGCATTTGACGTAACATGTGGGAATCTAGCAAAGGACGTCGAACAATGGCATCCGACTAATTCCTCTAAGAACAAATGTGAAATGTATGTATCCCGCAAACAACGTTGGCCAAGGGCATGCAGAATCATCCAAGGCCTCCATGCACGGACATGGCATGTGCGCATCTGGCAAGTTACATCGGCCACCGACATGCAACATCAGCCAAGGCCTGCATGTATCGGCCATGGCGTGTGCACATTAACAAGTGATATTGGCGTCAGCCAACGGAAGTCAGCATAATCCAAGTCCTCTATGCTTCGAGAATGCGACATCGGTAAATGGAAAACAACATTTGTTAGAAAACATCAGCGTTGGAGTACCATATAAGCTGTGCCCTATGCACATAGATAGTACATGTCGAGCATGAAATGGTTGCATCGGGCGTGGGTTGTGCACATCAATTAGCGATTATCGGGCTTGACCTTCCCGCATCTCCCTTGTGCTGCACAAAATGATAAGCCAATGTAGAATGTGAGATGACTGCACCGGATGTAGCATGCATATTGCTCAGTCATATTATCGTCTTTTAAAAACTCTAACCATCTCCGTTGTCGGAGATTAAACTCCTTTTGAGTAAATACATAATAGAGACTTTTATGTTCCATATAATATCAACATGAACACCATATATAATGCCTCCTTATTTTCTAGGCAAATAGAACGGTTGCTAACTCAAGTTCATGAGTCGGATAATTCTTCACATAAATTTTGAGTTGCCTAGAAGCATAGCCTATAACTTTTCCATGTTGCATAAGAACACACACCCAACCTAACTCGGGATGCATCATAATAGACCACAAAACACTTGTACCCTCAGGTAGGGTCAATACCAGAGTGGAAGTTAGTCTATCCTTCAACATTTGGAATCTCTATTCACATGCCTCTCACCGCTCAAATTTAATATTCTTTTGAGTTAAGGTTACAAAGGGGAATCAACAGATGCAAACCCATAGACATACCTTGTACAATAGCTGGCTACACCTAAGAAACTCCTAATATCTGTAGGATCCAAAGGTCTACGCCAATTTTTCACCACTTTGGTCTTTCTTGGATCAACCTCCACTCCTTCAATAGGCATAATATGACAAAGAAATTCTACCGACTTCAACCAAAACTCACATTTTCCTTACTTAGCAAACAATTTGTTTTCCTTAAGAACATGCAAATCCACTCTCAAATGGTCCATGTGTTCACCCTCATTTTTTTAATATACTAAGATTTCATCAATGAAGACAATGACAAATTAATCTAGGTAACTTCGAAACACCCTATTCATTAGGTCCATAAATGGCACCGGAGCATTAGTGAGACCAAATGACATTACTAAGAACTCATAATAACCATATCTAGTTCAAAATGCTGTCTTGGGAATATTTTCAACTCTCACCCTATGTTGGCGATATCCCAATCTCAATTCAATCTTTGAAAAGTAACTCACACGTTGGTGTTGATCAAATAAATATTCAATCTGAGGAGACGATACTTGTTCTTGATTGTGAATTTTTTGAGTTGAGGGTAATCAATATACATCCTAAGGGACCCATCTTTAATCTTCACAAATAATATAGGAGCACCCCATGGACAAAAAACTAGGACGATAAAGCCCATGTATAGTAAATCATTAACTTGAGCCTTCAACTCTTTCAATTCGTCTGGAGCATCCAATAAGGAGGAACTGAAATAGGATTTGTATCCGGTAACAAGTCAATACCAAAATCATTAGGAAAGACCTCCAGAAATTCCCTAACTACGGGGACCGACTAACTGGGAGGAATTTTGAAGTCTAAATCACGGACACTTACTATATGGTATAAACACCCTTTAGAGATAATCCTACAACCTTTCAAACAAGAAATGATATGACCTTCACAAATCGAATTTCCCCCCTCCACTCTAAAATGGATTCAGTTGGAAAGTTAAACATAACCCCCTTATCCTACAATCTATTGAAGTGAAACAAGCATGCAACCAATCCATACCCAACATAAAATAAAAAATCAACCATATTGAGTTCTACTAAATCTGCATGAGTAACTCTATCGGGAAACATTATAGGACAATTTATATATATCCTCTTAGAAATGATCAACTCACCCACCGGGGTATTCACCATAAAAGGTCATTCAAGATATCGGGAAAATGTCAAACTGTTTACCTAAGAGAGGATTAACAAATGACAAAGTAGCACCGGGATCAAGTAAAGCATATACATCAATTAAAAAGACTTTCAACATACTGGTCACCATAACGGGAGAAGTATCTTGCTCACCCTTAGAGAGGAGAGCATAGAAGTGGTTCTTATTTGGAGAATCTACATTATAACCACTTACTTTTCAACTCACCTTGTTTTGACCCTTCAAATTTGGGCTATCTCAAAAAAAATTCCCACTTTTACCAAAACTAAAGCAATTGTCCGTCCTAATGAGGCAATCACCATAATTCTTCTTGCCACACAATCCACAAGTAGGCTTCTTACTTGGTGAACTAGTACCCCTTCCCTTTTGAGGCTTAGGGTTAGACACACTATTCTCACGAGCCTCAGGGAAATTTGAAGAAACTTGATTACAGAACCTCTCTTTGAACCTAGGCTTGTTTTGGATATCAGGCGTACCCTTTGAAGAACAACCACCAAAAAACCTTTCCCTATTGGCATATAGTTTTCCTCTTCACCCTAGTCTCTTCCACATGTTGAGCATGAACCATTAGACGAGAAATGTTCATATTCTTATATAACATAGCCGAACAACATATTTCTATCAACTTATCCAAAAAAGATTTCAAAAGGGGTTTTGAAACCCCTTTTTATTTTATTTTTGATTGTAAGCATGGGTTTTCATGTTGTTTTAATGATTAAAAATATATTTCTTCTAGTATTAATTGATAATTTTAATGTAAAAACCCTAATGAACTCATGTTTATAGATATTACAAACTTTTAGCTTTAAAAGTGCAATAAATGAAAATGTTTGTGTAGGCTATGAACTTTTGTTTCCTTATGTTGTTATTATGATTTATATAGTGCCCTAAGGGACTTACTATAATGAAATATTGAGTAATCGGTTATAGGTGGTGATGTCTTGGTTAAATGGTGAGGTGATGATATTGTATAATTATTATTATAAATTGCTCTTGAGTGGTATGGTCCACCTTCTTGGGGCGGTGTTTACTTGATGTATTTGGACATAATTGGAATGTATTGTAAGTATGTCTTTTAAGGACTAATATTTAAAATGAAGTGACAAGATTTTTGTTGTAATGTGTATAATGAAGCTATAGTTGCATGTTTTGCTTAGATTTTGCCTAAATGAAGTAATTTATATGTTGAACACGTTAAAGTGTGTAATCTGATGAATGAAAGACTAATCATGTATAGAATTTAAATGTATATGAAATGATTCTTAAGGGAAAGGTGTGCTCACATGTACACACACACATTTTAATGAATGCATGAAGACAAGTTAAGTAAAATGGGGAGTTTTGGGGTTAACACTCTTCGTGAGTTGAGATGATGTATTGAGTAGCAACCTCACTACACCGTTAGAACTTTCTAAGGTAGGTAGGAGGATGAATACCCATCGTGAGTATAGATGTCCTGTTCACTAGTTATATATATAAAGTAAAATGTTTACAATACGTGGGGAATTATGCTTAGCACCGAGAGAATATGAAGAAGAGGTGGTTACACTTTGTAAGATACGAGGTTGTATTCTGATATAACATGGTGTCACGGTATCAATAATACTTTTTCCTTAAGTTTAGTGCGTCCAAAAGCCTTTTTGTGCTAATTTTTATACAAGTTTCTCTTTGTTTTGCAGGAAATCTGTCCAAAGCCAAATGCGGAGATTTTGAGAGAAGAAATGTACAAGAGACCACCTACGGAGCTTATGACAGTCCGTTGTGCCTGTGACGGTCCGTAGGTGGCAGCGTAGTGCAGCTGCTGAAGGAAGACGGGGAAGTCTGACCAAGTGTGGGATTACAAAGCTTGTGACGGTCCGTCATGGCTATAACGGTCCGTCCTGCAGGTTCGTCGTGAAGATCAGAGAAGTGATCCCAGTACCCAGATTCCAAGAGTTGAAGTATTTTGGAATGAAGACCCTCGACTGACCGTTGTGCCTATTACGGTCCGTCATACTTGTCGTCGAGGGGAATGAAGAGAGCAGCAGAAGAAAGTGCACAAGTATGGGAAGACGGAGTCCCTGACGGTCCGTCATGACTACGATGGTCCGTCGCGTGGTCCGTCGACCCAGCCGCATTTTGGCAGATTTCCAGCTATTAGAATCCTTGTTTAATTAGGTTTTTGTTTTTTATAAATACTTCGAATAAAACCTCTTTTTTGAGGTTAGACACCAGATAGTTAGACATAATATTATTGACTCTTTGTATTATTGGGAGATACTTGATAATCATTAAACTTTTCGTGAGATTATTGATTACTTTGAGAATTCTTGCAAGTGATTTTTGGTGATTAATCAAGCAAACTTTTGGATTTTATTCTTTCTCATTGAAGTAAGTACATGAATTCTTATTTAATCTATTTGAATATTGTGTTTGTGGCTATGAGTAACTAAACTTTATTACTAGGGTTGTGGGAACCATAGGCAAATAATGAGATAAACCCTAACTAAAATAACAATTCTAGATTAGTGTCTTGCATGTATTAATAATTCTTTCGTTTAGAAGTCTTTTTAACGGATGGCCAACGTTAGAACTCGCCTTAATGCTACTTGCCGGACCAAGGAGGTATATAATAGGGAAAGAATTATTAACATAGATTTTGTGTATACTATCTAATAGGCTAGTATTGATTTGTACGAGGTAATAACTTAGTCAAAATATCGAATACGATGCTTAATATGAGGTAAGGATAAGGGTGAGGAAAGCAACACACATAGTTGGACCAAGGTGCGGAGTGAGATTTTCTAGATGCCGGACCAAGGATTTAGAAATACATAACTTTTCATTATGCATGCAAGATACTAGGAAAGAATTGTTATAGTTAGAGTTATCAAGTTATGAACCTGTGGGGAACAAGTAAACCCTAGTTACTTTGATTAATTGATTAAAACCCAACATTAAAAACTGTCAAATGTCTCTTTCAAGTGCGTTATTTATTTTCACTTATTTAGAGATAGAAACACCCCTTTTTATGTTTTTACTTTACAAGGAAGTCATTGACCAAACAATAGTAATAATAGGTTGAAGTTGCCTTGAATTTACTTAAATGTTTATGGAAAAGAACCATAACTATGTAACCCTATTCCTAATAGATTGACCCCAAAATAGCATATCCAAATTATAAGAAAACCTATCGACGCTACAATTGAAGAATTTGGACCCCGCAAATTTCTATTTGTTCGAATATGTAAATAAATGGCAAATATGATCCAAGTAATAAATGCCCAAGTTTCTTTTGGATCCCAATTCCAATAGGAACCCCACGCTTCATTAGCCCATACTGCTCCCGAAAGGATTCCTATGGTTAAAAAAGTAAATCCTAAACTATAGTTTAGTCGATATTTTCTTGATTTTACTTTGTTTTATTGTTTTTGATTTCTTTTCAGAACTATCCTCCTTGTATGCCAAATACACGGAGAGGAAGAGAACTATTGTTTCCCTACGATCTTGAGTTAGAGCGTACACTGCGCAATATGAATCGAAACATGGGAATAAATAAAGATGATCCAAACCAGAACATCCCAGTTCCGGTTGATTTTCATGGTCAGATGTTACCCGATGCTCCAGGTGAACATCAAAAGAGGGGACAAAATCCTGTTCCACGACCCCAAGCATACTATAGAGGGTATGATAACATAGCAGACTCGGATGGGCCACTTGTCATGCCCCCTCTACCCACAGGCCACACTTTTTGTGGTAACTAGTAGCCTGATGCAAATTCTCACTGCCAGAGGTTTGTTTTCAGGGCTACCTTCTGATTATCCACATGCCCATATAGCTAAGGTAAGGGCAGTGTGTAAAAGTTGTGTGGGAAGGCCTGATTTGGATTTAGATGTAATAGGTCTCATAGTGTTTCCTCTCTCACTGACGGGAGAGGATGCTATTTGGTTCACTGAGCTCCCATACAACTCCATATTTACTTGGAATCAACTAAGGGATGTCTTCTTAGAACGCTACTATCCGGTGTCCAAGAAACTAAACCACAAAGACAGAGTGAATAACTTTGTGGCACTACCATGAGAGTCAGTTAGTAGTTTTTGGGATAGATTCACCTCATTCTTGAGAAGTGTTCCAAATCACCGTATAGATGATGAGTCACTAAAAGAATACTTCTATCGGGGACAGGATGATAACAACAAAGCGATGTTGGACACTATAGCAGGTGGATCTTATGGAGAATGTCCTTATCCTGAGATCGCTGAAAAATTAGAAAAAATCTCCCGGAATAACAAATCCTGGAGTACTAGGAAGTTTGATACATGGAGAAACACCTTCGCAGTACAGTCCACTCACAACCTAGCCACATATGATATTCGTGAAGAAATGGCTCAAATGAGAACTGAGTTTGGGTTGGTAATAAAACAAGTCACTAGGGTGCAAAAAAGATTAATGCGGTCAACTACTTGGCTAAACCACAACCTCCAAATGATGAGTGTTATTATAAGGAGGATTCCTATGTAGTAAATGAACAGATAGGGGGTTTCCGACCAAGTGCCCAAGGCTTTAATCAGGAGAATTGGCGCCAAGGTCAAGGGAACCAAGGTCGGAACTATGGTAACTACAATCGTGACGGTCATTATGTACAAGATGGAAACTACAATCGCGACAATAACTTCAATAGGGGTACTATGGTAATAGAAATGACAGGAATGGGCCCTATGTCCCTCCTCAAAATCGGGAAGTTACTCCTAGGGATGGTGGAGGTAGTATGTCGCGAGTTGAGGATATGTTGCATAAAATGATGAGGAGGTTCGATGCTAGTGTTGAGTACAATAAAGAGTTGAGGAATGATTTAGCGGGTATTGGGCAAAAAGTTGATACACATGCAATATCAATTAAGCAGCTCGAGTTACAATTGACCCAATTATCTGCAACTGTAAACACATGGCAACCGGGCACTGTTCCTAGCAACACTTTCCAAAATCCGAAAAATGATGGACATTGTATAACAATTACTACTCGCGGTGGCAAGCAAACCATTGACCCACCTATGCCACCTAATGAGAATAAGGTGACAAAAGATACTGATGAAGTGGTAAATGTTGATGATGTGTTGTAGGATAACAGTGCAAAAGACGCTGAAGTGCCTAAAAAGGTAACTCATGTGCCAAGGCCACCACCCCCATTTCCTCGAAGATTATTGAAAAAGACCGAGGATGGCAAATATCGGCGTTTTATAACAATGTTGAAGCAACTTTCTATCAATGTCCCTTTGGTAGAAGCTTTAGAACTAATGCCCGGTTACGCCAAGTTTATGAAAGATCTGGTCACAAAGAAAAGATCAATTACTTTTGAGGATGATGATAGAATGCAGCATTGTAGTGCTATTGCTACAAGATCTCTGGTCCAAATGAAAGAAGATCCGGGTGCATTCACTATTCCTTGTACAATCGGGCTATTACATTTTGTGAAAGCATTATGTGATCTGGGGGCAAGCATAAATCTCATTCCCCTCTCGATTTACAAGAAGATGGGTTTGGGTGACCCAAAGCCCACTGCAATGCGGCTACTTATGGTTGATCAAACAGTTAAACGGACCATAAGGATACTTCATGATGTGCTAGTAAAAGTGGAGTCATTCATCTTTCTGACTGATTTTGTCATTCTTGATTGTGAGGTTGATTTTGAAGTGCCTATTATCCTTGGAAGGACATTCCTAGCTACGGGAAGAGCCTTAGTAGACATGGAAAAGGGGCAAATGAAATTTCAGTTGAACAATGAGGAAGTGACCTTTAATATTTGTGGGTCCATGAGGCAGAGTGGTGAGCTCCAATCAGCATCTGCTATATCCTACAACATGGGTGAGACATCTGAGACACAAATGGAAGAACGTCTAGGTGTCGACGCATTAGCGGCAATGATAATGAACTTTGATAGCGATTGCATTGAAGGGTATGAGTCATTAGTTGCGGCTTTTGACCGAGGTGATGTTTCGTTTAAACAAAAAAAATTTGAGCTTGATATGAAAAATCGTGAGTCCCCACCCGCGAAACCATCGATAGAGGAGGCTCCAAAAGTTGAATTAAAAGCCCTCCCACCTCATCTTAGGTATGAATTCTTAGGAAATGTTGACACTTTGCCGGTAATCATTGCATCAGACTTGGATGAACAACATGTTCAGAGTTTGGTGAAAGTACTAAAAAGGTTCAAAAGAGCTATTGGGTGGACCATTGCGGACATTATTGGGATCCCTCCTGGTATTTGTTCTCATAAAATCCAACTCATGCATGATCATAAGCCGAGTATTGAGCACTAGAGACGCTTGAATCCTCCTATGCAAGAGGTTTTGAAGAAGGAAATCATCAAGTGGTTGGATGCCGAAGTAATCTATCCAATCGCCGATAGTAGTTAGGTATGCCCGGTTCAGTGTGTACCTAAGAAAGGGGGACTGACTGTGGTCCCCAACGAAAAGAATGAACTTGTTCCAATGAGACCGGTTACTGGTTGGAGGGTGTGTATGGATTATCGTAAACTAAACTCATGGACTGAAAAAGACCATTTTCCTATGCCTTTCATGGATCAGATGTTGGATAGACTTGCCGAAAAAGCATGGTACTGTTTTCTTGATGGATATTCGGGGTATAATCAGATTTCTATTGCACCAGAAGATCAAGAGAAAACAACTTTCACTTGCCCATATGGGACCTTTGCGTTTAGAAGAATTTCGTTTGGGTTGTGCAATGCACCAGCAACATTTCAGAGATGTATGATGTCGATATTTTATGACATGGTGGAGGATACTATAGAAGTCTTTATCGATGATTTTTTTGTGGGTGATTCATTCAAGCGGTGTTTGACCAATTTATCTGAGGTCCTTATGAGATGTGAAGAGTGCACTTTAGTACTAAACTGGGAAAAGTGTCATTTCATGGTGAAAGAGGGTATTGTGTTGGGTCATCGCATTTCAGAAAAGGGCATAGAGGTTGATCGAGCTAAAGTCGAGGTAATAGAGAGACTTCCCCCACTGATCTCTGTGAAAGGTGTGAGAAGCTTTCTTGGGCATGCAGGTTTCTACCAGAGATTTATCAAAGACTTTTCAAAGATTGCACACCCATTGTGCAAAATGCTGGAGAAAGATTGTAAATTTTGTTTTGATGAATCTTGTCTTAAGGCATTCAGTGAGCTAAAGGAAAAATTGGTGTCTGCACCTATCATTATTTCTCCGGATTGGAACAGTCCATTTGAGGTGATGTGCGAAGCTAGTGGGGTGGCTCTTGGTGTTGTACTGGGACAGAGGAAAAACAAAATCCTTCACCACATCTACTATACTAGTAAAGCCCTAAATGAAGCTTAGAAGAACTACACAGTGACTGAGCAAGAACTCCTTGCAATAGTTTTTGCTTTTGAGAAATTTCGCTCCTATTTGCTAGGCACTAGAGTTATAGTGCATACTGACCACTCAGCATTGAGATATTTGATGGAAAAGAAGGATGCGAAACCTAGGCTGATTCGTTGGGTATTACTGCTACAAGAATTTGACTTTGATGTGATGGATAGAAAAGGAACTGAAAATCAAGTTGCTGATCACTTGTCTCGTCTTTAGGGGATAAGATTGACATTGATGATACTTTTCCCGATGAACATGTATTGGCTGCTTCACAAGACTTGATCCCATGGTTCGCAAATTTTGCGAACTATCTGGCTAGTGATATTGTTCTACCAGACTTGTCCGTTCATCAAAGAAACAAGTTCATGTACGATGTGAAAAAGTTCTTTTGGGATAAACCATACCTGTATAGGAGTTGTGATGCCGGGATTATTCGGCGTTGTGTGCCAGAATGTGAGATGTTGAGTGTGTTGGAGGCATGCCATTCCTCACCTGTTGGTGGACATCACAGTGGTATCCGAACCGCTCATAAGATATTACAATGTGGCTACTATTGGCCAACTCTTCATCAAGATGCTCACGGGTTTGCTAAAGCATGTGATAGATGCCAATGAGATGGCGGTATTTAAAGAAAGCAAGAGCTCCCTCTAAACCCATTCTTATGATTGATTTATTTGATGTCTGGGGTATTGACTTTATGGGCCCTTACGTGAGTTCTCATTAGCCCTCGCAAACAATGAAGGGAAGATTGTCGCTGCATTTTTGAAAAAGAATATATTCTCTCGTTTTGGCACCCCAAGGGCCATTATCAATGATGGGGGCTCCCACTTCTGCAACATATTGTTCAAGGGGTTATTGGAGAAATACGGGGTTCGCCATAATGTGGACACTCCTTACCACCCTCAAACTAGTGGGCAAGTTGAAGTGTCGAATCGGGAGATCAAACAGATATTGTCCAAAACAGTGAACGCTAGTAGAACGGATTGGTCAAGGAGGCTTGATGATGCTCTTTGGGCCTACCGGACAACATAAAAGACTCCCATAGGTATGTCTCCGTACCAACTTGTATATGGGAAAGCTTGTCATCTTCCGGTTGAGTTAGAGCATAAAGCCATGAGGGTTATGAAGAAGTTGAAAATTGATTGGAGCGAAGCTGCAGAGCAACGGTTAAATGGGTTGAATGAACTTGATGAATTTCACCTGAATGCCTATGAGAGCTCAGCCCTATACAAAGAAAAGATGAAGAAGTACCATGACAACAAAATTAAAAAAAGAGAGTTTATGGTCGGGGATTTGGTGATTTTATTCAATTCCAGCTTGCGCTTGTTTCCAGGCAAACTCAAGTCCAAATGGACTGGTCCTTACACGGTTACCCAAATATTCCCTCATGGAGCAGTTGAGTTGGAAACTAAAGAGGGTGTGCGGTTCAAGGTGAATGGGCAGCGCATAAAAATCTATTTCGGGCATGATGAATCGGAGAATGAAGTGACAGAGGCATACCATCTTGATGAAGTCTGAGTAATCAAGTGTCCCAGTCGTGCCGCGACATTAAATAAGGCGCTTGTTGGGAGGCAACCCAATATTTATCATCTTTTCAGTCATGGTAGAATTTTTCCATTAATGGGTTTTGAATTTGCAGGCACATCACCATGAAATTCCACAGAAAGCTACTCCGCAGCAGCCACTGACGGATATGAAGACGGACCATTGCGCCTGCGACGGACCGTCGTATGCATCCGTCATCCAGGTACGCTTTTCTGCTATTTTGAAATTAGGTCACACACGAAGGACTCAACGAAGGGTTGTCAGAACTGCGACGAACCGTCATCGGGGAACCACCGCGTGATTGATAAATTATACCCGACCCGACCCGGCTGGACCCTTTTTAAAAATCTGACCGTTTAAACACCCCAACCCCTCATTTTCACCCCATTCATTCATTATTGTTTTCATCTCCCCTCTCTTTTCAACTTCCACATTTCCCCCACAATGGTCATTTCCCCCACAATCCTCCTAAGCCTTAAAATTATCATCTACTAGTCGGAGTTGCTGCTGTAGGTGTCTACCTTGCCAACTGAGTCATTGTCCATTTGCTTTTTCTCCATTTCTAAGGTATGTGTCTCTAAATTTATACTCATTTATCTTGCATTTATGCTTATTAGTTAGTATTAGCTTAGTTCTTAGTCGTATATTGTTTCCTTTATATGATTATGTCTAAACCTAGGCTCAAAATGTTCGAATTTTCCATGTTGACAACCCTAGACATAGGTGATTTTGCATTTCTAGTTTTCTAGGTAGTTGGGATAGATACATATAGGTCCACAACACTACAAGACCATGTGGGTTCATCAGGGATTCATAGGGTACCCCCTGTTCTATCACTGCTATTCAGAACGAGACCCCGATGATGGACCGTCGTACACACGACGGACCGTCATAGGGTCCATTCCAAAAGCCCTAGCACCCTGTCCCAACGACACATGTGACGGACCATCATCTTCACGGTGGTCCGTCCTGCACAACCTTCCTGGTTGTCAGAGACCCTGTTTTTAAGGGTCTCCCAAATTTTCTTAAGTGTCCTACGAAAGACACCTACGACGGACCATCGTACCCACGACAATCCGTCCTTCTTGACTATTATGATGGTCAAAGACCCCTCCTTTAGGGTTCTTTATATATACATAGACTTAGTACAACACGAAGGACCTCATGACGGTCCGTCTTAGCCACGACGAGCCGTCATCTGGCCCGTCGTGTGATACAGTTTCAATATCACTAACACACGATTTTGAATGTTTTATTTCATATGGGCTTGCCTTTCTTGTTTGCTACTATTCATACTAATATTGATCCTTTACAGGTACTATCTACTATGGCACCCAAGCAAGACCGCACCTACGCACGCGGGCGATCGAAGTCTGTCGCCCCGTCTGCCCGCATGGTCATCGTCTTTGATGATGAGCGTGGCCCTGAGTATGTGCACCCAGGCACTTCCGCCCCTTCCCGTGCTACGCGTTCTCCAACAGCCACACCAAAAAAGGTGGCGTCCGGCGTAGTCACTGCCTCCCAGTCTGATGACGAGCGCACACTGACCGGCACAACCTTTGGGTCAGCCACAAATGAGGAAGAAGTGTCTGGCTACTTAGGAGTATCATGGTCCGAAGAAGCTTTTGGATCTGCAGAGGTTCCCGCACCTGCCACTGCTGCAGCGTCGGCCTCATCTGACTCTACATACGACGCACCATCTCAGGTCCCCACCCCAGCCGCTGACCATCCAAACGCGTGGTGCATCGACGGCCAATTTCAATTTTACTCCGACGCCAAGTTCCTGACTGATAAAAGAGTAATGACTCGAACACTCACCTTGGAGCGGCGGGTACTTACAGGGAGTCTCCCCACGATGCCGGAGATCCATAACCTCTTCACCAGGCATCGCTTAGAGTGGACAACACGTCCGTTGGGACGATACATCGAGGAAATGGTCCGAGAGTTCTACGCATCCTACGTAGCGACTCTCCGATCACAGATCGATAAGCGGGCTGCTCCCGCAAAACAGGTCCCATTAGAGATGGTTTGAGTCTGGGGCGTGCAGGTTGACATTTCCCTGCCAGCCATCCGCCTGTTCGTATACGGTGAGAGTGCAGATGCTACTCGGAACCCCATCACTGCCGAGTTTGACTACCGCTGGCAGATAATAAAGGATGGACAGTTCTTGCGAGAGCCAGCACTGAGAGAGACCACCAAGAGGTGGATGGCCCTGCACCTTTCAGTAGATGGAGAAGGTGCCGATTGGGTCACTAAGCCGAAGGGGGACATCAAGAAGGCCAACCTCACATTCGTAGCAAAGTTCTTGTGGCTGTTCGTCCGTCACTGCCTTTCCCCCACAGCGGCTGATAACATAGTTACCTTGGATCGAGCAGTGTTGATGGCGGCGATGATAGCCGGCTTCGAGGTGGACTTCGTATGGCTTCTCCAGGCAGTCATGCACGAGAGGGCATTCAAGGTCACTACTACCTACCCCTTCCCGTGTATGATCTTAGCCCTTTGCAGGTCCACAGGTGTGCCCATATGGCACGTCGATAAGCTTAAGACCCCGCAGGGCACTGTCGATGTAGGCCTCATCAGAGATGAGGCCAATGAGTTGTATCCACGCAGAGGGCCCCGTCCAGAGCTGCCCCCACTTGCTGATGATCTTGCGGATGCGGTAGCCCAGGCCCGCACAGCTACACAGGTGTCCTCTGACACTACCCCGGTCGAGTCTATCCCGGGTAGTAGCACATCCCCGACCTCATCTCCCACAGCCCCTCTACCGTTGCTGGTCCCTCTGGCTAGGGTACAAAAACTAGAGGCACAAATGGCCACTCTTCTGCACCATATTCAGCCGTGGATGCAGAAGTCAATTACTGAGTCTGAAGCACGTCTAGAGAGGAAGATGCAGCAGTTTACAGAGAGAAAGATTGCTGAGGTAAACCAGCGTCTGGACGCCTTTGAGTTGAGAGTGTTAGCCCGACCAGCCCCTCCGGTGGAGGTGTCGGCTCTTTAGGCTGCAGTCGACAGTCTTCGTGCAGACATCGACACGATCCTAGAGGCAAGGGTTCCGGAGTCTGAGGCCCCTTCTATCGAGCTTGCTAAGGACACCGTGCTACCGGCCCTGTTTACTACTTCAGAAATTCCACCACCTCCCCCTCGAGAGAGTGTCAAGAGGCGTATGGGTCGAGCAGAGGATGAGGCACGAGAAAGGAAGAAGGAGTGCCGAGAGATGGAGGCTGCAAGGAGAGCCTCACTTGCTGACGAGGCGGCATACCAGATGAGAACGTCAGAGTTAGCGGTTGGGGCATCTAGCTCCCGCACTGTAGATATCACTGGTGGCACTACTGATGGTGCGGTTGTTGCTGAGGACACCACTGAGGGTTTCCAGATTGTAGAGAATGTGGGTTCCGGGGAACCGGACCCACCATCTTGCTGATCGACGGCGCTTTGCGCCACAGGTTTGCTTCACCTACCACTCTATTATTTAGATTTTTTTATGTAGTGGGGAAAATTGCATGCTTTTTTGTTGGGGGTGGGGTAAATGGAAAAATGAGTGTTAGGGTTAAGTCTGAGTAGCCCAACTCACTATCGTCTTTTGGTGTTTTCTTGCCTGTGTTCTTTTCCCCCAAAAGACTGATTACTTTTTCTGTTTAACCGACATGTTTACATCTTTTGTACATAGTTTAACTCTGAATCATGATGGCTTAAATGATATCCTGATAAAACTGGAAAATGTTTCATGACTAGGCATACTAATTGATAATTGTGTGGCTCTAAGCATGAAATAGAATTACACCATTGCATTACCCTAAGTCTTCAATTCGAACTTGGTGTCTAATAATCTGGTATAGTGATGACCTGTCAAGTGAGTGTGAGGAAATTTGAATAGTCCACCATTGGTACTGAGCTAGAACTTGCCTGGTTAGTCCTGCTAAAAGTAAGTTGTAATAGACAATTAGGAAAGGATCATAGGCCGTTATTCAATATAGCCCAATTCTAGCCTAAATAAAAGAAACCAAATGAAATTTATCCTTCTTTGATAAAAATAATGTGAGCTTAAAATTAGACCTTTCTTTTTCACCCCAACTGATCTTTTCTGGGAACAAAGTGTTGGCCCTGGTCCATCCTTGGACATGTGCACCTCAGCTTATGCCAAAAGCATAAGTTGAGGTTGGCTAATGCATGAATAACCTTTGTTATGGCCCTGACCCAATTTTGGGTATTGTGTACCTTGACTTATGGCAAAGCCATGAGTTGAGGGTGGCTATTAGGAGGAATGCTATGGAAAGTGGGGTTGAAAGAACAAAGAGAGAGAAAGAACAAAAGTAAGGTTACTCAAGAACTCGTTGAAAGAAAATTAAAGAAAAAGAAAAATATAAAAGAATTACAAACAAGAAAAGAAGAGAGTCACTCATACAAATGAAGAAAGAAGAGAAAATAGCAAGGTGAAAGAATATGAGTAACTTGGCGAGATAAAATGATAAAAGGAGGGAAGGTTTACCCGATATGTCAAGGAGGGCAAAAAGTCACTAAAGTAAACCTAAATATACCCTACCTGACCTTGAGCCTATGTTACAAGCTAAAAAATTCCTATCGTGATCCTAAAGGTTGTATAGCGAACTTAAGGGCAAGCTTATGGCAATAGGTATAAATGAGTGTGACTTTGTTTAGAGAGCGAGTGTTGAAAAGTAATCCTTATACTCAAACTGAAGTCATTGTGTGAAAAATGAGGATTTTGTTCTAAAGTGAGGACATTAGTTGCAATACCAGATTGTTAGCACCTTGGTGAGAAATTGAAGTGGATAGGTGTTAATGCATGGTGAGTTTGTGTCATGTTGTGATCCCACAAAAATTAAAGCCTAATAGTGATAGCATGCATAAATTTGATGAGATTAATCGGGATTGATAGCCAAATGATTGAGAAGGATAAAACATGGATACTATTGTACAAAGATTGTGTAGTGAGTCATAGTGCGTCGCTTGAGGACAAACAACGAATTTAAGTTGAGGGTGTTGATATACTTTGGTTTCACGGTATCATTAATACTTTTTCCTTAAGTTTAGTGCGTCCAAAAGCCTTTTTGTGCTAATTTTTATATAAGTTTCTCTTTGTTTTGAAGGAAATCTGTCCAAAGCCAAATGCGGAGATTTTGAGAGAAGAAATGCAGAAGAGACCACCTACGGAACTTATGATGGTTCGTCGTGCCTGTGAAGGTTCGTAGGTGGAAGAGTAGTGCAGCTGCTGAAGGAAGATGGGGAAGTCTGACCAAGTGTGGGATTACGAAGCTTGTGACGGTCCGTCATGGCTATGACGGTCCGTACTCCAGGTTCATCGTGAAGATCAGAGAAGTGATCCTAGTACCCAGATTCCAAGAGTTGAAGTATTTTGGAACGAAGACCCTCGACGGACCGTTGTGCCTATGACGGTCCGTCATACTTGCCGTCGAGGGGAATGAACAGAGCAGAATAAGAGAATGCACAAGTATGGGACGACGGAGTCCATGACGGTTCGTCATGACTACAACGGTCCGTCGCATGGTCCGTTGACCCATCCGCGTTTTGGCAGATTTCCAGCTATTAGAATCTTTGTTTAATTAGGTTTTGGTTTTTTATAAATACTTCGAAAAAACCTCATTTTTGAGGTTAGACACCAGATAGTTAGACATTATATTATTAGACTCTTTGTATTATTGGGAGATTCTTGATAACCATTAGACTTTTCGTGAGATTATTGATTACTTTGAGAATTCTTGCAAGTGATTTTTGGTGATTAATCAAGCAACCTTTTGGATTTTATTCTTTCTCATTGAAGTAAGTACATGAATTCTTATTTAATATATTTGAATATTGTGCTTATGGATATGAGTAACTAAACTCTATAACTAGGGTTGTGGGAACCATAGGCAATTAATGAGATAAACCCTAACTAAAATAACAATTCTAGATTAGTGTCTTGCATGTATTAATAATTCTTTCTTTTAGAAGTCTTTTTAACATATGGCCAACGTTAGAGCTCGCCTTAATGCTACTTGCCGGACAAAGGAGGTAGATAATAGGAAAAGAATTATTAACATAGATTTAGTGTATACTATCCAATAGGCTAGTATTGATTGGTACGAGGTAATAACATAGTCAAATATTGAATACGATGCTTAATATGAGGTAAGGATAAGGGTGAGGAAAGCAACACACGTAGCCGGACCAAGGTGCGGAGTGAGATTTTCTAGATGCCGGACCAAGGATGTAGAAATACATAACTTATCACTTTGCATGCAAGATACTAGGAAAGAATTGTTATAGTTAGAGTTATCAAGTTATGAACCTGTGGGGAACACGTAAACCCTAGTTACTTTGATTAATTGATTAAAACCCAACATTAAAAACTGTCAAGTGTCTCTTTCAAGTGCGTTATTTATTTTCACTTATTTAGAGATAGAAACCCCCCTTTTTATGTTTTTACTTTCCAAGGAAGTCATTGACCAAACAATAGTAATAGTATGTTGAAGTGGAGTCTAGACTATTTTCCTCGTGGGAACGAACCCAACCTCACTAGTTGGGTTATTTACTTGACACGACCGCTTTACTTCTTATTGGAGAAGTAAGTTTGAGCGTATCATATCCCAATGTAACTGTTGAAATGAGTACTCATCGTTAGTAGAAAATGAGTTACTTAGTAGAAATATCCTTATCTCTTAACCATGAGCCCACATAGGTGTAGCTATTGAGAAAGCCATGTAAAAGCTAAGAGAAAGACCATACTCTAGTCAAGTGAGGATCCCTCGTCTGATAGGGTTTAATATTGGGATTTCGTATCTATCTCTCATGGTCTTTTTTGGTTAAGTAATAAAAGTACAAGTCTTCTAAAAGAGTGTACTACTTAGCGTAGGTAGTGGAATGAGACGCTATCTATCCATTGCACTAAGTAGATATTCTGAAAGGGGAGTCTTTGTGAGTATTATCTAGATTGAATTATCTAAGTATTCTATGTTTGTGTACTACTTTGGGTAGCTGGTTGATTGGGACGTTAACTACTCATTTAACTAAGTAGGGATTATGAAAGGGAAGTCTTGGTTGTTTTATTTGAGTGTTCTTCCAATGTCTGATTGTTGAGTGCTGTTTGTTCTCCCGAGTGGTGTAAAATTGATATTCTTAAGTATCTCGTATGTCTATATTGAAGAAGGTGTATGGGCGTTTACTTGATGTCTTACTTTGGAGAGTCTTAGGATAACCTTTGTAGGGAAACTTCTATGGAAATGAGTTCACATCCTCTTGGCTATACTTTGGGAGTTCTGTTTTGGGAATGAATTAGTTCACTGTAATGTTCAAAATGGTCACTGTAGTTTTTGAAGGTTTACTTTAAAATGTTCCTTTTTGTTAAGATTATGGAAATCCTTCTCTAATGTTAAATGATGTTTATTATGTTGTTTTACTTCGAAATTCATAAATGTTTTACTCAGTTGGCATGAAAGCTTACTTACTAAAATTTCCCTTTTTACATATTTTTGCATACGCCATACTTAGTAAATTGTTTTGTACTAACCCCATACTTTTATATACATAATAAGTATAGGTTGAAGGATTTTAAAGACTAGAAGGTGAACCTTGAGAATCTACTCTCTCAAGACAAACTATGTCCTCTTATATCCGAGGTCATAGTCGAATGTTCTTTGTTTCTATCTTTAAGACTTAATGTGTATTTCTTATAAATGTAAATGGCGGTGTCCCCAAAATTATTTATGTTATGTCTTTAAGTTGGCTTGTGAAGATGAGATTATTCCTTAGCTTTTATAAAATATGTTCCGTTTATTAATTTATTCGTGAAAAGTTTTAAGTTCCACACTATTTTTCATGTCTTATGTAATGAATGATAGCTAAGGTTTTACAAGACAATCAAAAGGTGAAGTACACAATTATTCCTACCCATGGGTTCTCCCTATCTTCTAGGGGGTCGATTTGGGTCGTGACATTATCAGTCCATAAATTATTAATATGGAACCTTTAAAATGAAAGAGATTTAAGAATGTTAAACCTTGAAAATGTAAAGAAGGTTAATATAGAAGCCTTGAAGTGGTAAGACCTTAATGGTGCCTCCTTCTTAAGTTGAATGATAGACTTATACGTAGGTTGGCTGGAACGACATTAAATCATCTTTAAGAAAGTCATAAGAGCTATCCTATTGATCCTTGACTAACATACCTTGTGGACCCCTTCTGTGTAATGGTATTATTAGTAGGTTGGGGATAGTGATTAAACCTTTTTTAATGCACTAATCTGGATGAACTTAATATCTGAGATCCAAGTTAGAACTCCGACTAGATATTCTTATGGTCATATCTCTATTTGAGATGTGATGTCACGACCTGGGAGTACCCCCTAGAAGTAACATGTTGTAATTGTCCTCTCGGAGGTCATATACAAGCCCATATATATCATTTATTGCATTGTCATATGTAAATTTAGCGGAACATTTTAAACTTTCATAGTATATCATATGCTAGAACATCAATTCCATTATTTATATAAAATAACATAAGTACATAGTTAGACTCTTAGTCTCTTTTCCATATTATAGTAAGCTTCATTAGAGTAAAATAGGAACACAACCTTTAAGCATCCATAACCTAGAGACATCCTTTAAGCATTCATAACATACTTTGTGTAAAAAGGCAAAGAAGAATGGTATTAGTACAATAATGCACAAAGTATGACAACCATGGAACAAAATGCTTTTGAAAAGGGACATTTTACTTTGAAATCATGCATCATGCTTTTTTGTGAATCATAAAACATTGATACCATAAGCATCACACAACTAACATATATCATTTAGGCATATACCATAGTAATAATATCACTTATAACCACACATTGTATTTAAGGCATAATTGTCATCACTTTACAGTAAGCTCATTTCATAATACACTAGGATTATTTCTCCCTTCACAATAATTTCATTCTTTCCTTCACTCTTTAACTACCCAAATAACCCTCTAGTGATACTTACTGAAATGTATAGATAATGTCCCCTTAAACTATCCACACTCAAGCATATTCTTGAGGCCACTAGGTAGTCATACATATAACCTTCATTGATCTATACACACATTTATAGAACCGTTTAATATAATAAGGCATATACTGCACATTTGATCCAACATACTTTACAGACCACATATAAGAGTTCATTACAAGACCACATACATGTAAAGAATTACCAATATCATCATAAGAGACATTAGTTAATCAATAGCATATTTAGACTTTATTTAAATTAGACCTCATAAGACCATAGTCACAATCCCATTCTAAGCTTACTAGTGCAATGTACATGTGAAGTCTCATAACCTCACATATAATTAGTAAACTCATCATGAGACAAAAAACATATCATTTACTTCATACATTAATAGGGTAAGTAAAGAAAACTTTATACATGCCAAGATAAACATCATCATATTGTCAATAAGTCCAACATAGTGCATATAAGGTGTAGCACCTCCAAAACAATTTAGGTCAAACTAGATCTTAACACTTGTGTCAAGAGGTTATAAAGTCGTAAAGGTTTTTTATAATCAGGATTACAATAAGTGTTTAACTTTTGGTGAAATTTGGAGATCAAAACTCCAAGAAAACTCCCGAAGGACCGACCAAAGGGTCCTCGAGGAAGACCAAAGCCTTGGTCAAACAAACCTACCTAAGGCAGCCACATTTTGTTCATGGATCAAGTAGGTCCGCCTCACGGACTAGGGTGTCCTTGGTCAAAAAGTTTTGTCCGAGTCATTGTAAAATGCAGACGATACTATGTCGGAATTTATTTTTGAAAATATTGCGGGAGCAGCTCCACGTTGCGGACTTGTTTCCTGATGATAATTTTGGAAATTTAAGTTGAATTTGACATGGTTAAAGGATCCGATAAGTTCAGGGATCTTTTGGGTATTTTAATTGCTAGTTATTGAGGTTTATAGACCTGTTTAAACCCCAATTTACCCTTAAAATCAAAACCCTTAAGTCCAAAACAAAACCTCTCCATCTATTCTTTCAAAAATCCTCCATTGATGAAACTTTGAATCTCCAAGGAAGAAGAAACATTTTTCCAGTTTTGCTCAATCAGTCTTATGGGATTTTCTTCACAATTAAGTTGTGGTTATTCATCCTTGATTCCTTTTCTATTCAAGGAGAAAAATTCAAGTGGTTTCAAATATAATCAAAATATGAAATCTTCTAAATTTAAATCTATCCATGGGTTCTTGCATGAAACAATTTGATACAATAACTTATGATTGAATTATTGTTTATTGAAAGAATTTACATCACAATGTCTATGAACCCATGCAAATCATGAAATCCTAATTTTTGCTCTAATTTGGGTGATTCGATCATTGTTTCATCTTACGATATTCCTATATAGATTGTAGTGGGATATTGATATATGTATGAATTATGTTAGAATTGTATATTGGTTGTTCAAATTTGATGAAATTCATATTTTTATTAATTTGGGTAATTGTAAATATTAATTGTTGAACTAAATTGGGGACTATGGCTATTGGTAAGAGCGTTGGTGTATTGGATTGGTTTAATTAGCTATGGATTTGAGTTTTTGAGATTAAATTGGTGTTATATTGACCCAAACCTTACTATGTTGTGCAGTATAGGTGTTTTCAATTATGATGATGTTTGTATGGTAAACTTATGATGGTGGTACTTATGTTCTATACTTGTTAATAATGTGGCCTCGTCGACATTACCTTATAAATTGTTTAACAATGGTTCCTTGTCGACATTACTATATGAACTATGTTATTTGCATATATTATTTTACTATGTCATCTAATGAAGTTCATGGTGACTTATGGGTATATGTCATGTCAAAACATGAATTCTGATAGTTAATGATATGTGTCTCTAGTAGGCCATAGTAAAGTTGTTATATGTTATCTTATATTTAAGTGTGATGTTTCTTGTTGAATTATATCAGGTTTGTGATGCTTTATATTTTTGATTCTACAGTGGTGAATAGGGTAACTATAGTTGACTTTGTTTTTCCTATGTCTTGCTTGGAATATATGCTAGATGTGATAAGGTGAAGTATTTGTGTGTCTTGATTTAGTTGACTTGTGTCCCTTACTTGATACATATTGAATGAGATTATGGGTTCTTGACTTAGTATGTTAAAGCTCCTTAGTCTTGTATATGTGATTTAAATGTGACCTTGAACATAGTTAAGAAGGTCAATTATGTGGAACGTTCAACATAGTTGGAAGGTTATGACATCTTTGAAGTTGAAAGCCGTATGATATCCTTCGTGTGTGAATGGTGGACTTAGGGTTTATTGGCTGGAACTGCATGAAATTATCCTCAGGAAAATCATCGAGCTATCCTCTTAGACATTGTTGGTATCCTTAGTGGACCCTCTTTGGTAAGGTATAATGCCATTGTGTTATGAACTAGATATGAAACCTCTTCATATTCTATTTTATTGAAATATTAAATGAGAAGAAAGGCTATCACCGAGTGAGTATGCTGGGAAGTGTGTCTAACTAAGATGAAATTAGTGAACAAAGAAACCCTCGATATCCCTTAACTATGTTTCTACATGGGATGTCTCCTCGTTCTACAATTGACAAGTAGAACAACCTCCATCGCAATAGGTTGTGACTCCAGATTCCATGCCTAGAAAATATAGTCTATGTCGGTTAGTGCTTATTCTCATCATGTGGGAAGCATGCTAGTGTTGGAGATGTTCTATGAGATTTAGGCAGTGGAATGAGACTCTATTCACAGAAGTTCTCTAAAACTAGTAGGTGTCCCATATGATGAGAATAGGCAATAATTTGCATAGACCATGGTAGCAAAGCATGAAATTCGGATCTCTATCCTACCTACCCCGATGAGGTTGTTCTACTTAAAAATGGTAGAACTTAGACACATCCCATGTAGGCACATGGTTTAGGAATTTGAAGGGATTACTTTGTACTCTAGCCTCATCGTTTAACTAGAGATATTCCCCTTACGATACTCACTCGATGATATCCTGCGTACTCATAGAGTAATTCACATTAACTGTTCATACAAAAGGAATCCATATCACGTTAATAACCCAGGTACATTTACGTTACAAAAGAGTTCCTCTAGGGTATGCCTTCAAATGGCGAAAAGAAGGTCATCATGACTTTCCTAAGGTTTGATTTGATGTCGTTCCAGCCAATCAACCTTAAGTCTATCATTCATTCCATGAAGGTTACAATTACGACTTCCAGTTTCAAGTTTCATAACCTCACAACTAGGTTAAAGGTTTCACATAAAGTACCCTCTTATCATCATTAAAGGTCTCACCTATCATTGATACATAAAATACTAAAATGCTATAGATTCCTAAGTCAATTCATAACATAGTCACATTCATACATGCATCAAGTAAGGGACACATGTCTACCTAAATAAGACACAATATACTTCCCTTTAGCACATATTACATGTCATTGTCTAATTCACTTAGGGATAACCATTATCATATTTATGTAATCCTATACACTACCATATCATCATAAAAATAACCATTACAGACTCATATAGTAAAGTAAGAATAATCATGCATCAACCCTAAGACTACACACAAGCACATAGTCATAGTCTTCATGATTTCCTAGAATAAATAGAAACAACACATAGCTTTATATTACTTCAAATATACATATATATTCTCATACTTAACATATAACACCTGCACATATCATCATAATAATTGAAGTATTGCCGATAAGGCTACGATAATCATATTTTATATAGTAACATCCAACAAAGCCACATCATTTCACATAGCTTCTCCACCATAATTGGACTATACCAATCACAACACAATTTAATTCTAATTAAAATGAAATAAAAGTAATTTGGTCAGCATATCCCCCCTCGATCTTATCACGTCGATTCCAAAGCTAAAATCATCCAATTCGATACCATAAGGCCCTTACCCATGGCCATGAACATCAATTCAATACATAAACTATAATACGCAATGAAACTAGGTCAATTCAATATAAATTTATAAATCTAAGACAACCTAAATTTGAATTCAATACAATTATTACATCAATCAATAGCTCCTAGAAAACTATAGTAGAATTCATAAGACTTACATCAATATTAATTCAAAAAGCCTAATATTCAATAGATATAAGAATATACAATACTAAATCGTTCAAATTAAAACAGCCTATAATCCAATTTATTCATAATCTATACATTAATCAAAAGCCCATAACAATCTACACATGAATTCATCAATACAAAAGCATGATCACATAACCAATACTTTAGTCCAATTGAGAGATTTTTGAAGGTCCAGATTTCATGGAGAGTTTTATTAGAAAATATTAATTATAAATCAGTAACATTATATCTTAAGCTTTGAAAATGTTTCATGCAAGAACCCAAGACTTAGAGTAGAAATTGGACTTTTTCATCTTTTAAAATCATCTTTGAAATTGACTCTAAGGTGATAGAAAGCCTTAAATGAAGAAATCACATACCTTATTAGAAGAACCAAATTCTATTTGAATAAGAAAATCCATTAAATACTCATCTTCAATCTCCATCTTCACTTTGATTTCTCATGGAGGTATTTGGAGAAATGTTAGGAGGTAAAGGGTTTTGATTTAGGTGTTAGGGATTAAGTGAGAGTGTAATCACTTATATACTCTTAAAATACCCAAAACACTTAAGATAACCATCCTCACATTTTATAAGATTTCGGTGAATTTCCCAAACACCCAAAGCTTTAATAAAAAAAAAGGTAGCAACTCACATCACCATCGACGCCCCACCATCGACGGTATGTGGTATCATCCACGCCTAGTTTATGGGGTCTCTTTGGTTGCTATTGCAACTCCTCAACTTTAATACCACATGGATCAATCGATGATACCCATACACGGGCCTTCTTCTATTCGACTAGCCATCATTTGGATTAGTCAATCGCCACTGCTTTGTAATGTTAGGCTCCAATTTGGTTTCGTTCTTTAGGGTCCCTTATGAGTCACATGGAGTCCTAGGGTCCCATATGAGGCACATGGAGTCATACCTAGACTTTTCCAACCTAAAAATATTCATATACACGTTTAGGACCTACCACATGAGTTTCATCGAAAATGAACATGTAAAACTCGACGAAAAATGCATAGACACACAAGGTCCTTTAAAAATACAACTTCCAAACGTCATGGACGTTCTTTGATGTTTTACCTCCAACTTCACGAAGATATACACACTGAATATATATACCATAATAACTCATATAAGAACCTCATAAACTCATGAATCACACATAAACACATAAAACCACATAATAGGCATATAGGTGACTTAGTCATTGAACATCTTGGTCGTCCCTTGACGTTTGACTTCCAATTAACTTAAACTCATAGACACTGCCTAAATACAATATTATTTACTAATTTAGTACATTATACAATCATTAAAACGACTTTAGGATCTAGATTCACCTAAGTTATTTTTGGGATCCTACAGTTGGGATGGGACCAAATTCATGATGAACCCTAATTCCCCTACCCATAGGTTATGAATTGATGTTATTTGGGAAATTGATGATTCAATTGACCTAGTTCTTGTATTAGTGACTATTTTTTAATGTTACTACATTTATTATTGGATGTAATTTGTTGGTTGACGGTAAAACCATAATGATGGATGGTGAAGGAGATTTGGTAAGTCTTCATGATCCTAACCATTACATCAAATATGATGGTTTGTGATTGGTGATGTAGTTCAATTGAAGTATACATTGTGAATATCCTATATAGTTGTTAGTATGATGTTAAATTGAAATTTCTTGACTATGTGATTGTGAGATTATGCTTAAGATTAAATGATACAAGGTTGGTGATGACTTGCCTATGTGCCTGGTTATGAAATGATGATTATGACATGCTAATCTTACCTGTGAGGGTATGCAATGAAAGGATATTTTGATGCAATACCTATTTAAGGTAAAGCACAATGACTATATAAGGGATTAGACCCTATGACCTAGACTAAAGTTATGATTCATAATGAAAGACAGTGAGGTGTTGACTTACCAAAGAAGTAGATTCACCCTATAGTTCTGTATGAGGTGTTGAATCCCTATGATGGACACTCACCCTACATATTCTCATTATATGAGGCTAGAATTCCATAGGAATGTATAGGGTTCATATATATCTTCTTGTTCTAAAACAATGTTGCCACCATAGGAAGACTATATAGTGGATCCACCTAGAAATCTACGTTTCTGTTTTTCTCTATTTCGGCTGGTAGACCGCTTTCCATCGGTGTAAGGTTTTACAACACCGGATTCCACACTAAACTCTTGTGGTCTAGGTCTGTTAAGGTAATTGTTTTAAAAAATGAAATGAATTTATGATCTGAACTCTAGATAGGGTAACTTGAGAGGTTGTCTTTGTTTAAATAGGAGTATGGGACTCTACCTAGGCATCATACTAGTTGGATTAATGATCCTTTATGTTGTTAGTTTTATTGATGACTACTTTTGATGCTTTGTTATGTTGAGGTTGGCATTACTTCTTATCCATTGTTTGGTTTGCTTGATTGTGTAAGGTTATGGGGATTTATTTTATTATTACACTTGTACACTAAATGGTAAGTTGTGATGAAGGTTCTTGCTTATATTATGATGTTATGAACTCTTGGATATGTTGAATTGAATTTTACTTGTTGATGTTGTTCTTGTGTCATACATGAGTTTGGCTTATGGAATATGTTATATTTTACTTATATGTGTTATTGATTATGCATAAGGATTTTCAAAGTACTTTATCATAACATGTGTATTAACCCATGTTTGATGTTATGCACAAATGCAGGATCCGACCGTTTATATTAGGGAAGTCTTTGAAGAAAACATGGATCTTATCTTCTTTGTTCTGTAGGTCCTCACTTTCCAAGGAAGATGCCATTATCAACCTATTGAATGTTGTTTAGTCTTAAAGACACTTTGTTCATTATCTTTCGTTTTGGTACTATAATTGTAAAGTATAAATGTGGTTATAATTGTTAATGTAAGGGCTATGCCCAAATTGTGATACTATTACCTAGATGGTTTAATATGAGACAATGTAATAGACTTCTTATGAGACTATATAAAACTATATGTGTGTAATAAAAGTAGAAGACTATGTAATTTTCTTATACGAAGAGTCTAGGTATACTCATTTTGAATATATTATGTTTATGTAGAGGTCTATGTAAACCTCAATGTAGAATAATAAATTTCAAATTTTCTAAATATTTAACCTACGAATGTAATGATGTATGCTAAGAGGCTAGTCTTAGTCCTCAAAGAGGACAACGATGCTGGTTACGTTTAGGGGGTGGTCCCAGGATGTGACAATTGGAGAGCATAAAAATGATTCTTCTTAGGAACATCCAAATTTGGGGTACTTCTTTGAGCTTGAGCATTTGCCCTTCCTTGAGTCTTCATAATATGACGATATCTCTTCATGTTACAACTCTTGTCATAACCATAGCTAATGCCCATGCTGACTAGGAACTTACCATCATGTTTTCTACCACATTTTCAACAAAGAGGTTTCTCAACATAAGAACCACCACCTTTCCCCTCATGGAGCTTGGGAGTAGACACCTTACTCTTGTTTAACCTTGAAGAATTATGAGTGCCTTGGTTGTAAAATCTCTTCTTGAACCTTGGGTTGTCTTGAACCTCAAACCTATTCTTTGAAGACTTCCCCTATTTGGTTCTCACCTTCATCAAATCCCTACCGAATTGCTTAAGCTTTTGGTCCTCAATTTTTCTTGCATAAACCATGAGACGAGATATGTGCATATTAGGAATCAACATATCCTACCTACATTCATTGACGACAAGATATGATACCCCCATGAAAAATTTGTTGATCTTGGCCCTCGAATATGCCATCGTAGTAGGAGCTTGCTTTGATAGTTGAGTGAACTTGAGGCTATACTCATTAAAACTAATACCCCCTTGAAGAAGGTTGATGAATTCTTGCATTTTACTCTCCTTAGTTCCAAGGGAAAGAACCTATAAAGGAAAGCCGTTATAAAATCTCCCCAAGTAGGTCGGCCTTCTAAAATGGACCCCTCATGTTTCCATTGCTCATACAACATCTGATCTACGTCTCTCAGTTGGTAGGCGGCTAGCTCTGCCTTATGTATATAAGAAGCACCCATAACATTAAGAACTTTAAAAATTTCATCAATGAACCCTTAAGGGTCCCCCTCAAATATAGAATCATAGAAAGTAGGCGGATTCATCCTTGTAAAATCCCAAATCCTTTAAGCGGTATTGTCAGAATTTGTGTTTACATGCACCATTACATCCCTAGAATCTTGGGTAGCCAACCCTTGAGTAAATCTATGAATGGTCTACCTTATCTCAACATTAGATATATCCCCTTCCTCAATAAGAACTTGTGGGTTTTGAGGAGCTTGAAGGGGAACCACCTTATTCAAATTATGCTCTCATGACCTTTGAAATTTTTCCTCCTATAAGCACAAGAAAAAGATTAGAAGAAATGACTAGATAGAGTTAAGAATCCTTGGCACGACTAAGTAATAACAAGAGAAATGATAGTTCTAACGCATCACATAATCTCTAATACATAAGTGTGGCGCGCTTCATGATTATGAATAAGACCCTACATAGATAATGTTTAGTTAGACATAAATCCTAGGATTACTCAACCTCATGCTCTAATACTATATTTGTTACGAACCAGGCGTAACCAGTGTTGGCGTCCCCTAAGACAACTAAGAAAAGCCCTTAGCATACATTATAGCACATCATAGGTTGAAAATGTGGTAAATTTTAAAAATTCACATATGGAGTTTACATAGACTCCTCACATATGAATAGTACATAGACTTATCTTTTACCATAACAAATCATAAAGAAGTCTAAAGTCTCATCTCACATATAAACTATCTACAAGAGTATGAATCATTATAGTTTCGGCATAGCCATTAATTTAGTATTGTATGCCATATAGGCTACTATTAAGTCACAACATGAGAATGAAATAATTTTCCCAAAACATAGATAAAACGAATGAGGCCTGATAAGTGTCTCTATCCTCAAAACTTATGAGTACTCACCAATTGAATTAGGAATGATCCAAGGCTTGTTCTAAAATGACAAATAATCTCCTTATTGGCCTGAACATAAAATGTTTGCGAAAAAAGAGAAATATGGGTAAATACAAACCATATTTACTAAGTATGGCTCCTATGCAAAAAATCATCAATGAATGAGAAGAGGCACAATTTAGTCAAAACCAAGCAAAAAGTCCAAAAATTCAATATACACATATAAGGAACATCATCATCATATCAACATATAAGTAACTCAAGCAACACTTGTGCAATTCAAAAAATAAAGACCCATAAGGCTATTCAAAGCTAAGTATCACATTAAGCCACCCATTTCATACTTACACATATTCTCATATATAATATGCTTCGACCATCAAAAATACTTTTAGATTATCAAAATAATCGTAATAATAAAATAACAATGCTAGAACCATCATTTAGGATTCCACATGTGCAATGAGTAAGAGAAGTCCCATAACCCCTTACTATATGTAGTAGCCTTCGCGACAACCTATAAGACCACCAAAATGAGTTATGGTATCTAGAGCCAAACATGTTTGTCTTAAGGATATTATTTCTTAAAATGTCTTATTATATAGTTTAGATGCAGTGTATAAAATTTGAGGTTATTTTGATGTCAAACATCAAGGGTCAACCAAAACGTTCGACGACTAGTCACGTATGTGCCTCATGTGTGTATGCATGCTTAAAATTGTATTAATTGAGTTTACGAAGTATTAAATGGGTCAGAATTACTTTTATGTTTTAAGATGAAGTTTTGAGGTCAAACTCCCAAGAACGTCCAAGACGTTTGAAAGATAGCCTAGAGACATGCATGTGTGTGTCTCGGTGGGGCCTTCTTTGTTTGGACGAGTTGAAGGTATTTTTTTTTGGGTGAACCTTATGTGAAAGGTTTAAAATTTTCTAAGGATTGTATTTATGTTAGAAAATTCAGGGTACAATGATACACTCAAATTTACTTCTTGAAAAGAAGTAAAAGCGGTCACATCAAGTAAAGAACCCAACTAGTGAGGCTGGGATCATTCCCACGAGGAAAATGGTTCACACATAACTTTGTTCTAAAGGGGTTTTTGATTAATAAAAGCAATTAGTTAAATTGAAGTAAACAAGTAACATGTTCAAGTATTGGAGTTTAATCATGTAATGATAGTAACTAGGGCGTAAGTGTTCCCCATAGGTTCCTAACTAAGTAATCCTAGCTATAACAATACTTTACTCGTATCTTGCCTGCAACGTGATAAGTTGGGTATCTCTAAATTATTGGTCCGGCATCTAGAGCATTTCACTCCGCACCTTGGTCCGTATACGTGTGTTGCTTTACTAAACCTTATCTTTACCTCATATTAAGCATCATATTCGATATTTAACTAAGTTGTTACTTCGTACCAACTGAGACTAGCCTATTAGATAGTATACACTATATCTATGTTGATAATTCTTTTCCTATCATCTACCTCCTTGGTCTGGTAACTAGCAATAAGGCGAGTTTTAAAGTTGGCCATCCGTTAAAAACACTTCTAAGTGAAAGAATAAACAATACATGCAAGAAACTATGTAAAATTATTATTTTAAATAGGTCTTACCTTTTTATTTACCCATGGTACCCACGACACTAGTTCTATAGTTTAGTTACCCATGCTAATTATAACACAATTCATATTGATAATATAAGAATTCATGCACTTACTTTTATGAGGATGAAAACAAATCCAGAAATTCACTTGAATAATTCACAAAAACACCAGCAATTGATTTTGGAAAAGTAATCTCAAATCCAAAAATCAAGAGTTAAATACTCAAACAAGAGAACTAAAAAATATCCAAAAGTCTTACCCGAAAAATGATTTTTTTTTACAATTTTATAATTAAATAAAACCTAATAAAAGGACTCTATTAAAGGAAAAACTTTCCAAAACGCATCTGAATCGACGATCCCTATGACAGACCGTCATGGACACGATGGACCGTTGTGGGCTCCGTTGTTCCATACTTGGAATAATTTTGTGTTGCTTTCTTCATAAACTCTCTGTTACCCTCGATGGACATATATGATGGACCGTTGCAAGCACGACTGTACGTCGAGGGGTACCGTTCCATAACACTTAGAAGATTCTTTAAATTGGGTACTGGAACTACTCTCTAACAATCACGACGAATATACAGGACCATCGTGGCTATGACGGTCCATCATGATCTTCCGTAATCCCACACTTGGTAAGACTTCCCCAACATTCTTTAGCAGCCATTTTCTTCGAACTACGGTTCCACCTATGGACCATCACAGTCATGATGGACCGTCGTGGGCTTCATAGGTTGACACTTCTGCATTTTTCTGCTCAACTCCTCCGCGTTATCCTTTGGACAGATTTCTTGCGAATAAAGAGAAACATACATAAAAACTCAATACAAAAAGTCTTTATACACACACTAAACTTAAGGAAAACTCATTAAAAGTACCATGAAACAATGGTACATCAACACCCTCAACTTAAATTCGTTATTTGTCCTCAAGCGACGCACTATGACTCACTATAAAATCTTTGTACAAGAGTATTTGTCTTTTAGATTTTGCAATCATTTGGCTATCAATCTTGTTTATTATCATTATGTTCATGTATGTTATCACTATTATTAGTCTTGAATTATGTGGATTAGACCATGACACAGACTCACCACAACTTGACACCTATCCTCTTCGATATCTCACCTAGGTGTTAATTTTTACGGTATTGCAACTAGTGTCCTCACTTCAAAATTACATCCTCATTTTTTAACATTATTATTTCAGTTTTAGTAAAAGGATTAGTTTTCAACACTCTCTCTTTGAATAACTTCACAAATCATTTATACATATTGCCATAGCCTTTCCCTTAGTTTCACTACTCTAAGTTTTCCATAACAACTCTTGTGATCACAATAGGACTTTCTTAGCTTGTAATATAGGCTAAGATTCAGGTAGGATATATTTAGGTATATTTTAGTGACTTGTTTCCCTCCTTGAAATATCGGTTAAGCGTCCTATCTTTTCATCGTTTTATTCCGCCCTTTTTCTTATATTCTTTCACTTTTCATTCAACTTTTCTTGAGTCAATATTCTTTTTATCTTTTCCTCTCTTTGTTATTTCAACCCCACTTTCCATAGCATTCCTTATAATAGTCACCCTCAACTCATGGCTTTGCAATGAGTAAATATACATAATATCCAAAGTAGGTTCAGGGCCACGACAAGTTTTTTTTCTACTTTAGCCACCCACAACTTATGTTTTTGGCATAATCTAGGGTGGACATGTCCAAGGAGGAACCAGGGGCAACACATTGTTCCCAGAAAAGATCAGTTGGAGTGAAAAAGTAAGGCCTATTTTAAGCTCAATTCATTTGGATCAAAGAGGGATAAGTTGCATTAGATTTTCTATTATTTAGGCTAAAGATTGTATATATTTAATAAGGGCCTATGATCCTTTCCTAATTGTCTATAATGTCTTACGTTAAGCAGGACTAACCAGGAAAGTTCTAGCTCAGTACAAATAGTGGATGATTCAAATTTTCCTCACACTCACTAGACATCTCATTACTCTACCAGATTATCAGACACCTATTTCGGATCTTAGATTTAGGGTCATGTAGTGGTGTATCTCAATATCATTCTTAGAGCCACACATTTATCAGTTACTATGCCTACTCATGCATTATTTTCATTACATAAGGAATCATTTTTGTTTTATCCATCATGATTTAGAATTATACTATGCACATATGTTATAGCCATGCCAGTTTAACAATAAAAATAATTAGTCAATTAGGGAAAAAGAACACAAGTAAGAAAACCCCAAAAGAGATCGTTAGTTGGGCTACTAAAACTTCACCCTAGTACTCACTCTCGATTTACCCCACCCAAAACAAAAATATATGCAGTTGTACCTAATGCATAAAATATTCCAAAATAATAGTGTAGTAGGTGAAGCAAACTTGACGCGCAAAGCACCGTTGATCAAAAAGCTAGTGGGTCTTGTGTCCCGAAATCCACTCCCTCTGTAGTTTGGACACCCTCAGTAGTGTCCTCATCATCAACAACACCCTCAGTAGTTCTTCTCTCAATAATAACAGGACCATCAGTAGTTCTCTTCTCATACTAAAAAACTCTAGAGCTAGACGCCCTAGTAACCAACTCAATTGGCCTGAACTGACGGGGCCTCCTCATCAGCAATCACGCCTCTCATTGCAGCCTCTAACTCCTTCTGATCCCTCTTCTGTTCCCTAACCTTATCCTCATTTTGACCTCTACGCCTCTTGGAATGCTCTTGTGGTGGAGGTGGTCGAACAGCAGCAACGGAGAATAAGGCTGCCAAAAAATTATCCTCGACGGGCTCTGCAGAAGGGGACTAAGACTTCGGGTATCGTAGCCTTTAGAATCGTGTCCATGTCCGCTCTCAGACTCTCTACAACAGCTTGAAGGGTTGACACCTCCACCAGAGGGTCTGGCTGGGCTAGCACACATAACTTAAAATAATGCAGGCGCTATTGAACCTCTATGATCTTACTCTCCGTGTGCTGGGCCATCTTCCGCTCCATGCGCTCCTCTGCCTCAGCAATAGACCTCATTATCCAAGCTTGTATGTGATGATGAAGAGTGGCCATTTGGGCCTCAAATTTCTGTACCCTAGAAAATGGGACTAGAGTGTCGGAGGGTGTTAAGTGACAGGATCTCTGAGTGGTACTACCACCCAGGATAAACTAGAGTGAGTAGTCTCAGATGCACCCTAGGTAGCAACTTGGTATTGCTCTACTATATCCGCCAGGTTCTCACCTAGTGGAGGTACCTCTGGGCGAGGCCCTCTGTGTGGAGACAACTCATTTGCCTCATCCGTGATAAGGCCTTTATAAACAGTGCCCAGCGGGGTATTTATCTGATAAATGTGCCATATGGGCACACATGCGGACCTTCACAACACAAATACCATGCACGGAAATGGGTAAGTAGTAGTTACCTTGAAGGCCCTCTCATGCATGACCACTTGAAGAAGCCAAGTAAAGTCCACCTCGAACCATGCTATCATAACCGCCATCAGAAAGCCAGTGGAAGACTATCAACCAAAAAAACTTGGTCGTGAAGGTTAGGTTATACTTCTTAATTGCTCTCTTCGTGTCGAGTGCCCAGTCCGCATCCTCTCTATAAACGGACAAATATCGGGCAATCCACATCTTGGTGGTCTCTCTAAACTACGGCTCACATAGGAACTATCCATCTTTAACCAAATTCCACCAATTGTAAAACTCGGCAGTGAGAGGAGTCCGATTTCCATCGATATTCTCGCCATATAGATACCGGTGGATGGGTGGAACGGAGATATCTACCCACTTGCCGCACAGTCGGATGTTCTCTAGCGGGGCTTGTTTGGTTATTGCAGCCCAACTGTCTATCTGGGATCAGAGAGTCGCCACATTCGAGGCGTATAAGACTCTGACAAACTCCTCACAGTATTGGCCAATATCACGAGACGTCCATTCTAGCCGATTCCTTGTAAAGAGCGAATGGATTGCCGACATGGTGGGGAGACTCCCGTAATGACCCGTATCTCCAGTGTAAGGGTCCGGGTCATAACCCCCTTATCATTTGGCATCTTAGAGTATGTGTAAACCTGAAACTACCCCTCAACACACCACTGATTGGGATGGTCGGCAATTAGGGCGAGGACTCTAGTCAGTGGTGTTTGAGTGGAATCAGCACTATAGGCCTCATCAAATGAAGCGAAGTGCGATGCAGTGGCTGGAGCAGAAGCCTCCTTAGACCTAGAGACTTCTTCTGAACTCGATACTTCCTCAGAACTAAAAGCATTGCTGGAGTGTGTATCAGACCTAGAAGGCGTGCCGATCAGTATGCGCTCCTCTTGAGATTTGGAGGCAGTGAAAATGCCAGGAGCAACCTTCGTGGGGGTGGCTCTGGTGGTACGTGCATCCCATGGAAGAGTGATAGTGCTTGGGGGAACATATTCGGGGTCACACTCATAGTCAGAGCCAATGACTTGTCAAGCAGATGGGGCGACGAACATTAAGCGCCCTCATGCGTACACGCGTTCTAGAGTTTGTGCAATGAATGTTAGTACCTAAAGAGAACAACAATTAGTACCATTAGAAAAAAAAAGACATGTAAATAAGAAAACAAAAACGTAAAACAAAAACTGAAATGGTTTTGTTTTAGTTTTTGTGCTGGACGACGGAGCAGTTGATAGTCCGTCATGAAATACTTAAGAAAAATTATTGAAGACTATCAGAAAGAATGTTTCTCACAATCATGATGGTTGTGCAGGACGGACTGTCGAGAGTACAATAGTCTATCATTGAGGTACGTCCTTTGACACTTAAGAAAAGATTTTGAGACCCTTAGGATTAAGGTCTTTGTCAACCATGACGGTTTTGCAAGACGGACCATCAAGAGAACGATGGTCCATCATAGAGGTTAGTCGTTCGACACTTGGAGAAAATTTTGAGACCCTTAGGAATAGGGTCTCTTACAACCATGATGGTTGCACAGGAAGGAAAGTTGAAGGAATGATGGTCTGTCGTAGAGGTAATCGATTGAAACTAACAGAAAATTAATGGGAATTCATCAGATGGACCCCACGACGGTACGTTGAGAGAATGAGGATTCACCGACGGGGTCTCTTTCTGTACTTCAGTGAAAGAACTGGGGATTCCTCAACTGTCCCCTAAAATTTTAATTGAAAATATACTTATCAAACCACAATTTCTAACCCAATTACCCAACATACTAGAAACACTAAGAATACAATTTCTCAACTCTTACTATGCTAATTTGGAGGACTATCAACCTAGGTAACAAATAATTATCAAAAACATATACCCCCTGTTTATTTAGTTAACACAACACTCCAATAAGTTTACTATATAATGGGTCTTAAGGCATGTAGGAATAACGGGGTGGTTTCCTATCATTCAATTATGGTCAAATATTGAAGATCCAACATTAAAAATTAAGCATGTAGCATTGTAAAACTAGAAATAAATATAGATGATTTAGAGATCAGAACCACATATCTGACATTTGGAGAAGCTGAAAACAAATTAAGGCACACAACTCTTGTAAACAGCAAAAAAATAGTTGACTCCGACTAGAAAATTACCTCAAGAAGCTGGGAGGTTGGAAGAGGGAAGTTTAGGGGAATTTGGGAAGGGATGGGGAATTTAATGTTTAGGGAGAGGAAGAGCGTGTTAGGGAGTTGAAGAGGGCTTAAATTGGGGAACTGAGGGAAAGAAACGGTTAAAATTAAGAGGTGGGAAGTTAAAAGGTTTAAAAACTTTAAATATTCACCGGTCGGGGTGAATCGGCTTAACGGGTATTGTTGCAACGACTCCCCGTCGACGTTTTGTCACAGGTGTGACGGTCCGTCATGGGGTCCATCATGGATTCCCTAATTTAGAAAAATGAAAAAACTTACATGGGCATGACAGATGCTTCTGACGGTCCGTCGATTGGTCCGTCAATGAGTTCTGCAGACCAATTTTCTGGTGATGTTCTTCTACCTGAAAATTTAACACTCATGAAGCTGTTCTTTTTGTATTTTCTAGAAACTTTTTTTACACGGACCCTAAACTACGCTCTAGCCAACACTTCTAACAAAAAAAAGAGAAAAGATACAAAAATGCAACTATTACTAGAAAGTCAAAAAAACCTATAGTTGGCTTAGAGGATACTTATTGGGTTGCCTTCCAACCAGCGCTTGATATAACGTCGCGGAACGACGGAGGAGACTTTATTAGTATGACTTCATCAAGATGGTATGTCTCGAACACTTCATTTGTCATTTCAACATTCCCCAGGTAGATTCTGATTCATTGTCCTTTCACCTTAAATCGCACACCCTCCTTGTTTTCCAACTCAACTGCTCCGTGAGGGAATAGTTGGGTGATAAAGTAAGGGCCAGTGCATTTGGAGTTGAGTTTCCCTGGAAACAAGCGCAACCTAGAATTTAATAAAAGCACAAAAATCGCGTTTTTCAATCTTTAAGTTATGGTACTTCTTCATCTTTTCTTTGTAGAGGGCTGAAATTTCATAAGCTTTTAGCCAAAATTTATCAAGCTCATTCAACCCATTTAACCTTTGTTATGTAGACTCATTCCAATCCATTTTCAACTTTTTCATTGCCCTCATTGATTTATGATCTTATTCGACCGGTAAGTGACAAGGCTTACCATATGCTAGTTTGTATGGGGACATACCTACTAGTGTTCACCGTTTTAAACAAATTCTGGTTAATATCCCTATTTGACATCTCAACTTGTTCACTAGTTTGAGGATGGTAAGGAGTGGCCATATTTCTCAAATAATTCCTTAAACAATTTGTTGCAAAAGTGGGATCCCCCATCACTAAAAATAACCCTTGGGGTGCAAAAGCGGGAAAATATATTCTTTTTCGAGAACGCGGTGACACTCTTCCCATAATTATTTGAGAGTGCTATATCTTCTACCCATTTAGACAGATAATCAACCACTACTAGAATGTACTTCATCCCATGAGAAATCACAAAAGATCCTCTAAAGTCAATACCCCACACGTCAAATAATTCAATCACAGGAATCGGATTTAAAGGGAGTTCTTGTTTTTTTCAAATGCTTCCATCTCTTTGGCATCTATCACATTCCTTGGCGAACTCATGAGCATATTGATTAATAAATTACCAATAGTAGCCACATTGTAAGATGTTGTGAGCGGTCCAGATACCACTATGATGTCCACCTACAGGTGAAGAATGGCATGTCTCCAAAAAAGTCAACATCTAAACTTTTGGCACACAACGCCGAATAAACCCATTAGCGCAACTGCTATACAAGTATGGCTCATCCCAAAAGTACTTTTGCACATCATACATGAACTTTTTCATTTGATGAAAGGAAAAGTCCTGTGAGATGATGTTGCTAGCACAATAATTCGAAAAATCTGTGAACCATGGAATTAAGTCTTGATAGGCGGCCAATACATGCTCATCAGGGAAAGTATCATCAATTTAAGTTATATCACCCAACTCTCTCATTGCTTCATCTTCTAAATGGGGAAAGTGATCAGCATCTTGATTTTTGATCCCTTTTCAATCAAACACCTCATGTCACAAATCAATCTCGGTTTCACATCCTTCTTTGCTATCAAATATCTCATAGTTTAATGATCATTATGCATTATAACACTTGTGCAAAGCAAATATAAGAGAAATTTTACAAAACCAAAGACTACTGCAAAGAGCTCTTGCTCAATCACGGTGTAGTTCTTTTGGGCTTTATTTACGGATTTACTAGTATAGTAAATGGGGTGAAGGATTGTGTCCCTTGTTTGCCCCAATATCACACCAAGAGCAACCCCACTAGCATCACACATTACCTTAAATGGCTTTCTCCGTTCCAGGGAAATAATGATAGGTGCAGACAATAACTTTTCTTTCAACTCACCAACTACCTTAAGACAGGATTCATAAACATAAAATTTACACTTTTTCTCAATCAACTTGCACAACCGATGCACAATTTTTGAAAAATGCTTTATGAACCTCCGGAAAAAACCAGCATGCCCAAGAAAGTTTCTCACACCTTTGAAAGAGATAGGTGGGGGAAATCTCTCTATTACTTTGACTTTAGTTATATCAACCTCTATGCCCTTCTCTGAAATGCGATGACCCAATACAATACCCTCTTTCGCCATGAAGTTACATTTTTCCCAATTTAGTACTAGATTGCAGTCCTCACACCTCTAAAGAACCTCAGACAAATGACTAAAACACTGCTCAAAAGTGTCACCAACCACAGAAAAATCATCCATAAACCCCTGAATAGTGTCCTCCACCATATCGGAGAATATTGATATCATACATCTCTGAAATTTGGCGGGTGCATTACACAACACAAACGACATTATCTTCAACCCAAAGGTCCCATATGGAAAAGTAAAGGTGGTTTTCTCTTGATCTTCCGGTGCAATAGAGATCAGTTTATACCCCGAATAACCATCAAGACAACAGTACCACCCCTTTCCGGCAAATCTATCAAACATTTGATCCATCAAGGTCATAAGAAATGATTTTTTTCGGTCTATGCATTTAATTTCCAATAATCCATACAAACCCTCCAACCAGTCACCAGTCTCATTGAAACAAGCTTATTTTTCCCATTGGGGACTACAATCATTTGCCATTTCTTAGATACACACTTAACAGGGCATATCAAACTATTATTAGCGATAGGATATATCACTCTTGCATCCAACCACATTAAAGTTTCCTTCTTCACTAACTCTTGCATAGGTTGATTTTTACGTCTCTGATGCTCAGTATTTGGCTTATCATCGTCCATGAGTTGTCTTTTATGAGAACAAATACCGGGAGGGATCCCAATAATATCCGCAATAGTCGACCTATAGTTCTTTTGAACCTTTTTAACACTTTCACCAAACTCACAAATTAATGCACTTTCAATTATGATGCAATAATAACGGGCAAAGCGTCATCTTTTCCCAAGAATACATACCTCAGATGAGGATAGAGGCTTAAGTTCTAAATTTGGAGCCTCTTTAACAGACGGTTTTGCGGGTGGAGATTCGGGATATTGAATATCTAACTCAAATTTTTTTTGTTTAAAATGAACATTACCTCGATCAAGTGCTGCGACCAATGACCCATAATCTTAAATGCCATCACAATAAAAATTCATGATCACTCCCGCCAATGCTTCTACACCAAGACGTTTTTCAATTTGTATCTCAGATGACTCTTCAACAATTTAGGATATAGCAGATACTGAATGAAGCTCACCACTCTTCCTCATGGACCTACAAATGTTGAATGTATCTTTTTTATTGTTCAACTGTAATTTTATCTACCCTTTTTCCATATCAACCAAGGCTCTACCCGTTCCATGAGAATTATACTTGCCCCAAGATCACATAATGCTTTTGCAAAATGTAATAACCCGATTGTACAAGGTATAGTGAAATCACCCGGATCTTCTTTATTTTGCACTAGAGATCTTGTAGCAATGGCACTACAGTGTTGCATTCTATTATCTTTCTCAAAGGTGATTGATCTTTTTTATATGACCAAATCTTTCATGAACTTGGCATAGCCGAGCATTTATTCAAGAGCTTCTACCAAAGGGAAATTTATAGAAAGTTATTTCAACATCGTTATAAAACACTTGTATTTACAATCCTCAATATTTTTTACTAACCTTTGTGTTAAAGGAGGTGGTGATCTAGGCATGGGGGTCACCTTTTGGGGCCCCTCAACATCTTTTACCGTTTTATCTTCTAACTCATCACTAACCTCCACCACTGTATCATCATCTCTTATTAATTTTTCTACACCAGATTGATTAGGTAGATCAATGGTTTGCTTACCACCCTGAGTAGTGATTTCCATACAATGCCCATCATTTTCAGATTTTTGACAGTGTTGCTAGGAAGAGTGCCCGGTTGCTATGTGTTCACAGTTGTATACATTTGGGCCCATTTGCAACTTTAGATGTTTAATCGAGATTGCATGTGTATTAAATTTATGCCCTAGACCTGCTAAGTCATTCTTTATCTCTTTAGTGTGCTCATCACTAGTATCGAACCTCCTCATCATTTTCTGCTTCCTATCATCAACTTGCGCCTTACTACCTCCACCATCCCTAGGATCAACTTCAGGATTCTGAGGTGGAACATAGGGTCCACTCCTATCATTTCTATTACCATTGTTACCCCGATTGAAGTTGTTGTCACTGTAGTAATTCCCATATCGTACACAATGACCCTCACGATTATAATTACCATAATTCTGACCTTGGCATCAATTATCCTGATTAGAGCCTTGGGCGTTCTGTTTGACACCCACCCGTCTGATCATTCACTAAATAAGACTCCTCCTCATAGTAATATTCATCATTTTCGCATTTTCCTTTTCCGCACCCAAGCAACATGTTTCAACACAAACCCAAGCTCAGTTCTCATTTGAGCCATTTCCTCACGAAGATCATCTGCGACTGAGTTGTGTGCGAATTGCACTACGAAGGTGTTTCTCCCTGTATCTTACTTTCTATTACAACAAGCTTTATTATTTCGGGAGATTTTTTCTAAATTTTCAGCAATATCGGCATAAGGACACTACCCATAAGAACCACCCGCTATTTTATCCAACACCGCTTTGTTATTCTCGTTTTGTCCCCGATAGAAATAATCTTTCAGAGACTCATCATCTATGCGGTAATTTAGAACACTTCTCAAGAATGAAGTGAACCTATCCCAAGAACTGCTAATTGACTATTCTGGTAGTGCCACAAAGTTGTTCACTTTGTCTTTTGTGGTTTAGTTTCATAGACACCGGGTAGTAGCGTGCTAAGAAAGAATCCCTTAGTTAATTCCAAGTGAAGATTGAGTTATAGGGGAGCTCTAGTAAATGAAATAACAGCCTCTCCTGTTAGTGAGAGAGGAAAAACTCTTAAATCGATTACATCCATATTAAAATAAGGCCTACCTCTTAATAGGCTATCCAAAAATAGCATGTTGTTTAGGACAAACTTTCTTTGATCATTCATATCCTGATGTGTATGTGTGCATACACCCATACTTAGTACAAGTGGTGTGCTAACTCCTACTATTTACTATTTTATAAAAGCAAGTTAAGGTATATATTGACGACTCTTGCAACTTTTTGGACATCAGCGTTTCTCAAGACCATTTGGTAGGTCCTCTTGATTTCAAGAATGCTACAATTTTAGTATAGCCTTAGTTTTAGAAAAATCTAGTGGATGGTGTCCAAAGCATTTCTTTCTTTCTTTCATTTCAAAGATTTTGTAATAAGGTCGTGGTTGGGAAACGTATTTATGATATATTCTTATTCTATTTTGAATTGATTCTTATGATATATGTTTGTTACATATATATTGAACTTAGTATATGATGAAATCATTAAATAACTAGATGAAATCTTTGTATGCTTCATACGTTTAAAATTTTTAAATTTTTCGGTAAAATTAACCATATGAATGTGATGAATGCAAGATGAGGCTTATCAACAACCTCTGAGAGGTCTACGATGCCTGTTACGATTCGTATTCCAGAATTTGGGTCGTGAAAAATTGTGTATCATAGCATAAGGTTAAATTACCTAGTATCAAAAGCTCAACACAACAACGTTAAGTAGTTTTTAACTTATGTGTATGAAGCGCCCCACAGTCACGACTTAGAGACTGCGCGATAATAGGAAATTCTGCCTTCTTCTACTGTTTATCGTGCTATTTAGAGCTTTTACACTTTGTGTCAATATAAGTATCTTACTTCCTTATTGTGTGAATGACTAGAAGAATACACACAATAATTAGGATGACCAAGTGGTCTAAAGCGCCAGGCACAAGATCTTTCCTTCATAAGATGGGGCCATAATGTAAATGCCCAACGCGTATGTGGGTTACAATAGGATTTTTTTCCTTAACTTCTAGGGTGTGGTCTTGGGATGTTACAAAGGTTGGTATCATATCATAGTTTGTGAAAGTAGTCTTAGGAATCGAAAAATCTCATCAAGTCACGTCTAGTAGAGTCTCAACAATTGGTGTGAGTCATGACACATCTATGGGAGAGACTCCATATGACGATAGAGTTTTCCTTCTTTTCTACTCATATGTCGTGTGGTAGAGTATATGTTATGACTATCCTTCCTTATGTGTTTCCTTGTGTTTCTAGGAGATTAATACTAGAAGGATGACCGCTAGATGGTTTGAAGAGGATAGGGTGAATGAGGAGATTCCTCCTCAAGTGGAGCAAGTTGATCAAGTTCCTAAAGACGGGCAAGGAGACTATTGTTATCAAGTGCTTCCGCAAGGTAATCATTTCCCTAGTGAGGAATGAGGTAATGAGGTTCCATTGGTTCCCCCAGAATTTACTAATCAACAGATTAGAGAGGCTTTGATTTCTATAGCCTGAGCCGTAAGTAATCGAGCTAATTTAACTATGGTGCCTAGCGTTGAGTATTGTGATCCTTCATCTATAGATAACCATTTATATATTGAGTCCTTTTAAGCTTTTTCCAAACATGATTCTATGTGAGAATCCTATCTTTCCATTTAAACATGGGTTCATCCTCAAATTGATTGCAAAAGAATCCTAATGATGAATATATTTTTATCTACTTATTTTCTGATGAATTTCTACCCAATTTTATGAGCAACCAATGATCCTCCTAATTTTTGAAATTATCCTATAAATTGGTCTTGTGATTTTGACATGATGTTTATGGATCGATGATTCGATTGTATTGAATTGCTTATTGCTATTTATTTATATATCAATTGAATATGAATTGTGTAGGAATGATCAAAGATGATAATTGGCTTGGAGAATTGGTAAGTTGACATACTTCTTCTATTAGCCTTGAATGTATATTGAATTGTGTTGATTGGTATGGTCAAGTTATGGTGGCAGTTTTTACATTCTTTTACATGTTTATGTGTTATGATAATGTCCTTGAAGGCATTAAATGCAATATTATTTGATATTATTATTTCTATGTTAGGAAGTTGAAGGATTTAGCCTTTATTCTTTTATCATGTGTAACGACCTGTTTAGTCGTTTTGAGCAACAAATTTTATTCTGGAAAAACTGGCAGATGTGACGGAGACCACGACGGACCGTCAAGGGCACGACGGACCGTCGTGGAGGGTGTCGTTTCAAAACACTTAGAAAATCTGAAATTGGGTACTGAAAATCGACTCTCTGAACGTCATGACGGAATGGCAGGACGGACCGTCGCAGGCTCGACGGCCCGTCACAGGCCATCCACTTAAAAACAAGTCTCTGGACCTTGTGACGGACAGCAGGACGGACCGTCGCAGGCGCGACGGCCCGTCACGGGCTACGCAATCCCAGTTCGGGTCGGATTTCTGTACACGTTTTAAGGGACGTTTTTGACTATTCCTGCTTTAATTATAAAGTTATAGGGTTAATGTTAATAAGTCTAATTACTTGGGGGTTAAAAGAGGTAACCTTAAGTTAATTAGTGGGTTATTATTGCCATCTTTTATTCTTAATTATATATTAATTAGGGTAAAAGAAAGAGGGTTTGAATAAAGAAAAATAGAAAGAACAGCAAGAGAGAGAGAGAATCGATCAAGAGAGAGAGACGAAGAGGAAAGCAAGGATTTTGAGAAGATAGCTTGTTGATTCAATTCTTCGGTGGAGGTAGGTTATGGTTTATGTTACGATATTCGTAGTGAACTCTTAATAGTGAATATTATGTGTTGATAATATTGTAAACCCTGCTATGTGCTTAAGTTGTATGCTTGCATGATTATGATTATAAATTGTGATGAATTAACAAAGCATGATGAAGCTATTGAATCCCAAATCTTGAAAGAACCCTAATTCACTTGATATATTATATAATGAGAATGATGATGCCTTAGTATGAAAGAAGGCTTAATAAATTATATAATGAGAATGATGATGCCTTAGTGTAAAAGAAGGCTTGATGAATTAGGGGATCGGGTGCCACGTTCCGGTACCAGGATATAATGAATATGAGGATCGGGTGCCACGTTCCGGTACCAGGATAGAATGAATATGAGGATCGGAGTGTCACGTTCCGACACCAGGATAGAATATGGATCGGGTGCCACGTTCCGGTACCAGGATAGAATGAGGATCGGAGTGCCACGTTCCGGCACCAGGATAGAAATAGAGGATCGGAGTGTCACGTACCGACACAAGAGGAAGAAAGATAATGAATCTTGAAAGATAATGAATATACTCAATCTAATGAACTTAATTCCCAAATGAGTATGGTATTGAGGCTTGAGTCCTCACGTGTGAACTCGGTTGTAATTATTGATGAATTCATGTTGTTATTGCTACATGTTGAGTATTGTAGTTGATTTACATTATTATTGATATATACTGTTCCCTATTTTGAGTTGGCCGATGATATCTACTCAGTACGTGTGGTTGTACTGACCCCCTACTTTCATGTTTTCCTCTTTGTTATTTGTGTAATGCAGCAAACGTTCTGTCAACTTCAACTCAACAGCAGATCTAGCCAGTCTTCACTTCATCGGAAATTCAGGGTGAGCTAATGCGTCTAGCTTGGACTGGGTCTTCTTCTTCAAGTATTGATGCCTTGAACTTCCGGCATGGACTAGCTTTTTAGTTATTTTGTTCTTAGACATTCCTAGTTAAGTAATTTGAGATAGATGTTCTTGTGATGATGACTTCCAGATTTTAGGGATAATAATAATAGTATTGAATTTTTTTTATTAATGAGTTTAAGTCTTCCGCATTATTTTCTGTTGATATATCTTGAAATGTTAAGGTTTAGATGGGTTGGTTCGCTCACATAGGAGGGTAAATGTGGGTGCCAGTCGCGTCCCTGATTTGGGTCGTGACAAACTTGGTATCAGAGCATTAGGTTCGTTGGTCTCATCACACAAGAACAGGTCTAGTAGAGTCTTAAGGAACGGTAGGGGGACGCCTTTACTTTTCCTTGAGAGGCTATAAGACTTTAGGAAAATTTCACTCTTTCATTCTTCTTTCGTGCTACTACTTGAGTCCAATTGGTATCTGGGCGATACGAATTGGTATCTGACCATCTTCACTCTATTTCGCAGATGGTTAGAACTAGAGCAACGACCGCACCAGCAGCAACAACGGAAAGACAAGGAACGACTGAGCCAGCCACTGGGGCTGTAGCTCGAGGAAGAGCAACGGCAAGAGGCCGTGGGAGGACGTCCTCTAGAGGAAGAGGACAAGCACCTAGCCCATCTGATACTAGGGCGTTGACTCCTCCACCGACCGAGGAGGTGATAAGAGAGGGGGAGGAAGGGGAGAATGAACAAGGGCAGAATGAGGAAATGCCACCCCAACCTACCCCAGAGATGATCAACCAAGTACTTGCTTATCTTAGTGGGTTATCCGATCAGGGTCAGGCACCTACAATTTTTTCTGCACCAACACCTCCGGTTTCAGAGGTACGACATGCGGCTACTATGGCTCCCCGCATGGATGCATCATTGGGAATAGGCACATTTCCACGTCTGAATACTGGTCCTATTATGACAAATGATCAGCATGAACTTTTCAGTAAGTTCTTGAAATTGAAACCTCCAGTCTTTAAGGGCGCATAATCAGAGGATGCCTACGATTTTATCGTTGATTGTCATGAGCTACTACACAAGATGGGTATAGTAGAACGGTTTGGCGTTGAGTTCGTGAGCTATCAGTTTCAAGGGAACGCCAAAACGTGGTGGCGGTCACATGTTGAGTGTCAACCAACAGAGGCACCACCTATGACTTGGGAATCATTCTCTACCCTGTTTATGGAGAAGTATATCCCAAGGACTTTGAGAGATAGAAAAAGGGACGAGTTCTTGAGTCTAGAGCAAGGGAGGATGACAGTTAACGCGTATGAGGCTAAATTTCGCGCACTATCCAGATACGCCACCCAACTTTGTTTCAGTCCACAAGAACGGATTCGCCGTTTTGTGAAGGGGTTGAGGTCAGAGTTGCGGATTTCAGCCTTACAGGTAGCGGCTACGGCAACATCCTTCCAAGAGGTGGTAGACTTTGTGATAGAGGTGGAAGGAGTGAAGCCAGACGACTTCACCACGACATCGACATCGAAAAGGTTTCGAAGGGGAGGAGAGTTTAATGGTTCTCACTCTAGAGGACAGAGCTCCAGAGGTTACTCAAGTCGACCAGTTCAGTCTTCACTACAGACTGTAGTTGGGGGTCCACCTCAGAACGGTCAACACTACTCCGAGAGACCTATGCATGAACCCCGAGAGTGTTATGGATGTGGGGAGGTTGGACACATCAAGAGGTATTGTCCAAACCAGAGTCACAGAACCCCACTAGCTAGAGGTAGAGGTGGTCATGGTAGAGGCCGCTTTTCTGGAGGACGTGGTGGTCGAGGTAATGGTGGTCATCACAACGGCAGAGGTGATGGGCAAAATGGAGCCACTACTACGCAACATGGTAGGGGCAATGGACAGACAAACGATAGGGCCCATTGTTACGCTTTCCCTGGGAGATCTGAAGCGGAGGCGTCTGATGCTGTTATCACAGGTAATCTTTTGGTTTGTGATTGCATGGCATCTGTATTATTTGACCCTGGCTCCACGTTTTCATATGTATCTTCATCATTTGCTAATGGTCTAAAATTGCATTGTGAATTACTTGACATGCCTATTCGTGTTTCTACACCGGTGGGTGAGTCTGTGGTAGTTGAAAAGGTACATAGGTCTTGTTTGGTGAACTTTGTGGGGAGCAACACTTATGTAGATTTGGTTATTTTAGAAATGGGTGACTTTGATGTAATTCTGGGTATGACTTGGCTTTCTCCAAATTTTGCGATCTTGGATTGTAATGCTAAAACTGTGACATTGGCCAAGCCTGGGCCAGATCCGTTAGTGTGGGAGGGTGACTACACTTCCAATCCGGTGCGTATCATCTCATTTCTTCGTGCTAAGAAAATGGTTAGTAAAGGGTGTTTAGCTTTCTTGGCACATCTCAAGGATGACACTACCCAAGTACCTTCGATTGAGTCGGTTTCGGTGGTCCGTGAGTTTCTTGATGTATTCCCTGCAGATCTTCCGGGTATGCCCCCAGACAGGGATATTGACTTCTGTATCGATCTTGAACCGGGCACACGCCCCATTTCTATACCCCCGTATAGAATGGCTCCCGCGGAGTTAAGAGAGTTAAAGGCTAAACTTCAAGAGTTGTTGAGCAAGGGCTTCATTAGACCAAGTGCATCTCCTTGGGGTGCTCCGGTTTTGTTTGTGAAGAAGAAGGATGGGAGTTTTTGGATGTGCATAGACTACCGACAGTTGAATAAGGTAACTATTAAGAACAAGTATCCTCTTCCTCGCATTGATGACTTATTCGATCAATTACAAGGTGCTTGTGTCTTCTCTAAGATTGACTTGAGATCCGGTTATCATCAATTGAAAATACGGGCAACGGATGTGCCAAAGACTGCTTTTCGAACGAGGTATGGACATTACGAATTTGTGGTGATGTCTTTTGGTCTTACGAACGCCCCTGCTGCGTTCATGAGCTTGATGAACGGGATATTTAAGCCGTATTTAGACCTCTTTGTGATCGTATTTATAGATGATATACTGGTATATTCTAAAAGTAAGAAGGAACATGAGGAGCATTTGAGGGTTGTGTTGGAAATGTTGAGGGAGAAAAAGCTTTACGCCAAGTTCTCTAAGTGTGAGTTTTGGCTAGATGCAGTGTCCTTCTTGGGGCACGTGGTTTCTAAGGATGGAGTGATGGTGGATCCGTCTAAGATCGAAGTAGTGAAGAATTGGGTAAGACCTACTAATGTGTCAGAAATAAGGAGCTTTGTTGGGTTAGCTTGCTACTACCGCCGATTTGTCAAGGGATTCTCTTCTATTGCTTCCCAACTGACGAACTTGACTAAGCAAAATGTTCCATTTGTATAGTCAGATGAATGTGAGGAAAGCTTTCAGAAGCTTAAGACTTTGTTGACTACCGTGCCTATCCTCACCTTGCCGGTAGAGGGTAAGAACTTCATTGTTTATTGTGATGCATCCTATTCGGGTTTGGGTGCAGTGCTAATGCAAGAGAAGAACGTGATTGCTTATGCCTCAAGACAATTAAAAGTGCATGAACGTAACTATCCAACTCATGACTTGGAATTGGCCGCGGTGGTGTTTGCATTGAAGCAATGGAGACACTATTTATATGGGGTTAAGTGTGAGGTCTACACGGATCATCGTAGCCTTCAGTATGTCTTTACTCAGAAAGATTTGAACTTGAGGCAAAGGAGATGGATGGAACTACTGAAGGACTACGACCTCACTATTTTGTATCATCCGGGGAAGGCGAATGTTGTGGCAGATGCCTTGAGTAGAAAGGCGGGAAGCATGGGAAGTCTAGCTCACTTGCAAGCCTCTAGACGCCCATTGGCTAGAGAGGTTCAAACTCTGGCTAACGACTTGATGAGGTTGGAAATAAAGGAGAAGGGAGGATTGTTGGCTAGTGTGGAGTCAAGATCTTCTTTTCTTGACAAGATTAAGGGAAAACAGTTTGATGATGAGAAACTAAGGCGAATCCGAGATAAAGTGTTGCGAGGAGAGGCTAAAGAAGCAACAATCGACGAGGAAGGAAGGTGTGTTGAGGATTAAGGGAAGGGTATGTGTACCCCGCATTGATGATTTGATCAACACTATTCTGGCAGAAGCTCATAGTTCAAGGTATTCTATACATCCGGGTGCAACCAAGATGTATCGCGACCTAAAACAACACTTTTGGTGGAGTAGAATGAAGCGCAATATTGTTGACTTTATTGCCAAGTGTCCAAACTGTCAACAAGTGAAATATGAACACCAAAGGCCCGGAGGAACACTTCAAAGAATGCCCATTCCTGAATGGAAGTGGGAGAGAATTGCAATGGACTTTGTGGTTGGTCTTCCAAAGACACTGGGGAAGTTTGATTCAATATGGGTAATTGTGGACAGATTGACTAAGTCTGCTCATTTCATTCCGGTCAAGGTGACTCACAATGCAGAGAAGTTAGCAAAAATCTACATCTCAGAAATCGTTCGATTGCATGGGGTTCCACTATCCATTATATCAGATAGAGGTACGCAGTTTACTTCTAGTTTTGGAAAACATTGCATGCAGAATGGGGTACTAGGTTGGACCTTAGTACCGCGTTCCATCCTCAGACCGATGGTCAGTCTGAGCGAACGATTCAAGTGTTGGAGGATAGCTTCGGGCATGCATAGAGTTTGGTGGCCATTGGGATAGCTTCTTACCTTTGGCAGATTTCGTACAATAATAGCTATCACTACAGTATTGATATGGCTCCATTTGAAGCATTGTATGGGAGGAGGTGTAGATCTCCCATTGGTTTGTTTGATGCATTCGAGGTTAGACCTGGGGTACCGATCTCTTGAGGGATTCGTTAGAAAAGGTGAAGGGCATTCAAGAAAAGCTTCTAGCGGCGCAAAGTAGACAAAAGGAGTATGCAGACCGGAAGGTTAGAGACTTGGAGTTCATGGAAGGTGAACAAGTCTTGTTGAAGGTTTCACCCATGAAAGGGGTGTGAGGCGGTTTGGCAAAAGAGGTAAGCTAAGTCCAAGGTATATTGGACCATTTGAGGTACTAAAGCGAATAGGGGAGGTGCTTATGAATTAGCCTTGCCCCCAGGACTTTCCGGAGTGCATCCGGTATTTCATGTGTCCATGTTGAAAAGATACCATGGAGATGGAAACTACATTATCCGTTGGGACTCAGTGTTGTTGGATGAGAATTTGTCTTATGAGGAGGAACCTGTTGCTATTTTAGATAGAGAAGTTCGCAAGTTGAGGTCAAGAGAGATTGCATCCATCAAGGTGCAATGGAAGAAGCGACCGGTTGAAGAAGCCACTTGGGAGAAGGAGGCAGATATGCGAGAAAGATACCCACATCTGTTTACAGATTCAGGTATTCCTTTTCACACTTGTTTTCCTTCTTGTGATCGTTCGGGGACGAACGATGGGTAAATTGGTATCTATTGTAACGACCTGTTTAGTCGTTTTGAGCAACAGATTTTATTCTGGAAAAACTGGCAGATGTGACGGAGACCACGACGGACCGTCAAGGGCACGACGGACCGTCGTGGAGGGTGTCGTTTCAAAACACTTAGAAAATCTGAAATTGGGTACTGAAAATTGACTCTCTGAACGTCATGACGGAATGGCAGGACGGACCGTCGCAGGCTCGACGGCCCGTCACAGGCCATCCACTTAAAAACAAGTCTCTGGACCTTGTGACGGACAGCAGGACGGACCATCGCAGGCGCGACGGCCCGTCACGGGCTACGCAATCCCAGTTCGGGTCAGATTTCTGTACACGTTTTAAGGGACGTTTTTGACTATTCCTGCTTTAATTATAAAGTTATAGGGTTAATGTTAATAAGTCTAATTACTTGGGGGTTAAAAGAGGTAACCTTAAGTTAATTAGTGGGTTATTATTGCCATCTTTTATTCTTAATTATATATTAATTAGGGTAAAAGAAAGAGGGTTTGAATAAAGAAAAATAGAAAGAACAGCAAGAGACAGAGAGAATCGATCAAGAGAGAGAGACGAAGAGGATAGCAAGGATTTTGAGAAGATAGCTTGTTGATTCAATTCTTCGGTTGAGGTAGGTTATGGTTTATGTTACGATATTCGTAGTGAACTCTTAATAGTTAATATTATGTGTTGATAATATTGTAAACCCTGCTATGTGCTTAAGTTGTATGCTTGCATGATTATGATTATAAATTGTGATGAATTAACAAAGCATGATGAAGCTATTGAATCCCAAATCTTGAAAGAACCCTAATTCACTTGATATATTATATAATGAGAATGATGATGCCTTAGTATGAAAGAAGGCCTAATAAATTATATAATGAGAATGATGATGCCTTAGTGTAAAAGAAGGCTTGATGAATTAGGGGATCGGGTGCCACGTTCCGGTACCAGGATAGAATGAATATGAGGATCGGGGCCACGTTCTGGTACCAGGATAGAATGAATATGAGGATCGGAGTGTCACGTTCCGACACTAGGATAGAATATGGATCGGGGTGCCACGTTCCGGTACCAGGATAGAATGAATATGAGGATCGGAGTGTCACGTTCCGACACCAGGATAGAATATGGATCGGGTGCCACGTTCCGGTACCAGGATAGAATGAGGATCGGAGTGCCACGTTCCGGCACCAGGATAGAAATAGAGGATCGGAGTGTCACGTACCGACACAAGAGGAAGAAATATAATGAATCTTGAAAGATAATGAATATACTCAATCTAATGAACTTAATTCCCAAATGAGTATGGTATTGAGGCTTGAGTCCTCACGTGTGAACTCAGTTGTAATTATTGATGAATTCATGTTGTTATTGCTACATGTTGAGTATTGTAGTTGATTTACATTATTATTGATATATACTGTTCCCTATTTTGAGTTGGCCGATGATATCTACTCAGTACGTGTGGTTGTACTGACCCCCTACTTTCATGTTTTCCTCTTTGTTATTTGTGTAATGCAGCAAACGTTCTGTCAACTTCAACTCAACAGCAGATCTAGCCAGTCTTCACTTCATCGGAAATTCAGGGTGAGCTAATGCGTCTAGCTTGGACTGGGTCTTCTTCTTCAAGTCTTGATGCCTTGAACTTCCGGCATGGACTAGCTTTTAGTTATTTTGTTCTTAGACATTCCTAGTTAAGTAATTTGAGATAGATGTTCTTGTGATGATGACTTCCAGATTTTGGGGATAATAATAATAGTATGAATTGTTTTTATTAATGAGTTTAAGTCTTCCGCATTATTTTCTGTTGATATATCTTGAAATGTTAAGGTTTAGATGGGTTGGTTCGCTCACATAGGAGGGTAAATGTGGGTGCCAGTCGCGTCCCTGATTTGGGTCGTGACATCATGTCTAAGTGAATTGATATTATGTAATGTTATGTATATATTTTTCTACACTACTTGTTTGACCTAGGTGTTTATATGATGTTATATGTGTATGTGTAATTTATTTTTAGGGTTAGTTGTGGTTTATACGGATAATGGTGATAAATATCCTTATAGAATGACCCTTACCCATACGAACCCTACATGAATTTGTGATCAATGTATGCTAAGAGTCTTATATTCTATTGTTGATCTATACTTGCCTCCTATTATACAATGTGAGTGTGTGTAGTCTATAATCCTCAATACTCTATATGTTTGTAAGACTTGAGACTTGAAGAATATTGTACATGTGTTGTGGTCTTTAGAGGGTGGTATCCTTAATACTATGTGATAGGCATTATGTGATCATGTTGACCAATGTACACACACTTCATGCATATCTAAGAGTAGGATAGTTCATCATGACTAAGGAAAGGGATAGTTCTCGTATGCATTGTTACCTATTTCTATGTATGTAAAGTATATGATTAATGAAGTTATGAACGTGTGTTCCTAATGTGTTTATGCGAAAGTAGATCTTACATATATGTACACACAGACATGCATGCATGAATATGATATGATTATGTTAAAGGTCATTGTTACATAATGTAGTTTCTATGGTGAGTGTAGAATTCTCACTCAAGATAACTTTGACCTATATGATATATGAGGGAGTAAGTCCCTAAGGACTATTCTTTATGAAATAATGTTATTGTTTAATGATTTTTAAAAAAAGAGTTATTTCTCATCACCTAGTGAACATCACAAATGAAAGTGGGAGCTTGACGTCTAGTAAGTTTGTCTTGACGTCTAGTAATTTCGACTTTCCACAAGAGAACCTACACGTTAGTAAGTCTGGGTTCCAAACCTAAATGTTGTTTCATGAGATCGAAACCTTCATGCTTAGTTAGTCAAGGTTTGTATAAGCAATCTCCTTGTTCCTTAAATAAGTGGCCATATAGGACTCTAGCTTAGTTGATCTACCTAGAATAGCTATGTACGAATGGTTACACCTTTGGCAAATATTAACCATGTCTTTTCGATATGGGAGTAGAACATCAGATTCAATATAGCTCACATGGTTTATGTTAGTTATGGCTGTGTCTCCCTAAGGTTAATAATTAACTAAGATAACAATATGAACTATAGTCTAAAATCCATGAGAAGCATACTTTGTATAGGAGGACTACGGACCCTACTTATACATTTCACTAGATGACTTCATGAAAGGATATAATTAGAGACCCTTATGAAGTAAAGACATATGTTATGTATGACTTGTATGAATGCATGTTAAGTGACCTTGTTATGTTAAGATAATAATTACGACTATGCATATGAATTACACTTATGGTTTCTAAATGGGTTTACTTAGTATATGTAGGGGTATGGACTCCATATGTACATTGCACATGTAATCTTGTGAAGGAGTTATGAGGTAGTTTACGTATGATATAAACTTAATTATATATGACTAAGAATGTAGTAATGAAAATAGTCTTTATATGATGATATGAAGTATGTGGCCTTATGTGTAGTTGTAAGTGAATATACTATGACTTTTTGAATATATTGTGAGTTTTCGAATATGGTATTCCTAGTCAAGAGTGATTTCTTAGGTAGACTTGGTGGAAGTAGTATTATGGGATGCTACCTACACATTGCACTAGTGTGAGTTAGGGGTTTTCTTAGGTGATTGTTTTATATGAAGTTGATGTCTATGAGATGTTTATTACTTATGAATATATGTTCTTGTGTTATGAATCATATTAATAAAGACAATTGTAAGGTGACCTCAATGTGATACATTTTACTAAGTACAATGTAGGGTTACTTAAGGATATAAGTAAGATAAAAGAGAGGTAATGTATGGTATGTATTCAATATGTTTCATAGTATGATAAATGGAATAATATGCTATTATGAATAATATTCATGTCTATGTTATGCATATTAACTATATTAAGTTTATATGTGCCTAGGTTCATGAAGTTTACTAAAAAGACATGATGCATGATTTCAAATGAAATGTCCTCTTTAAAGGAATGTTTTTGCATGGTTTCCATACATAGTGCATTCTTGTACTAATACCATTCTTCTTCATATTTTTATACATTGTGTAGGTGGTGATGGATAGATGATGTCTCCTAAAGGAAGATCTTGGATAGATCTCAAAGTTCAAGTAAAGGGACCCTTATGATTCAAAGGTTGCCTATGCAAACATGTTTCGTTAAGTTGATATTATAGCTTAGACTTATATTTTTATGTTGTTAAGGGTCGTGCACCTACTCTTCTATTGTGTTGTATCTTAAGATGGAAAAGAGACTTAGAGTCTAACTATGTATTATGATATTTTATATATATATATATACATATACATATTTATATATATATATATATATTTATATATATATATATATATGTATATATTTATATATTTGAAGCACTGTTCTAGCATATGATCTGCTATGACAAGTTCTAAATTTTCTGCTATAGTTATTACGATTATGCAATGAAAGACGTCTAGGGGCTTGTCTTAGACCTCTGAGAGGTTAAGTACGCCGTGTTAAGATTCGAGAATACCATAAATTCTAGGGTTTACCCTAATATCGTAACAAACTTGGTATAAGAGAAAAATGTTTTCTGTTTCCATGTCTAGTAGAGTCTCGAATCATTGATGGTGAGTGGAAACACATCAAATTATATAAGATTCTATAGGACGATAGAGTTTCCCTTATTCTCTATTCTCATGTTGTGCCATAGAACTCAACTCTATAACATTTCTCTTTTATGTTATCTTGTACGATGGTCTTTTAGATGTGATTGCTTTGATTGCCATTATTTATCAATGCTTGATGGAGAAAAGGTGAGTTTGACGCTTACCTTGGTTGTATAGTTTAGTGAGTATATCTGAAGTTGAGTTTGCTATATGTTGAAGTGTTGCCATTGATGGTTGTAGGTGGTTTATGTGGAAGGACATTTTTTGTTGAGAACTTATGATATGATATGATTATAGCTTGTTAGTAGTTTTTACAATTGAATGGAGTTCCCCATGGAATGATAGAATGCCTTATGATTATATACAATGGTAGCATGATGTTATGATAAAGGCTTCAAAAGTCTTTAAGAATATTATATATTGTGATAAATATGAATTTTGCCATTGTATATGAGGAACGATTCATAATTTTCCTTGTTTGGATTGGAATATCTTGTATAGGCTTGCTCGTAAGGAGGGGAGATAGTGTGTTGAGACTTGTATGGTGATAGTGATGTATGCTAGTTAATCGTAGAAACCTTATTACTACTAAGATAGTTAATGATCCCTTCTATCAACCTATTCTAAAAGTGGATGTATAATATGTACCCCTTAGCTCTTCAAGTGAAGGAGAGGACTGAGCTTTACCTACTTTGAAATTATTAGTTGTATTTTAAGATTGAATTTAAATATGGTCAATTGAGTAAGTTCTTAGATAGTAACTAGGTATGGTTGGTTTGAAAGGTCCACTAAAAGTGAGGGATGATTTTCATAAGATTAGATTCCAATTGAGGGATGATGTGGTTAGTTAATAGGGTTGGTAATGTATGATTCCCCTAGAGTTAATAGGAGTTGCTCTTAAATGAGTTTATCCTAAAGGGGGGGGGGGATGATTTTAGTAATAAGGTTTTGGATATCCCTATCTTTTCCTTCAATTATTAATTAAGATTGAAACCAACAAGTTCCTAAGTAGATTGTGCATGACAGGAGTCATGCATAAAAGGATAACTTGTATGTTCTACATATGATATGCATGTCTTAAATGTCTCTATGTTATAAATATTATTAAAGTCCATTATTACATGAAAAAAAAAGTAATTTTAATGAATTTTCATGTTTCTCATGTTGTTGTGCATCTTTATATGATAAATGTGCAATTTGATTTCATGAGATACCTTATTGAACATGCTTGAGATTTGGAAAATATTATTATATGCTCTCTCCTGAGGAGTGATGGTTTATCTAGCCTATGTTTATTGATATGACTATAAATTATTATATATTTACCGAAATGATGCATGCCATGAAATCTATTGATGTGCTAGAAATTGAAATACAGTGATATATTTTGCATGACCTACCATGTCCATTTCATAAGGAAGGAAGTATAAGTATAATGTAGTTTGGAGTAAGTAAATCCTCCTTAATATGATTTAACATCTATTGCTTTTATGTGAACTCTATGGTTCCATGGGCATAAGTTTTGACTAGGAGAAGATACTTCCTCCTTTAACAAAGCTAAGCATGGTAATGTCATATATGACGTTGATGATATTTTTTCTAGGATAAAAGATTGTAGTTACTCTACCTTATTCATGATTCTTGTGCAACTAAATGAAGTGTTTAAATTTTCTCATAAGTTAAAGTGTGGATTCTGCCGAAATGTGAAATTGGAATCCATAGTATGTTTAACTTTTGGATGAAATAATGAAAATGCCTAAGGTTCGAGAAGGTAGTTCCTCCAAATGGCAATGAATATGAAGAAGTATATATGCATACAAAGGATTATAGAAATAGTCCATATTTGATTATGTTGCCTTGAATGCATGCTACAAGGAATTTAGTGTTCCTTTAAAGTTGGTGAGTTGAATTTTATATGATTACATGTTAAAGTGTTGTGAGCTTCTATGTAAGTCATTAAAGTCCTTGAAATTGTTTAAAATGTTTTGGTGTCGTTCAACGACGAAAGTTGTTCTATGTGGGGGTGTATTTGAACGCCCTAAAAATAAATGAAGGTTTCTAGAGCTTCACAGGTTCCTAAAAAGTATATTAACATGTTAATTAAGTGATTTATAGTACACATTTAATTTTAAGTAATTTGGAGGTAAAATGTCCAATGCATACAAAAGTTTGTCTTTAAACGTGCTAGTGACTCCTTGTATGTTTGGCTTCATTTTATGTGTTTGTTAGAGTTGAGAAGCAGTGTAGTTTATCCTAGTACCTTAATAGACATGTTAAGTGTAAAAAAGTCAGGGCACGACTCCCTTGGGACCACTTTAAGGGCCCCCATGGAGGACCCAAAGCTTGCACAAGAGGCTGCCCAAGGCAGCATGCAGGAACAAGAATGAGACTTTGCCCTTGCGGGAACAAATAGAAAGCACCTTGCTGTCCCTAAAATTATTTGGGGTAGAATTGGGATGCTACCCCGCGACGCGCATTCCACTCTTGATCCGATGGAGTCGTTATTAAGTCAATTTTGACATGTCTAAGAGTCCGAATTCGTGTGGTAGTGTTTTGGGAACTGAATTTACATCTTATTAACTAAATTTAGGAAATTTTTAAACCCTTTCTCAACCCAAAACCACAATTCCCATTAAGAAATCTAATTTTGAAAGTTCTCTTCTCTTCCAAAACCCCCAAAACCTCAATTGAAGAACAAACTATGCGGTTTATTCTTGGAGCTTTCTTTCCAGATTCTCAAGGGATTTTTAATGTATGACTGTCGTGACCCGAAAGTACCTCCTAAAATTTAGGGAGAACCCTTGGGTCATGAAAGGGCGTACTTAACCCTTTGGGGTATTGTACAATCCCTTTAACTATCGTTCATTAAATAAGACATGAAAATTAGTGCAGAATTTAAAATTTCTCACGAATAAATTAATCAAAAGGAAATGTTTCATAAATACTAATAAAATACTATCATCAAAAGAAAAACATAAAGACACAACATAATATCTTAGGAACAAGGACCCTTTACATTAAAAGAAATATATATTAAGTCCTAACATAAAGAAACTAAGAAAACAAAAACTATGCCCTCGAATAAATGAGCACATACTTAGATTGTGTTTGTCTTGATAACATTTTCCAATTCTCACATTGTTGGTTGTGACAAAAGTTTTTGAAAATATTTTCTAAATCAACTCATTTTCCTCAAAATTAAGGAAAATTACTTCCCTTCAATAATTAAGGAAAACATTTTCCAAAATCACCATAATTTCAAATTACATTATTTTTTTTGGAAAAACATAAATTTTAATAAAATACTTTCATTTTTAAATTTTATTTTTTCACCCGTTCCCTGACCCCCACCCACCACCGGCCAGCCCACCGCACAATCCCAACCCCAACCCCTCCCCAAAAAATTAATTATGCTTCTTAAAAATATTATCAATATCAAATTTTTATATTTAAAATCCTAACCCCCCTCCCAGTCATCCCCCCACCCCAAACCCCCCCCCCCCCAAACACAAAAAAAAATTATTTTTCTAAAAAATACTATCAACTTGAAATATTTATTTTTTCACTCCTACCCCCTCTTCCCCCTCACCCCCCCCCCCCCCCCCCAAAAAAAAATTGTTTCTTAAAAATATTTTTAATTTCGTAAAATACTTTATACTCTAGTAAAAATAAAAGACTTCTATCAAAAATATTTTTCATTAATTATTTAACTACCAAAAATTATTTTCTGGAAAATATTTTCTACTCACTAACCAAACAAGAGAAAATAAGTCCAAAATCTACTTGTTTTCCATGAAAACATCTTCTAGGAAACATATTTCCATGAAAAACATTTTCCTCTATACCAAACACACCCTTAGTCTTGAGAGAATCTTTCCCAACCTTTTCCCTTCTAGCCTTCAACATTACTTCTAAGAACATTTAGTTATAGAGTATAGAACGTATGAGGTTAGTACAAGCGAGGTTATCCTACGACTCTCAAAGATAAGACATGAAGGAAACGCCATACACCTCTTTCAATGCACACCAAGGAGATCCTCAATACTACCATCCATACGCTTACTCCACTCGGGAGAACAAGTCACCACTCAATAAAAAGACATTAGAAAAATGCTCTACAACACAACAAGACTTCCCTTTCGGAATTCCTACTTAATGTAATGAGTAGATGGAGTCCCATTTCACTACCTACCCTATGAACTACACTCTTTTCAAAGTCTTGGCACGAAGACTCCCCTTTCTGAAAGTATATTTAGTGCAATTGATAGATAGAGTCTCATAGTACCACCTACCCTATGCAGTACGTTCTTTTAGAAGACTTACTTCATTCAATTCATATAATACTCACTAAGACTCCCCTTTTGGAATGCCTACCTAGTGCGATGGATAAATACCGTCACATTGTACTACCTATCCTAAGTAGCACACACTTTTAGAAGACTTATCACATTCAATACTTTTGTGGGGGGTTATATTAACCGACATAGACCCTGAGAGCTAGACATGGAATCCTGATATTAACCCGTATCCGATTAGGTATCCTCACTTACCTAAAGTAAGGTCATTCTCTTAGCTTTTACACGGCTTTCCCAATAGCAATACTTATGAGGGCACATAGTTAAGGGATAAGGATATTTCTACTAAGTAACTCATTCTCTACTAACGAGAAGTACTTATTTCAAGAGGTACATTGGAATACAACATCCTAATTCACGAAGTGTAACCACAACTTATTGATATCCTCTCTATGCTAAGCATAATTCCACTGGGATTCTCAACATTTTATAATATAGGTTAAGGATAACTACTGAACACTACATCTCAACTCAAAAAGGGTATTCACCCTCCGACCTATCTTAGAAATCTCTTAGGATTGGTACTAAGCACTTCATCTGCACTCACGAAGACTATTCACCCCAAAACTCCCCTTTTTACTTAACTTAGCTTCATTCATTCATTTAAGAGAGTGTATGTTTTCATGTGAATACACCATGCATATAAGTATAATTTCATTGACATCAACTTCTATACATACTTTATACCTTAATTGGTCACTTTACATGCTTCACATATAAACATTTCATCATTTTTGCATAATCTAAGCAAAATATGTAATTTAAGCTTCATACACAATACAAGGACCATGCTCAATATAACTTTATTTCACATATAAGGACTTCAAAGCGACACTTACAATACATTCTAATAAAATTCATCAAGTAAACATTGCCATCAAGAAAGTGGACCATAACATTAAAGAGAAATCCATAAAGAGAGTTAACAACGAAACCAACTTACTATTCCTCCAAAGACCTCACACCTTAGTTACAATTTTTTTCAACAAATCATCATAAAATAGACTTTAGGGCAGTATCAAAACAACAATATCAACAATAAGAAACCAAAGCACAAAGACTACCAATTAAAACTCATTTAACCCATTTATTAAGCAAAAATTTGATGAAAAGATTTAACATGATTTCATTGAATTTTAAGAATTAAAATAACCAATTAACATTAGAAAAATCTTATTTTAATCATTATAAACCTCTTCATGCAAGACCCATTTTTAGAGTTGAAGATAGAAGAAACTATGGTTGAAAACCCTTTTTGAATATCCATTAGAAGTCACTCATTGAATGGAAGAAAGTTCAATTATGGATTCCATACCTTATTTAAGACAAAACCCACTGATTTTGATGAAGAAATCTACCACCAAAAGCCCTCCTCGCTCCTTCTTTAATTGTAGCTTCTATGGAGTTTGAGAGAGAATTCTAAGAGAGAGGGGTTTTGGATTTTAGGAAATGAGGTCTAAGATTAGGTCATAGAGTTTGAAAAACATTAATATGTCTAAATACCCCTAAAAATAACTTCCTAGTTTCATAAAACACTTGGTGTGAATTAAAGAAATACCCTAAGCCTTGGAAGATATTTCAGAAGCTTTTCGCAGAACTATCAAAAGAGGCAGCTAACGGACCATTTGTACATCAACAGTCCGTTGGTGGGGTTTCTCAAGTTGACTATTATCACCATTTTGGTAATTTATAGTCCACCTTGAAGTTCCTATCGACGTTTCAAGTCGACGTACTATTGCTTGGATACCTGGCAATCGTTTGCCCTCGTTGGTGGACACTGGCAAGGCGATTTTTCGTCCTTCTATAGGGCCCCATGTGCGTCCTAGGTGGGTCGTACCCGAATGTTTAACCCCTAACCAATTCATCTATGTCTTAGAACATCCCACACCATTTTCAAATAAAACGAACACATCAACTAACTCAAACACATTAAAAAACACATGCACTTTCAGCATATCTTCTAAATGTCATGGACATTCTTGGACTTTTGACCTCCAATCTTAACAAAACATCACACACTGACTAAGGACACTAATATATAGCTCATTTTAACTTAAAATTAACTCAAGAAACCTTCACGAAGCTCTAGCTTACCTTAGTTTTTTTAGGGCGTTACATTCTCCCCCACTTGTAATAATATTCGTCCTCGAATGACACTAAAACTTTGAGAACATCAAGTACTCCATTAGAAATAAATAGCACATTAAAATCATGATAAAAAAAAATCAAATTAAAATCATTAACTATCAAGGAGAACTATTTCACATTTCCAAACACTTTCAACACAAGCAACTTTTTGCAAAACTTCACAAACTCAAAATTCATATTTATCCTACTTTTATGGAGGAAATACCTTCTCAAACATTAAAAATGCTCAAATAAAAAACTTTTACACATATTGAAACTTAAATTCAATAAAAACAATTTTTCTAAAAAAAGAGAAACTTTAGAGTGAGAATTACCAATGTCACCGTTACACATGTAAAAATTTAAAAAATCCATTGTTTGAGAAAATCATAGTGATGAAATGACCGTATGAAGTATAAAATCATATAAACTCATCTCATAACATAAAAACAACAATAACAAACACTTAAGACTTAACGGGACTATCAACTCTTGATTAATTATCCTTCTTAGGTCCCATCCCATATGGAGAGTTCTTCTTTGGAGTATTAGGATCTAGGTAAGCTTGATTGACCTCTTTATCTCATGACTTTATGCTAGGTCAGACCCTCATCTTGTACCCTTTATTACAACAACTAATAGAATCATCCGTTCTAGCAATAAACTTATATGAATGTTGCTTTCCATAAGTAGCACACCTAGACCTTTCAGAAATATGTCCACCACCTTGGGAATTTTTGTTTGGAGACCAATCATTATTTCCAGGGAAGAATCTTGGTTATAGAAACTCTTCTTATATTTTTCATGACTAGAATCATCCGACCTAGGCCTTTTACCCTCTTGCCTTATCTCCCTAATTTTGGACTCTTCAATTTGTTGTTCATACTCCATGAGACTACAAATATCCATGTCATTAGAAAGCATTATCGTACGTCACTCTTTATCCAACAAGCTAGACACTCCAATAACAAATTTGATCATTCTAGCCCTAAGGTTGGCTACCATGTCTGGGGCATACTTAGTGAATTGAGTGAATTCAGGAGAGTACTCTTGCACAGTCATTCCCCCTTGTCGAATGTTCATGAATTAAACCATCTTCTTCTCCCTCCACTGTAAGGGAAAGATCCTATCTAGGAAAGACTCTTTAAATTCCTCCCAATCAAAAGGACCATCTCTTAAGGTTCTTTCACCCCTCCATTGTTCAAACCACAGTTTAGGCACATCCGTGAGTTGGTAAGCGACTAACTCTTCTTTCTCCCTAGGGGTAACATCCATATAATCTACAACTTTGAACACCTCATCTATGAAACCATGTGGATCTTCATCCACGTTAGTACCATGAAAAGTGGGAGGGTTTCTAGAAGCGGGAGAACTAGCATTAGGTTGAGTCCACTTCCTTGATTAGCTTGGGTAATAAAGTGATTATTGACGACATGAGCTTGGGTATTTATGAGTTTGGTCAAATTATTTAAGGCAACCTTCAACTCCTCATTAGTTATATCTCCCTCAACAAAATAAGCTTGAGGAATAGGAGGCACTTCGTGCACTTGCGGCTTTTGAGGTTCCAGAGGCACTTGAGGTTCTTCAATGGGAACCTCATCATTCCATACCTCTAGGAAAACAATAGGAACCGGGTAAACACCGGGATGGATCCTCTCATTTGTTATACCTTCTTCTTCTCTTCTAGCGTTTGATCTCTTCGTATCCATGTCCTATACATAAAAAGAGAAGAGGTTGAGAAAGGGAATCTTATAGAACTCAACTCTAAGGCACAACATTATTATAGAGATGAAAATGAAACTTATATAATCCTATAGCCTCTCGTCCATGGATGTATCGCGACTCACACCAATGACCAAGACTCCAATAGATGTGGCTTGTGTGACTTTTAGACCCTGAACTATTTCCCAGAACCTTATGCTTTGACACCAAGTCTGTCACAACCCAAAAGTAACCCCTAGAAGTTAGGGAGAACCCTTGGGTCATGACCGGGCGTACTTGACCCTTTGGGGTCTTTTACAAGCCCTTTAACCATCATTCATTACATAAGACATGAAAAGTAGAGTGGGATTTAAAACATTTCACGAATAAATTAATAAAATGAAAATTTCATAATTACAATGTAAATCTCATAATCACTAGCACAACATAAAGACATGACATAGTCTCTTAGGGACACGTCCCCTTAGCATTAAAAGAAATACATACTATGCCCTAGCATAAAGAAACTAAGAAGATAGGAACTATGGCCTCGAATATATGAGGACATACTTAGTCCTATAAGAATATTTCCCAAGCTTTGCCTTTCTACCTTGCTTCAAAAATCATATACCTAAAGAGTATTGAAAGTACGGGGTTAGTACAAAACAATGTACTATGTATGAGATATGCAAAATCGTGTAAAAATGGACATTTAAGTAAAATAGAATTTCATGACAAATAAGTAAAACAATCATGATATTAGGAAAAAACAATAAGATAAGAAACATCATTTAACACTTTGAGAAGGATTTTCATAATTTTATCAAAAAGGACCAACTTACACTGAAGTACCCAAAATTTACAGTGAACTATTTTATAAATATAGTGAACCATTTTGATTCCAAAAAAGTCAATCCCAACATATTTCCAAGAGGAAGGGAACTGATTTCAATAGAAGTTTCCCTAACCGAGGTTATCCTAAGACTCACCAAGGCAAGACATGAAGGAAACGCCCATACACCTTCTTTAATGCACACCAAAGAGATCATCAAAATTACTCACCATAGGCTTACTCAAATCGGGATAACAAGTCAACAGTCAATCACAAGAAATTAGAAGAACACTCAACAACACACCAAGACTTCCCTTTCAGATGCCTAAATGGAATCCCATTCCACCACCTACTCTAGGTACTACACTCTTTTAGAAGGCTAGGCACGAAGACTCCCTTTTCGTAAGGTCTACATAGTGCAATGTATATATAGTGTTCCATACCTCCACCTTCCCTAAGTAGTACGTTCTTTAAGAAGACTTTGTTTATTCAATTCATATAAGACTCACAAAGACTCCCTTTCGAAAGGCCTACCTAGTGAAGTGGATAAATAGCGTCTAGTTCCACTACCTATCCTAAGTATCACACTCATTAGAAGACTTATCACTTTCATTACATTTGGTTGGGGATATACTAACCGACATAGACCTTGAGAGCTACACATGGAATCCCGATATTAACCTCTATCATATGTGGGATCCTCACTTGTCTAGAATAAGGTCACTCTCTTAGGTTTTACATGGCTTTCCCAATAGATATAACTATGCGGGCGCATAGTTAAGAGATAAGGAGATGGCTAATAAGTATCTCATTCTCTAGTAACGAGGAGTACTCATCTCAAGGTGTACATTGGAATACAAATCTAAGTTCACAAAGTGTAACCACCCCTTCTTCATATCCTCTCGGTGTTAAGCATAATTCTCCACGAATTCTCAACATTTTATAATATTGGCTAAGGATAAATATTGAACACCACATCTTAACTCAAAAAGGGTATTCATCATCCGACCAATCTAAGAAAGCTCTTAGAATGTCGTGCGGTTGCTACTAAACACTTTATCTCAACTCACGAAGAGTGTTCACCCCAAAACTCCCCTTTTACTTTACTTGTATTCATTCATTCATGTATGTGTGTGCATGTGAATAAACGTTCCATATAAGCATCATTTAATTGTTATATACTTCTTCACATACTTTAGACCTTCATTAATTATATCACACACTTTACATGCTTCACATATATATATTTCTTCATTTTGGTATAATCTAAGCAAAATATGCAATTCAAGTTCATAATACACAAAACAAGGACCATCCTAAATATAAATTTATTTCACATATTAGGCCTTTAAAGCCCCACAAACAATACATACTAACTATAATAAAATTCATCAAGTAATCAACACCACCAAGAAGGTGGACCATACCACCAAAGGAAATCCATAAAGCGAGTTAACAATGAAACCAACTTACTATTCTTACCAAGATGCACACCTATTTAAAAATATACTCAAGATTTCATTACAAAATAACCCTTAGGTATGTATCTCAATAATAATATAGACCAGGAGAAACCAAAGCTCAAAGACTACCAATTCATGCTCATTTAACCTATTTCTTAAGACAAATTTGTTGAAAAGCATTAAAATTATTTTATTGAAGTTTTAGCATTAAAATCACAAAATAACATTATAAACATCATATTTTAATCATTAGACATATTTTCATGAAAGACCATATTTAGAGTTGATGATAAAAGAAACTACGGTTGGAAACCATTTTTGAAAATCCATTTGAAGTAACTCCTTAAATTTAAGAGAGCTTAAGGATCTATACCATACATTATAAAATAGTAACCCCACTGATTTTGATGAAAAAATTTAACACCAACAGCACTCCTAGCTACTTCATGACTTCTAGATTCTATGGAGTTTGAGAGAGAGTTCTAAGGGAGAGGGGCTTTGGATTTTAGGAAGTGCGGTCTAAAAATTTTTCTTAGAGTTTGAAAAACTTTAATATACCTAAATAAACCTAAAAATAACTTCATAGGTTCATAAAATCTTGGGGTGAATTTACCTAACACCCCAATCCTTGGCAGATTTTCAACATTTTTTGGCAGCACTATCAACGGATGCAACCAACGGACCGTCTGTCATTCAACGGTCCGTTGGTGGGTTTAGTGGGTTGAACCTTAGGTCAATTTGGGGACATGATAGCCCAAATTTCAGTTCCAATCCACTGGTAAAGTCGGTGGACTGTTGGTTGGACCACTAGCCGTCGTTTGCCATAGTTGATGGGCACTGCTAAAGCAATTTTTTGTTCTTCTGTTGGTCCCTTCTCTAGTTCTCCTTGTGGTTCCTATGAGGTCTCTTACCTTAACTTTAACCCCCTAAACATAGTCTTATAAGACTTAGAAACATAACACACCATATTTAATCAAAACAAACACATATAACTCACTTAAACACATCAAGACACACAAAGACTTTCTAAGGCATATCTTCCAAACGTCATGGACGTTTGAATTCCAAACTTAACCAAACATCTCACACTGCCTAAGGAAATTAATGTAACTCAGTTTAAGTTAGAGTTAAATCAAGAAACCATTACAAAGCTCTAGTTTACCTTATTTCATTTAAGGGCATTACAATAAGGTATGGTAATCCTTTATCCACAGATAACCATTCATCTATAGATTCCTTTGAAAGCCTTTTGTAAACATGATTCTAAGTAAAAAAAAAATTATCTTTCAATGTTAACATGGGTTCATTCATAAATTAATTTCAAAAACATTTTAATGATGAAAATATTTTTATCTTCTGAATTTATGATGAATTTCTATCAAATTTTATGAAGAACTCGTGATACTTCTATTTTCTTAAATTAGCATGTAATGAGGTTCTTGTGGTCTTGACTTGATATTCATAGAATTGTGATTAGATTGTATTGAATTGCTTATTGATATTACTGTATATATAAATTAAATACGAATTATGGAAGAGCGATTAAAGATGACCATTAGCTTGGATATTTAGTAAGTTGACGTACTTATTCTAATTAGCCTAGAATGTATATTGAATTGTGGTGATTCATATGGTCCACTTATGGTGGAGGTGTTTACATTCTTGTACGTGATTATGTGTTATGATCATGTCCTTACAGATATTAAATGCAATATTAATACATATGATGATTCCTATGTTAGGAAGTTTAAAGATTTAGCCTTTATTCCAATATCATGTCTATGGAATTGATATCATGTAATGTTATGTGTATATTCTTTTACACTACTTGTTTGACCTAGGTGTGTATATCATGTTATATGCATATGTGTGATTATAATTTTAGGGTTAGGTGTGGTCTATATGGCTAAAGATGATAAATATCCTTATAGCATGACCCCTACCCATATGAACCGTATATGAATTTCTAATCAAAGCATGCTAAATTCTTATATTCTATTTTTCAATAAGTAATTGCCTCGTATTATGCATTGTGAGTATGTGCAGTCTATTGTCCTGAATACTCTATATGTTTGTATGACTTGAGAGTTGAAGAATGTTGTACATGTTTTGTGTTCTTTAGAGGGTGGTTTCATCAATAATATTCTATAGTCATTATGTGATCATGTTGACCAATGTACACACACACTTCATGCATATCTATGAGTAGGATAGATTCATGATATCTAAGGAAAAGGTATAGTTCTCCTATGCATCGTTACTTATTTCTATGTATGTAAAGTATATGATTAATGAAGTTATGAATATGTGTTCCTAAATGTGTTTATGTGATGTTAGATCTCACAAAAATGTACACACCCATACATGCATGAATATTATATGATTAGGTGAAAGGACATTCTCACATAATGCACGTTCTATGGTGAATGTAGAATTCTCTCCCTAGATACCATTGAGCGATATGATATATCACACACAAATCCTAGACCCCTGATGAGACCCACTTCGTTAACCTATTAGAGGTCACAGACAAGCCTCTTAGCATTCATCATAACATATGATCATTAAAATTGCGGAAAAAATAAAATCTTTTAATATACTAATGAAGTATACTTAGATTTAATATTTAAAATTTGTAAGAGTATAACACCTTGAAAAAAATCCAAGAGTCATGAAAAAGCCTACCATAGGTGTCATAAAGTCTAAACACTATTTCTAAGTCCATTTGTGAAGAATATAGGTTATTTAAAATGCTTAAGAACTAAATGTCCAAAGATATTCAGAAAGTTGGTTCAAAGGGGTATTAATGTTCCTTAGCCTTGTTACTAACTTTTTGATGTCGTACATAAGTGGAAAGGTAGCTAATGTCTGTTGGGAGTAGTTTAATGATTGAAACTTCTGGGTGTGACTCCCCAAGAACCAACCAAGGGCCCTCGAGAAGAACCCCTGCAATTTTGATGCAGCTCGGACTGGCAGTGTGCATCGACGGGGAAGACGACGGTCCGCAAGTATCCTGACGAGGTATCGAACGCCACCGTCGTCCCTCACTTATAAGTATTGTGAAGGATCTTGTTTAGCTATCTACTATTACACTTGACGGAAGGGAAGGACGGGGCATCATGGTCTAGACTGGGTGTCGAGGCCACAATCATCCCATACATAGAAAAATAAGTGGAAGCCTCACCTACAATGTCTTTGATAGAGGCGTTGGAAGTGTATGACAGAGGGGGAGGTTTCCGTCGACCCACTGACGGACCATCGACGGGGTCTCGTCAGTGAGGGTTGAGTTTCATTGATGTATTTTAATGATTTCATTTGAAATAATTAAATGGTTTAGGAGCAAGATAGTGATTAAAGGGAAAATAATTAACTTAATTAAGCCACTCTATAAATACCCTTAACCCTCATAACCTAATGTCAAGTCTCAAAATAATATCTCTTCCTTTACTCTTATTTCTCTCTCTACAAGAACTCACCATTGAAAGTTAGCAAGAACTAGGGTTTGGAGGCTGGAAAATGGTGGATTCTTCATCAAATTTTTGAGAAATATTATGGTATGGGTTCTACTCACCTTTGATATCATTTCCTCAAAGGGTTCCTTCAAAAATTGATTTCAAAAGGTTGAGTTTTCTTAAGGGTTTCATGCAATTACGAAATTGAAGTTACGGATTGAGTTTTTAGTGAATTCTCAAGGTTATATTGAGTAAATTTACATGTAATTAAACTTTTTTATGATAATTTTTGATGGTTTGTTCAAATTGAAGAACACGATCCTCTATCCTTAATCCTAGGTAGTAATCTTGACTTATAATTGTATATTGATTATTGAATTGAGTTGGTAGTTTATTAGATTACTATCCTATGGTGCTATTATGGTTTAATTAAGATTAAATATATGCCTATCATGCTAGTTCTTCATCTGTAGTGTAGGTTATGGGTTGTAATGTGAAATTAGCCTATGTAACTTGTCTCAAGTTGTGATCAAAAGATGAATTGTGTTATATATATATATATGCAATTGGCCCTGTTCTTCTATTGAATATTAGTTTTTTATGATGTTACTCCCCAAGTTGGGTTGAGTTATGGGTTGATGGTTAGACATTGATAATAGACTATGAGAAAGACTTGGTATGTCTTAGAATCTTTATCTCTACTTCCAATTGTGATAAATTGTTGTTAAGCTATGATATTACATTGGGGTATACCTTATATTAAGATTATAGGATAATATGATGTTGAATTGAAATGTCTTGGCTATGTTGTGAGGTTGGTTAAGGTGTGTGTGCTATAAGGATGGTGAAACTATCAATGTGCCTAAAAATGTTGTGAAATGCAAAAGTGTTAACCTCACTCATATGAATTTTGATGAAGGGACTTAAACTCATACATTTCTTATTGAAATATTGATAATGATGATTCTACAAGGGGTAGACCCTATGGCCTAAATTAAGTTATCATTGATAATTAAAGGCTTAATGACATTTCAAAAAGGGACTCTATCTTAGAACCGAGTGAACTAGACAGAGGAGTGTGCGTATCCACGTAGGAAAGGTAGGAGCACTACATCACTCTTGAGATTGGAGATCATAATGCAAGGTGCATCAAGAGGATACCAACTAAATCTCCTAGTTCTTGAACTATGCTTCCCAATAGGAATACTATCTAGTGGATCCACGTAGTTGCTATGTTTTATGTTCAAGTTCTACCTTGCCAAGTAGTCCACCTTCTTTCGGTATAGAGTTATATGACACGGATTCCACACTAGCTCATGTGGTCTATGTCAGTTAGGTCAAGATGTTCCCAAAAGTTTTAACAAATTAAAGGAGTTGAACTCTAACTTGGATAACTTAAGTGGTCTAGCTTAATCTAGTTAGAGGTATAGGACTCTACTTCGACATTGCACTAGTAGTCTTGAGGGGAGTCTTAGGATGAGGTTCTTATATGTTTATGTTATCATAATCTATGATGTATATAAATATATATATGATGACTATGTCATGTTGTTGATACTGTATGCTTATTTGTTCATTTTTGAATATGTATTGGGTTATAATTATAATATATGATGAAGTTTTAAGCCTAAATGCCATGAAATGAAAAGTTTGACAGTGGTCATGTTTTCTTGTTGAGGATACTTGATTGAGTAAGGTTATGAGACTTTTTGGAATGAAAGGTTCATGAATTCTCTGCGTCAGGGTATGAATCCTACCCACTGCGTGTCTGTTGCATGACGCGCAGCCACTGCCCAAAACTGGAAGGTACGGCAACATGACAGTTAAAGATTGGGTCATCTTTTGGGACCTATTTTATAGTCACCGGGGGGTCGTTATCGGACATTTCGACCCTTTGTATGTTAATTTATGCGTATGAACCCTTGGGATTTAACTTCACCTTCAAATCATCGCCCAAAAAATCACAACAAAACACTATGCCACACTAGTTCAACTTCGACTAATTTCGAACGTCTTGGGCGTTTAACCTTTAACAACTTCTAAACTCTATAAATTTTCTAAGAAAATTTTTATTAACAATTTTTTCACTTTAAGAAATCATGAAACAAGTGTTAGTCTCTAGTTCAACCTAGCTAATTTTGAAGGACGTTACAATTTGAAAGTGATACAAAAAGATGTAAAAGTCCAATTTCTACTCTAAGTCTGGTTCTTGCATGAAACTTTTTGAAACTTTAAGATATTATGTTATTGGTGTATAATTTATGTTTTACAATGAAATTTTCTATGCACCCTTGACATTCTAAATCTCTCAATTTGACTAAACTATTGGTGAATTGATTATGAGCAATTATTAATGAATTCATGTGTAGATTGCTTAGAACTATTGAATAATGTATAGTTATCCAATGAATGGATTATATTCTGTCTCAATTTTATTAAAGAAATATTGGATATTGTGTTATCCATTGTATATTGAGTTTATTGAATTGAGTTGGTGATCATGGCCCTAGTTAAGGACCTATGATTATTGTGTTTGTTGATTGAGCTATGGATGGAAGTTGTGTGATTGGATTGATGGTATGATTCCCTAACTTTCTTAATATTATGTATATCTTTGGTATTAAAATGATAATCGGTATGGTCCACTGATGGTGCTGTTGTTTATGTGTTTACCTTTGTGAAAGAAGTGGCCTCGTCGGCATTACTTTGTGAATTGTATTAGTATCATGTTTTGGACTTATATAAAGGTATAATGTGATGCTTTTTGCTGTGAAGTAACATAATCATGTCTAAGATGAAATGGGTTGTATGCACATTTGGTTTGAAGCATGATAGGTTTTATGTGTTAATTGTGAAAGTTAGCAATAAAGTGCCTTATAGAGCTTGTGTGATCTAGTATGAATGCTTATGTTAAGATTCTTCCTAAATAGATGATATGTGATGATATTGTATATGGAGGTGTTGAAATGGTATCATGTGTTGCATACATAGAGTCTCTACTTGGTATTTGAATAGTATTGATCATGTGTTATGATAATGTAGGGTCTTGATTAGTTAGACCTAAGTCTCTCGTCTAGATGCATGAAAATTATGTGAATATGTGTCTCATTGAATTAGTATACTAAGGCTCCTTAGTCTTGTGTGAGAGATTAACATATGACGTTGAATATAATTAAGAATGTCTTTTATGTGAAATCTTATAAAAAGAAGGTTATGACATCCTTGAAGTGAAAGTTTTAATGGTATCCTTCTCGTGTGAATGGTGGACATAGGAATGGTTGTCTGGAATTGCATGAAATCATTCTTAGGAAAATTATTGAGCTATCCTATTAACCATTGAAAGGCAGCCTTAGGGTACCTCATTTGTAAGGTGAATGTGATTGGGTTATGAACTAGTTATGCAGCCTCCTCATGTGATTGTTTACGTGAATTACTCTATGAGAACAAAGGTTAGCATTGAGTGAGTATGATTAGGTAAGTAGCTCTAGTTATGAATGAGACTAGAGTGCAAATAAACCCTACATATTCCTTAACCATGTGTCGACAAGGCATGTGTTCAGGTTCTACCTTTGTAAAGTAGAACACCCTTGTCGGAGTAGGTTCCAACTCCGGACTACATGCTTTTCTACTATGCTCAATGTAGGTTATTGCATATTCCCATTATATATGATAGCTACTAATGTTTGAGAAGTCTATGATGTTTAGGTAGTTGTATGGGGCGCTACCTAGACATTGAACCTTTAGGCTTTGAAGATGTTAGTCAGTGAGTCCCTAGGTGTGCTCCAACACCATTACTTGAATGTCCTTATCTGATGAATGTTTCTTGAATGATATAACGAGGAGAATGACTTAAGTTAGAATGTATGTGAATGAATAAGTACCTAGTCTAGAGTATTTTTAAGTATTTCTTAGCTTAAGTGTGAGGGGGGCATAAAGGATGGCCTTTTCATGTTTTACCTACGAAAGTCTTTAGAATGACTCTAGATAGAAATGTTAATAATGAAGTGAGAATGATATTATCTTAGGTATTCTAAAGGATTTCTTTGGTGTGTATGAAGGGATTTTATGGGCGGTCGCTTCATAACTCACCAAAGTGAACCTTAGAATCATATTTGGTAGGAGGGTCTCATGTATTTGTTAATTAGTGTGATATTTGATGTATTGGTATAACCTACTTTTCGTAGTCCTAGGGATAATCTAGGTGTGTGAAAGAGTTGTATGGACCACCGCTTCATATCTTACTTAGGTGAGTCTTAGGATAACCTTAGTAGGAAATCCATGTTAGTATGGTTATGTATTTTGACGTTGTATAGATGTTACCTTGTGATGTGTGAATTATATGTTAACTTATAGTGAGGTCACTATATGTTTTCTATAAATTTGGAATGATTTGTAATATGTATTATCTTGTCATAAATGACTTTGTTTATGTCTCTTAAGTTATCTTATGAAGGTTTTATATTAAATTTCATCAAACACATGTTATTTACTAAATGTAAGTTTTTCAAGGTTTTTGCATGGCTTCCATACTTAGTGCATCTAATTTCCTAATCCCTTCTTTTCCCTTTTTGACTAAAGTGTAGGGAATTGGAAGTCTTGATGTACCAAGGAGGATATACAGGTTTCTAATGGTTAAAGATGAAGTGTTGGTGAGTCATGATCGATTCGAGTACAATATTCACATGTTTCTTTTTATGTCTGATTCTTAATTTTATGTCTTGTACGGGCTTAGTCCCAGTGTAAAGTCCAAAGTTTAGATTGTTTAAAGAGATATTGTAAAGGTTGAATGTTTTAATGAAAGTCTTATGCATGGGTATTGTTATTGAAAGATTTCTTCACGTGTGAAGAATGTTTTAAATTCTTACTCATTTTAGTATGTTTATTATGAAATGAATGATACAAGTGGCTTTAGTGAGACTTCTTGGAGTCTCATATGTCATGTGGCGACTCAAGGTATCTCTAACTTCTAGGATATACTTGTGGTTCGTTACAGTAACTCACTGTAACATCTACCTTTTCGCACAAATTCACCAATAATCAAGGCAATTTCGAATAAGCTTATTATTTTCACTACAAATAGGAATAACTAATTTTAGTTATCAAATAGACGAGAATAACGGGACTTCATGTCGTCCTTGGCCTCCCATATTGCACCCTCAACTAGGTGACTGTTCCATACAACCTTTACGGAAGCCACCTCTTTGTTATTAACCACTTTACTTGTCTATCAAGGATATCAATGGAAACATCCTCATAGGTAAGGTTCTCTTAAACACCTAGACCATCAATAAGAATAATAGACGCGGGATCACCGATACACTTCTTAAGCATCGATAAATTGAAAACCGGATGAATCGAAGCCAATCCACTAGGAAACCTCAACTCATAGGGAACCTTACAAATCTTTTGCAAAATTTCATAGGGACCAACATAACTAGGACTCAACTTCCTTTTCATACAAAATCTCACCACCCCTTTCATAGGAATTTTTTTTTGATACACCTTATCATGTTCTTCAAACTCTATATCTCCTCTCCAATTATCATCATAAGACTTTTTCAAACTATAGGCTGTTGGAATAAGTTCCTTATGATATGAACTTTCTCTAATGTCTTATAGATAAAATTGGGACCAAGAAGCGAAGACTCCCCAACCCTAAACCACCCAATATGAGACCTACACCTCCTACCGTACAATGATTCATAATTAGGCATAGATATGGATGAATGAAGACTATTTTTTTCCAATAATTCCATCAAATTCAAATACAAATCCCAACTTTTGTTAAAGTCAATGATACAATCTCTAAGAATATATTCACGAAACTGAATAGTATGCTCCGGTTGACCATCCGTTTGATGATGAAAATCGCTTCTTAACTTCACTTGAGTACCCAATCCTCTTTAAAATGACCTCCAACACATAGATGTAAATTGAGAACCTCTATCCAATATAATGGGCAAAGGAAATCCATGGAGTCTCACTATTTTGTCAAAATAGATTCTTGCATAATCTTCCACCAAATAAGAAGACTTAACGGAAATAAAGTGAGCGGATTTGGTCATTCTATCCTGTACTACCAATTTAGAGTAATATTGCTTTCGAGTCCGAGGCAACACAACTACGAAATTTATATTAACATCATTCCACTTAAAAGTATGTATTTTGATTTGTTGTAGTAAACTAGTAAGATTTTAGTACTCGGCTTTTACTTGTTGGCAACTTGGACATTTTGCAACGAGCTCCGCAGTTTCCCTTTTTAGTCCATCCCACTAAGACACCTCCCTAAGTTCATGGTACATAACTGTATAACCCGTTTGAATAGATTAACGGGATCCATCAGCCTCCTAAAGAATCCTATTCCTGAAATCATGCATATTGGGAAGATACAATCTTCCTTTGTACCTAAAAACACAATCCCCCTTGAAATAATGAATCATTCATCTTTACAAGGACTGATTTTATTCAACTCCATCAATAATGGATCAAGGTGTTTCTTGGACTTCACCTCAACAACCAACAAAGACTCAGAGTTATGATGTACTACAACACCATTATTATTCCTTTTATTGTTTCAATTTTTCAATATCCATCCTATAAGGAGCAATGGAAATGGGATTTGTATCCGGTATCAAGTCATTATCAAAATCAATTTTCTGATATGGAGGAATACCTGTAAGATCATTTGGAAATACCACATAAAATTTCCTCAGTGCGGGGAGTGACTCAATGGGAGTAATTTTGGAGTCTAAATATTTTATTCTTACAATTTTGTGTAAATAACCCTTAGAGATCATGTTACAAGCTTTCAAACAAGAAATGATACAACCTCAAGGAATACAATTTCCCACCTTTCACCCTAAAACAGGCTTATTTGGAAAGTCAAACTTCACCACCCTTGTTCTACAATCTATAGAAGCAAAGGAAGCATGCAACCAATCCACACCCAAAATGATATCAAAATCAAACATATCAAGTTCTACTAATTCAACATGAGTAACTATATTATGCAACATTATAGGACAATTTCTATACACTATTTTTGCAACAGCCGAATCAGCCAAGGATAGACACCGAGAAAGGTTCACTCAAGATATCAAGCAAAACCAAAAATTTTATCTATTAAAGGGGTAAAAAATGATAAGGTAGCGTCGGGATAAAGTAAATCATATACAATAATAGAAAAGACTTTCAACATACCAGTCACTATATCGGGATAAGTCTCTTTCTCACCCTTCGTGCGGAAAGCATAGAAGTGATTCTTCTTTTGAACATTACCATTAGACAACTTCTTTGATCTTTACAACTACCCATGTGTTGAACCTTCAAAATTGGGAAATCTCTCACTTTGTGTCCACTCTTTCCACAATCAAAGAAATTGTCCGTCACAATTAGGCAACCACTATAATTCTTTTTCCCACACTTTCCACAAGTTGGTTTCTTGGTTGGTGAAATAGTAACCCTTCCATTTTTAGACATAGGGTTAGGAACCCTATGATTATGAGAATTAGGAAACTTGGAAGGAACTTGATTACAAAACCTCTTCTTGAACCTAGGCTTGTCTTTGATATAAATTTTACCTTTTGAAGAACAACAAACATAAGACCTTGGCTTATTGGCATACCTAATCTTTCTCTTAAACCTTATCTTATCCACTTGTTGATCATGAACCATGAGATTAGAAATATTCATCTTATCATGTAGTATAGAAGAACAATATTCTTCTTTCATGTAATTTGATACCGCCGTCATAAATTGGCTCATTTCATCCCTAGGGTCAGAACCAAAGAAGGAGCATCCATTGATAATTTAGTAAATTTCAAAAAAGTAGTCAAGTACACTCATACCTCCTTGATGAAGGTTGATGAATTCTTACACTTTGGCTTCCCTCTTATCTTGAGGAAAGAAAAAATCAAAAAAAGCCTTCTTGAAGATCTCAGTCATCAGTTAACGACTTAAAAGCCTATAATCTTTCTTTTGAATGCAACAAGTTTGGCCCACACCTTTGATTGGGTAGGTGGCTAACTCGGTTTTCTCACTAGTAGTCAACCTAATTATCATAGATTATCTTATAGGTTTCATCAATAAACTATTGGGGGTCTTCCTCAACTTTAGACCCATAGAAAGTAGAAAGATTCGTCCTAGTGAAATCCCTCAAACAGGAGGCCATGGTGCAAACATGTTTTTTTTGATGGGGTATTACCTCCTCATTAGCTTGGGCCGTCACGGCTTGTGCTCTATTAGTGATAGATTGGTCTTTTCTAGTAATGGCTTTGGCCATTTGGAGAAGGCTGCCTTTATGTCCCCATCCATCAATGGTGGAGGATTTATTGTAGCTTGATCATCATTAGCGACTTCTTTAAGATGAGTGACTCCATTGCCATGGGGAGGAACTCCCATATTGGATAACTCTTAATTCTTCGAGAGGCCGTTCATTGAGTATTAATTGCTTACAATACAAATAAAAGTATCAGATGCTAAGGCACATAGAGTCAACACTCTTGAGTCACTATATTGGATTTACTATTCATAATAGTGGCGCTCTTCACAATTATGAGTAAGAATCTTTATGACGTGGTTGAGTGAGATATCGAATCTAAAGATATTCAACCTCATATTTCTGATATGAAGTTTGTCACATTCAAATAGGAATAAGACTAGCCTCTTAATTTACATCATTACATTCATAGCTTAAAAATGCAAAAAATTTAAATCATTTCTTCTATCTATCATTTGGTTTCCATAGACCTGTTGCATACACATAATATATTCATATCACGTATACATAGACCCTTAGTATAAGTAGATTACATAGTATTCTACTTTTATGGCACACATATATATAGAAGATATAACATAGTCCTAAAACCGACGTCTCAACTCATAACCATATAAACAAGAGTGTAACAATCTGGCATAACCCATATATCAATACAATAAAGCCACATATAGGCTATACAGTCTTTAGTACTTAAGTGAAAGGCAACGAACAAAGTGTCCTTAAGACTAATCAACATCCAATGCTAGAAAGTCGCATTTATCCTTGAAGTAGTGAGGACCTACCAAACTTGGATAATAAGAATTCCAAGTCTTGCTTTAAATTTCTTAACAAACGCTTCAACGATCGGAACCTAAAATTTTATGGAAAAGCAGAAAATAGGGTTACCATATCAGTTATCTAAGTATAGGACCATATGCACACAATCATGCTTAAAAGGACATTTCATTAAAGCACGTTATTTTACTTTGAAAAGCCTTATGCACATTCAAGAACCTATACCAATCAATAGTACATATTTTATTAAGACAAGACCAAGTACCTCACAAGACCAAAAATAGTATGTCTAGACAAGTCACATGCATCTCAACATAATTGAGAACATTATCAAGACAACTCTATCATCAAGTTCTAACATCAATAAGCATCTATAAGAGTTCATAACATTCTAACCAAAGAAAGGCCATTACTCATAAACCATCGTTAAATCCACTAGTGCAATGACAAAGCAACACCCCATTACCTCACTCAATCAAGTAAACCCAACAAGACAATAAACAATGTCAAACTTCACATAGCTGTCATTAAGAGTACATAACATCATACTTTACCAATAGAGACAAAACCCATGTTCATAAGTGAAATCAACGTCACATAGGGTCATGAACATGTAAGATCATCTTATACATATCATTTACATTTATAAGTATATACATACATAATAACATCCTTCCAAGACTTCCGTCAAGGCTAACTAGTGAAATGTATCGGTAGAGTCCAATACCCCTACCAAGACAAAGCTAAACCTCTTAGGCCATCCTAGTTAGAGTTCACTTCTTTACTTTATTTTACCATTTGGGAACATCTTTCCTTAACTGAAATAGACCAGATGAGATAATGTTGAAACAAGTGTCATAGAACACCATCGAAAAAAGGAAGATTACTTGGCAAGGTAGTACAAAAACATAAACATAGAAACTATGTGGATCGACTAGCGTGTATTCCTATGGAGGAAACATAGTTCAACAAATAGGATATGTAGTTGGGACCATATTAATTCTACATGCATTTTAGTCTCCAATCTCATGAGTACGTTAGTGATCCTACATTCCCTATTTAAGAAGGGAGACTCATCACTCTAGTTCACTCGGTGAAAAGATAGACTCCCTTTTTGAAAAATATCATTAAGCCTTTATTAATGAGCATAGAATATTTTAGGTCATGGAGTCTATACCTTATGTAATCATCATCAAAACTCTATAAGAATTGCATTGCTATTTTCCTTTCATGATAGTTCATACATGTGAGGTAAACACATTTACATAATGATATCATGATAAGGAACATTGTTTTGTTATCTCCATCCTCATAACATTTACATCTTATCCAATAACTCATAAACCATAGTTCACGACATTTATATTAAAAAGCATATACACCCAAACCAATCTTAATCATAAGGTATACTTCAAGATAACTTTATTACTAAATACAAGTAATCATAATTGAAGTAAATTATTGAGATCACAAGACTTACCCTCATTATCCTTCACAATTTATGTACCGTGGTTTCATGGTACTTTTAATGCTTTTTTCTTTAAGTTTATTGTGTGTACAAAAGCCTTTTTGAATTGATTTTTATGTAAGTTTCTCCTCATTTGCAGGAAATCTGTCCAAAAGATGAACGCGAAGTTTGTGAGAGACAAATGCAGAAGAGACCACCTATGGACCTTATGACGGCCCGTCGAGTCTATGCCGGCCCGTAGGTGACATTATAGTGGAGTATTACGGAAGTCCATGATAGACCGTCATAGACACAACGGCCCGTCTTTCTTGTTCATCGTAATGATCAGAGAGTATTCCTAGTACCCAAATTCCAAAAAGTTAAAGTATTATGGAACGGAGACCCTCGACAGACCGTCGTGCTTGGAACGGTCTATCATACCTATTCGTTGAGGTTAATGAAGAAAGCAGAAGAAGAATTTGTGATGTATGGGACGACAGAGGCCATGAGGGACCGTCGTGACCACTACGGTCCGTCAAGAGATCCGTCAACTAAGACGCATTTTTGAGGGGTTAGTTTGTTAGAATTTTCGATAATCTCTAGTTCTCTTGTTCAAGTATTAAAGGATTAATTTGAGTAATGGATATACTTTTTCTGGAATTGATTGTTGGTGCTTTTGTTGATTAATCAAGTGAATTTCAATATTTTATTCTTTCTCATTAAAGTAAGTGCATGAATTCTTATATTAAATATATGAATAATGTGATTACGACCATGGGTAACAAAACTCCATAACTAGGGTTGTGGGGACCATGGGTGAATAATGAGGTAAAATCTACCTAACATAGCAATTCCAGAATAGTTTCTTGCATGTATTGATAATTCTTTCGTTTAGAAGTCTTTTTAAAGGATGTCCAACGTTAGAACTCGCGTTAATACTACATGCCGGACCAAGGAGGTAGATAATAGGTAAAGAATTATCCACATAAAATTGGTTTACACTATCTAATAGGCTAGTGTCGGTTAGTACGAGGTAATAATTTAGTCAAATGTCGAATACAATGCTTAATATGAGGTAAAGGTAATGGTTAGTTAGAAACACACGTAGCCGGACCAAGGTGCGGAATGAAATTTTCTAGATGTAGGACCAAGGATTTAGAGATACATAACTTATCACTTTACATGGAAGATACTAGGAAAGAATTGTTATAGTTAGAATTATCAAGTTAGGAACCTATGGGAATCACTTAAGCCCTAATTACTTTTATTTATTGATTATGCTCAGAGATTTGAATTTGTTATATTTTTATTTTAATTTCGTTAAGCATTTTCATTAATATAGAAATAAAACCCCCTTTTTGTCTTTTACTTTCTAGGGAAATAGTTGACGAAATAATAGTAATAATAGAATAAAGTTCAGTCTGAACTATTTTCGTCGTTGGATCGACCCCAACCTCATTAGTTGGGTTCTTTACTTGATACAACCACTTTACTTTTTACTTGAGAAGTAATTTTGATCGTATCAAATTTTGGCGCCGTTTCCAGGGGAAGTAGATTTTAGATTAACTTGAACTTATTTGTAGAACTAAATTCATTGTATTCCAAATACACGGAGAGAAAGAGAACCCTTTGTTTACATCCGAAATTGAAAAATATTTAATTTTGAAGGGATTTTTGATTTTTAAAGAGTCGTCACTTAATTTTTGAGGAAAATTAAGAGAACTTATTTTTTCAAAAGATTCAAAAGAGAAAAATCGATTGAAAACCATTAGGGGGTTCGGGAATTCAAATTAATGTTTAAGGAAGGTGTTAGGCACCTAAAACATTTTACTTAAAATTGCTTTACGACAACTAACCATTATTGGCTAAACTTACTTAATTCGAGATAAAATATAGTTTCAGGGTTATGAAATAAAGTAATTAATGTTAGAATTGGTTTGCAAATTTGTTCTCTCTATTAGAATCAATTTGGAATAATTTTTTAAGTTTGATAAAACATCACGGCGTTTGCGGGGGTTCAGATTTTTTATCTTAAATTCTAACAACAAATAAAGAAACAAATGATAAGCAAATAGGTAAAAGAGAGAGAGAGAGAGAGAGATTGGGATTTGGTCGAAATCTGGTTTTCTGTTCGCCTCGACCGATTTTTGGACCCAATTATCTTTGGGTTTTAATCCATTTCACTTTTAGTTTTCGACCCATGTATTTAGTACCTGTCCTAGTCTAAACATAAAATAATAATTCCACGTAAAATATGATAAAGTAAAAAAAGACAACAAGGTCTTATGCAAATAAATAGAATAGTGAAAATAAATAAAGTGTGCCTCTTTGGCCCAAATTCTTCGACTCTCCCTCTGTAGCCCTCTTTATTTTTCTTTTAAAACTTGTACGCCAATGTTCATAAGTTTGACTCTAGAATAAAGATTAGAGCCTTTGACGGCCTTCTCGATATGCGGGAAATGAAAAATTATTGATGAACTCGAGCAAATTTTACATGCAAATAAAGAGTAACTGAATTAGTAACGGATCACACTTAAAAGTGAGCATATATCAAGTAATAATCATATGTAAAATTTATGAATACTGTGAAAAGACTAAGCAAGTTTAAGATAATTGAAGAACTAGTCACGATCAATAGGTACGAAGATTTAGGGACATATGAAGTTATGCAACACTCTAAATTTCAACTAAAATAAAACCAACCAGTGGTTTGCTGCTTTACGATACAAAATTCATATTTCATAAGCTTTCAAGAATACGTAAAAAATAAGAAGAGAAAGAGAAAAAAAAGAATGTAAAAAAGAAAACTTCTAGGGAAAGAGAGACAAATTACAGCGAAGCTTCATCCCATTTTTGAAAGAAAACATTACCAACGCCGCAATTAGGACCTCAAGTATCCATCAACACATAAAATTCAAACAAAAAGGATAAGCTATGAATTAACCTCCATTAATTATAGAATAAATTGCTTCGAAAAGGAAAAACTATTATCCATACGACTAGTAAGGCAAAATTTGCTCAAATTCACACGTTAACAAGCATGTATAAATGAAAGCAAGCATAGCCCTGACAATGGTTAGCATGATTTATCATTGACATCTAAACAAATGAATTCTGGTAGATCATCTAACTTTGTTATAGATGGATTCCGTATTCACTCGTCAAAAGACAAAAGGGAAGACAAACTTGTATTTTTGAGATGAGGACAAGTACATTAAACCCAAATGAGAAACATAAAATCAAGCTTACCGGACTTCCAGTAGCATGGAATAAGCAGCATGAACACTTAAAGCTAACCTAGTGTTTGAAACTATGAATTTATGATGATACCCAACAAATTTGTTCATAACAATAACATGCTAAGACAAAAGAAATAGAAAAAGATGAAACAATAGGACGGAAAAAGTGAAATAACCAATATCTGAAGATTTGCTCATCAGTTGTCTCGAAACCTTGAGTCTCACATGAATGAAAATTGTAATTATGAAACTACGCTTACTTAAACGAAATGAGAAACGAAGAATGACGATTAAAAGGAATTGAAACATGGAGAGCTATGGCAGAGCAAGATTGGAATCTAATACATTAACGAATAGCAGCAAACAGATAAAAGTACAAACGATATCATACAGAAAGGCAGAAGGACATAACTAACTGCATCATAATGAGATGAGATCAAATAAATCTAAGAAACATTTACCTTTAGAGGTGCAGCAGAACAGGGATGAGAACGAGATGAATTCTTCCACCACGCAAACCTTGCAGGAAATGAGGTGCTCTAATAATCCCTTTTAAAAATTCTCTGTAACTCTCTGTTAGTGAGAAGCGATATTGAAATGAATAGAGGGACGGAAGAATGTCCTAATAGTGAGAAAATTTGCAATACAAAAAACAAGCAAGGAAAACTTATCGACACTACTCAACTCAAACCCTGTATATCCTGCTTTCTGAAGAAATTCTCCAAGGGACTATTCCCTCAAGATATCATACCACCCTCAAATTAAATCGCCTATTATCTTCTCCTCCACTTGATTAAATAGTCAAATATTAGGGCTCCAAACAAATGCGAAAGAAATCGGGTTAGGCCCATACCCACTTAGAATTTCAAACCAAAACACAAAACCACACTCAAATATTCTTGAATTCTCTCGACTCAAACGACGCGGAAATGAGGTGGATAGGTGAGATGCATCCTTTATCCTTGGTAAGCTTCGTTCCTCCATCTCGGGATGGCGAGGACACGGTCGCAGGTCTGCCATCCTGCTAAAAACCGTATGGAGAGAAATGATAAAAAGGATCGTACTGCCTCCCGCTATTCCCCTTTCGCGTGAAGCTCGTGAATTGACTCCATCAGCCCTTCGTAAATGCTGGCGCATCTCTCGATGCACGCAGAGATATGTCAATCGCTGTTGAGCGTGCTTTGGAAGAGAAAAAAACTAGATTGGGTCATTTGTGAATCGTCACTGCATGCTCCTTTCCCTTTTTCGAACCGGTACATGTTAAGATGGTATTTGGGATTATTGGATTTGGACGGGTCGACTGAAAAAGGGATGGAATTGAAAATCTAGGCCCGACTTTACTTCATATGGGTTGGCTGAAGAATAGTAGGCTGATATTGGTTTGGGTTGGGGCAATTGGGCTGAATATTATTGAACTTGGCTCAAAAATAGGAAGATAATGAGTTTTTCTTTTTGCTAAAGGAAATAAAGTGGGCCTATTTAGTAAATTGGTTGGGCTACTGAAAAATATGAAGGGTTCAAATTCATCCAAAAATGCCATCTAGCAAAAATTGGCCAAAGTGATAAAACTAAAGAAAAATTAGTATAATTAACTAACAAGCTTTTTAATTTTAACGAAATAAAATAAACGACGTAGTCATAAAATAATTGATTAAAATGTAAAACATTATATAAAAAATTAATAAATAAAATATTTAAGCAAAAATAAAATCTCTAAAGATGAATTTCGAATAAACATGACATATAATAGCTATATACATTATTTCCGCTTGATTAACCTTCTCATCAAGCTGGACGTTCTTTATAAGTTTCATGTTGTTGAAAATAGATTGAAATAAACAATTCGTATTTCCAAGTCTCGACATAAAAGATATAAAATGATTCCTGCTTCTAAGAAAACTATTGATTTTTGGATGGTGTGCTCCTCCTTTGAATCCTCCGTATTTATTCACTGGAAGAATTTGCCGATTTCCAAGCAAAGCTATAAACCTGCATCCATAGAAAAATTGTTATTTTTAGAAATGAATTGATCTGTGTTGATTTCTTCAATTGTCCGCTCCTGGTCTTGCAATCTCTGGTTGATTTTTGATCTTCCAACTCTTAATAGATAAGACAAAGTATTTTAAGAGAATTTAAGAGAGAAGTGAATTTTTGAGAAATAATATCTTAAAAATTTCACTGCCAAGTCATGTCATAGCAGTCTTAACAAACTTTGAGTATGATGCTTGGAGGTTTACCCGATTATTCGCTTGGAAATTTTCAGATTTGTGCTGAAATTTTAAGGCCATCCTCAAAATTACTGTCCCACTTAACTGTAGATCGCGTAATTTTTGAGGTCTTTTCTAAAAATTCTCTCGCAGTTGCAAGTCTCGAAACATTTGCAGCCTTGACTTGCTGAGGAAGAATCTTCTTTTCGAGAATTATTAGCCCCTCTCAAAAATTTTGTCCTAGTTTCTATTATATAGAGGAATATGAATCTTACAGGATATATGACCAAACCCTTGTGGCGTCTACGTATCCCGTTGAAGCGGGAATCAGGTCAAACGTAGTTCCCTATTAAAGGTTAATAAAATTAAAAGAATTTACACAGGAATCGACTGAGGCCGACATAGGCCGCATACGTATCTCGTTCTTGAGAATTTAGGTCGAACGTAGTTCATATACAAGGAAATACTAAAAGGGCATAATTGGGATGACCGAGATCGAGACATGTCGCCTACGTATCTCATTTTTTATAATTCAGGTCAAATGTAGTTCATATACAAAAGGGATAAAGTTTTAAGAAGAACAAATACAATCAAACATAATTATTACAAGTAAATAACAGAAATGAAAGTCGAATCTGCACTCGTACTATCTCTTGAAAGCGTCTGAGTTGAAAGTTTTAGGCCATACAGTGCCATCCATCTCCGACAGGACCAAAGCACCTCAAGATAATACTTTACAAACCACGTAAGAACCTTGCCAGTTTGGTGCAAACTTTCCTTTGTACTCGTCTTGATGAGTAAAAAAACTCTTAAGAACCAATTGACCAATTTCGAAGACTCTGGCTTTTACTTTCTTGTGAGAGGCACAAACCATTCTCTGCCTATACAACTAACCATGAAAGACGGACACCATTCTCTTCTCATCAAGCTAATTTAATTGATCAATCCGCTTGCTGACCCATTCAACATTATTTAACTCAGCTTCTGTGATGACAGGTATAACTGCTTCTGTTCCATACACTGATGTTCTGACAGTCGTACGGTATCCCAATCAAGCATATGGTAACATCTCATGCCAACCTCGATTCTTGTCAATAATTTTTCTCAAAATCTTCTTGATATTCTTATTGGCAGCCTCTATAGATCCGTTCATTAGAGGACAATAAGCAGTTGAATTCCTATGAGTGACCTTAAATTGTTCACAAATCTCTCTCATCAAGTGAGTGTTGAGGTTTGCACCACTATTAGTAATAATGGATTCTGTCACTCCAAATCTACATATCAGATTTTTGTGAACAAAGTCAACAACCACTTTCTTTGTTAAAAACTTGTATGAAGATTCTTCCACCCACTTGGTAAAATAATCAATGGCGACCAAAATGAATATGTGTCCATCAGAAGCGGATGTCTCTATTGGACCGATGAAACCCAAGAAACAAATGGTCAAGGTGAACTCATAGCGTTAAGTTCGTGAGGTGGCTCTCATATCAGATAACCGTGCACTTGACATTTGTGACATTTTTGCAAAAACTTGTAACAATCATTCTTCAACGTCATGCAGAATTACCCGGCTCGTACGATCTTGCTTGTAATTGTGATCCCATTCATATGCGTACCACAAACTCCAACATGTATATATTCAATCGCTTCGTAGCTTCAACGACATCAACACATATGAGAAGACTAAAGTCTGGAGTCCTCCTATATAGGACTTCTCCATTTAGAAAGATATTGAGAGAAATACAGCCTATCAACTTCTTCAGATTGGACGTAGCATCTTCGGGATAAGTTCAAGACTCCAAATACTTCTTTATATCAAAATACCAAGGGAAACCGTCTTGTTCTTCTTAAACATGGGAACAATGTAGTGGATGTTCTTTAACTCTATATCCAGAGAATCAATGTAATCTGTATGTCTGAACTCGATCTTAAGAAATCTTTTGCACAACTTCTGCATATGCTGTGTTAAGGTATAATCTTTGGGTTCTTCACAGCCCATTCTCCTTGAACTTGATGGATCAGAAAGTCTGAATCTCCAATAACCAACAACTCGTAAACATTCATGTCGATGGATATTTTCAAACCAAGAATACAAGCTTCATATTCGTCAATGTTGTTTGTGCAATTAAATAGGAGCTTAACTACCAAGGGATAGTGCTGACAAGATTCTGGCACTAAGACAGCTTCAATACCTTTACCTTAATGATTTGCCGCTCCGTCAAAGGATAATCTCCAACCTGGATATGCTTCAGAAATATCCTCACCCACAAATGACACTTCTGCATTGTGAAAATAAGTCTTAAGTGGTTCATTTTCTTCAACAACGGGATTTTCTGCATGATGATCATCCAAAACCTATACTTTTATTGCCTTCTGAGTCACATGCACGATATCAAACGCACTCAACAACATTTGACATTTAGCTAACTTTCCGGTCGGCATCGCTTTCTGGAAAAAAAACTTCAATGGATCCATTCTTGAAATGAGATATGTAGTATACGAAACCAAATAGTGTCTCAACTTCTTGGTAAGCCACGTTAAAGCACAACACATTCTCTCCAACAAAGTGTAACAAGACTCGTATGGGGTAAACTTCTTGCTTATATAATAGATAGCCCTTTCCTTCTATCCTTTATCGTCGTGTTGACCAAGTAAGCATCTTAATGAACTATCTATGACCGAAAGGTACAACTATAAAGGACTTCGCTCTCGCGGAGAAACAAATACTAGTGGGTTGAACAACTATTTTTTGATAGAATCAAAAGCAGTCTGACAGTCTTCAACCCATTTTGTCGGGGCGTCTTTCTTCAGCAGCTTGATAAAAGGCTCACACACCACGGTTAATTGAGTTATAAATCGACTGACGTAGTTTAACCTTCCAAAGAAACTCATCACCTCTTTTCTATCCTTTGGCGGCGGAAAATCTTAAATTTCTTTAATCATAGAAGGGTCGAGCTCAATACCCCTCTTGCTGACTAAAAACCCCAACAACTTGTTGTCTGGAACTCCAAAAGAGCATTAAATTCAATAATAACGATGTAAACGGTAAAAGAATTTCCTTATATTTTTCAAGTGGTTCGAACACTCGCGGGATTGGATTATGACATCATCCACGTACACTTCAATCCCCTTATAAATCATGTCTTGAAAAATGGTTGTCATATATCTCATGTAGGTGGCACCGGCATTGTTGAGGACGAACGACATCACCCTGTAATTGTATACACCCCAAGGTGTAATGAAAGTCGTCTTATATGCGTGTTCCTCATCCATTAGAATTTTTTGATATCCTGCGTAACAATCCACGAATGACTGCATTTCATGCTTAGCACAATCGTCAATCAAAATGTGAATATTCAGCAGCGGGAAATTATCCTTCGGGCTATCTTTGTTGAGGTGGATGTAATCGAAACAGATTCTGATTTTCCCATCTTTTTTGGCGACCGGAATAACATTGGCCAGCCATGTTGGATATTGTGTCACCTCCTCAATCTAGCTTCTATCTGCTTTGGTGATCTTTTTTTTAATCTTTAAATTTAGTTCAAGCTTAAATTTTTGAGTTTTCTTCTTCACCGGATCGAACCTCGGGTGAATCGGTAGCTTATGAGATACGACATCGGTACTCAGCCCTTGCATGTCACTGACTTTCCAGACGAACACATCGGTGTATTTAGTCAGCAAATGAACTAGGCCCTCTTTCTAAGCTTCATTTAGGTGGGTGCTGATCTTAAACTCTTTAACACATTCCGAATCTCCCAAATTCACTGTTTCCATTTCTTCTAGATTTGGTTTATGCTAATTCTCGAACTACCGAAATTCCTCGGCCACATAATCCGGTTCCTCACTTTCTTCTTCTTCATCGTCAAACTCGTTGTTAGCTACATCATTTTGTTCATTTATCCCGTAAAATGACATAACATTGGCAGGTCTGTAAATTATGTTACTCAAATCACAAATAAATAAAATTAGGAAAGTAGTGTATCACAAACGACTAAATAAATTAAGTTAAAAACAAAGAGGCTTTCATTTAAAAATAATGCAAACTTTGGCCATTGCGTGGGGCCATGTTGTCTTTTGACCATCACAATGAAGACTTGAAAATTTGAACAATTAAGAAGATGCAAAATGGTGGGTCTCGGGGCCCTTCCAAACTACCACTGATTTTAATGCATGAAATGACGCCTTTCTACCGAAGAGTTCAGGGCATCAGGATCGGCGTGGAGGTCCAGTTCCGCTGCACTTCCCCTACTTCAGCATCAGGAATACCAGCTAGCTATACCTTCTCCTCGACAACAACATCGATCTCCTCGAAGAGTTCACAAATTCCTTCCCTAAAGTATTCATGTTCGGCATACTCTGGGATTGATAGTTTTTCTTCTTCACCTTCATGTCATCATCTGTGGGGATGTACCCCAAACCATATCTAGATCACTTAAGGAGGATCGTAACCGACTCAATTGTTTTTGGGCATCTCTTCCCAATCAAAACCCTGGCTCAAAACCATTTTGCATCATCACGGTGGCTATCATCTTGTATGCGGCATACATGGGGGTCAGTGGGGCCAAGTCATCACCGGTGGCATTCACCAGCTCCACCATGTTAAAATCTGTACCTCGTGAAATCTCATTAATGATCAGCACTTGCCTGTCAAGGTGACTCCCCTAGCCATGAATAACACACTCTTCATTCTTCCACACAAGCTTCATCATCTGATAGAGAGTAGAGGGGACGACTACAGTCATATAGATGAACGGCCTTCCCAGAAGACGGTTGTAACTGGTATCTATATCCAATACTTGAAATTGAGCGCTAAACTTTGCGGGGCCTATTTGAATTGTAAATTTCCTTGCCCCCAACGTGTCTCTTTGAACCCCATTAAAGGATATCACGTTGACCTAGTTTTGCTCTTGTTTCATGAGGTCAAACCATAGCTTCCTCTATGTCGACAACGGGCAGATATTCAGACCAGATCCGTCATATACTAAGACGCGGTTGACAACCTTTTTCACAACATATCACAGTGATATGGAATGCCTTGTTATGTTATCTTCCTTCAACAAGCATCTCATCATCACAAAAGCTGATTTGGTGCCCTCGAATAACCTGATGAATCATGGCAGCCACGTTAGAGCCTGCTTCTGGGACTTAGAGCTCATCAGCAAGGACCATACAGAGATTTGAGCCGTAGTCTTCTCTAAATGTTTTACGACGGAATAATACTTTGGTTGCATCCTTCTCCTTAATTCTTCCGCTTCTCCTTCGCTTATCGTCCTCTTAGCCTGGTCCTTCTTCTCTCCTCCAAGAGCAAGCTCGTCTGGAGTGTAACACCTTCCAGACCTGATCATGCCATGAGCAGCAACGGTTTCAATAACAAAATTAGGCTTGACAAAATTTTCTAAAATAACAAGCTCTCTCTTTTCTTTGACACTTAAGGAAGCGACAGCCCTATTCAAATCATCATGAATGATGGGAGTAATAATCTTCGTTCCGCACTAGTCTTCATATTTCTCGATCATATTTACACGATCGCCTCCATGATTCGGCAACGGGTTTGTTTTGACATTTGGTGTCGCAGGTTGGAAAGAGACTACCTCTTGATCAATCAGATCCTGAATTTTGTGCTTGAGGTTGGTACAATCTTTAGTATCATGACCAACTCTATTGGAATGATACGCACATCTCTGATCGGGTTTGTAGAACTTTGAATTGACATCACGGGGTAGGGCCTCACAAGGTGGATGTATCCAGCCGCAACCAGTCTCTCATAAAGTTTTGTCCGACTTTCATCGAGTGCAGTAAAGTTCCTTGAAGGCCACTTCTCAAATAAGGGTCGGGGAGGGTCATAATTCCCTTGTTGAGGAGGAGGCACTTATTGATAATTTCTGGTATTTGGACGGGAAGCTTGGCTTCTGTGATATGGATTTGTTTGGTAGTTTGGCATTTGAACTTGGTGATTCAGAGGGGAATTTTTGTATAGTGGATCTTGGAGTTGATAAACAGGAGGGGGTGCTTGGTAGCTTTACTATACGTTAGAGCAGTTTGGAGCAACACCCTGATAGGGAGATGGAATTTTGTAGGGTTGAGGGTAATATGGGTAAATGAGAGATGAGCTTTGATAATTGAGGGGTGGACTTTTGTATACGAGAGTTTTGACGGTTTGATAAATGGAGGTAGCATTCTTATTATTGGGATTACTAGATGGAGTGTAACAAGATTTGTAGGACTTTGGTGAAGGTCGGGAACGACTTTGGGAAGATGATGAGCTTCTAGGGGTTTTCATTCCTCCATATGAAACAATAGGAACTTCTTCTCTTTTATTTCTCAATAAACCTGAAGACACAGGTGATGCAGCTACATGGGCTATCTTTCCTTTTTTTAAACCATCTTCATTAGTCTCACCATTCTTAACTATCTCGGCAAACTTTTCTCCAAAAACCAACATGATTCTATCATATTATTCCGTCTGTTGAACACGCACAAACACTTCAACGATTTCTTTATAGATCATGTGTGGCCTCACCCTTGCCTCTTCTTTCTTCCACCTATAGGCAAACTCTCTATAGCTTTCAGTTGACTTTGCTTCATCTTCTCCAAAGTGTATCGATTGGGAACAATTTATACATTGTAGGCAAACCGATCGATGAAATCTTTGGCCAATGCATTCCAGCTGGGCCATTGTCTGGTTTCATGCAAGGTAAACCATTCGAGAGCTTCTCCACAAAGGCTTCGACTGAATGGCCGCATCAATAAAACTTCGTCCCTTCCAACTCCCACGTGCTGGTCACAATAGGCTCTAAAATGAGACATAAGGTTGCCTACTCCTCCGAAGGTGTCAAACATCAGAATCTTGAACCCTCTTGGAAGGTCCAAATTCGGGTAGATACACAAGTCCTCATAGCTAAGTCCAGCGATGTTGGGGATGCATTGTAGATCCTTCAAGGACTTCTTGATTTCCTCTTTTATATCGACCCTTGCATTTTCCTTTGTCTTCCATCCTTTTATTGCTCCTCGTAATGGTCCAACTCAGAACCGTGCACATCGTGCTTGGCAGGTATGGAAAATTAAAAAGTGGCTCTCTTTGGTAGGGATGGACTTACAGAGGGACTTTGAGAGTTTTGGGAGGTTTGGTAATTTTATGGGTAGGCCTGAGGATTGGTGTTCTGATTTATATGGTGGTGGGGTGTTTAGCGATTGAAAGCATTTTGATGTTGATATTGTTTATGGTTTTGGTTTTGTGGGGGTAGAGCGGTTTGATGGTGATTATTTTGACGATGGGGTGGCATTTTGGTATGGTTGTTTTTAAGGGGGCATGGAGTTTTGTAAGATGTTGAAGCATATTAGGGATTTTGGGTAGTTTGATCTATAACCGACGGATTATGAACAGGTGTAGATGGATTATATTGAGTTAGATCCATATTTGTGGAAGGGAAATAGATTGGAGGCCTTCCATTAGTAGTGTTAGCAGCAAATCCTAGTTGGGACAGATACTGTGTGTTGCATTTTCACCCTCATCTCTAAGATCTGCTGCATCAGCTGCATAATCAACTCATTTTGTTCTGTTACGGTGGTTTGAGCCACCACAACATCGACGAGACTCACTTCTTCATTTTTATCCCTCATAACTTCCTTTCCTCTGTCTGATCTTTATCTAGGGAAGGAATCTGCGGGACCTTTTACTCTTGTGAAATAACGATGATCTGCCAGCTTTTAATCAACAAAGATCAGTTTCAAAGTACGTGGGAAGGAAATAAACTCAAAGGCAGATTTGTTAGTGCAAATTCATAGTACAAAATGCATAATATCACACACAAAGAAGATAAACACACAAGTTGCTTTGTTTGAGGATATCTTAAACCCACGATTGAGGACTGAAACACATTTTTTAAACAAGCAGGAGTTTTCTTGTTTCAGTTTAGTACGCTGTTTCAGAAAGGTTAAATCATGCTTGAGCTACTGTCTTCTTGCAGCTGCTATTTAACGTCTGTTGATATGATCTTCGTATCTTCTCGTAACAAGAAGGGGAGAATGAAACTTTTTAAAGATAGGGGCCAGGCCTAGGAAGGATGCCTACATTTCTGACAAGGATAATTTAGGCGCAACGTAGTTTGAGTACACGACAAAATACTTCATTCATTCAATCATTATGATTACAAGGGAATTGAAAGGCAACAACAAAGCTTTTAAAAGATTAAGTGATGATGACACGTTACACATTTCCCTTCTTGTTGCAGCATGAGTCTCCTCCTTTTAGACGACCTAAGAATGGAGGCTTGTAGACTATTTCCTCGCCGTCTTCCTCCTCAATCACTTTAGGGCGAACGTTTTCGGGGCCACTATTGGCTTCTCCTTTCTCATAGGAGGGGTATTTTCCACCCATCAGGTTGCTAAGGAAGGATTTGTTTTTCTTCAATGCAGCCATCCCTTTTCTCATGGAGGCGAATTCTTCCATTTCCTCTGTCAGTTCCTTGCCAAGTTACACACTTTTAGCTAACAGAGTGGCGGTCTCTGAATCTATCTTGCCTCTCTCGATTCTATTTTTTGCACTTTCAATCGAAGCATGTCCAACTTCTCTCTCAAGATCTTTGTCTCCATCTCAACATCTTTCTTTCTTATCATTTGTGATTCTAGATCCTCATCCAACGTCATAACTGCATCCTCGTAAATTTCGCTGACCATGTCGACTTTGAGCCCTTCTTTCTTAGCTTCTCGATTTTCCCGAGTAATCTGTTTGATATTTCTCTGTAGTTCTTCTTCAGTGAGTTCCATGTAGATGTTATTTCCCTTTTCCATAGCAATAATTTGCCTTTACTAAGATGGTAGAACAGTGTTTTAGGATTTGTTCTATAGGAGGATGTCTTTTGATTGAGAGACTTAAGACTTGAAAACTTTGGTCGCACATTTTATTATAGTGGGTTCTGTATATTCTTTTTAAATTTTTTGACAGGTGTGAGTTTACGATATCCTCATTAATAGCAACATAACATATAAGCAGTCAAATACACGTATATCACGTCCTAAATATGCATGTGACCTTTTTGTGCCAAGGGTAGGCCTAGCAATATGAAGGATGTATTGCTTCATTTAAACAAATAGTTGTATACCCAAAATAAATTTAACTAAATATCATAGTGTCCATTCTATAACTTAAATAAATGGGATACATTTATGGAGGGGGATGTGATGTGAATACATATAGAAAACAATCCCATGTATAGGAGTTAAAAGGTTGATGGCTCAGCTTCTCTCCTATCCTTCTCTACTTATTTGCGGATTATGCACTTGCTGGTGAATACGTACGGCTCACCGAATGACGCTTTGGAAGATGTTGGCGCGAATCGTTAAGTGTTTATTTGTTTGTCCAGGATAGTGTCCAAACGCATCAGACAATCCCTTGCGTCGTCTACCTTGTGTGACGTCTCAGCTAAAACCCTCTACTTTCTAACCCTCCAAATTTTTACTCTCGCCCCCTTTGTGGAAATTACTGCTCTCTCTTTAGAAATTCTCCTTTCTTCTGCTGAAATTCTTGCTCCCTTCGGTCCCAATCCTTCTAAAAATTGTAGGCATGGATCTGAAACCTCGTCTGTACGTCTTGAATTTCTTGAACTGTACGTGGTATCAGACTCACTACACCATGCACATCATTCTGCAACCATGTCTTGTATTCGTCGACATATCCAGCTTCATATCTGTTCTTGGTCATATCCTATTTCATATTGACAGGTCCGGCCCATTCCTGGAGGATGATCTTAGAGAAAGGTATTTTGCCTTTCTCGTTGTAATCGACAATAAAAGAACTACATCCTCTTGGGTGGTTATGGTTTGCGTTCTACAAAATAGTCACATCACTCTTGTTGGGTTGTAGGCCGCAATCCTCTGATGACAGGAAGGACTAAAAATAGAAGTTTGGCCTCTTGTGGATCTATCCTCTCGGACTTGAAGTTTGGTAGCATCCACTGTATATCACCTTATTTTGGATCATAAAATACCCTCGCCCACGCATCCCTGGTGGTTTTAATTGGGAAGCTTCAAACACTTAGATAGAATTCATAATTATCAAGAGGACTCGTCTAGATAGTTTTGGCCAACTCCTGGGGCTGGGCGCCGTCCCTTTTACATAGATTCTCAATAAACCACCATTGAAGTACAATGTTGCAACCTTGGAAAAATGGGAACCCATTTTTATACAGACTTAAAGATCGATAAATGCCAGTTAAAATGACCGGGGCCAAACTACAATACTTGTTTTCTTCTCATTTTCAACCAATTCCTCTGAACATGGCGTCCACTACCATCATGATCAACGGTTCGACTTCTTCTCCTTCATCTTTAGGAAACACCATAGTTCCTAAAAGGCACGCAGAGAAAGCGATAGTCTGAGTTTGCGTCCGGGTACTGTGATCGTGGAATTCATTCGAGAATAGTCTGAAATTGCTGTCATGCCACAATCTCTCGAAAAATCTCATTAGTGGTATATCGTGTGTCTCCAACTAGTTTGCTTTTACTAGAAATAATATATTCTTCACTATTTGGCCTATGGGGAAAAAGGATGTGATGATTTGGACACTTTTTGCTTTTGCCACATGTCCTAATAGAGTCCAGACAATCCTTAATTTCCTCTAGCGTGGGCATTATTTCAACATCTCCAACTCAAAAAACCATCTTTTCATCTTCCAGAATCAAGTGATAATCTCGATAAAGGTGGTCCATACCTTGAAGTCCATTATTGAAGGTATGTGACCCAAGTGAATCGAGATTTCTCTCTTTGGACAATCTTTGAGATTATCCCACCGTACACGAAGAATGTTAGGTGTCTTGGTGGCCATATTGAAATGGCGGAATTGACTTGACATCTACAAAAACACACAACTAGTTAATTTCCACCCCCATGATACAACAAACATTTAAACACATAATACATCCTTCAGAACACAAAAATATGATTGTCCGATTTAGCCATGGAGTCTTTGGACTCAAGGCGGTCTGTCTAATGTGTCCAACACTCCTTGGGTGTTGGGTTGTCTTAGGACAATGAGCTTTTTCGGGAATCATTTTTGCTCTATCTTCGTTTAACTAAGAGTGAGTTGTATTTAAAGTGGAAAGGGTAACCCAAGAGGAATACTTTGGCTGGGACAGTTAACGATCGTTGACTATCAAGTAGACATCTACACTCGTCAGGGTGTCCCAAGAAAATATTGGTTAATGAACGAGTGCGAACCCGCATAATCATCCTTTAGTGGGATGAAAAAATAATTGTTAGCTGATGGAAGATGTTATTCCATGAATGCAATTGTAATAATAAGGTAAACTATTAAGCAATTATAACCAAATAATGTTAGTCTTAAGGTTAGAATCCTCAAACTATCCCCAGCAGAGTCGCCATTTCTGTTTACATCCGAAATTGGAAAATATTTAATTTAGAAGAGTTTTTTGATTTTTAAAGAGTCGCCACCTCATTTTTGAGGAAGATTAAGAAAACTTGATTTTTCAAAACATCAAACAGAGAAAAATTGATTCAAAAGCTTTTAGGGATTTCGGGAATTCAAATTAATGTTTCAGGAAGGTGTTAGGCACCTAAAACATTCCGCTTAAAATGGTTTTCCGACAACTAACTATATTTGACTAAACTTACTTAATTCGAGATAAAATATAGTTTTAGGGTTATGAAATAATGTTATTAATGTTAGAATTAGTTTGCAAATTTTTTCGCTCAATTAGAATCAGTTTGGAATCATTTTTTAAGTTTGATAAAACATCACGACGTTTGTGGGGGTTTGGATTTTATATCTTTGAGATTAACAAGAAATAAAGAAACAAAAGAATAAGCAAATAGGTAAAAGAGAGTCAGAGAGAGAGACTGGGATTGGATCCAAATCCCGGTTTTTTATATTCCTCGACCTGTATTTGGACACACTTGTCTTTGGGTTTTACCACTTTGACTTTGGGTTTTCGACCCATCTATTTAGTACCTGTCCCAGTCTAAACATAAAATAATAATACAGCGTAAAATACGATAAAGTAAAAAATACAACAAGGGCTTATGCCCAAAATAAATACAGTAGTGAAAATAAATAAAGTGTGCCTCTTTGGTCCAAATTCTTCGACACTCCCTCTATGGCCCTATTTTATTTTTCTTTGAAAACTTGAATGCCAATTTTCAAAAGTGTGACTCGAGAAGAAATATTAGAGCCTTCATGGCCTTCTCGATATGCGGGAAATGAAGAATTCTTGATGAACTCGAGCAAATTTTACATGCAAATAAAGAGTAACGGATCACACTTAAAAGTGAGCAAATATCAAGTAAAAGGAATACTTATCACCATACGTCAAATTTATGAATACTGTAAAAAGACTAAGAAAGTTTAAAATAATTTAAAAAATGGTCAAGATCAATAGGTACAAAGATTTAGGGGCATATGAAGTTGTGCAACACTTTAAAATTTCAACTAAAATAAAACCAACCATTGGTTTGCTGCGTTACGGTACAAAATTAATATTTCATAAGTTTTCAACAATAAGTAAAAAATAAGAAGAGAAAGAGAAAAAAAAATTAAATAAAAAGAATGTACAAACGAAAAATTGCAGGGAAAGAGAGAAAAATTACAGCGAAGCTTCATCCCATTTTTGAAAGAATACATTACCAAAGCAGCAATTAGTACCTCAAGTATTAATCAACTCATAAAATTCCAACAAAAAGGATTAGTTGTGAATGAACCGCCGTTAATGATAAACTCATTTACTTTGAAAAGGGAAAACTATTGTCCATACGACTAGTAAGGCAAAATTTGCTCAAATTCACACGTTCACAAGCATGTATAACTTAAAGCAAGAATAGCCCTTACAATGGTTAGCATGATTTAACATTTACATCTAAACAAATGAATGCTAGTAGATCATCTAACTTTATTAATAGATGGATTCGGTATTCACTCGAAAAAACACAAAAGGGAAGGCATATCTGTATTTTCGAGATGAGGATAAGTACATTAAATTCAAACGTTAAACTTAAAGTCAAGATGACTGGACTGCCAATAGCATGGAATAAGCAACATGAACAGTTAAAGCTAACCTAGCATTTGAAACAATGCATATATGATTATACCCGGAAAAAAAATTTCATTACAATAACATGCTAAGACCAAAGAAATAGAAAAAGATGAAACAATAGTACGGAAAAAGTGAAATAACCAATATCATAAGATTTATGCATCAGTTTGCTCGAATTTTTGAGGCTAACATGAATGACAATCATACATACAAAACTACCCTGAGTTAAACGAAATGATAAACGATGAATAACGAATAAAAGGAATTGAAACATGGAGAGCTATGGGAGATCAATATTGGAATCTAATACATTAACGACTAGCAACAAACAGATAAATGTACCAAGGATATCCTACAGAAAGGCAAAAGGACATAAGTAACTGCATCTTAACACGACGAGATCAAATAAAACTGAGGAACATTTACCTTCAGAGGTGCAGCATAACAGGGACGAGAACGAGATGAACTCTTCAACCACGCAAACCCAGCAGCGAATGAGGAGCTGTAAGCCTCTTTTTCAAATTCTCCTTAACTCTCTGTTAGTGAGCATCGATATTGAAACGAGCAGAGGGATGGACGAACGTCCTAATAGCGAGAAGATTTGCAATACGAAAAACAAGCAAGGAAAACTTATCGATACTACTAAACAAAAAACCTAAAAATTATTATCCCCTCTATATCCTGATTTCTGAAGAAATTCGATAAGGGACTATCCCCTCAAGATTTCTTACCACCCTAAAAAAAAAAACCCTATTCTCTTCTCCTCCAGTCGATAAAATAAACAATGATTAGGGATACGAAAAATGGGGAAGAAATCGGGTTAGTCCAATACCCACTTTGAATTTCAATCCGAAACACAAAAACGGACTCGAATATTCTTGAATTCTCTCTACTCAAATGGCACGAAAATGAGGTGGATCGCTGAGATGCATCCTTCGTCCTTGGCATGCTTCATGTCTCCATCTCGTCCTGGCGAGGACAAGGCCGCAGGTCTGCAGTCGTGATAAAAACCGTATGGAGAAGTACGACAAAAGGGATCATACTGCCTCCCACTATTCCCCTTTCGTGTGATGCTCGTGAATAGACTTCGTCGGCCCTTTGTGAACGCAGGCGCGTCTCTCGACGCATGCAGAGATATCTAAATCGCTGCTGCGGGTGCTTTGGATTAGTAAGAAAAACTGATTGGGTGGTTTGGAAATCATCTATGCACACTCATTTCTCTTTTTTGAACCAGATCAGGTTAAGAAGGGATTTGGGATTATTGGATTTGGACGGGTTAACTGAAAAAGGGATAGAATTGAAAATCTAGGTCTGGCTTTACTTCATATGAGCTGGCTGAAGAGTACTAGGCTGGGATTGGTTAGGGTTGGGGCAACTGAGCTAAATGTTATTGGGCATAGCTGAAAATTAGGAAGAGGATGAATTTTTCTTTTTGCTAAAGGAAATGAAGTGGGCCTATTTAGTACATTGGTTGGGCTGCTAAAAAAAATGAAGGGTTCAAATTCATTCAAAAAGCCTAACTAGCCGAAATTGGCTAAAGTGATTAAAATTAAAGACAAATTAGTATAATTAATTCACAAGATTTTTAATTTTAATGAAATAAAATAAACGATGTAGTCATAAAATAATTTATTAAAATGTAAACAATTATATAAGTAATTTAATAAATAAAATATTTAAGCAAAAATAAAATCTCTAAAGATGAATTTCGAATAAACATGATATATAATAGCCATATACATTATTATGCAAATCGTACGTAATTTGTAAGAGTTACGAAAAGATAATATTTATTTGGAATAACTTGAAAAGCCTTTTAAGCCTAAATGGAACCAATTATTTAAAAACTTTTAGGATTATGAATCTCGTTAATTAACTAGTATCGAGGAAGGTCAAAATTGGTTGTCGACACCCTTGTTTACCTACGACCACGAATTAGAGCGTACATTGTGCAATATGAATTGAAACTTGGGTATTAACGATGATGATCTAAGAAAGAACATTTTAGCTCCAATTGATGCTCATGGTCATTTTTACTCGATGATCCTAGTGAAAATCAATAAAGGGGACAAAATCATGCTCCACATCGTCAAAAATACTACAGCGGTTATGATAATATTGCAGACTCTGATGAGACACTTTTCTTGCCCCCTCTACCACAAGGACACACCTTTGTGATAACTAGTAGTCTGATGCAAATGATCATTGGTAGAGGTTTGTTTTAATGGCTACCTTCTTAGGACTTACATTCCCATATAGGTAAGGTAAGAGCAGTGTGTAAAAATTGTGTAGGGAGGACTGATTTGAATTTTGATGTAATAGGGCTAAGAGTATTTCCTCTCTCACTAACGGCAGAGGCTTCTATTTGGTTCACTGAGCTCCCTTATAACTCAATTTTCACTTGGAACCAACTAAGGGACGTTTTGTTAGGCACGTTACTACCTGGTCTCAAAGAAATTAAATCACAAAGACAGAGTGAACAACTTTGTGGCACTACCAGGAGAGTCATTAGCAGTTCTTCAGATAGATTCACTTTATTTTTGTGAAGTGTTCGCAATCACCGCATAGATGATGAGTCACTGAAGAAATACTTCTATCGGGGATATGATGATAATAAATAAGTGGTATTAGATGCTATAGTGGGTGGTTCTTGTGGGGAGTGTCCTTATGCCGAGATTGCTGAAAAATTAGAGAATATCTCCCAAAATATTAAATCTTGGAGTACTAAGATGTCAGATACTTGAAGAATTAATTTCGCAGTGCAATCCACACACAACCCAGCCACAGATGAGATTCGTGAAGAGATGGCTCAGATGATAACTGAGCTTGGGTTGGTAATAAAATATATCACTTGGTGCAGAAAAGATAAATGAAGTGAACTACTTGTCTAAACCACCACCACAAAATTATGAATATTATTAGGAGGAGTATTCCTAGAATCTTAGAGACATGGACCTTTAAAATAAAAGTAAAATACATAATAAGTCTTAATAGAAAAACTAGGAAACATAACCAATATCCTTTAATATATGAGGACATACCAAATCTTGAGGGAGTAGAATTCCTAAGATTCAACTTCAACCTTCCAAAATCATTCAACCTATACTTAAAGGGTATAGAAAAGTGTGGGGTTAGTAGAATTATGCACAAAGTATAGCATATGCAAAAACATGTAAAAAGCGACATTCGCGTAAAATAAGATTTTATGCAAAACAAGTAAAACATTAATCAACTTAGGAACAAACAACATAAAAAACATCATTTAACTCTGAAGGAAATACTTCCATAACTTAACTCAAAAACGCACTTTACAGTGAACATACCAACTTTACAGTAGACTAATCATGCATAGAGACTCCACGTAAATAATCTTCTCCAATAGGACTCTTAGGTCACACTAAGTTCAATGTGAGAGTGGTATCTCATACTACAACTCCCACTAGCGCTCCTAATGGATTCTCAAGTATTTTAGTAGGTTACAAAAAATTAACCAAAAAGATGCATTTACATTGAGTTATTATTTAACATTACACTGAACCATTTTGTTAAGACATTAGTAAGTTTCAATGCTTATATTGAACGAAAGACTCCAACAATGGTGAACTTCTAAGCTATTTCCAATGAGGAAGTGAACTCATTTAGGTAGGAGTTTCCCTACCTAAGGGAAACCCAAAGATTATCTGAGGTAAGACATGAAGAAAACGCCTAAACACTTTCTTCAATGCACACCCAAGCGATCATCGAGTCTACCCTGTTCGACTTACTCGCCTCGGGAGAACAAGTCACTACTCAATCAGTAGAAATTAGAAGACTACCCAACAAAACACCAAAGACTTCCCTTTAGGAATGCCTACTTAGTGCAATAAGAACGATAGCGTCCCATACCACCACCTACCCTACGTAGTACACTCTTTTTAAGGATTGGCACTATGTCTTTCCTTTAATAAGGTCCTACTTAGTGCAATGAGTAGGATAGCGTCCCATAACACCACCTACACTAAGTATCATGTTCTTTTAGAAGAATAAGTTTAATTAATTCATACATGTATCACATTCTTTTGTACGACTTATTATTTTTATTAATTTTGTTGAGGGTTAGCTTAAACAATATAGACCATGAGATCTAGCCATGGAATCCGGTATTAACCCCTATCGAATGAAGCATCCTCACTTTCTCTTGCGTAAGTTTGTTTTTCTTAGCTTTTTACAAGGATTTCCCAATAGCTACACCTATGTGGGAACATAGTTAAGGGAGAAGGAGATTTCTACTAAGTTACTCATTCTATACTAAGAGGAGTACTCATCTTAAGAGGTACGTTGTACAAAATCTGCACTCACAAATTGTAATCCACCCCTTCTTTATATCTTCTCGGTGCTAGTCATAACTCCCCACGGATTCTCAACACTATGAACTACAGGTTAAGGATAACTAGTGAACATCACATCTAAACTCACGAATGGCATTCATCCTTCGACCTATCCTGGAAAACTCATTAGGTATAGTCTGGTTTGTACTATACACTTCATCTCAACTCACGAAGAGTGTCTACCCTAAGATTCCCTTTTTACTAAACTTAGCTTCATTCAAAAACTTATAGTGTGTGTGTGTACATATGAACACACCATGAATATAAGCGTCATTTCATTCTTATCAATTTCAATACATTCTTTTGGCCTTTATTCGTTAAATCAGACACTTCACATGGTTCACATAATCATATACTTCGTCTAGATATAATCTAGGTCAAACATACATTTCAAGCATCACCAAACCACACTACAAAAACCATTTCCAATATCTCTTTATTTCACTTATTAGACCTTCAAGATCACATTCTCAATACATATAAACGAAACAAATTCATCAAATATACAACAATACCAATATGATGGACCATACTACTCAAGATTGATTTATAAGAAGAACTATACAATATAAGCAACTCTTTATTTTCTCAAGCCATAAAAACCTATAAGAATTTTCTCAATATTTCATCATCATAAGGCCCTTAGGTCTGTAGCTAAACAAAAATAACAACATAAAAAAACGAAAGTTCATTCTCTACATAAACATGCTCACTTAACCCATTTCACTAAATAAAAGTTTTAAATATGCATAAAAATGAGTTCATAAGGTTTTTGACATTAAAATAATCATTTAATGCTAGAATAAATACATTTTAATCATTCAAACACTTTTACAAGAGACCCAACTTAAAATCAAAGACAAAATAAAATATAGTTTGAAAACACTTTTTGAAATCATTTGGAATTGATTCCTTGAATGGAAGAGGGTTTAATGATTGATACCATAAATTAAATGCAAGCAAACCCAAAGATTTTTGTGAAGAAATCGACCATAAACAACCCTCTTAGTACTTTTTTCTTTCATGTTTCCAAAGAAAATTGAGAGAGAATTTTAAGGGAGAGGGGTTTTAGGAAACGAAGTATAAAATTTCGTCTTAGGGTTTATAACACTTTAATGTACCTAATAAACACTAAAACTAACGTCCTAGAGTCATAAATTATTTGGGGTGAATTTACCAAACACCCCAAGCCAAGGCAGCCACTAAACAGTTTTGTAGACCTCACATCCGAGCCTTTGCCAACGGACCATCTATGCTTCGAAGGACCATTGGTCGGGTCTCGTGGTTTGACACTATGTTCAAAATGTTGCCTACACAACCAAACTTTCAGGTCCAATCGAAGAACTAAGACGACAGGTTGTTGGTTGACCTATATGCAATCATTGATCTCACTGGTGGACACTGTCCAAGCAATTTTTTGTCCAAGTCTTGGGACCTTCTCTAGGGACCCTTGTAGGTTCCAGGTGGGGTCTATCACGACCTGAAAGTACCACCTAGAAGTTATGGCTAACTCTCTCGTCGTGGACGGGCGTACTTCACCCTTTGGGGTCTCGTACAAGACCTTGAACTCTCATTCATAACATAAAGCATTAAAAGTAGTGCAAAATCAAAAGTTTGGACGATAATTTAAAATACAAAAAGTCTTTCTTAAATACTAGAAATTTTATCTTCACAAGTCAATTTAAATACACAACTTAGAATCTTAGCGACACAACCCTTTACAATAAAATGAAATACATAAATAAGTCTTATTGATGAAACTAAGAAACATAAATTACGTCCTCGAATTTATGAGGACATACTAAATTCTTGAGAGATAGAGTTCCCAAGCTTCAACTTCGATCTTCCAAAAGGCTTCCAACCTATACTCATAAAGGTTATAAAGGAATGGGATTAGTATAACAATGTACTATGTATGACATATGAAAAAACATGTAAAAAGGTACATTTTTAGAAAAATAAGCATTCATGAAAATATAATAAAACATTCATGAACTTATGAACAAAACAACATAAGAAACATCATTTAACACTTAAAGAAGAATTTCCATAATTTTACCTCAATGTTACACTTTACAGTAAGCACACTTAACTTCACAGTGAACTACACATGTACACGACTCTAACACCAATACTCTCCTATAATAAAACTCTTATGTCACAATAAGTGAAATGTGACAGTAGCGTCTTATACTACCACTCCCACTAGCGATCCTAATGGATTACTATGGATTTGAGCACGTTACAATAATTGACCAAAAAGATGCTTTTACGGTAAGTTATACACTTATCATTACTGTGAACTATTTTGAGATATTGATGTATGTTTAAAAGCATTACATTAAACTATATATTCAAACAATGGTGAATTTCCAAAGTATTTAAAATGATGAAATAAGTCAATTTACGTAGGAGTTTCCCTACCTAAGGATAATCTAAAGATTCTCTAAGGTAAGACATGAAGAAAACCTCTAAACACATCCTTCAATGTACACCCAAGCGATCATCATTACTACCCCATTCGGCTTACATGCCTCGGGAACCACTCAAAGAAAATTCCTTAGAAGAAAACACAACAAACACCAAAGACTTTCCATTCGGAATGCCTACTTTGCAACAAGTAGGATGGAGTCTCATACAACTACCTACCCTAAGTAGTAACTTCTTTTAGAAGGTTAGGCACCAAGTCATGTCTTTCAGAAGGTCCTACACCGTGCAATTGATAGGTAGAGTCCCATACCAACCTACCCTAAGTAGCACATTCTTTAATAAAACTTAGTTCAATCAAATCACATTGGTATCACATTAATTCAAAAACTTACCATATTCATTACTTTTTTGGGGGGTTAGTTTAACCGACAAAGACCATAAGGTCTAGACATGAAATGCTGATATTAACCCCTAATGTTTGAGTTATCCTCACTTGCCTAGAACTTCAATTATCTATACCTATGCAGGCACATAGTTAAGGGATAGAGAGATTGCTACAAATTCACTCAATCTCTACTAACGAGGAGTACTCATCTCAAAAGAGGTATAAGGGAATACGACATCTCAACTCACGAAGCGCATTCCACCTCTTCTTTATATCCTCTCTGTGCTAGGCATAACTCCCAACGGATTCTCACATTATACACCATAGGATAAGGATAACTAGAAAATGCCATATCTCAACTCACGAAGTGTATTCATCCTCAAACCTATCTAGGAAGCTCATTAAGAATAGTGAGGTTTCTAGTAGACACTCATCTCAACTAACGAAGAGTTTCCACCCCAAGACTCCCCTTCTTACTAAACATAGCTTCATTAATTCACTTAAAGTGTGTGTGTACATGTAAGCACACCTTGCATATAAGAATAATTTTATATACATCACTTATTATCATGATTTAGAATTCCATTTATCAACTTACACAATTTACATACTTTACTTAGTCACATTCTCCAATTAGACAAAAATAAAGGTCAAACATCTAATATAAGATTCACAATCACAAAATAAGACCCATTTACCATTTCTATTCATCATACCATTTAGACCTTCAAGATTTCATTATCAATACATATTAAACATTAAAAACTAATCAAATAAATACCGCCACCTTGAAGGTGGACCATACCACTCTAGATCAATTTATCATAAGAACAAGACAATGTAAGCAACTCTTTAATATACTAAGACATAACAACCTATAAGCATTTTAGAATGAAATTATCATAATAATTAACTCAGGGAGATAGATAAATCTTCATTACAACACAACAAAACTAAATTTCATTTTATAGATAAATATGCTCATTTGACCCATTTCATAAACAACCATTTGAAAGGAAACTTTAACATGATTTTATTAGATTTTTAGCATTAGAATCACCAAATTACATTAGTAATATAAATTATTTATCATTAGAAACCTTTTCATGCAAGACCCATATTAGGTTGAAGATAAAAGAAGTTAGGGTTGAAAACCCCTTTTTGAAATTCATTGGAAATGGCTTCTTTAATGAAAGGGTATTATGGAATGGATACCATACCTCACTAATAAATCAAATAATAAGTTTTTTTTATGGATAGACATATCCTACCAGACTTCTGATTGTTCCTTGACCTCTTGTTGTCAATGGAGTCTTGAGAGGGTTTGTCTTCAGAGAGAGATTTTGAATGTTCTAAGTGAGGGGTCTTGTCTAGGTCTAGGGTTTAAAAATAACATAATATAATATAAAGACACTAATTATATTCCTAGAGTTTTAAATTACTTGGGTTATATTCACATAAAACACCCCAAGTTTGCACCAGTTTTCAAAACGTTTGGAGGTGTTCAGTCGACGACCCGTTCTACTAGGCATCGATGAGTCGATGACCCGTTCTAGTGGGCATCAATGTAATCGTAGGTTAGTTCAAGGGAGGGATGGACCTCCAACTAAGTATGGAACTATGGCCCCCCAGTCGACGAGGCATAAAATGACCTATTCCAAGTAAATTGCTCGGCCGATTGGGCAGTGTTCTTGGCAGTTTTGTCCAAAAAATGGGCCATTCATCTCGGGCCTTGGGTCACAGATGGAGTTTTGTCTGGAAGTTAAACCTCTAAAATAAGTTTTATAGGTCTTGGGAACATCTCATGCATGCTTCAAGCAAAGCAAACATGCAAAAATCATCCAAACACAACAAGACACACTAATACATTCTAAGGCACACCTTCCGAACCTTATGTACGTTTTTGGTCGATTGACTTCCAAACTGAAACAAAATTCACACACAACTTAGGAATAATAAACTAGCTCATTTTAACACAAAATTAACTCAAGCAAAACTTACGAATATGTAGTTGACCTTAATTTGTTTTAGGGCGTTACATTCTCCCCCAGTTTGGATAACATTCGTCCTCGAATGACATTTAAACTTCAATAACAATAAAGACTCATTTATAATCACATAAGACAAACAAATATGATCAAAACGTAAAAAATCAAGTCATCAACTAACAAATAGCATCATTCCACACTTTTTTTACACTTAGCTCAAAGGTAATTTCTACCAACTTCATAACTTAAAAAACTCATTCTTAACCTTCTTTTATGGAGAAACTACCTTATCAAACATTAAACATGTTCATATACAAAACTTTTGCAAAACTTTTAAACCAAAATTCCATAGAACAAAATCACAAACTTCACAATACATTCACTGTAGTCACTGCCAAACTTTTCATTTGTTTCGAAAATTCATTCTTTCAGCAATTCATCAAGATTACATGATCATATGAACTATAAGACCGCATAAAATTATTTCATAAGATAAAAACAACAATCACAAAGGGTTAAGACTTACCAAAATCATCAAAGTCGGATTAGTTATCCTTCAAAGTACCCATACCACAGGAAGGATTATTCTTGGGAGCATTAGGATATTTGGAAGTTTATTGATATATTTTCCCTTTCATTGAGATTAGGGAAGTTCCTCAACTTGTGGCCTTTGCTACAATAACTACAGCAACCATTTGTTCCGAAAGACACTTACTCGAATGTTTCTTTCCACAAGTAGGACACCTAGCCCTTTAAAAAGTAAGCCCACCACCTCGAGAATGTTAGTTTAGAACCCTATCCTTGTTTCCCAAGGAAGAATCATGGAGATAAAACCTCTTCCTAGGCTTTTGATTACTAGAATCATCCGACCGAGGACTTTTTCCCTCTTGCCTTATCTCCCTAATTTTGGAGTCCACAATTTGTTGTGCATAAACCATGAGTCTTGAGATATGCATATCATTAAGAAGCACTGTCGTACGACACTCGTTTTCAACCAAGCTAGACACTCCCATCAAAAATTTGTTGATCCTAGCCCTAGGGTTGGCTACCATAGTCGGGGAATACTTAGAGAGTTTGATAAATTATATAGAGTATTCTTGCACACTCATTCCCCCTTGATGAAGAATCATAAACCCAACCATTTTTTTATCCCTCTACTTTATGGGAATAAAACTATCTAGAAAAGCCTCTTTTAATTCCTCCAAATCAACAACACCTCTTTAAAAGGGTCTCTCACCTCTCCACTGCTCAAACCACAGTTGTGCAACATCCATAAGTTGGTAAGCGGCAAATTCCGCTTTCTCCCTAGCGGTCACACCCATAGATTCCACCACTTTGAAAACCTCATCTATGAAGCCTTCTGGATCTTCATCCACCTTAGTACCATGAAAAGTTTGAGGGTTCATCCTCATGAAATCATGAATCCTAGAAGCGGGTGTAGTAGCTTTAGGTTGGGGCCTATCTCCTTGGTTATCTTGGCTCACAAATTGATTATTGACGACATGAGATTTAGATATCATGAGTTTAGTCAAGTTCATTAGATCAGACCTCAACTCTGCATTAGTCTCTCAACAAAAGGTGCTAGAGGCATAGGAGGCACTTAAGGCCCTTAAGGTTTCGTAGGTACTTGAGGTTCTTGAAGATGAACCTCCACATTTTTGTCCTCCTCTAGACAAACAATAGGAACTTGGTCACGGAGGGATCCCCTCATTAGATATACCACCCTATTACCTTCTAGCGGTAGATCTACTGGTATTCATGTCCTAATAAAACAAAGAGAACAGGTTGAGAAAAGACACCTTATAAACTCAACTATAAGGAACGATATTAGAATTGAGAAGAAAGTGAAACTTCTATCATCCTATACCCTCTTGTCCGTGCATGTGTCGCGACTTACACCAATTATCAAGATACTACTAGATGTGGCTTGTGAGACTTTTAGACATTGAACTATTTCCCAAAACCTTATGCTCTGATACCAAGTCAATCATGACCCGAAAGCAGCACCTAGAAGTAAGGTCTAACTCTTGGATTTTGGTAGGGTGTACTTGACCCTTTAGGGTCTCGTACAAGTCCTTGAACTCTCATTCATAACATAAAGCATGAAGAGTAGTGCAGAATTAAAATATTTCACGATAATTTAAAATATAGGAAGTGTTTCTAAAATACTATGAAATCTTATCATAAAAATCCAACATAAAGACACAACTTAGAATTATAGGGACACGACCCTTTAAAATAAAAGGAAATACAGAAATAAGTCTTAATGAAGATACTAAGAAACATAAACTATGTCCTCGAATATATCAGGACATACAAAATTTATGAGAGATCTAGTTCCCGAGCTTCAACTTGGATCTTCGAAAAGGCTTCCAACCTATACTCATAATGTATATAAAAGTATGGGGTTAGTAAAACAATGTACTAAGTATGGCATATGCAAAAGCATGTAAGAACAGACATTTTAAGCAAAATAAGATTCCATGCAAATTTGAAAAAACATTCATGAACTTATGAATAAAACAACATAAGAAGCATCATTTAACACTTTAAGAAGAACATCCATAATTTACCCCAATGTTACACTTTATAGTAAGCACACTTGACTTCACAGTGAACTATGCATGTAGACGACTCTCACACAAGTAATCTCCTGCAATAGGAATCTTAGGTCACACTAAGTGTAATGTTAGAGTAGCATCCCATTCTTCAACTCCCACTAGCACTCCTAATGGAATCCCAAGGATTTGAGCACGTTAAACCATAAGTTGACAAAAATGATGTATTTATAGTGACCTGTAGACATAGCATTATAGTGAACCATTTTGAGATATTGAAGTAAGTTTAAAAGCTTTACATTAAACTAAAGGATCCAACAATGGTAAACTTAAAAAAGTATTGCAAACGAGGAAATGAGTTTGTTTCTGTAGGAGTTTCCCTACATAAGGATAATCCAAATATTCTCTCAGGAAAGACACGAAGGAAACGTCTAAACACTTCCTACAATGCACACCCAACCGATCCTCAAGACTTCCCCATTTGGCTTACTCACCTCGGGAGAATGAATCACCACTCAAAGATAAGTCCTTAGAAGAAAACCCAACAAATACAAAAGACTTCCCTTTCGGAATTCCTACTTATTGCAATAAGTAGGATGGCATCCCATACCACCACTTACCCTAAGTAGTACATTATTTTAGAAGGTTTGGAACCAGGTCTACCCTTTTCGAAGGTTCTACTTAGTGCAATGGATAGGTAGCTTCCCATACCACCACCTACCCTAAGTGGCACATTCTTTTAGAAGACTTAGTTCAATCTAATCACATAGGTATCACAGTTATTAGTTAACTTATAATCTTTAATATTTTTGTGGGGGTAAGCTTAACCAAAAAACACCATAAGATCTAGACATTGGATCCCTATATTAACCCCTATTGGATAAGGTATCATCATATTCCTAGACTAAGGTCATACTTCTTAGCTTTTACGTGGATTTTCCAATATCTATACATATGTGGGTACATAGTTAAGGCATAGAGAGATAGCTACAAAGTGACTCATTCTCTACAAACGATCATCATAAGAGGTATAAGGGTATGTGACATCTCAACTCACGAAGCATATTCCACCTTTTCTTCCTATCCTCTCGATGATAGGCATAAATCCCCACTTATTCTCACATTATATACAATAGGTTAAGGATAACTAGTTAATCCATATCTCAACAAAGTGCATTCATCCTCTAACCTATCGAATAAACATCATTAGGAATAGTGAGGTTGCTACTAGACACTTTATCTCAACTAACAAAGAGTATCAACCCCAAGACTCCACTTCTTACTAAACATAGCTTCATTCATTCCCTTAATGTTTGAGTGCGTACATGTAAGCACCCTTGCATATAAGCATCATTTAATATACATTAATTCTAATCATTCCTTAGACTTCCATTTATCAACTCTCACACTTTACATACTTCACTTAATCACATTTTCCAATTAGACAAAAATCTAGGTCAAACATACAATTTAAGCTTCACAATCCCAAAACAAGACCATTTACCATTTCTATTAATCTACCATTTAGACCTTCAAGATTTCATTATCAATAAATATTAAAACATTACAAACTAATCAAATAAGCAACGCCACCTAGAAGGTGGACATTACAACTCAAGATCAGTTTATCATAAGAACAAAACAATATAAGAAAATCTTAAATTTACTAAGACATAACAACATATAAGAATATTATAATTCAATAATCATAATAAGGACCTTAGGGAATTAACTAATCGACCATTACAACAAAACAAAACCAAAGTTCATTTTATACATAAATTGGTTCTTTTCATATACCAACATTTGAAAGGAAACTTTAACATGATTTCATTATAGTTTTAGCATTAAAATCACAAACTAACATTAATATCATAAATAATTTATCATTAGAAACATTTTCATGCAAGACCTTATTGGGTTGAAGAAAAAAAAATTTGGGGTAGAAAACACTTTTTTGGAAATTGACTGGAAATGGCTTCTTGAATGAAAAGGTATTCAAGAATGGATACCGTACCTAACAAAGAACTAAAAATCCAAGAGTTTTTGATGAATATACACGTCCAACTAGCCCTCATATCCTTCTTTGACCTTTAGCTTTCAATGGAGTCTTGATAGAGTTTGTCTTGAGAGATAGAGTTTGAGTTTTTGAAGTAAGGGGTCTTGTCTATGTATATGGTTTAAAACAAACCTAATATAACCTAAAAACACTAGAAATAACATCCTAGGGTATTAAAATACTCGGGTTCTATTTTCCTAAAACACCCTAAGTTTGCAGCAGCTTTTTCGGAAGTGGCCAGTCGACCACCCAAGCTACTTGGCATTGATTAGTCGACGGCTCGTGGTGCTGGCCGTCGATGGCATCAAAGGTCAGTTCAACGGAGGACTGGACCTCCCGCAAAGTATTGAATGATGTCCCCCTAGTCGACGGGGTGTCGATGGACCTACGCCCAGTAGACTGCTCCGTTGATTGGGCAGTGTTCTTGGTAGTTTTGTCCCAAACTTGGGCCCTTCATCTAGGGACCCTTGTGAGTACAACATCTCTACTAACATTTGTACCTACCCCTTCTTTAAATACTCTTGGTTCTAAGCATAACTCCCCGATGATGTCATAGACGTTCTTTATTATAGGTTAAGGGATAGCTAATTAGTACCACATCTAAACTCACGAAGGGTACTTATCACTAGAGGTTACATTGGAAACAACAACTCAAATCATAAATGGTATCCAACCTCCAACCTATCTTATAAAGCTATTTTGAATAATGAGATTGCTACTAAACACTTCATCTTAACTCACGAAGAGTTTTCCCTCAAAAGACCCGTTTTCATTCACATTATTTAGCTTTATTCATTCATTCAAAGTGTGAGTGTGTGTAGTTGTGACCACACCTTTAACATAATCACCATTTTCATAATATTGAATTGTGAATATGTTTACATCTTCATTCATCATATTTCACACTTTAACATGCTTCACATAAACATATGGTTTACTTAAACATAACCTCTACCATACTTCACATAAAAAGATTCACAAAGCTCTAAACTAGAAGAACATCATTTTCGTCTTATTTCACATTATATGCATTCATGGCGTTATTCAGAATACAAATATTCATATATTTCAATTAAACACTGCCACCAAAGGTGGAACATACCACATAAGAGATATTTTATTTTTTTAAGTACCCTTGGGGGGGTAAGGGCCTGAGCAACACCCCTAGGCCTTAACCTTAATAAAAGTAAAAGATACAAGGAGGGGGGCATAAACCTTACCTCCGATCCTAAGGTGGTTCAGAAGTCAACTTTCCTAAAAAAGAAGTTCGACTCATCCCCTTACAATAAAAGAGAAACCAAAATACTAAGCACCTAGAAGAGAGGACTCCTCTCAATACAAAGTATCTAGGAAACGTAAATAAGGGAGACTCTCCCCTTACAAAAGTAAGACGATAATAAAGGTGTATCCTATTAAACGAGACTATACCAAATATCATAGTCTAAGTGAATAGGCTCCTAACAAAAAATGGTATAAAAACTATACCATAATAGAGACGATCGTGGATGTTTCTTGATTGTTTTCAATTTCTTTCTCCTGAAATTAGCCATGCCAAGTTTTTCTAGAATGAAGCTTCCTCTCGCAAGAGTAGGTAATTGATCCTTGATGTAAAAGTGTTGAACAATGTATGTGTTGTGACTATATTTGGATAGCCGATCAGCCGTGTTGTTTTCCTCACAGTAGACATGAGTAATCTTGAGTCTTTCCAACTGATGCACTATTATGTGGATTTCCAGGATGTATGGCTGAAGGTTCCATGGGTAGTGGGTTTGATTCGAAAGCCAATGAATAACCAATTTTGAATCCACTTCAAAGTGTTTTTTTCTATATCCATGCTGAATGCATCAATCTAAACAATAGCAAACTGCTTGAATTTCCGCTTGGTTGTTGGTACCAATACCCAAAGGAATAGTAAATGCATATATCATATTACCTTGATAATCTCTTACTATTCCTCCTCCTCCAATTTTCCCGGGGTTGTTAAGGGCACTCCCATCACTGTTGAGCTTGAGGAATGGTTATTGAGGTTTCTCCAACGTTACTTCTTTAACCATAATAGCATGTTTGTAATTTTCCACAATTTCAATAAGAGAGCTCCAATTGTTAGGCCATTCGATGTATGGATAGGCTGTGTTGAGGAGATGGTTGAAGTCTATGACTATGAGGAATTTTACTCGAGCGGTGTTGGATTTCTTTGCTCCGTATTTTGCTGCACAGCGATTTTTCCAGAGATTCCAGAGAATGATTATTGGCAGCAGCCTGGTTGCCAGCTTCTGCACTTCAGTTGCCTACGCCAGGTTACTCCATTTCTGCAGCAGTGTTTGAATTGTGGAGTGCTTATGTTGCAGCCCTGCATCTGTAGAAAAGAACCTCCAAATATTGTTAGCAAAATGACCAGTTACAAATATATGATCGATGGTGTCTTCCTTAGGGCTGTAACAGCAGGAACATTGGGCTACCTCCCTCCCAAATTTAATAATACTTTCGTTAGTGGGGAGCTTACCACGCAATGCCCTCCAGACTAAAAAAGAAATTTTAAACGGGATTAACTTATGCCTGATGTTCTTAATACGATTATTTTTCTCCTTCCTGTGACAAATGTTTTCCCAGGCAGTAGCACAGGAGAACTACCCTTTCACAGAAGTTTTCCAGACTGCCTCGTCCAGCATGTGTTCCTGAAACTTAATGTCAGTATTCAAAACTTTTGAAATCCGTATTGGAGGAACCCATTGTCGAAACAATGTTTTGTTCCATCTTCCATTAATTAGAAAATGAGAATTAGTGGTGTTGTCTAGGCTCGTTATATAATTGCATTGAGGAGCAAGAGGGCCGTCTCCTAACCAATCATCCCACCAAAATGAGCTGCTGCCAGAGTTGATTCTTCATTGAATTTGGGATTTGGCAATGGCTTTATTTTCATCATAAAATTCCAAACCAAAGATAGCTCCGTGTGTAGTTTTTTTGCTACCGGATGAGCCCTTTGACAAAATTTTGCTCTCAAGAATCGACCCCATAATGTCTGCTTGCTTCTGAAAATCCACCACTATTTATGTTGTAATGAAACACACACATCTTCGGCACGTCTTATAACAATACCTCCGTCATCCAAAGGAAGGCACATCGTATACCAAGAGGCCCAATGATATTTTCTATTTTCCTTGTCCCAACCCCAAAAGAAATCTGCCATGGCTTTCTTGATATACCGGATAGTTGTTTTTGGAGGAGAGGTAGTTGACATTGTGTGGATAGGAATGGATTGTAGAACATGTTTGATCATAGTAGCCTTCCCACCAAAACTAAGAATACTTGATTGCCATCCCGTGATGATCTTTGCGACTAAATCTGAATAGTAAATGATTCATTGACCACCAATGTAAAGGGGGCACCCAGGTAGGTAATGGGACTGTTTTTATGAGTGAAGCCTTTTTATTTCTCCAATTACATTGATGACCTCTCTTGTAGCGTTCGATGGGACCATGAAATAACTCTTGTCTTTGTTTATGAGTTGATCTGAGACAGAATCATATGTGGCAAGAGTTTTCATAATCATATGGAGAGTATCTCTAGTGGTGGAAGAGAAGATAATGATATCATCCGCAAAGCTGAGATGATTAATTGGTGGGCCTCTACTTTCCATTTGAAAGTTCTTGTAATGCTGTTGTTGATGAAGCATATTAAGCATCCGAGACAGCACCTCTGCCCCTAAAATAAATAAGGACGACAATAACTGATCACCTTGTTTGAGACCTCTTGTTGTCTTAAAAAAACCATGCCTGTACCCATTAATAATAACAGAATACCAGTTGTTGCTCAATATTCTCCACACAAGGTCAATAAAATTCTCACAAAAACCCATTTTTCGCAAAACCAAACAAGTATACGACCATGACAGACTACCGTATGCCTTGTCCATATCGAGTTTTATTACCACATTATCACCTTCATTGGGTTGTTTGATACGATGAGTGATCTCTTGAGCCAACATAATGTTTTGCGAGCTACTTCTTCCCTTAACTAATCCCGACTGATTCTCACAAATAAACTAAGGTAAAATACCTGCTAATCTGAAACAAAATATCTTGGAAATAATTTTGTTAGAGAAATTACTCAAGCTGATAGGTCTGAACTCTGAAAACTTTTTGGGATGATCAATTTTAGGAAGAAAAACCAGACAAGCATGTGAAAATTATTTAGTAAAAATATTTCCACAAAAGAAATGTTGCACAGCCTTTAGAACATCTTCCTTAATAATATCCCAACATGATTGATAAAATTTCCCTCCAAACCCATCCGGACCTGGATCCGAGTTAGGATTCATGGAGAAAACAACATTTTTTAATTCCTCCATATTAGGCATTTGTTGAAGAAGTTGGTTCTACTCATCTGTAACCATCCGGGGAATATAGTTAAGAACCTCCTAACTGATTATGTCTGATTTCCCAGTGAAAATATTTTGAAAGTAAATACAATCTTCTTTGGCAATGTTCTCATCTCCCTGTATCCAAGTATCCTTATCTGTGCAAATTATGTGGATAAACAACTTCCTTCTCCTTCCCCTCATCATAGAATGAAAGCATTTGGAATTGGTATCCCCTTCTTTGAACCATTGGAGCTGAGTTTTTTGCGTGAGTATGGAAGTTTCCAACTTCATGTATTTGATGTATTGAGCATTAATAAGATGAAGTCTGGCTCTGTTCTCCTCTGAATTATTTTGTGTAACATTGTCCTCCGCCTTTTAACCTGTTCTTCAAAATCTATAACCATTGAAAATATTTTGTCATATTCACTCTAAGACCATGTACTCAAGCTAGAAGCCAATTTCTTCATTTTCTGATGAAGTTTCCACATAGGATCACCACTTACTTCCTCTTGCCAAGTGCTTTGCACAATATCCTTGAAATTTTTATTTTTAGTCCAACAGTGTAAAAACATAAAATATTTTACTTTTTGGGCTATTCTCACCTCCGTTTCCATTAATAAAGGGCAATGGTCCGAGAAAACAGCAGGAAGATGAGAGATAGTAGTTTGTGGCATACATACCAACCATTTATCGTTGACCATCTCTCGATCCAATCTTTTCCACACTCTTGCTTCACCGGATCTTTGATTACACCAAGTGTAATGTTGACCACTGTAGCCTATGTCCATAATACCACAAGCCTCAATGATATTAATAAATTCCAGACTTTTGTTCATATTATAGGGTATACCACCATGTTTCTCATCAGTTGACGTAATGACATTAAAGTCTCCAATCGTACACCATGGGCTATTCATATTGGATATATGATAAAGTCTTTCCCAAAAAATTCTTCTTAAGTGTTCCTTACACTTAGCATAAATAAGAGAAAATATAAATTTCTCATTGTGTTCAACATGTTTGGCCCAACAAGTGATATGTTGATCATGAATTTCCAAAATATAACATTGCATATCATTGGTCCAAAAAAGCCAAATTTTGCCATTATTATTACAAAGAGCATTATCCATAGAAAAAAGAAGCTTGTATTTGTTGATTTGAGAGTTATCTGCAAAAGGTTTAAGAATAGCAATCATAGAGAAATTATTCATTTTCTTGAGATTTTGGAGTCTTTCCAAAGAGCCTTGGGTGTTGATGCTCCTAGCATTCCAACATATTGTACTGATCATTAAAAACCTTTACTTCGTGACCTGGTGTTGGGTCTGCTAGTATTAGAAGATGTGCTTGTTGTGAAAGTGTTGTTATATTGTCTGACTTCCTTTCTACCCCTTGGAGATAAACCTTGTTGAGTAGTGACTTCATGGATTTCAGTCTCAAACTCACTTTGGAAAGTAGAACCAAAAGCGTTGATCAACTGTGCACTAGTTTCATCCTCTTCCTCTTCTCCCTCCTTTTCTTTGAGAGATTGAGTATCTTCGTCAAATCAATTTTCTAAATTTATAAATTCATAATCTGAGTTGACATGGCACTGTTTTGGATATTTATTTTCACTTTGAATCTGCTCATTATCACCCTACAGACCTTCCTCTCTTTGAATTCTTCTTTTAATTGCTTCTCTTTTCTTTTAGCTAGGTCTGCCTTGTGATCTATTGTTTTGTTTTTCGATAGGAGTTTTATCTCCCTTCTGCTGATGCTCAGAATTAACAGTATATTGTTGATTTCCAGCAGCATTTATACCCGCAGCTTCTTGATTTTTAGCTCTTTTCAAACTCTGATCAGCCTCATAATTTTGCCATTGACTGGAATTTTTCTACTGCCCCTGATTGCTGGAATTTGGAGACTTATTTTCTGCGGCTCTAAGGTCTCTCCTATGGTCCGAGTGATCAAAAACCAGAGTTCCTTTCCCCCCTTTGGATACCCCTTCCTGCAGATTATTGGGCTTCTCTTGACACCCTCCATCCATACCTCCATCAACTTTAACAACCAACCCAACATTCACAATATTATCAGCAACATTTACAGGGGATTGGTGGGGTGTGGGGAAAGATAAGTCAAAACCTGTTCTCTTGTTATTATTGCCTTGTGTGAGTTGTGTTTGATGTTGATGCGGGTTTGTTATTTGATTTGTTGATGGTGAAACAATATTTGTTTCTTCATTTTGCTGTGTATCACTGTCTGCATCCCCTTTCCTTTCTGAATTGTCCATGTGCAGGTTTCGGACATTTGTTGTCTGTGTTGTTGGTGATGATGCAGTAACTGACTCTTGGATTTGTTGGATATTGATGTCTGCAGCACCTTTCTTTCCTGATGTGTCCACCTGCAGCTCCTGAACAACCTGCTCCTGCACTTCTAAGTCACTATAAACATTATGAGTAGTAATGGAAGGAGGTATACCTGCTGCCTGTTGTCTGTCATCAATGACTTTCTTGTGTTGTAGTGAGCGTGCTCTCCATGCTATTTTGGGTTGAACTTGCTCCAAGTTTTTTGATTGTTTTCTTCTTTGTGTCTCCCACTGCTCCTCTTTTTCTGAAACTTCTTGAACATAATTTCTTTCACCTTGATTTCTGGTCTCTTGTTTTTTTCCTTCTTGGTGGTTACCTTTTTGATTTTGCTTTTTATTTTCCTCTATTACATCTCCACCTTGATGCTGATCTCCTCTTGATTTATCTATTTTTTAAGACTCCATTTCTTTCCTCTTATTCACCTCTTCATCTCTTCTTTTTATAATGCAATCATAATCCATATGCCCTTGATGTTTACAGTACATACAATAGTCGGGGATACCTTCGTATTGAACATTCAACCATCTCCCCTTGTTGGGGTCAGAATTTTTGAATCCCAACCATATATTTTCAGGCCTTTTCTTAGTGAGATTAACTTTAACTTTCACCCTAGTAGTGCTACCTGTAGTCTTTTGAGAAGTCGGAGAATCTAGATATAAGACCTTCCCGACAGATTCCAAGATAGTAGTCAATAGAACTTTATTATAACAATGCCATGGTAAGCCTGGCACAGCAACCCAAATAGGAACAATAGGAGTCTCTTCCTCAGGGGTAAAATCAGGGGTCCAATCTTGAATTCTCATCAACTTCCCTTCAATAGTCATCCTCAATTTTGTCCACACAGTTTGATAATCGAATTCATTATCAAGATCAATATACACATGCCTAGAGTTAAAGTGAGTAATCTTCACCCCTCCAGTAAGTTGAGTTTGAAGGGTAAAACTCTTTCTAATCAACTCCATTTTAGGCATTGTATTGGTGAATTTGCCCACAAGTGTATACTTGCAACATTTAACCAATTTCACATAATAGTCATTTTCTTCTAAGAGCACAGCAGGATACCCTTGTCTAGTAGTATGTATGGGGTCATTAAACACAATTTGGATCTCATTCTTAGACTGATTATACCTCAAGCTGGCTGCAAAGGATTGAACAACAATGTATGGAGCAGGTTCTTAAATTTTTCCCTGTTTAACATTGTTACTAATGTTTTGCCCTTGTTGTTGGATGTTAGGAGGTCTAGCATTTCCTTGCTCAGCGTTGTTCATCTGTTTATTTCTATCTATTTGAGAGTTAGGGTCATACCTAGTCAAGTTGTTGGAGATCTTTGGGAAAATTCTTTGGAAATCCATGGTTATCCTATTGCTTTGATTTGCTGAATTTGTTTCTCCTTGTTGACTGTTTTCCTGTCTTTGAGCCTGAGTTGAGCTTTGTTTGTTTATTTTTTGGCTTTCCTTACCATTTGCAGCATTCCTTTGATCATTTGTTCTTTGCTGCATTTCCATGCATGCAGGTTGTGTTTTATGACTTGCTTTTTCCTGCCTTTGAGGCTGTTTTTGTCCTTTCTCTTCTCCCTTGTTATCTTCATTTGGCCTGAACTGTGAAGAATAAATAATAATGTGAGGAGTTAGATAGAATGAGTTACCTGTAATTCCAAAGGAAAAGTTTGAGGATTGTTCAGCATTCGATGAGGCCGCTGTATGCAACTTCATGTTGTTGCTGGTAGTATCCTGTTTCACAATCAAATTTCCCCCAGGTTGTGTCTTGCTTCCTTCTTCAATTATTGGTGTTTGAATTGCTTGAACCTCCCACACATTGTGTTGTTCTCCATTTCGACTAGAGACAAATTCATGTTCTTCATTATCTTGTCTCCCATGTTGCAGTTTGACTGTAGAATCATAGTGGGATAACGAATTGTTGTTGAAGTTGTTTCTTCCTTCAGTATTGTTAGAAGAATCTGCTAAGTGAACGTCAATAGACTTAAAGTTAGTCCCCATTATCGAGTTTCTATGGTTTCCGGTGTTTTGAGCTTCTCGTATGCTGGACTTCTCACCGCTGGCGATTCCCCCATCTCTTTTGCTTGAAATTTCATTGGGATGCTCCTTATAAAAAGGGGGTAAACCCCAGTACTCAATACGTTACAAGATTGGCTCGAAGTTGCTCGTATTTCAGTGCGCAGCCCAAACGATTCTCTCGCGATTCTTACCAAATTCATTTCTCGATTACTGTTAATTGGTAAAGTGGAATCGATTGATTTTTGAGTATTATGTAGATCGTGAGTAGTATTATCAAGTTCCACTATCGATTTTCCTCGATTCAACAAAGAAATACCTTGGGAAAAATTTTCTCGTTCCCGATCAAACTCCTATGAAAAATGCAGCATTCTTTACATATATATCTATTGAATTCGAGGAATAGAGAGATGAATTATGGTACGTGCCATACTGGGGTTTGTTGCCATCTTCATGACGCCCCATTTGGCTTTGCTCTGGTGGTTTTTGGAGGTCCACCAGCGGCGCACGCGCCAGCGCTGCAGTGCGCGTTTCAGATATTTCTGTAGCCGTTGTAACAGTAGGTGGAGCGTCTAAGGTGTATGATTGATGATGATCCAAACCAACTTACCATTTATTCAGGCTTTCACCACCTAATCATAATTTATCAAACAATTCATCAGTAAATAGCCATAATGTCATTAGCTAAATCACAATATAAATAATAAGAAGACATAACCCTAAAATTTACTAATCATGCTAATTAAACCTATTTAATAAAACAAAAAGTTGATAAAAACTAAAAATGTTTTCATTGGGGCTTTGATCTTAAAATCATCGTTTAACGCTAAAAACAACACTTTTTAATCATTAAAGCATTTTCATACAAAGTCCCATACATAAAATCACGAAATAAAGAAGTTTGAAGTTAAAACAGTTTTTGAGATCATCTAGAAGTGGATCCATGAATGGAAGGAAGTCAAGGATGACTACCACACCTCAATTAAAAGAAATCCACTAATTATTTATGAAGAAAACGTCTATAACCATCTCTACTATCTCTTCACTGATTTTTATATTCAATTGAGACTTGACGGGCTCTAACATGAGGGAGGGGTTTTGGGTTTTTAGAATGAAGTCTAGATTAGTTGAAGGATTATAAACTATCTTCAAATACTCCTAGACTCAAAAATAATCATAATTTTTCATAAAATACTTGGGGTAAATTTACAAAACACCTAAAGCCTTCACGCACCTTGGCAACTTTTGCAGGACCATCATCGACGCCTCTCAACGATGAACTGTCGATACATCGAAGTCTAATTGATGAGGGATCGTGGATTGGGTCTTCAAATACAGAAACATGCATACTTTCAGGTCCAATCGATGGACCATATCGATGATTGGTCCACTAGCGGTCGACTAGTTCATTGATGGAACTGTCTTAGCAATTTTGGGTCCAAGTTTTGGGTCCTTCTCTAGGGAAGCTCGCGGATCCTAGGTGCTGTTTTATAAATATTTTGAACTTCTAATATATTCATATAGGTATTATAATCATCCCACATAAATTTCAACTAAAACAAACACGTAAAACTTCCTAAAACATACAAAGATAGAGAAGGACTTTCTAAGGACAATCTTCCGAACGTCATGGACGTTCTCGGACGTTTGACCTCCAAATCATACAAAAAGTTATACCCTGCCTAAGGAAATTATTATAAACTCTTTAAGAACTTCAAAACCTCAAAAAACACACATGCTTATCTCTATTTTAACCTAGTTCATTTTAAGGACGTTACATCTTCAGTTCACTGTAAAGTGTAATTTTGTTCTAAAATTATGGAAGTTTCACTTTATGTGTTAACTTACGATTAATATGTTGTTTTATTTCTATACCATTAAATCATTATATAAACTAAAATGTCCTCTTATGCATGTTTTTCATAATGCCATACTTAGTACAATGTTTGTACTAACCCCATACTTTATGTGTTAAATTATGATTAATATGTTATTTTATTTATATATTAATGAAGGCTTTACTTAGTTACCATGAAAACATTATTTAAACTAAAATGTCCTCTTTTGCATGTTTTGAAAAATGCCATACTTAGTACAATATTTGTATAACCCCATACTTTAATGAATGTAGGTCGGATAAGTTGATTCCTCCTTTGGACATCTCTCAAATCATGGTTTATGCCAATAAAATTTAGGAAAAAAACATTACTCAAATTTGTAGGTAATTAAAGAAGGTAAAAACCGAATATGGGAATTTTAAGACCCCAAAAATGAGTTAGGTTGTCTAGAGCTTTACATGGTTTTATTAAGGTTCAAATGTCCTAAAATGTCTTTTGATATGGTTTATAGGCAATATATATTTCATACCACCTTCACAAAGGTTGATGAATTCTTCAACTTTGGCTTCACTCTTCTCTCTAGGAACCGATCAAGAAAAGCCTTTATGAAAATCTCCCATGTCACCGATGCACCCCTTAAAGGCGAATAGTCCCTCCATTGGATGTACCAAGTTTTGGACACATCTTTGAGTTGGTAAGTGGCTAACTCATCATTTTCACTAGGATCTTGTAAAATTCATCAATTAACTATTGGGTGTCTTTCTCTAGTTTGGGCAAGCAACGTTAACCAATGGTACGCAGCATCACCCAAGACTTGCAAGCATCTGACATGGCCTGTGAACTTCAAGTAAGCTACATTCGCCAATGGAATGGAACATAACCCAAGGCCTGCACGCGTTACTCCTTTTCTATATGCATCGACCAACCTAAGGCAACAACAGGCAAGGCTTGTGCACTTTGGTCAAGGGACATTAGCCAAATAGCACACAACAACAACAAAGGCCAGCACTTATCAGTCGTGGTGTATGAACATCGACTAAGTGACATAAACTAATGGTAGGATACATAATCCAAGGCCAACTCAGATCAGTCGTTGTGTATGGGTATCGGTTGGTCGAAAATCGATTGTGGCCTCATGCATCGGCCAGGCGACATGGGCAAATGGAAGGCAACATCAACCATGGTCTTCACACATTTGACTTTTTTTTGCGCATCTAGAAACCAACATCAAACAACGTCATGTTGCATCATCCAAGGCATAGACACATGACTCGTGGCATATATGCATCTAATGAGCGGTATAAAAGCCAGACAACTTAAGGCACCATACGCCAAGGCTTATGGGATTTGAGTAAACGATGTTTGCAAATTGTACGAAACATCAGTAGAGGCCTACACTCATCTTACATGACATGTGCTCATCTTGAAAGCGACATTGGCAAATATAATTCGACATCAACCAAGGCCTACATGCATTAGTCGTGGAATATATGCATTGACTTTGAGACATTTGCATCAGGAAGACTCAACCAAGGCATGTGCTCCATCGAAGTGACATTGGACAACAGCAGGAAGCATCAACCAAGGTCTCCACGCAACAGCCGTGGCTTGTGCACATCAGCAAGGTGACATCGACGTCGGCCAACGAAAAGCACCATACGCCAAGGAATGTGTGCTTCAGTCAAGCTTCATCATCCAATGGCAGGCAACATTGTCCATACAACATTGGTCGTAGACTTTCACATCGGTCGAGACTTGTGAACATTAATGACGTCGGGCGTGTACCATCCTCATCAGTTTTGGCCTATGCACAACACTAAGCGATTATGGGGCATGTACTTTCCGCATATTTTGGATTGTCCATATTGGCTATATCCTAAATATTTCACACTAGTCAATTGACGTTCGGCATGTCTTTCCTGCATAACTTTTTGCCTACACACATTGGTTAGCTGACGTCGGATGTGTTCTGCTCACATTTCCTTAGGCATGCACACAATAGTCAGCCGACATAAGATGTGGGCTGCCACCATCGTCCAGACACATCAGACATCGGTGTATTGGCATCGAAGTGTTCCTCATAGATCCATCGATAGCATGTACTCATCGGTTTGTCGATATCTTACGTGGCCTCCCAACATCGTCCTTAGCCTATGCATATTTGTCTGTCGATGTTGGATGTGGCCTCCCAGAATCGCTCATAGCGTACACGTATCAGTCTGTTGAAGTCATCCAATGAAAGGTAGCATCACCCAAGGCCTACATGCATCAAACTTGGCATATGCGCATTTGGAAAAGGACATCGCCAATGGCATGAGGCTTCACACAAGGCATGCAAGGAGAAAAATCGAATATATGTATCTCCCAAGCAACGTCAGCCAATGGAATGGTGCATTAGGCAATGCCTGCATGCACATATGTGGCATGTGCTCATCGGGCAAATGTTGTTGGCCAATCGCATGCAACATCAACAAGGGCCTGCACACATTAGCCTTGTTGTGTGCACATTGGCTAGGTTACTTCAACTTTTGTCTAAGCGCATTGGCTAGGCAACATTGGTTGTAGCTTGCATGCATCCGCAAAGTGAAATCATCCAACGCTCGATAGAAAAAAGCAAGGCCTAAACAGATCAATAGTGGAGTGCGCATATTGAATCAGTGACATCAGTCGTGGCATGCATGCATCAGCCAGTCGACATCGATCAATGACAGGAAACATCAGTAACGGCCTGCTCATATTAGTTGTGACGTGTGTGCTTCGATTCGGTGATATTGGTTTAAGTGTGCATGCAACGACCAAGTTACATCGACTAACGAAAGGATGCATTATCCAAGGTGTTCACATATGTAATTTAGTTTGTGCGCATTGGGAATGATTCATCGGACAACGACATTTAATGTTATCCAACGTACGCACAAATAACCCATAGTGATTGTGCATAGTCTGGGTGACAAAGACGTAGCCCAATAATAGGCCCCATAGGCCAAGGTTTGTGCATTTTGAGCAAGCGACAACGGCAAAGGACAAGTAGCTTGATCCAAGACCTACACTCATATGACATGGCATGTGCACATTTTGAAAGCGATGTTGGTCAATAAAATGAAACATCAGTAAGGGAATGCACACATTATTCATGGCGTAAGCTCATCGGTTGGGTGAAATTTGCATCGTCCAATCCCCGCAATATCAGGCCTGTACTCTTCGAGCAAGCAATTTTGTTAGACAACAGGTAGCATCAGCCATGTCCTGCACGCATCAACTGTGGCGTGTGCAAATAGGCAGGGCAACAACATTATTGACCAAGGGCATACAATATCATCCAAGCCTAGTGTGTTTCAGGCAAGCGACATTGTCCAATGTCAAGCGGTATCGTCAAAGAGACATTGGTTGTGGAATGCCACATTAGTCCTTCTTATGCACGTCGCTCAATTGACGGTAGGTGTGGATCATCCATATCATCCTTTTCCTGTGCACATCACTCAACTTTCGTTAGGCTTGGAGTTCCCGCATTTTTCTTGGCCTGCACACAACTACAAGCCGCCATTAGACATGGAATGCCCTCATTGGTCGTAGCCTGCGCATTGCTCAACCGACTTTTGTCGTGGACACCCGAATCTTCCGTGTCTTGTTAACATCGCTCAGTCATCATCAGGCGTGGACTGCCCACATCACTCTGGACTTTCAAATTACGATCAGGCTGCTCCCATCTTCTTTGGCCTGTACATTGATCATCCGACGTCGAGTGTGAACTTCCCGTATTTCGTTTGGCCTTCACGAAACAAACAGCCGTTGTCAGACATGGACTTTGTACATCGCCTTTGACCTAGAAAAAATTGTCAGCTAACATAGGACATAGACTCCCTGAATCACCAATTGCATGAGCATAACCATCAACCGACTTCGGATGTGGGGTCCAACTATTGTCCGTGATCTTCATATATCGGTCAGTTGACATCGAACATGTCCTTCTAGCATCGTCCAAACCCTACACGCATCGGTCTACCAACGGCGGACGTGGCCTACTAACATAGACCATAGCCTGCACACATCAGTTTGCCGATGTCAAATGTGGCGTGGCCGCATTGCATGTAGGAAGCACATCTTATCTGTGGACATAGAACGTGCCTACACGTGTCATCAGTGGCTTTTACTTGGTCGATGAGCAACATGGCATATGGAGACATTGATCTAGGTCTAGTAGAAAACATGCAGATGTCCATGTCTTACATAACTCAAAAGAGTAACAAACACCTTTCCTATATAACAACATATTCATGTATTTTCCATCTATTATTCTCAATTATTCTGCCACACATGGTTTATTCGTACTAATTTCATTTTGTTTATGGTTCATAAAATATTATAACAACTTTTATTAGTACAAATATGTACTCCAACATACGTCTCAATTGTTTAGAAGTATTTTTGAGTAATTTCTTATTTTTCCAACCTTTATTCATTTTATAAAAATTATCTTTACGATTTTGATATAATATATCTTTTTTAAAAAATTAAAGTTTCTCAAATTATTGTATATCATGTAAAATTATTTATTTGTGATTTTTATCATTAATTTAATATGTATTTTCATATTTTTCTTATTTTTTATTAATAAGTTACCCATTTTTTAAGATTAACCAAAAAAATATGGAATTCAAAACAATGTTGAACTTAAGTTTAGCAAATTAATTTTTGAATTTTTCACCTTAATTTTTTTCGTATTTTTCTCTTTTTAATTCATAAATTATTCTATTTCACAATTTACAAAATACCAATAATTTTTAAAAAAAAATAGTGAAATTGTAGAATTTTGAGGTTATTATATTTATTTATGAATTTTTGGCGTTAGATTTATATTTTGTCATATTTTTCATATATAAATTATTCATTTCCGAGATAGTCCACAAAACTAGAAATTAAAAAAATTGTTGAAATTTTTTAATATCAGGTTACTATATGTATTTGTGAATTTCCGACATGATTATTATATTTTATCATATTTTTCCTATGTTTTATTGATCAATTTTTTATTTTAAGGATAACCCAAAAACGTACTTACAAAACTTGTTGAAAACTATTTTTTTATACACATAAAAAAAAAATTGTGGATGCTAATATATGTTTGTATCTTAGAACATGCATCTGTTGGTTTTACATGTTCATTATGAATCTCTGAAAAAACGATGTTTACTCCTTTAAGTTAGAATACGCCCTAGGGAATCAAGAGCTCTAATTTTCCATGCATCTGATAATGCATGTGCGAATCGGGAAAGTGGCGTCCCCCAACTACACGTGGCATCACCCAAGGCTTGCACACAACAGTCGTGGCACGTGTGTTTTTTCCAAGCGACGTTGGCGTTGACGAATGGTAGGATTATCAATCGTAGGTAGTGAGCATCATTGAAGCGATATGAGCCAATGACACACAATATCAACCAAGGCTAACTCATATTACATGTGGCTTATGCACATCAGTTAGACGACATCAATATAGAGAAATGACAGGAAGCATCAGCCAAGACACGTGTGCTTGGGGCAAGTGACGTTAGCCAACGGTAAGCGACATTCGCCAAGTAACATTGGTTGTGGACTACCCAAATTGGTAGCGTCGAGTGCACATTGCTTAGAAAAATGACAAGCACCATCAACAAGGACTTTTGATCTTCAGGCAAATGTTATCGACATCAGCAAGACGTTAAATCGAGTTTGGATGTAGGATGCAACTATCGTTCGTTGTCCTCACTCATTGATCTGCTAACGTCGAACATGGACTTGTAGAATTGTCCATAGCCTGCATACATAGGTCTAGTGGCCTATCACCATCGTACGTAGACTGAATACATTGGTATGCCGACATCAATCATGGACTCGCTGCATCACTTGTGGCCAGCACATTCGATATGTCGATATCGAACATGTCTTATCGCATTGCATGTGGCTTGCACTTAGTAGACAAGAAACGTCGTATATTAATTTGTGAATATTTGGCATTAATTTCCAGTTTTTTTATATTTCTCCTAAATTTTTTTCATGAATTACCCATTTTCATGATTTACCAAACAAAAATAAAAATGAAAAAGAAATTGGTTAAATTTTTATATTCAAGGTTACTATACTTATTTATGAATTTTTGGCATTAATTATTCTAATTAATTCATATTTATGCTCTTTCTTATTAATGAATTACACATTTTCAGAACTTGTCGAACAAAAATAAAAATTTTAAAAAATTGTTGAAGTGATGAGTTTAAAGTTACTATATTTTTGTGTTAATTTTGAATTTTTTTATATTTTCCCTATTTATTATTCATGAATTACCCATATTTGAGATTTCCCGAAAAATTATAAATTTAAAAACAATTGTTGAAATTAAGTTTACTAAATTTATATATGAATGTCTTGCGTTAATTTTACATTTTTACTAAAGACTTTTGGTTTTCGGAAAATGAAGTAAGCCAACGACACGAAGCATCACTCAAGGTTTGCGCACATCTAATTTTACATGTGCACATCTACAAACTGATGTTGTCCAATGGAATGCAGCATCAATAAAGTAATGCATGCATCTTTCATGACTTGTGTGCATCGGCTAGGCGACATTTGCATTATCCAACATCGGGCAACGTCAGCAAAGGCATATACGCTTTAGGCAAGTGATGTTGGTCAATAGAAAGCATCATCATCAAGGGCCTGCAAACCTCAGACGTGGTGTGTGTACATGTCAATGAGATATCGACATCAACCAACGGTAGGCTCCTTAAGAAGAGGTCTTTGTGCTTCAGGAAAGTGTCATCAGTCAATGCCAAGAAACATCGGCCTGATGATATTGGTCATGGACTTCCGCATCTCTCGTAGCCTGGTAACATCGCTCAGCCGTATCATCCAGGGCCTTTGCACATCACTTATCGTTCGTCGATCTTGGCCTTACCACATCACTCTTGGTCGGCATACAAAAACAAGCCAATGTCAGACGTGTGCTGCTCTCTTAGACCGTAGCTTGCACATTTCTCAGTCGGTTTCATTCGTGGACTGTTTGCATGAACTGTGGCTTGTGCATGTCTCTAAGCTAGAATCAACCAACAAAAGGCAACATCATTCGTCGCAAGTGCGAATTAGACAAGTGACATCGGCAAAAGACATTAACCATCAACAAAAGTCTCTACGAATTATCCGTGGTGTGTGTGCATTGAATGGGATTCAACAACGCCATATAACGATAGGGAGTATCTGTATAGGAATTTGCATTTCAGGCAAGCGATGCTACCAACGGCAAGCATCATCATCCAGGTGACATTAGTTTTTCATCACCCATATCGGTCGTGCCTTGTGCATGTCACTCAATTTACGTCCACTATAAAATTCTTGCATCGGCGACCTTGACTTGTGCACATCGCTCAGTCATTGTAAGTCATGGACTACCTGTATCTCCCTTGGCCTGCATACGACAGTCAATCGAAATAGCACGTTGCCTGCTCATATTGCATTTATCCTGCACACACTAGTAATTAAACATTTAGCAGGTCCTATCTGCATCGCCTTTATCCTGCACAAAACTGTGAGCCTACGTTAGATGTAGTATTCCCGCATTGTCTTTGGAAAGCACAAAATGGTCAGTTAATGTAGAATGTGGGTTGCAACCATCACCCGCACCCTGCACACATTGGTCTACCGACGTTAAACGGTGCCTGACTTCATCTCAGTAGCCTACATTAGTTGGTCTTTCAACGTCAAATCTGACCTCCAATCATCGTCGTAACTTTCATATATCCGTCTAGTGACGTTAGATGTGTCCTTCTTGCATCGTCCGTAGCCTACACATATCTGTTTGCTGATGTCTACAAAAGGAGGTCGTATCGTTCAAGGACTGCATGCACATGACGTGATATATGGGAATCTAACAAGGGACGTCAAACAATGGCATGTAACTACAACCAAGTCATGCAAGTACAAACCTTAAAAGTATGAATCCCACAAGTAACTTCGGCAAGGGCATGCGCAATTAGCCAAGGCCTCCATGCACGGACCTAGCATGTGCGCATGTAGAAAGTGACATCAGCCACCATCATGCAACATCATCCAAGGCCTGCACTCATCGGCCACAGCATGCGCACATCGATAAGGTGATGTTGGCGTCAGCCAACTGAATGCAGCATCAGCCAAAACCTCTATGCTTCGATTATTTGACATCCAAAAATGGAAAACAACATAAGCCAGGAAACATTGTTCATGGACTACTGCATTAGTTGTGGCCTTTGCACATAGCTCAGTATATGTCGAGCATGGACAAGTTTCATCTGGCGCGGGTTGTGCACATCACAAAGCGATAACCGGGCTTGACCTTCCCCCATCTCCCTTGTGCTGCACAGAATGATAAGCGGACATAGAATATGGGATGATTACAGCAGATGTAGCATGTATTTTCTCAGTCGACGTTGTCCGTGGACTGCCCGCATCATCGACGCTTGTGCATATCGCTCAACTGTTCTTGGCTTGCAACAATGGTCATGCGACATGAAGTGTCGCCTTCCCCCATCACCTTTACCCTACACATCGCTCAACCAACATCAAGCATGGACTTACCGTAGCAACTTTGTCTTGTACCAAAATGATAGCAAACATTGAACATGACATTCTCTTATCTCCTTTAGACTAGACACCTTGATCGGCCGACGTTGTCCTACACAATAGTCACATGACGTCGGACATTTCCTTCCCCATCACGTTTTGCTTGCATAATAGTCAGTCAAATTCAAGATTGGACTTTATGTATCTCCTTATTCCTGCACATAATGGTCAGGCAACGATGTAACTTTCCAGGATCACCTTTAGCTTGCGCACAACGGTCAACCGATGGCGTATATGCATCAGCTGGGCGACAGTGATGTCAAAAAAATTGCAGGCAACAGCAACAGAGGCTTGTGAACTTTAGGCAATCAATGTCAGCCAACAACATGCATCATCTACTAAGGGTTGCACACATTTGACATGGCATGTGTGCATATGGAAAGTGATGTTGGCCAATGGAATGCAACATCATCCAATTCCTGCATGCATTGCTCACGCAGTGTGTGCATCGGTTGGGAAACATTTGTAACGGCCAACTTTAGGTAGCATCTACCAAGGCTCGTGGTCTACGAGCAAGCCATATTTAATAATATATTCATCTAATTTTCATCATCTATTATCAATATTTCTATTCAACGTGGTTCATTCGTACTAATTTTATCACGTTTATGGTTCATACGATATTGAAGCATCTTTTATATGTACAATTATATATTTTATCAATAGTTTCACATGTTTAGAAGTATTTTGAGCATATTTATATTCTGTAGACTTCACACATTGGTCTATCGACGTCCAATATATCCTATGGCAATTGTTCATAGCCTTCACACACTATCGACATAGTATATGCCCTCGCAGCATTGTCTATAGCATGCACACATCGGTATGCAAATATCGATCAATGGAAAGAAGCATCAACAAAGGACTCCATGTATATGGCGTGGCATGTGCGCGGCTTGAAAGAGAGGTTGGGTGATAGCTTGCGGCTTCAACAAAGTCCTACACGCATTGACGTGGAATGTGCATATCTAGCAAGCGACGTCGGCCAAAGTCATGTGACATCAACAAAGTCATGCATGAAGAGACATGGCATGTGCGCATCTGGATATCGACGTAGGCCAATGACATACAACATCAACAAAGCTTGCAAGAATCATTTGTGTCTTGTGCTCATCATGGGACAACTTAAGACGTGGTCTAAGCAAATCAGGGTAGGCGACATTGGTTGTGGCCTATGAACATAGGCCAAGAAAAAGAGGCATCGGTCCAAGAGTATGCACATGTCTTAGTGACGTAGGGCGTTGACCAGTCACATAGTCGTGGACTATGCATATAACTCAGCGCTCATCATGTTTGGACTTCCTAAATCACCCTTGTCAATCACACAACGTAGAGCAAACGTCAGACGTGGAAGAACAATATTGTTTGTAGTAGGCGTTGCCTGTGGACTGACTGCATCAACCATGGCACATCACTAAACCATCGTTGGGTATAGACTTACAACGTCACCCATGGTTTCCTGCAACCAACAATATGGCAATATGGGGTTTTTACAATCCTCATCCCCTTTGGCCTGCACACAACAGTCAGCCCACATGATACAAGTCATTTGACATCGTCCGCAGCATACACATATCGCTTTGTCAACGACAAACATTACCTGAAAGTGTCATGCGTATCCTACACACATCGGTCTACCGATGTCGAAAATGGTCTGCCATCATCGTCAGTAACCTGTACACATCAATCTACTATCATGGAATGTTTCCTGCCAGCATTTTTCATAGCCTGCACACATCAATATGAAGATGTCGTCCAAAACAAAAAACATCAGCCAAGTCCAGTACGCATCAAGCTTGGCATGTTTGCATCTGGCAATCAATATTAGCAAATGGCATACGACTTCAGCCAAGGCCTGCACACACGGATGTGGAATGTGACTATTTGTCAAGCGACGTCTGGCGATGGCATGGTGTAGTCGCCAAGGACTGCATGCACGAAACTTTACTCTGTGCATCTGGCTAGCTACATCAGCCAACTACACGAAGCATCATCCAAGTCCAACACACACCAACCATGTCGTGTGCACATTGACTTGCTACTTCAGATGTCTGCTGAGCGCATCGACCCATAAACATTGCATGTGGTCTACCCCAATTAGCCAAGCAACATTGGCCAATGGGAGGAAGCCACACCAAAGGTCTGCACGGATCAGTCATGGCATGTGTGTATTGTCTCAACGATATCAATCTTCGCCTACGCGCATTTGAAAGGGGACATCAACAAATCGCATGAACCATCAACCAAGAATTGCACGCATCAGTTGTGGCATGTGCGCATTGACTAGGCGACATTGGTTGAGGCCTTCATACGTCGTCCAAGAGATGTCATGAAATTGCAGGCATCACCAACCAAGTTCTTCACGCATGTAAAAGGGTTTATGACATGTATCAAGTAAATTCTGATAAAGACCTATATTATCATCCAAGGCATGCACGCATAATCTTTGGCGTGTGTGCATCAATTATACTACATCGATGTCAGCTTATGGTGAGCACCTTCCTCCAAAGATTATGAGATTTGGGCAAGGGACGTCAACCAACAACAGACAACATCAGCCATGGATAGCATACCTCTTAAATGGAATGAGCGCATCTTGAAATAGATGTTCCCCAATGGTGCAGCATCGCCAAGTCATGCACCCATCATTCGTGCGTGTGTGCAATCATCTTGGCGACATATGCATCGGCCAACTTTAGGAAGCATTAGCTAGGCTTGTGCACTTTGAGAAAGAGATGTTTTCCAACAAAAAGCACTTTCTACCAAGGCCTGTACGCATGACCCATGAGATGTACACATCAATATGGTGATATTACTATTGGCTAATGGAAGCCAATATCAGCCAAGGCCTCTGTGCTTTGGGTATGGATTATCTGAAAATGGAAAACTACATCAGCTAGGATACATTTGTCATGGAATACCACATCAGTTGTCGCACATTTCTCAGTCGACGTTGGGCGTAAACAGACTGCATCGGCCATGGGTTGTGAAAATCACGCAATAGTTTTCTGGATTGATCTTCGCACATTGCCTTTGTCCTGTGCACAATGGCTAGCCGACGTCGGACATGAGCTGCTAGCACCATCCATAGCGTGTATATTTTATCATTCAATACCGACCGCGGACTACTCACATCAGTTGGATTTCTACATATGCTAAGCCATTGTTAGGCGTGGACGGCTCGCATCGCCATTGATTTGCAAACTGCAGTTAGGTGACATCATGCATTTCCTTCCCCCATCGTCTTTGGATGCACAACAGTCAGTCTACGTCGGGCGTGGCATTCCCTTATATCCTTTGGCATTCTAAAAATGGATATCCAACGTCGAACGTGATGTTACTGCATCGCTTTATGTTTAAACATAATGGTCAGTTGCATCTATCGTGGACTGCCCATATTGCTTTTTTATACAAACAATGGCTAGTCAACTTTGGACGTGGGCTGCAACTATCGTCCTGGCCTTCACACATTATCAAACGATGTCGGATTTGACTGGCTAGCATCATCCATAGACTGCAAATATCGGTCTGCCGATGTCGGACATGACCTGCCCACGTTGTTTGTAGCCTGCACACATTAATTTGTGGACGTCTAACATGGCCTTGCCGCATCCCCTGTTTCTAGCACACTTCGGTTAGCCAAAATTGGACGTGCCTACAAGGATCGTCTATGACTTGCAGTGGTTAGACGGGCGATGTCACTTACGGTGACACTGATCGAGGTCTAGTCAATAACATGTGAATGTCCATTTTGTACAAAAATCAAAAGAGTGTGAAACGTCTTCACTGCATAACAACATATACATTTAATTTTCATCATCTATTCTCAACGTTTTTTCCTTACGTGGTTCTTTCGTACCAATTTTGTTACGTTTATGAGTTGGGAGATATTGAAACATATTTTATTTGTACAAATATGTACTCGATCATGAGTTTCACATGTTTAGAAGTATTTTCGAGAATTTTCATGTATTTCCTACTTGTATTCATTTTTTAAAATTGTTTTTATGGTTGTTTATTGTTTACATCATATATTAAAAATTAAAATTTATAAAAAAAATTCATTGAAGTTTCGTATATAAAATTTGTGATTTTTTTGCATTAAATTTAATATTTTTTCATATTGTCCTAGTTTTAATTGATTAATTAACCATTTTATGGATTTACTGATCAAAACTAAAAATATAAAATTGTTGAAATTGTTGAATTTAATGTTAATTTATTTATTTGTTAATTTTTGGCATTAATTTTATAATTTTTTCCACATTTTTTCCTATTATTAATTATTGAATTACCAATTATTCTTGGCGTGTGTTCATCAGTTAGGTGACATGTACATCGTCCACCATCGGGTAGTATCAGCCAAGGCATGTTCTCTTCGAGCAAATGATGTTGGCCAACGAAAGGCAATATCAACCAAATCTTTCATGCATCATCCATGACATTTTTCATTCGTACCAATTTTTTTTTGTTTACGGTTCGTATAATATTAAAACATCTTTTATTTGTACAAATATGTACTACAAATATGTACTCCAACATAAGTTTCACATGTTTAGAAATATGTTTCAGCATTTTCTTATTTTTCGGACTTTTAATCATTTTAATTTTTTTTAACTGTTTTCCAATTCTTTTTCACATTTAAAAAATTAAAATTTAATTTTTTTTTAAATTTAAGGTTACTATATTTATTCAATTTTTGGCTTTAATTTTATATTTTTTCAAATCTTCCTATTTTTTATTAATTAATTACCCTTTTACGGGGGTTTACCAAACAGAAATAAAATTTTAAAATAATTTAAATTATTGAATTTAAAATTATTATATCTAGTTGTGAATTTTTACCATTAAAATAATATGTATCTTTCATATTTTTCTTTTTATTATTAATTAATTACCCATTTTTCAAGATTAGTCAAAAAAATTATAAATTGTACAAATTAGTGAATTTAAGGTAAATAATTTATTTGTAAATTTTTGGCTTAAATTTTTGGCTTAAATTCTTTTACCAAAAAAAATAGAAATTTACAAAATTTAGTGAAATAATTTAACTTAATGTTATTATATATATTTTTGAATTTTTGGCGTTAATTTTATATTTTTTCATATTTCTGTTTTTTTCATACATCAACCATTTATTTTTCAGATTTAGTGAACAAAAATAGAAACTAAAAAAATTGATTAAGTTATTTAATTTGAGGTTACTATATGTATTTGTGAATTTTTGACATTATTTTGTTATTTTAGTATATTTTCCCTATGTTTTATTAATCAATTACTCATTTTCGGGATAACCCAAACAAATACTTCAAAAAATTATTGAAAACTATTTTTCTATATATACCCAAAAGTTTTTTGTGGATGGTAATGTATGTTTGTTCCTTAGAACTTGCATCATTTGGTCTAACATGATCATAGAATCTTTGGAAAAAACGATGTCTACTCCTTTATGTTAGAATCCGCATTACAAAATCAAGAGCTCCACCTGTCCATGCATCTCTTATGGCATGTAGTAATCGGGAAAGTCACGTACACCAACTACAGGCGTCATCAACCAAGGCTTTCACGCATCAGACGTGGCACGTGTGCATCTGGCAAGCAACATCGGTTTCGACCAATAGTATGTAGCATATTTCGTAGCCACTGAGCATAAGGGAAGCGTTATTGGCCAACGTCAGGAAGAATCATCTAGGACATTCTCACAGTACTTGGGGTGTGTGCGCATCGGTTAGACGACATCATCTTAGGGAACCGACTGGTAGCATAAAACAATACATGTGCACTTCGGACAAGCGACATCAGTTAATGCCAAGTTGCATCGGCCAAGAAACAAAGGGCGTGGACTACATGCATTGGTCGTGGCATGTGCACAACGCTGAACCGATATTAATTGTGGACTGACCTCATCATCCGTAGCCTGCGCACATTGACAAGTCATTATCAAGAATGGAATGCCTACATAGACCTAGGTCTGCACACAACGATCAGCCTACGTCAGACTTTGTCTTCCTTAATCGCCTTTGGCATGCACACAATGGTGAGTCCACGCTGGGCGTTCCATACACGTATCACCTTTAGCCTTTATGCAATTGTCATCCGACGTCGGGCATTGTCTGCCCGCATTTCCTTTGGCCGGCACACAGCAGTCAGTCGATGTCGAACATGGGCTGCCATTATTGTCTGTAGCATGCACATATTAGACTGTCGATGTTTAACGTGGGGTGACAACATCTTTCGTATCCTGCACACATCCATCTGCTAATGTGAGATGTAGCCTTCCATTTGCTTCCGTAGCCTGCACACATCCATCTACAAACGTTGGATGTGCCCTATTAGCATCGTTCGGAGCCTGCACACATCGTTCTTCAGATTTTGGCCGTTGGCATGCACCATCAACAAAAGCCTACATGCATATGATGTGGCATGGTCACATATTGCAAGCTACATCAGCGAATAGCATACAGTGACGTCGATAAATGGCATGCACATCAAAAAAGGCGTGCATGCACGGATGTGGAACATGAGCATCTTCTGAGCAATGGTGGCCAATAGAATGCATTATCAGCCAAGACCTACATGTATCAACCATGTATTGTGCAGATCAACTATGCAACATTAGTAGCGGTTTGAGTGCATCGAACAGGTGACATGGATTGATGTGCATACGGCAAGCGACATTTTTAAATGACATACAACATAATATAAGATGTGTATGAATCAGTCGTGGCGTGTGTGCATCACCTCGGCGACATCGATTGTGGCATGGGTATTCGCAAGGTGACATATACCAATAATAGAATTCTTCATCAAACTCATGCATCTATTTGTCGTGGAGTGTGCGACACAATTGGGCGACATTGATCGTCGCCTACATGCATCAACTAGTCTATTACACCAAACGACAGGCTACATCAATCAAGGTCTTCACGCATCTAGTGTGCGTTGTGCAAATCTAGAAATTGACTTTAGAAAACGTCAGGCAACATAATCCAAGGCATGGATGCATAACACGTGGCGTGTGTGCTTGGATGAGCGATATCTTTTTAGCAAAAGGCAGGTATCATTAGCCAAGACTTTTGGTCTTAGGGTAAACAATGACAGCCAACGATAGAAAACATCAATCTAGGTCGGAGAAACGTTTGGTGTCTCTATTATTTTTTTTTCTACCAAGAAACCATTTGTGGTTCATCATATGCTACTGTCGCGGATGCTGCTCGTTGTTGTCACCAGCTGCTGTTGTTTGGAGTCGTTTGTTCTTGGTGGCTTGCCAGGTGGATCTGTTGTTCATCGGAGCAGCAGTACTGCTGAGGAGAGGAAGACCAGTTGCTGGTGCTAGATGAGAGGGAATAGAGAAAGGCAACTAAAGAGAGGCGAAAGAGGGGTAGAGAGGAGAGGAAAATGACATCTCCTATTGTTATCAACGAAAATGGCGTATAAAGAAGAGATGAAGAGGAAGAAAAGATGGTGGCATACGGCGAATCTAAAAAGAAGAAGAATGAGAAAGTAGGTTTGGGCTCTTTTGGCAAGTTAAAATAGAAAAATCTATGGTATTACATCTTGATAGTTGGATTATTTTGAAATGAGAGGCTAAGATTGAAAATATGAGATCAACGGTCACGATTAAAATATATGGGTTGGGTTGAAATCTCAAATTGGATAGAATTGCAACGGGATTATTTACAAATTCCAACATCCATCACTTTTAAATAAATATATATATTTTGAAAAAATTATATTGACGGATATTTTCATCACAATATAATAAAATTTTTATGAAAATATATATAATAGTTTAACAAACTTTTTTTCTCCACTAATTCGTCGCCCAATATTAAGGAAATTTTTCACCACTATTTTGTTACTAAATCTATAGCGAAAATTATGAGTTAATTTTTCCCGTTAATATTTAGTGACAGATTAATTATTCTGTTGCAAATCCGTTTTTATTCAAATTCGTCATTATACAGTGACAGAATATTATTGGTCACTAATATCCGTCGGTAACACTATTTTTTTTGTAGTGTTGGCCTTCCCGAATCACCCGTGGTCTACACACAAAAGCAAACCCAATGTCGAACATGTGATGCCTCGCATTCACCGTAGCCTACATATTTCTCAGTTGTCTTTAGTCGTGGTGTGGCTGTATCAACTGTGGCTTGTGTACATCTCTTAGCTAGCATTGGTCACCAAAAGGAAACATCGTCCCTCGCTAGTGCAAATTGGACAACTGACATCAACAAATGACATGAAACATCAGACAAGTCCTATGCGCATGAGTCGTGGTGTGTGTGCATCGATTTTCCTACATCACCATTGGGTAACGATAGGGAGTATCTGTATTGTAACGTGCACTTCGAGAAAGCAATGTCGGCCAACGACAAGCGACATTATCCAGGTTACATTAGTCATTGAACTCCCGCATCGGTTGTTCCTTGTGCACATCACTAGTTGACATTGATTATGGACTTCTCGCATTGTCTGTGACATGTGCACATCGATGAGTCATTGTCAAGCGTGGACTAACCGTATATCCCTTGGATTTCATATGAGGATCAGTCAAAATTGGGCGTTGCATGCTCGTATTTCATTTTTCCTCAACACGCTAGTAAGTTTGCATCGAGTATGGCCTTCCTGCATCGCCTTTGGCCTGCACACATTATCCAGCCTACGTCGGATATGATATTCCCATATTTTCTTTGGAATGAACACAATTGTCAGCTAATGTCGGACCTGGGCTGAAACCATTGCCTGTAACATACACACATCGGTCAATCAACGTTGAAAGATGCTTGACTATATCATCCATAGCCTGCACTCATTGGTCTTCCGACGTCGATCGTGGACTCCAAATATCATCGTAGCTTTTTCAAATTAGTATAGAATCATCATATGTGGCCTGCTTCAATCGATGGTAGCCTACACACAAATGCCTTTGATGATGTCGTCCAAGGACAAGTCGTATCAGACAAGGACTACATGTATCTAATGTGACATGTGGGCATCTTGAAAGGGACGTCGACCAATGGCATGCGTCTAAAGCAAAGTCATGCAAGAACAACCGCGGAATGTGTGTATCTCACAAGCAACGTCAACCAATGGTATGCAAAATCAGCCAAGGCCTACATGGAGGGATATAAAATGTGCGCATCTGGCAAGTAATATTTGCTAACGACTTGCAACATATGCCAAGGCCTGCACGCATCGGCCATGGCGTGTGCACATATACAGGTCTATATCAGTGTGAGCCAACGGAAGGAAGCATCAGCAATGGCCTATATTCTTCGAGAATGCAACATCTGGAAAATCCAAGCGACCTCAAACAGGCAACATTGGTGGTGGCCTAACTCATTAGTTCTGGCCTGTGTACATCACTCACTAAATGACGATCGTGGACCGGTTGCATCGGCCGATTGGCCGTGGGTTGTGAACATCACTTAGCGATTATCATTCTCTTCTTTCCCGCATCTCCCTTGTCTTGCACATGACGACAAGCCTACGTAGAATGTGGGATGCCTGCATCATATGTAGCCTGCGCATTGCTAAGTTGACATTGTCCGTGGACTGCCCGCATCGGTCGAGGCTTGTGCATATAACTCAACCGTTATCAAGCATGGACGACCCACATCTCCCTTTGATTGCAACTACGGTCAGGCGACATTAGCCGTTGTTTTCCCTCATCGCCTTTCCCCTACACATAACTTAGCCAACGTTGGGCATGGCCTTACTACATCACCTTTGGCCTGAACCAAAATGATTACCAACATTGAACGTGGCCTTCCCGTATCTTCTTTGGACTAGACACATTAATAAGCCGCATCGGTCATGGCCAGTGCACATCACTCAGCGTCGTCAATCTTTTCTTTCCCCTATTGCCCATTGCCCGTATACAACGGCAAGCCAACATCAAACATTGTCTACCTGCATCTGCCATAGTATACATTGTACTCAGCCAATATCGGTCTTGGAATGCCCGCATCAGCCGTTTTTCATCAATATCATTTATTCGTAGTCGAATGAGGACTTCACGCATCTCCCTTCTCATGCAAACAACAGTCAGAGGACATTAGACATTGCCCTCCCACAATAAACATTGTCCTACACAACTGTAACTGCATCAGCCATTGTCTATGAACATCAGTCATTAGATTTCTCGATTGACTTTCGCGCATCGCCTTTGTATTGCGCACAATGGCTAGCCGACGTTGAACGTGAGCTGCCAGCACCATCCGTAGCTTGCATGTTGATCAACAATTGCCGACCGTGGACTACTCGCAGTAGTTGATCTTCTTCATATGCCTAATATTTCTTTAGGCTTTGACGACCCACATTGCCCTTGGATTGCAAACTACTATTAGGTGACATCATGCATTGACTTCCCCCATCGCCTTTGGAATGTACAACAGTAAGTCAACGTTGGGCGTGGCCTTCCCGCATCACTTCTGGCCTTGTAAAAATGGATAGCCAATATTGAATGTGACGTTCACGTGCCTTTGGTCTAAAAACAATGGTCAGTCGCATCGATCGTGGCATGCCTTCTCCTTGCAAACAATGGTTATTCAACTTTGGAGGTAGGCTACAACTATTGTTTGTGGCCTTCACACATTAGTCAGACAATGATGGATGTGTCCAGCCAGCATCATCCATATCCTACAAACATTGGTCTGCCGATGTTGGACGTCACCTGCCCACGTTGTCCCTAGCCTGCACATATTAATTTGTGGACATTTGACATGGCCTTGCAACATCGCCTTTTTCCAGCACACTTAGGTCAACCCATATTGGACATGCCTACCCGGATCGTCTATGGCTTGCAGTTGTTTGATGGGCGATGTCGCATATGATGACATCTATTGAGGTGTAGTCAATAACATGCAAATGTCCATTTCGTTAAAAAATCAAAAGAATGTGAAACGCATTTTCTGCAAAACAACATATACATCTATTTCCCATAATCTATTCTTAATGTTTTTACCTCACGTGGTTCTTTCGTACAAATTTTATACGTTTACGGTTAGAATGTTATTGAAACATCTTTTATTTGTACAAATATGTACTCTATCATTAGTTTCACACGTTTAGAAGTATTTTGTGGCGTTTTCATGTATTTTCAACTTTTATTTGTTTTTTAAAATTGGTTTTATGGTTGTTTATTTTTTACATCACATTTTGAGAATTAAAATTTATAAATTTTTGGAATTGAAGGTACATTAATATATTTTGTGATTTTTTCATTAATTTTAAAGTTTTTTCATATTTTCCTATTTTTTTATTAACTAATTAAACATTTTCGGATTTTACTGATCAAAACTAAAAATAAAAAATTGTTAAAATTGTTGAATTTAAGATTACTTTATATCTTTGTGATTTTTTGGCATTATTTTATAATTTTTTCCACATTTTACTATTCAATTATAATGAATTACCTATTTTTTGTGGCCTGCGTTCATCGGTTAGGGGACATTTGCATCGTCCAACATCAGGCAGTGTCAGCCAAGGCATGTTCTGTTCGAGCAAGAGATGTTGGCCAACGAAAGGCAATATCAGCCAAGTCTTGCACGCATCAGCCGTGACATGTTTCATTCGTACCAATGTCATTTTATATATGGTTCATATAATATTAAGACATCTTTAATTTGTACAAATATGTACGCCAATATAAGTTTCACATGTTTAGAAGTATGTTTGAGCATTTTCTTATTTTTTTTCCGACTTTTATTCATTTTTCAAAATCTATTTTTACGGTTTTTCATTTTTTTGTCACATATAAAAATTAAAATTTATAAAATTTCTGACATTAAGGATACTATATTTATTTCTAAACTTTTTACATTAATTTCATATTCTTCTTTCACATTTTCCTATTTTTGATTAATTAATTACCCATTTATGGAGTTTACCAAACAATAATAAAAATTTAAAAATCATTAAAATTTATGAATTTAAGATTTTTATATCTATTTGTGAGTTTTTTAAATTTAATATGTATCTTTTGATATTTTTTCTTATTTTTTATTGATAAATTACCCATTTTTCAAGATTAGCCAAAACAATTTTTTAAATATTTTAGAAATTAGTGAACTTATGGTTAATATATTAATTTGTGAATTTTTGGCTTAGATATTTTTTTCATATTTTTCTCTTTTCTTATTCATGAATTATTCATTTTTCAGGATTTACGAAACAAAAAAAAATTATAAAATTTATTGAAATTATTGAATTTAAGGTTATTTTATATATATATATATATGTGTGTGTGTGTGTGTGTGTGTGTGTGTGTGTGTGTGTTTATTTTGAAGTTAATTTATTTTTTGTCATATTATTGTTATTTTTCATACATCAGTTATTTAGTTTTAGGATTTACTGAACAAAAATCAAAATTAAAAAAATTGTTGAAATTATTAAATTCAACGTTGCTATATGTATTTGTAAATTTTAAGCATTATTTTTTATATTTTAGTATATTTTTTCTATGTTTTATTAATTAATTACTCATTTTCGGGATAACCGAACAAATACTTCAAAAAATTATTGAAAACTATTTTTTATATAAACCAAAAAGTATTTTGTGGATACTAATGTATGTTTGTACCTTAGAACTTGCATATTTTTGTTTTACATGTTCATAAAATCCCACGAAAAAACGATGTTTACTCCTCTAAATTAGAATCCGCATTACAAAATCAAGAGCTCCAACTGGCCAACATCTCATATCGCATGTGGGAATTGGTAATGTCACGTCCACAAAATAAAGGTGGCTTCAACTAAGTCTTGAACGCATAAAATATGTCACGCGTGCATCTTGCAAGCGACATCGACATCGACCAATAATATGTATCATCGTTCGTAGCCAGTGAGCATAAGGGAAACGATATCGTCCAACAACAAGCTGAATCAGCCAGGCTTGAACACATTAACTGTTGCGTGTGCACATTGGTTAGACAACATCACCATAGGGAACCGAATAGTAGCATTAACCATTACATTTGCACTTCGGTCAAACGACGTCAGCTAACACCAAGTGGCATCACCCAGGCAACATTTGTCGGGGATTGCCTGCATTGGTCGTGGATTGCCTGCATTGGTCGTGGCATGTGCACATTGATCAACAGATATTAACTGTGGACTGCCCTCATCATCCATAGCTTGCGAATATTTCCCTGTCATTGTCGAGCGTGGACTTCCCGCATTGCCCTTGGTCTGCACACAACGGTCAACAAACGTCAGGCATTGGTTTACTGCATCGCCTTAGTCATGCACACAATGGTTAGATGATGCCGCAAGTGGCCTGCACATATCGCCTTTCGCCTTCATGTTTGTCATATGACGTCGGCCATGGTCTGTCCAAATTGCCTTTGTCCTGTAAACAACATTCAACCGACGTCGATCATGGGTTGCTAGTATTGTCCGTATCCTGCACATATAAGTCTATCGACGTGGTAGATGTCCTGACAACGTCTTTTCTATGCTGCACACATCTGTCATCAGACGTTTAACATTCCCTACCATTAGCTTTAATAGCCCGTACACATTGGTTTACAAACTTTGGATGTGGCCTGTTAGCATCATTCGTAGCCTGCACAAATCGGTCCTTAAATTTTGGCCTATGGCATGCACCATCAGCCAAGACCTACACGCATTTGATGTATCATGGTCACATATTACAATCCACGTAAGCCAATAGCATACGGTGACGTTGAGAAATGGCATGCACATCAACCAAGGCGTGCATGCACAGTTGTGGCATGTGCGCATGTTCTAAGAAATGGCGGCCAGCAAAATGCAGCATAAGCTAAGGCCTACATGTATCAACTATATCATGTGCTCATCAATTGGGAGAATTCAGTAGTGGTTTGAGTGTATCGGACGTGTGACATTGATTGACGCGCATTGGGAAAATGAAATTTTTCAATGACACGCAATAAAATCCAAGATATGCAAAAATAAGTCGTGAGATATGTGCATCAACTTAGCGACATGGATCATGGCCTGCTCATTCTCAAGGTGGCATATGTCGTGGCGTGTGCAAAATTATTGGGTGACATTGATCGTGGCATAGATGTATAAGGTAGTGGATCACTCCAAATGGCTGGCAGCATCACCCAAGGTCTTCACGTATTTAATGTGTTGTCTGCAAATTTATATAGTGATGTTGGACAACGTTAGGTAATATTATCCAAGTCATGGACTCATAACACGTTGCATGTGGACTTTGATGAGCGATATCATTTTTAGCCAACATCAGACACCATTAGCCAAGATTTTTTGTCTTTCGTAAAAAAAAAAACAACCAATGACATGCAACATCAATCAAGGCCTGCACACATCTGACTTGACATGTCCGGATCTAGAAGGTGAATTTGGCCAATGGAATGCAACAACAGCAAATTAATGCACACATCAGTCATGCCTTGTGTGCATCGGCTAGGAGACATTTGCACAGGACAACGTCGGGCAGCATCAGCCAACGACTGTGGCTTTAGGAAAGTGACGTTGGTCAACCAATAGAATAATCTTCAAGGGCATTCAAGCCTTAGACGTGGTGTGTGCACATAAGCATGGAGACATTGACATATGAGAATGGTAGGCACCTTTCGCCAAGGTCTTTGTGCTTTAGGCAAGCGTCATCGACCAACAACATGCGACATTGTCCAGATAACATTTGTCATGGACTGCCCGCATCAGTCGTGGCTTGGGCACATATCTTAGTCATATAGGCCATGGACTGTGCACATCACTCATTGTTCGTCTGTATTGGCCGTCCCTTCTCGGTCGTTGTCTACACACAATAGCAAGCCAATGTCGATCATGTGCTGCCCACATCGACCATAGCCTACACATTTCTCAGCCGACTTTATTCATGGACTGGAAGCATTAAGAGTTCCTTTAGCACATCAATAAGGTAGTGTTATCCAACAGAAGGTAACATCGTTCGTCGCTAGTGCAAATAGGACAAATGATATTCGCAAACGATATGAAAAATCAGACAAGCCTTATACGCGTGAGCCATGTTTTTTGTGCATCGACTGGGCGACATCACCTTTGGTTAACGATAAGGAGTATGTTTATAGTAATGTGCACTTCAGGCAAGCGATGTCGGCCAACGACAAGTGATATTATCAAGGTGACATTAGTAATTGACCGCCCGCATCGGTCGTGCCTTGTGCACGTCACTAGTTGACATTAATTGTGCACTTCTCCCATTGTTTGACACTTGTAAACATAGATCAGTCATTGTCAACCGTGGAATCCCCGTATATCTATTTGCTTTCTTACAACAATCAGTCAGAATCGGGAATTGCATGATCGTATTTCTTTTTTCCTGCACACGCTGGTCAGTTGGAGTCGAGCATGGCCTTGATGCATCGCCTTTGTACTGCACGAAATGGACGTCCTACGTCGTATATATATTCGCACAATGTCTTACGAATGCACAGCATGGTCAGCCAATGTCGTAGATGGGCAACAACCATCGCCTACAACATGCACACATCGTTCAGCCGATGTTGAACGGTGCTTGAGTACAATATCCATAGCCTACACTCTTTGGATTTCCGATGTCAAATGAGGCCTCCAAATATCATCGTAGCTTTAACGTATTTGTCTAGACCTGTCGGATGTTGCCTACTTTCATCGTTCGTTGTCTACACACATTGATTTGCTGATGTCGGACAAGGGTATATCAGATAAGCGAAGGACTGCATGTATCTAATGTGAAATGTGGCCACCTGGAAAGGGACATCCACCAATGTCTTGCGGATTCAGCAAGGTCTTGCAAGCACAACCGCGGAATCTGCGCATCTTACAAGAAATGTCGTCCAATGGCATATGGAATTAGTCAAGGCCTACATGCACGAACGTGCCATGTCTGCATCTGGAAAGTTACATCGGCCAACGAATTCCAACATATGCCAAGTACTGTACGCATCATCCATGGCATGTTCACATCGACAGGTTGATATATGCCTAAACCAATGCAAGGCAACATCAGCGAAGGCCTGTATGCTTCAAGTATGCAACATCGGCAAGAAGAATCAGCCAAGGACATTGGTCTACCAACATTGGATATGCATTCACATCATCCATACCATGCACACATCAATATGCATATATGACCAATGGCAAGAAGAATCAGCCAAGGACTGCGTGCATATGTAGTGTCATGTGCACATATGACAAGAGATACTAGCTGATGGAAAGCAGCAGCATCCAAGGCCTACACACACGGAAGTGGAATGTGCATATATGGAAATAAATGTAGGTCAATGGCATGTGTCATCAACAAAGGCCTGCATGCACAAATATCGCATGTGTGTATCTAGAAATCGACGTCGACCAATGACATGTAGCATTATACAATCTAGCAAGAATCATCTCTATCATGTGTTGATAGGGTGGACAACTCAAAGTCGTGGTCTAAGCGCATAAAGCTAGGCGACATTATTTGTGGAGTACACACCTAGGCCAAGACACATTGGCCAATGTAAAGCGGGATCGAGTAACTAACACTAGCCGTAGACTGCCACATTGGTCCAATCCTTTGAACATGGCGCTGGCGACATCAAGCATTGAACATCCTCATTAATTGTGGATTGTGCATATCACTCAGCGATCATAAGGCTTGGAATTACCATATCGCCTTGTTAAGAACACAATGGCGAGCCGACGGTCGGCGATCAGCATCGTTCGTAGACAGCATCGCCCATAGAGTGTTCGTGTCTACCGTGGCTTATGAACATCGCTCAATAATCATTAGGCATGGAGTTTCTGCATCACCAATGGATATTAAACAACAGGCTGGAGACATCGGGCATTGCTTATCTCTATCAGTTTTTGCTTGCACACAACAGTCAACCCACTTGACACGTGGCTTTCCAACATCATCCATAGCGTGTACACATCGGTTTGTAGACGTCAAACATTACCTTATAGCGTCACCTGTAGCCTACACACATCAGTCTACTGAAGTCGAATATGGCCTGCTAGAATCATCTGTCGCCCAACACATCAGTCTACTAATATAAAATATTTCCTACTAGCATCGTGTGTAGCCTAAAAACATTTGTATATAGATGTCAGCCCAAACACAAAACATAAGCTAAGGCTTGCCTGCATCTGCCATGGCATGTGCATAATTGGTAACTGACGACGACTAATGGCATACATTTCAGGCAAGGCATGCACACACAGATGTGGATTATGAGTATTTGGCAAGTGACGTCTGCCAATGGCATGTTGTATCCGCTATGGCCTGCATACACGAAAGTGGCATCTGCCATGTTACGTCGGCCAACTGCATGAAGCATCAGCCAAGGCCTGCATGCACCATCTGTGTCGTGTGCACATCAACTGGGATACTTTAGCTGTCTGTTTAGCACAACAACAAGGCGACATAGGATATGGTCTGGATGCATTGGGAAGACGACATCAACAAATTGCATGAACCATCATCCTAAGACTGAATGAATCAGCAGTGGAATGTATGCATTAACTGGGCGACATCGTTCATGGACGTCAAATTGCAGGCCTCACAAGGAAAGGTCTTCATGTATCTGGCGTAATTTGTGCGCATCTATCAAGAAATGTCCGGCAACAAACTGTGTTATCATCCAAGGAATGCACGCATAATCTGTGGCGTGTGTGCATAGATTGATCGACATCGACATTTGACAATGTTATGCACCATCAGCCAAAGCTTGTGCGCTTCGGTCAAGGGAAATCAACCAACAACAAGCAACATCAACCATGGATAGCCTGCCTCTTAAATGTCATGTTCGAATCTATGAAGCGATGTTCCCCAATGTAATGCAACATCAGCAATGGCATGCATTTATCATTCATGACGTGTGTGCAATCGTCTTGGCAACATTTTCATGGCCAACATCAGGAAGCATCATCAAGGCTTGTGCGCTTCAGTAAAGCGACATTGTCCAACAACAAGCATTATCCAATACCTACACGCATAAGCCATGTCGTCAATGGATTGATATGGTGATATCAGCATTGGCCAATAGAAGTCAATATCATACAAGGACTCTGTGCTTTGGGAATGGAATATCTCCCAATGGCAAGAAACATCGGCAAGTGACGTTTGTCGTAGAGTAGTACATAAGTTTTGCCCTGTGCACATCGCTTAGTTGACATTGGGTGTAAACTGACTGCATTGTCTATGGGCTATGTACATCACTTAGAAGTTTTTGGACAGGCAAAATCGATTCATGCGTATAGGCCAAATGATATTTTCCAACGACACGCAACAACATCAAAGATGTACACGAATTAGTCGTGGCATCTATGCATTAACTCGACGACATCCGTCATGGCCTGTGCATTTGAAAGGCAACATCTACCAGTGATAGTCTTCTTCAAACAGAGAATGCACACTTAAGTCGTGGGTATGCATAATGATTAGGTAAAATAGATCTTCACCTATATGTATCAGCCTGTCGACATCAGCAAATGGTAGGCAATATTAGCCAAGTTATTCAGTTATCTAATGTGCTTTGGTCGAAACTAGAAAGCAACGTTGGACAAAGTCAGACTACATTATCCAAGTCGTGGACGTATAACAGCTGGAATGTGTGATTGGCTGAGCAATATGGACTTCAGCCAATGATATGCACTACAAGCCAAGACTTTTGGTTTTCGAGGAAATAACATCGGCAATCGACAGGAAGCATCAGTCAAGGTCTACAACATATTACTTGACATGTGTTCATCTAGAACGTGACGTTGGCCAATCGAATGCAACATCAGCACAGTAATGGCATGTGCGATTTGGGCAAGTGATGTTCACTAATGGCAAGCATCATCATCAAGGGTATGCAATAGCCGTGGTGTTTGAACATCAGCAATGAGATCTCGGTGTCTACTAACGGTTGGCACCGTCACCCAAGGATGATATTTCTCATGAGCTGTTGCATCGCTCGTATCTTGGACACATCGCTCACCTGTATCAGCCATGTCATGTGCACATCACTCATTGTTCGTATCTCTTGGACATCCCATACCACTCTTGGTTTGCACAAAACAACAAGCCAATGTCAGACATTTGCTGCTCACATAGACCGTAGTGTGCCCATTACTCACTCGACTTCAGTTGTGGAGTGGATGCATAAAGTGTGGCCTATGCACATCACTAAGATAGCGTCGGCCAACAGAAGGCAACATCATCAGTTTTAAGTGCTAATTGGACAAGTAACATCGTCAAACGACATGAAACATCAGTCAAGTCCTATATGCATGAGTCGTGATGTGTGTGAATTTACTTGAATACAATAGTGTCGTATAATGATAGGGAGTATCTGTATTGGAATGTGCATTTCTGTCAAGCGGCATCATCTAGGTGCCATTATTTATTGACCACCCACATCGGTCGGGCCTAGTGCATCTCACTTAGTTGCCATTGACTATGGACTTCTCACATCGGTCGTGACTTATGCACATCGCTGAGTCATTGTCAGGAATGGACTATCTTTATCTCCCTTGGCCGGCATACGATGTTCATTCAAAATCGCGTGTTCCCTGCTCGATCGCGTTTTTCCTCCACACTATAGTAGTCGACATCGAGTATGGCCTGCCTGCATCTCCCTTGGACTTCATACAATTGTAAGCCTACGTTGGATGTGGTATTCCCGCATTGCTTTTTCAAAGCACACGATGGTCAATCGATGTCAGACATGGGCTACAACCATCGCCCGCAGCCTGCAAGCATCGGCCTGGCGACAATGAAGGGTGACTGAGTGCATCGTTCGTAGCCTGCATCCATTGTTCTTTCAACATTAAACCTGGCCTCCAAACATCATCGTAGGTTTTTCGTATGGTTTAGAGACGTCAAATTTTGCCTGCTTGGATCATCCATAACCTGTACACATCGGTTTACTGATGTCTGCCAAGGGCCGTCATATCTGCCAAGGGCTGCATGCATCTAATCTTATAGGTTTAAATCTAGCAAGGGACGTCAACCAATGGAATGCAGTTTCATCCAGGTCCTTCAAGAATAAAAATGAAATGTGTGTAGCCCACAAGCAACGTCATCCAAGGGCATGTAAAATTATTCAACGCCTCCGTGCACATATATTTCATGTGCACATCATGAATGTGACATCAGCCAATGATATGCAAAATCAGCAAAGGCCTGCATGCATCGTCCATGGCGTGTGCACATAGACAGGGTGATATTGTCATCAGCCAACAAAAGGCAGCATTAGCAAAGGCCTCCATGCTTCGAGCATTCAACATTTCCAAATGGCAAGCAACATTAGCTAGAAAACATTGGTCTTGGACTACCGCATCAATTGTAGACTGTGCACATCGTTCCGTAGATGTCGAGCATGGAATGGTTTCATCGGACGTGGGTTGTGCACATCACTTAGAGATCATCGAGCTGGACCTTCCCACATCTTCCTTGTCCTCTACATAATGACAAGCCAACATAGAATGTGGGATGCCCGCACCATATGTAGCATGTGAATTATTTAGTCGACGTTGTCTATGGACTGTCCACATTGGTCGAGGCTTGTGCGTAACGCTCAACCATCATCAACCGTGCACGTCCCACATCACCTTTGGCTTGTAACTATGGTCATCCATCATTAGGCGTTGCGTTATTCTATCACCTTTGTCGTACACATCGTTTAGCCCACATCGTGCATGGAATTACCGCATCGCCTTTGGCATGTACCAAAATGATGAACATTGAACGTGGCCTTTCTGAATCTCATTTAGACTAGACACATTGATAAGACGACTTTGTCCTACACAACAGTCACACGACGTCCCACGTTTCCTACCCCATCACCTTTTCCTTGTATAACGGTTAGCTGACGTCAAGCAAGGCCTTCCCGTAACGCCTTCTGCCTTCACATAACAGTCAGCCGACGTCGAACGTGGCCTTCCAAGATAACTTTGGCTTGGGCACAACGGTCAACCGATGGCATGTATGCATCGGTTGGGCGATATCGACAACAAAATATAATAGGCAGCATCTACCAAGGCCCGTTTGGTACGAGCAAACGATAAAATAATAACATTTTCTTCTATTTTCTTTCATCTATTATTATATTTTCCATCTCACGTGGTTCATTCATGCTAATTTTGTCACTTTTATGGTTTATACGATATTGAAACATCTTGTATATGTAAAAATATGTAGTTTATCATTAGTTTCAAATATTTAAAAGTATTTTTAAGCTTGTTTCTTTTCTATAGCTTGGACACATCGGTCTGCCAATGTCCAACATATACTACCGCAATCCTTCATAGAATGAACACATCAGATATGCCCTCTTAGCATCGTCCATACAATGCATACATCGTTATGTAGATAACGGCCAATGGCAAGAACAATAAACCAAGAACTACATGCATCTGGTGTGGCATATGCACATCTGGCAAGATATGTAGGCTGATGGCATGCAGCTTCAGCCAAGGCCTTCACACACGGACGTGGAATGTGCATATCTGGGAAGATACATCGATCAAAGGCATGCGACATCAACAAAGTCTTGCATTCACAGACGTGGCATGCGTGCATCTGGAAATCGGCGTTGGCCAATGACACACAACTTCAGCCAAGCTTGTAAGAATCAACTATGTCTTTTGCTCATTAGGTGGAAAACATAAGTCGTTGTCTAAGCACATCAGCCTAGGTGACATTGGTTGTGGCCTATGTATATCGGCTAATAAAAAGTGACATCAACTAGGCAACACTATTCGTGGATTGCCACATCTGTCAAAGTTTGTGCACGTGGCTTAGGAGACATCAAGCGTTGACCAGCCGCATCAATCATGGACTTTGCATATCACGCAGCGGTCATCACGCTTGGCCTTCCTGTATCTCCTTTGTCCAGTACACAACGGTGATCCTACGTCAGACATGGGCGATCATCATCATTCATAGCAGGGGTCGCCCGTAAACTACCCGCATGTATCGTTCCTTCTGCACATCTCTCATCAATCATTGGGCATGGACTTCCTGATAATCACCAATGGCATGCAAAACAACAGTCTGGAGACATCGGGAATTGACAATACTCATCGCCTTTTCCCTACACACAACAGTCATCCCACTTGATAAGTGTATTTTAAACATCATCCGTAGCCTGCACAAAAAAATTTGTCGATAATGAACATTACTTTACACCGTCGTCCATATCCTACACACATCAGTCTACCGACATCAAACATGGCCTACCAGCATCGTCCGTAGACTACACACATCATTCAACTTCCATCGAATATTGCCTGATAGCATCGTGCGTAGCCTACACACATCAATATGTATATGTCAGCTAAAATAGAAAATATCAGCCAAGTCCTACACATATTTGGCATCTCATGTTTGCATCTGGCAAGCGACGACGGCTAATAGCATAAGACTTCAGCCAAGTCTTGCACGCACAGATGTGGAATATGAGTATTTGGCAAGCGACATCGGCTAACTGCATGTACCATCAGCCAATGTCCTGCACGCACCAACCATTTCGTGTGCACATCGACTGGGAGACTTCAATTGTATGTTGAGTGCATTGACCAAGAAACATTGCATGTGTTCTGCGCGAATAGGCCAAGCGACATCGGCCAATGTGAGGAAGCAAAACCCAAGGTCTACAAACATCAGACGTGGCATGTGTCCATTGACTCAATGATATCAGTCTGGGCCTACGCACATTGCAAAGGCTACATAGACCAATTGCACGAACAAAAATCAAAGGAATGAACATTGTAGCTTGTGCACATTAACTGAGCGACATCGGTTGTATGCTGCATATATCGTCCATGCAATGTCGTCAAATTGTAGGCAGCACCAGCCAAGTTTTTCATGCATATGACGTGCTTTGTGTGCATTTATCAATTAAAGTGAGACAACAACCTGCATTATCATCAAAGGTATGCACACATTATCTTTGGTTTGTGTGCATCGAATGAGTGACATCGACGTTAGCTAATGGCATGCACCTTAAGCAAAAGATTATGCGCTTTAGGCAAGGGACATCAACCAACAACAGCCAGCATCATCTATGGATAACACGCTTCTTAAATGGCATGTGCATATATAGGAAACGACATTCCCCAATGGAATGCAACATCACTATGTAATGCACCCATCATTATAGTGTGTGTGTAATTACCTTGGCGACATTTGCATCGGCAAAAGTCAGGAACCATCAACCAGGTTTGTGCACTTTGGGCAAGAAACTTTGTCAAACAATAAGAACTCTCTACCAAGGCCCGTACACATCAACCATGGCCTTAACATATCGATATTGTGATATCGAGATTTACCAATGGAATTCAACATAAGCCAAGGCCTCTGTGCTTCAGGCTTGGGATATAGGTAAATGGAAAACGTCATCGACCAGGAGACATTTGTCATGGAATACCGCATCATCTATGGCACATCACTCAGTCAACGTTGGACGCGGACAAACTGCATCGGCCATGGGTTGTTCACATCACTCAATAGTTTTCTGGATTAAACTTCGCACATCTCCTTTGTCCTGTGCACAATGGCTAGCTGATGTCAGACGTGGGCTCTCAACACTATTCATTGCCTGCATCTTGCTCAGTCAATAACGACCGTGGATTACTCACATAAGTTTGACTTCTACATATTCTAACTCTTTGTTAGGCATGTACGTCCCTCATCGCCCTTGTCTTGCAAAATACAGTTAGGTGATATCATGTATTGCCTTCCCCCATCGCCTTTGGCATGAACAACATTCAGTCGACGTCGTTTGTGACATTCCCGCATCACCTTTTTCCTGAAAAACATTAATATACAACATCGAACGTGATGTTACCGCATCGTATTTGTCCTAAAACAATGGTTAGTCGCATCGGTCATGACTTTCCCGCATTGCCTTTTGCATGCAAACAATGGTTACTAAACTTTAGACGTGGGCTGCAACTATTGTCTGTAGACTTCACATATTACTCAGACGGCGTCGTATATGGTTGCTAGCATAATCCATAGCCTGTACATATCAATCTACCAATGTCAAACATGACCTGCCCGCATTGTCGGTATCCTGCACACATTATTTTGCGAATATCTAACATGACTTTGCCACATTGCCTATTTCCAGCACACTTCGGTCAGCCCACATTGGATTTTCCTACCTGTATGTTCTATTGCTTGCAGTTGTTCGAAGATCGATATCACATACGACGATATTGATTGAGGTCTGGTCAATAATATGCTAATTTACATTATGTTCAAAAATTAAAAGAGTGTGAAACGTCTTTCCTGCATAACAACATATACATCTATTTTCCATCGTCTATTCTCAATGTTTTTTTCCTCACATGGTTCTTTCGTACCAATTTTATTATGTTTACATTTTGGAAGATCTTCAAAATTCTTTAATTTGTACAAATATGCACTCAATCATCAGTTCCACACATTTAGAAGTATTTTCGAGCATTTTCATATGTTTCAAACTTTTATTAATTTTTTAAAATTGATTTTATGGTTGTTAACTTTTTAATCAGATTTTAAAGATTAAAATTCATAAAAATATTGAATTGAATGTTCGTATATATATATATTGTAAATTTTTTACATTAATTTGAATGTTTTTTATATTTTTCTATACTTTATTAACTAAGTAACAATTTTTGTGATTTACTGATCAAAACTAATATTACAAATTTGTTGAATTTAAGGTTACTTTATTTATTTGTGAATTTTTTTCATTAATTTTATAAGTTTTTCCACATTTTTCCAATTCATTAATAATGAATTATACATTATTCGTGGTGTGTGTTCATTGCTTGGGTGACATTTGCTTTTCCATTTTCAGGCAGTATCATCCAAGGCATGTTCTCTTTGAGAAAGCGATGTTGGCCAATGAAAGGCAGTGTCACCCTAGTCTTGCACACATCACCTGTGGCATGGTCACATTGGCAGGGCAATATTAGAACGACCAATGGCAGGCAACATCATCGAAGTCTACTGTGCTTCAGTCAAGCGACATCGGCCAATGTCAAGTAGTATCGTAAAGGGGACATTTGTTGTGGATTGTCGCATCAGTGTTGCTATTGCACGTCGCTCAATCAAGGGTAGGAATGGATCGCTCCATCATCTCTGGTCTGTCCACACCACTCATTTTTTGTTAGGCTTGGTCTTTCTGCGTCGCCCTCGGCCTGCACACAATCACTAGCCCACTTCAGATGTGGGCTGCAGTCATTTTTTTATATCCTGCAAATTGCTCAACTTACTACGGTCGTGAACTACCCGAATCCATCGTGGCTTGTGCACATCGCTCAGTCTTCATCAGGTATGCCTACACGGATTGTCTGTGGCTTGCACTTGGTAGACGACCGACATTGCATGGGCCGACATTGATCAAGGTCTAGTAAAAAACATGCAAATATCCATGCCATACAGAAATCAAAATATTGTGAAACACCTTTCCTGTAAAACAACATATTTGTGTATTTTCCTTCAATTATTTTCAACGTATGTGCCTTATTAGTTCATTCGTACCAATTTCATTTTGTTCACGGTTAGTATAATATTACAACATCTTTTATTTGTACAATTATGTACTCCAACATAAATTTCACATGTTTAGAAATATCTTTGAGCATTTTCTCATTTTTCCAACTTTTATTAATTTTTTAAAATTTATTTTTTTGGTTTTTCATTTTTTATGTCAAATTTAAAAAATTAAAATTAATGAATTTTTTTAATTTAAGGTTACTGTATTTCTTTATGACTTTTTTTGCTATATTTTATATTTTTTACGAATTTTCCTATTCTTTTTTAATTAATTACCCATTTACGGGGTTTACCAAACAAAAGTAAAAATTTAAAAATCATTGAAATTGTTTAATTTAAGATTACTATATCTATTTGTGAATATTTGTCATTAATTTAATTTGTATCGTTCATTTTTTTCGTAATTTTTATTAATAAATTACCCATTTTCAAGATTACACAAAAACTAAAAACTTTAAAAATAGTTAAAATCAGTGAATTTAAAGTAAATATATTTATTTGTGAATTTTTTTCTTAATTTTTTTTCATATTTTTATCTTTTTTTAATCATGAAATCTTTATTTTTCAGGATTTACCAAATAAATTTTTTTTACAAAAATTAGTGAAGTTATTGAATTTAAGGTTATTATTTTTTTTTATTAATTTTTGGAGTTAATTTTATAATTTATCATATTTTTCTTTTTTTGATACATCAATTATTTATTTTAAGGATTTATTGAACAAAAATAGATATTAATAATTTTTTTGAAATTGTTGAATTTAAGATTAATATATGTATTTGTGAATTTTCGGCATTATTTATATATTTTAAAATATTTTTCCTATGTTTTATTAATCAATTACTCGTTTTCGGGGTAACCAAAAAAAATACTTCAAAAATTGTTGAAAAATATTTTTTTATATATACCAAAATGTTTTTTGTGGATGCTAATGTATGTTTGTACCTTAGAACCTGCATCTTTTGGTTATACATGTTCATAGAATCTCTGGAAAAAACGATGTCCCTCTAGGTTAGAATACGGATCACGGAATCACGAGCTCCATTTGGCCACACTTCTCATATGGCATGTGGGAAACGAAAAAGTGACGTCCACCAACTACTGGTGATATCAACCAAGTCCTGCACGCATTAGACGTGGCACGTGTGCATCTGGCAAGCGACATCGACGTCAACATCAGTAGGTAGCACTGCTCGTAGCCAGTGATTATTAGGGAAGTGATAATGTCCAATGCTAGTAAGCATCAACCAAGGCTTGCACGCGTTACCTATGGCGTGTGAGCATCGCTTAGACGACAACACCGTAAGGAACCAACAAGTAGCATCAACCAATACATTTGGGCTTCGGGAAAGCGACGTAAGCTAACGCCAAGTGGCATCGACCAGGAAACATTTTTCGTGGACTACCCACATTGGTCGTGGCATGTGCCCATTGCTCAACCGATGTTAACTATGGACTTTGGTCATCATCTGTAGCTTGCAATCATTTCACAGTCATTGTCGAGTGTGGACTGCCGAGATCGCCCTTGCGCTACCCACAACGGTCAGCCAACATTAGGCATTGTATTTCTGCATCGTCTTTTGCATGAACACAATGGTGGGCCGACGCTGGGCGTGGCCTTTACGCATTGCTCATCCGACATCGCGCATGGTCTGCCAAAATCTCCTTTGGTCTGCACTAATAGCTAGCTGACATGGTACATAGGCTGCCAGCATTGTCCGCATCCTGCACATATTAGTCGATCGACGATGTATGTAAATTGACAACATAGTTTGTATCATGCACACATCTATGTATAGACGTCAAACGTTTCCTGCCATCAAATTTTATAGCCTGCACGCATCAGTGTGCCAACGTTGGATGTGGCCAGTTAGCATCCTCTATAGCCTACACACATTGGTCTTCAGATTTCATTCATCGACATGCACCTTCAGCCAAGGCCAACACGCATCTGACGTCGATGGGTCACATGTTGCAAGCTATGACAGGAAAAAGCATACAGTGACGTCTTTAAATGGAAGGAACATCAACCAAGCCCTCTATGCACGGATATGGCATGTGCAAATCTTCTAAGCATAGTCGGCCAACAGAATGAAACATTAGCCAAGTCATGAATGTATCAACCAGGTCATGTGCACATCAACTAGGCGACTTCAATAGCGGTTTGAGCACATCAGACAAGTCACATCGATTGATATGAATTGGGCAAACAACATTTTCCAATGGTATACAGCAACATCCAAGATCTGCATAAATCAGTCGTGGCGTGTGTGCATAAAATCGGTGACATCGATCGTGGCCTATGCATTCGCTAGGAGACATCTACTAGTGACAAGTTTCTTCAGCCAAAGCATGCAAGCATCAATCGTGGCATGTGCGTAACCATTGGGCGATATCGATTGTGGCCTACATGCATCAACCAGTTAACATCACCAAATGCAGATAGCATCAACCAAGGTTTTCACTAATCTAATGTGCTTTGTTCAAATCAAGAGAGTGACATCGGAAAACGTTAGGAAACGTCATCAAATGCATTGACACATAACATGTGGCGAGTATTCTTTGATAAGAGGTATCGTTTTTGGTTAACGGCTGGTACCATAAGATAAGGCTTTTGCTCTTCTGGAAAACAATGACAGTCAAGGACAGGCAACATCATTGAAGGCCTGCAAACATTTGACTTGACATATGTGCATTTAGAAAATGGAGTTGGCCAACGGAATTTAGCATCAACAAAGTAATGCACGCATCGGTCATGACTTGTGTGCATCAACTAGGAAACATTTGCACTGGCCAACGTTTGGAAGCGTCAGCAAAGGCATGTGCGCTTTAGGCAAATGACATTGGCCAACGACAAGAATCATCATCAAGGGTCTGCATTTCTCAGCGGTGGTGTGTGAACATCAGTAAGGAGACATCGACATCTGCCAACGATAGGCACCTTCAGCCAAAGGCTTTATGCTTCAGACAATATTGGTTATGGACTACTGCATCGGTCGTGTACTAGGTACACCAATCAATTGTATCAGCCATGGCTTGTTTATATCACTAACTGTTCGTCTGTCTTATCCTTCCCGCATCAGTCGTGGTCTACACACAACAACAAGCCAATGTAAAATGTGTATTGCCTGCAACGACCGTAGCCTACACATTTCTCAAATGGCTTTAGTTGTGGACTGGCTGCATCAATCAAGGCTTGTGTACATTGAAAAACTAGCATCAGCCAATAGAAGGCAACATCATTTGTCGCTAGTGTGAATTTGACAAGTGACATCCGAAAATAAAATGAAACATAGCCAAGGCCTATACACATGAGCCATGATGTGTTGCATCGACTGGGCTACATCATCCTCGGGTAACAAATAAGGAGTATTTTTATAGTAATGTGCACTTCGGTCAAGCAATGTCGGCTAATGGGTCGTGCCTTGTGCATGTCACTAGTTGACATTGATTGTGGACTTCTCACATCAGCCGTGACTTGTCCACATCGCTAAGTCATTGTTAGTTGAGGACTACCCATATCTCCCTTGGACTTCATACGATGATCAGTTGAAATCGGGCATTCCCTTCCCGTATCGCCTTTGTCCTACACACACTGGTCAGTCGACGTAGAGTATGGCCTGCCTTCATTGCCTTTCGTGTTCACACAATGGCCAGCCTACTTCGGATGTGATATTCCTGCATTGCCTTTGGAATGAACAAAATGGTTAGCCAACGTCGGTCCTGGGCTGTAACCATCGCCTACATAATGCATGCATCGGTTAGGCGACGCTAAAAGGTTCCTGACTGCATCATATGTATCCTGCACTCATTGGTCTTCCCACATCAAACATGGCCTCAAAACATCATCGTAACTTTTGCATATCTGTCTAGCAACGTCGGATGCAGCTTTCTTGTAGCCTACACACAATGATTTGTTGAGGTCAGAAAAATGAAGGTCGTATTATCCAAGGAATGCATCCATCTAACGTGACTTGTGGGCATCTGGCAAAGCACGTCGACCAATGGCATGAGGCTTGAGCAGAGTCATGCAAGAACAACCTTGGAATGTGTGTATATCCCAAGAAATGTCGGCTAATAGAATGTGGAATCATCCAAGTCCTGTAACCACGGATATGGCATACGCGCATTTGGCAAGTGACATTGGCCAACGACAACAACATATACCAAGGCCTGCACGAATCGACCATGGCGTGTGCACATCGACAGGTTGATATCGACGTCTACCAATGGAAGCCAGCATCAGCCAAGGCCTCTATGCTTTGAGCATGCAACATCAACAAAATCCAAGCGACATCATCCAGGAAACATTAGTCGATGCCTACCACATCATTTGTGGCTATTGTACATCACTCATTAGATGTCGCGCATGGACCGGTTGCATCAGCCGTGGGTTGTGCACATAACTTAGTGATCATCGAGATTTACCTTCCTGCATCTCCCTTGTCTTGCACACAACAACAAGACGACGTAGAATCTGGTATGCATGCACCGCATGTATCCTGCATATTGCTCAATTGACGTCGTCCTAGGATTGCCTGCATCGGTCGAGTATTTTGCATATTTCTCTACCTTCATCAAGCATGGACTTTCGGCATTGACCTTGGTTGAAACTGTGGTCAAGCAACATCAAGAGTTTCCTTCACCCTTCGCCTTCGACCTTAACATTGGTTAGCCGACGTCGGGCATGGCCATACCGCATCGCTTTTGGCCTGCAGCAAAATGATAATTAATGTTCAACGTGGCCTTCCTGCATTTTTTTTGGACTAGACACATTTATCAACCGCATTGGTCGTGGCTGGTGCACATCACTCAGCGTCGTCCATATTTTCTTTCCCTTATCGCCCTTGGCCTGTACACAACAAAAAACAAACATAAAACATGGTCTACCCGCATCAGTCGTAGCCAACACACTACCTAACTACTATCGGTTATTGATTTCCCACATGGGTCGTTGTTTATCAACATCGCTTAGTCATCATCGGGTGTCGTCTTCCTGCATCACCCTTCTCATGCAAACGACTCTCAGAGGACATACGGTGTTGCCTTCCCACAATAAACTTTAGCCTACACAACGGTATATTTCCTGCCCCATCACCATTGGCTTGTATAACGGTCAGTCGACGTCAGATTTGGACTTCCGCGATCACCTTTAGCTTGAACACAAAAGTCAATCGCTGGCATGTATGCATCGGTTCATCGACATCAATGTCGAAAAATTGCAGGCAACATCAACAGAGGCTTGTAGTCTTTTGGAAAGCAATGTCAGCAAATGGCATGCAACCTCAACCAATGCTTGAATGCATCTGACATGGCATGTGTGCATCTGGCAAGCAATATTGGCCAATAGAATACAACATCATCAAATGCCTACGTGCATAAGTTAAGGATTGTGTGTAACGGTTTGGAAACATTTACATTGGACAACGTCAAGCAATATCTTCCAAGGAACGTGCACAGTAGTATAACAATATATTCATTTATTTTCCATCATCTATTATCAATGTTTTCGTCTTTGTGGTTCCTTCGTACAAATTTTATCACGTTTATGGTTTGTATGATATTAAAACATCTTTAATATGTAAAAATATGTACTTTATCATTAGTTTCACGTGTTTAGAAGTACATTCGAGCATTTTTATATCCTGTGGCCTCCACACGTTAATATGTCGACGTCAAACATAACCTACCACAATCGTTCATAGCCTGTAAAAATTGGTCTTCAAAAATCGGAAGTCCACTTCAAAACCGTCCATAACATGCAGACATCGGTATACAGATATCGGCTAAGGGAAGAAACATAAACATAGAAGTTCATGCATCTGGCGTGTCATGTGTGCATCTGGAAAGAGACGTTGTCTTATGGCATGCATCTTAAGCCAAGGCCTGCACGAACAGAGGTGGAATGTGCATATCTGGCAAGCAACGTCGGCGAAAGGCATGCATCATAGACATGGCATGTGTGTATCTTAAAATCGTCGTCGGCCAATGACATGCAGCATTAGCCAAGATTGCAAGAATCATGTCTGTCATTTGGTTATCGGTTGGACAACTTAAGTAATGTTTGTCATGCATCTTTTTTGGACTAGACACATTGATCAGCCGCATTAGTTGTGGCTTCTGCACATCACTCAACATCGTCCATCTTTGCTTTCCCCTATAGCCCTTGAGCTGCACGCAACAACAAGCCAACATCAAACATGGGAAACCTGCATCAGTCGTAGCCTACACACTACTCAACAAATATCAGTCGTGGACTGCCCGCATGGGCCGTTGTTTATCAACATTAGTTAGTCATCATCAGATGTGGTCTTCCCACATCACCCTTCTCATGCAAACGACTATTAGAGGACATCAGGTATTTCCTTCCCTCAATAAATGTTGGCCTACACAAAGGTCACATGATGTTGCATATTTCCTGCCCCATCACCTTTGGTTTTCATAACGCTCAGCCTACTTCAGATTTGGCATTCCGAGATCACATTTAGCATGCACACAACGGTCAAATGCTGGAACGTATGCATAGGTGGTTCGACATCAACGTCAAAAAAAAGCAGGTAGCATAGAGGCTTTTGTGCTTCTGGCAAGCAATTTCATCAAATGACATGTATCATCAACCAATTCTTGTACGCATCTTACATGGCATATGTGCATTTTGCATGCACTGTTAGCCAATGGAATGCAACATCAACCTACGCCTACGTGCATCAATCATGAAGTGAGTGAAAAGTTAGGGAAACATTTGCATCAGCCAATGTCAAGCAGCATCTGTCAAGGCCCGTGCGCTATGGTATAACAACTTATTCATTTATTCATCATCGATTATCAACATTTTTGTATCTCGTGGTTCCTTCGTACTAATTTTATCATGTTTATGGTTTGTACAAAATTTAATCATCTTTAATATTAATATGTACTTTATCATTACTTTCATATGCCGACGTCTAACATAACCTACCACAATCATTAATATCCTGCAAAAATCGGTCTTCTGACATTGGATTTTCCCTCCAAACATCGTCCATAGCGTGCAGACATCGATATGCCGATATGGGCCTACGACAAGAAACATCATCCAAGAATTACATGCATCTGTCATGTCATGTGTGCATCTGGAAAAGGCCTACATGAATGGACGTGGAATGTCCATATCTTGGAAGCGATGTCTTCCAAAGGCATGTAGCATCAAAAAAGGCATCGATGTGTAGATATTGCATGTGTGTATCTGGAAATCAACGTCGGCCAATAACATGCAACATTTGCAAAGATTGCAAGAATCATTTGTGTCATGTGCTCATCAGTTGGTTAACTTATGTCGTGGTCTAAGCACATCATGCTATTTTACGTTGTTTAAGACCTACGCACATCATCCAAGACACATCTGACAATGGAAAGCAGTATGGTCTAGGTGACACTAGTCGTGGACTACCGCATTGGTCAAAGCATGTGCACACCGCTCAGGCAACAAAGAACGTTTACCAGTTGCATCAATCGTGTACTTTGTACATGACGCAACGGTCACAAAACTTGGCCTTCCGTATTGCCCTTGTCCAGCACACAATCGAGACTCGATGTCCGATGTAGGTGGCCATCATCGTTCGTAGTTGGCATCGCCCGTGGACTGTCCACATCTACCGTGGATTGTAAACATCACTTATTTATCATCGGGCATCGACTTCCTGCATTACCCATGGCCTGAAAACAATGGTATCGACACATCGGGAATTTCCTATCCTTATAGCGTTTGTCCTGCCCACAACAGTGAGCCCACATGATACGTGGCTTTCCAGCATCGTCCGCAACCTGCACACATTGGTCTGTCAATGTCGAACATTATCTGACTGCGTCGTCCGTAGACTTCAAATGTTGGTTTACTGACATCGAACATGGCATGCAAGCATGTTCAGTTTCCTACACACATCTTACTATTGACATTGAATTTTGCGTGTCACCATCGTGCGTAGCCTACACACATCTATATGCAAAATTCGGCCAAAAAAGAAAAGATCAGCCAAGGGTTGCACACATCTGGCTTGGCATGTGTGCATCTGGAAAGAGACAATGGCCAATGGCATACGACTTCAACAAAGGTCTTCACGCACGGATGTAGAATTTAAGTATTTAGCAAGTGACATCACCCAATGGAATGTGGTATCATCCAAGACTAGCTTGCACTTATGTGGCATGTGTGAATCTGGCAAGCAACATTAGCCAACTGCGTAATGGATCAACCAATGCCAACATGCACAAACTTTGTAGTGTGCACATCGACTTGGAGACATCAATTGTCTCCTAACTTCATCGACCAGGCAACATTGCATGTGGTCTGCGCAAATTATCCAAGTTACATCGGCCAATGCTAGGAAGAAATACCTAAGATATGCATGCGTAACTTGTGGCGTGTTCGCATTGACTCAACGAAATTGGTCTTGACCAACGCGCGTAGGAAAGGTGACATCGACCAATTTCCCGAACCATCAGCGAAGGATAGCACGCATCAGTCATGCCATATGCATATTTTTTGGGAGACATTGTTCATGGACTACATACAACGGCCAGGAGATGTTATCCAATTGTAGGCAACACTAGCAAAAGTCCTCACGCATATGACTTGGTGTGTGCACATCTAGCAAGTGAAGTAATACAACGACTTGCATTATCATCCCAGGCATGCACACATAATCTATGGCGTGTGTGCATTGATTAAGAAACATCGACTTCAGCAAATGGAATGAACCATCAACAAAACCTTGTGTTTTGTGGGCAAGGGACGTCAACCAACAACAGGCAACATCAACCATTGATAAAAATCCTCTAAAATTTAATGTACGCATCCAGGAAGAAATGCTCCCTAATGGAATGCAACATCTTCCAAGGCATGCACCCATCGTTCTTTGAATGTAAGCAATCTTCTTAGTGACATTTGCATTAGCCAATGTCAAGAACCATCAGCTAGGTTTGTGCACTTTGGACAAAGGGCATTGTCCAACTACAAGCACTATCCACCAAGGCCTGCACACATCAGTCATGACGTGTACATATCGATATGGTGATATCAGCGTTAGCAAATGAGAGTCAACAACAACCAAGGACTCTGTGCTTCAGGCATAAAATATCAGTAAATGGCAAGCATCATCGGACAGGCGATATTGGTCATGGACTATAGCATCGGTAGTGCCATGTTCATATCGCTCAGTCGATGTTGGGCGTTGACTGACTGCATTGGCCATGGGATGTGAACATCACTCAGCAGTTTTTGAGATTGACCTTCGGGCATTACCCTTGTCCTTTGCACAATGGCTAGCTGACGTCACACGTGGGCTCCCAGCATGGATTGTAGTCTGTATCTTTCTCAGTGATGCTAGCCGTGGACTACTCGCATCAGTCGGACTTCTACATATCACTCTGTCATTATTAGGTGTGGATGGAGCGCATCGCCCTATGCTTGCAAACTCAGTTAGGCGACATTATGCATTTCCTTCCCCCATCGCCTTTGGCATGTACAACATTAAGTCTACGTTGGGAGTGGCCTTCCCGCATTAACATTAGCCTTCCCAAAATGCATAGCCAACATCGGTAGGGGACCTTCCAACATCACCTTCTTCCTAAACACAATGGTAAACCTCATCGATCGTGCCCTGCCCGCATTGCCTTTTGTATACAAACAATGGTATGTCAATTTTGGGCGTGGACCGCAACTGTCGTGTTTGTCCTTTAGACATTAGTAAGACGATTTTGGATTTGTCCTGCCAACATCATTCATAGCATGCACATATCGGTGTGCCAATGTCGGACGTTACCTACGTTCATTGTCTGTAACCTACACATATTAATCTGCGTACATCTAATATGGCCTTGCTGCATCGTCTGTTTCCAGCATACTTCGGAGAGTCCACATTGGACGTGCCTACCCACTTCATATATGGCTTGTAGTTGTTAGACGAGCGACGTCACATACGATGACATTGATCGTGGTCTAGTCAATAACATGCATGTGTTTATCGGTTAGGTGACTTTTTAATCATCCGACGTCAGGCAGTATCAGACAAGGATTGTCTCTTCGAGCAAGCAATTTTGGCCAACGAAAGGAAGCATCATCCAAGTCTTGCACACATCATTCATGGCGTGTGCACATCGGCAGGGAAACATCAACATCGACCAAGGGCAGGCAACATCATCCAAGTCTAATATGCTTCAGGTAGGTGACATTGGACAATGTCCAGTTGTATTGTGAAGGTGACATTAATCGTGGACTGCCATATCAGTCGTGGATCTTGCACGTCCCTCAATCTTAGGCGTGGATCGGCCGCATCGTTTGTAACCTATGCACATAACTCAACTGTCGTTAATCTTTGACTTCCTGCATCGCCCTTGGACTTCACACAACCACCAGTCGACGTCAGATGTGGGCTTCACTCATTTGACATAGCGTGCACATTGCTCAGTCAACATCGATCTTGGACTACCCGAATTTTTCATGGATAGTGCACATTGCTCAGGCGTCATCGGACGTGCCTAATCGTTTTGTCAGTGGCTTGGACTTGGTAGATTGTAAACTTTTAATGCTGAGACATTGATCAAGGTCTAGTAAAAAACATACAAATGTACATGTTGTACAGAAATCAAAAGAGTGTGAAACACCCTTCGTGTAAATCAACATATTCGTGTATTTACCATCAATTATTCTCAGTATTTCTGCATCACGTGGTTTATTCGTACCAATTTCATTTTGTTTACAGTCTGTACAATGTTAAAACATCTTGTATTTGTACTAATATGTGCTCCAACATAGGATTCACTTTTTTAGAAGTATGTTTGAGCAATTTCTTATTTTCCAACTTTTATTCATTTTTAAAAATTTATTTTTATGGTTTTTCCTTTTTTATGTCACATTACAAAAATTAAAATTTATGAAATTGTTGAATTTAAGGTTACTAGTTTTATTTGTTAATTTTTGGCTTTAATTTTTTTTCTTCAAATTTGCTTATAATTAATTGATTACCCATTTACGAGGTGTACCATACAAAACTAAAAATTGAAAATCGTTGAAATTGTTGAATTTAAGATTACTATATCAATTTGTGAACTTTTGTAATTAATTTAATAAGTAGCTTTCGTATTTTTCTTATTTTTTACATTTATAAATTACCCATATTTAAAGATTAACCAAAAAAAAGTAAACATTAAAAAATTGTTGAAATTAGATAACATAAGATTAATATATTTATTTTTGAATTTTTTGCGTTAATGATTTTTTACATATATGTATCTTTTTTTATTTATGAATCATGTATTTTTCATGATTTACCAAACAAAAAATAAATTATACATAAATTATTGAAATTGTTGAATTTAAGGTTATTACAGTTATTTGTGAATTTTTGGCATTAATTTTATATTTTTTCATATTTTTCTTGTTCTTCATACATCAATTATTCATTTTCGGGATTTAATGAACAAAAATAGATATTTAAAAAATTGTTGAAATTGTTGATTTTAAGGTTAATATATGTACTTGTTAATTTTCATCATTACTTTTAGATTTTTGAATATTTTTCCTATGTTTTATTAACCAATTACTCTTTTCGGGAAAACCCAAAAAAATACTTCAAAAATTGTTGAAAACTCAATTTTTATATATACCAAAAAGTTTTTTGTGGATGCTATTGTCTGTTTCTACCTTAGAACGTGCATCTTTTGATTTTACATTTTCATAGAATCTATAGAAAAAACGATGTCTACACCTCTAAGTTAGAATCAGCGTTACAGAATCAGGAGCTCTAACTACCCACACATCTAATATGGAATGTGGTAATCGGGAAAGTAACGTCAACCAACTACATGCGGCATCAACCAAGGCTTGTATGCATCAGACATGGCACGTGTGCATCTGGAAAGTGATACGTTGCTTTCCAGCATCCGGCATTGCCTATCCTCATCTGCTTTGTACTGACACAATAGTCAACCTACGTGATACGTTGTTTTCCAACATCATATGCATCCTTCACACATCGGTATTTTTACGTCGAACATTACCTGATAGCGTCGTCCATAGCCTACACAGATCGGTCGACCGACGTCGAACATGGACTACAAATACCTTTCTTATCTTACACACATTATACTAATGACATTGAATGTTTCCTTCCAGCATCATGCGCAACCTTCACACATCAGTATGCAAATGTCGGCTAAAACTGAAAACGTCAGCAAAAGTTTGCACACATGTTGTGTGGCATGTGTGCATATGGCAAGCGACGATGGTCAATGACATATGGCTTCAATAAAGGCCTGCACGCACGTATGTGGAATGTGAGTATTATAAAGAGACGTCACCCAATGACATGTAGTATCACCCTAGGCATGAATGCACAAACGTGGCAAGTGTGCACCAGGCAAGCAACATCCGCTAATACCATGAAGCATCAGTGAAGGATTGCATGCCCATATTTTGTCATGTGCATATAGACTAGGAGACTTAAGCTATATCCTGAGTGTATCGATTAGGATACATTGCATGTGGCGTGTAAAAATTAGCCAAGCGACATCGGCCAATGGGAGGAAGCAACATCCAGTGTATGAACACATCAATCGTTGCATATACGCATTGACTAAACGAAATCGGTCTTGGCCTGCGCGCATTTGAAAGGAGACACTGACCATTTGCACGAACCATAAGCCAATGACTGCACGCAGTAGTGGTGGCATGTGCGCACTAACTGGGCAACATCGGTCGCTGGCCCGCATGTATCAGCTAGGAGACGTCGTCCAATGGCAGGGAGCATCGGCCAAAGTCTTCACGTACATGATGTGGTTTGTTCTCATGTATCAAGTGTAGTCAGAACACAACCTATATTATCATCCAAGGCATGCACGTATAATCTGTGGTGTGTGTGTATTTATTGAGCGATATTGACATCAGCAAATGGCATGCACCATCATTCAAAGCTTCTACTCTTTGGACAAGGGACGTCAAGCAATAACAGGTAGCATCAGCCATGGATAGAACACCTCTTAAATGGTATGTGCGCATCTAGGAAGCGATGTTCCCCAATGTAATTCAACATCTTCCAAGGCATGCACCAATTATTTGTGGTCGTGTGTGCAATTGGCTTGGCAACATTTGCATTAGACAACGTCACGAACCCTCAGCAAGGCTTCTGCACTTTATGAAAACGACATTTTGCATCAACAAGCAGCATCCTTTATGTCCTGCACACATTAACCATAATGTTTACTTTTTGATAAGGTTACATCGATGTTGGCCAATGGAAGTCATCATTATCCAAGGCCTTTGTGATTCGGACCTGGTATATCGGCAAGTGAAAAGCATCATTGGCCAATTAACACTGGTCATGGACTCCACATCACCTGTGCCATGTGCACATTATTCAGTCGACGTCGGGTGTGGACCGACTTCATTGTCCATGGGCTGTGCACATTACTCAGTAGTTTTTGGATTGAACTTCACGCATAACCCTTGACTTGCGCATAATGTCATGTAAACGTAGGACTTGGGCTGCCAGCACCAGATGTTTCCTTCATCTTTGTCAGTCGATGATGATCGTGGAATACTCGCATCGGTTGGGCTTCTACATACCTATTAGTCGTTGTTAGGTGTGAACGGCCCGCATCCCCCTTGACTTGCAACTACAAATAGGCGACATCACGTATTGCCTTATCCCATCGGCTTTGGCATGTACAACATTCAGTCGATATCAGGCTTGACCTTCCCGCATTACCTTTGGCCTTTCAAAAATGAATAGCCACCATCAGACGTGACGTCCTGAGTCACCGTTGTACTAAACATAATAGTAAACTGCATCGATCATGGACTGCCCGCATCTCCTTTTTCATGCAAAAAATCATCAGTCAACTTTGGACGTGGGCTGCACCTATTGTCCATGGCCTTCACACATTACTCAGACGATGTTGAATGTGGTCTTCCACCATCATCCATAGATTCAACACATCGTTCTGCCGATGTATGACATGACCTTCCCGCGTTGTCCGTATCCTTCACACAGTAATATGTGGACATCTAACATGACCTGGCCGATCACCTGTTTCCAGCACACTTCGGTGAACCTACATTGGATGTGCCTACCTGTATCGTTAGTAGTTTACATATGTTAGACGAGTGATGTCACATACGGCGACATTGATTGATGTCTAGTCAATATCTTGAAGATTTCTATTTCGTACATAAATCAAAAGAGTGTGAAATGTCTTTCCTTCATAACACCAAATACATCTATATTCCATCATTTATTCTCAATCTTTTTACCTCACATGGTTCTTTCGTACCAATTTCATTACGTTTACGGTTCGTACGATATAGAAACATCTTTTATTTGTAAAAATATGTACTCTATCATTAGTTTTAAGTGTTTAGAAGTATCTTCGAGCATTTTCATATATTTCCAACTTTTATTCAGTTTCTAGATTTATTTTATGGTTGTTTATATTTTTCATTAAATTTAAAAAACTAAAATTATAAAAAAAAAAATTTAATTGATAGTTCTTATAGATATTTTGTGAATTTTTTTTGTTAATTTTATTGTTTTTTCATATTTTCTTATTTTTATTAACTAATTTCCCATTTTCAGAATTTAGTGATAAATACTAAAAATACAAAATTGCTGAAATTATTGAATTTAAGGTTACTTTATTTATTTGTGAATATTTCGCATTAATATTATAATTTTGTCCACATTTTACTGTTCTTTATAAATGAATTACCCATTATTCGTGGCGTGTGTTCATCGATTTGGTGACATTAGCATCGTCCAAGGTCATGCAGTATCAGCCAAGGCATGTCCTCTACGAGCAAGCGATGTTGACCAACGATAGGAAGCATTGTCCAAGTCCTGCAATATCAACATCGAGAAAGGACAGTCAATATCATCTAAGCCTAATATGCTTTAGGCAAGCGACATCGTCCAATGTCAAGAAGTATCATCAAGGTGACATTGGTCGTGCAGTGACAAATCAGTCGTTGCTCTTTCACATTGCTCAATTAAGGGTAGGGGTGGATCGGCCGTATTCTATGTGGTATGTGCACATCACTCAGATATCGTTAGGCTTGGACTTCCCGCATCACCCTAGGGATGCACACAACCACCAGCCCAAGTCAGACGTGTGCTACCCTCATTGGCCATAGCTTACACATTTCTCAGCCAACTTTGGTCGTGGACCACCCGAATCTTTCGTGGTTTGTGCACATCGCTCAGCCGTCATAAGGCGTGCCTACCCGAATCTTCTATGGGTTGCACTTGATAGACGAGCAACTTTGCATGCGGCAACATTGATCGAAATCTAGTAAAAATCATGAAGAAGTCCATGTTGTACAGAAAGCAAAAGAGTGTGAAACTTGTTTCGTATAAAAAAAACATATTTCGTGTATCTACCATCAATTATTCTCAACGTTTCTACCTCATGCGGTTCATTCTTACCAATTTCATTTTGTTTACAGTTACTACAATATTAAAACATCTTTTATTTGGATAAATATGTACTCCAATATAAGTTTCACATGTTTAGGAGAATGTTTTAGTATTTTCTTATTTTTCTGACTTTTATTCATTTTTTAAAATTTATTTTTACGGTTTTCATTTTGTATGTCACATTTAAAGTTAAAATTTATGAATTTGTTGAATTTAAGGTTACTAGTTTTATTTGTTTAATTTTGTCTGTAATTTTATATTTTTTTTCAAAATTTCTTAATTTTAATTAATTAATTACCCATTTACGGGGTTTAACAAACAAAACTAAAACTTCAAATTATTGAATTTGTTGAATTTAAGAGTATTATATCAATTTGTGAATTTTTCTAATTAATTGAATATGTATCTTACATATTTTTATTATATGTTTAAATAAATTACCCATTTTTAAAGATTAACCAAAAATATAAAAATTCAAAAAATCGTTGAAATAAGTGAATTTAAGATTAATATATTTATTTTTGAATTTTCAAATTAATTTTCTTTTTATATTTTTCTCTTTTTTTATTTATGAATTTTTCATATATGAGGATTTACCAAACAAATATAAATTTTACAAAAATTTAGTGAACATGTTGAATTGAATGTTATTATATTTATTTATTGATTTTTTCCATTAATTTTATAATTTGTCATATTTAACTTATTTTGCATACATCATTATTCATTTACAGGATTTACCGAACAAAAATAGAAATTAAAAAAATTATTGAAATTGTTTAATTTAAGGTTACTATATATATTTGGGAATTTTCGGCATTATTTTTATATTTAGGAATATTTTCCTATGATTTATCAATCAATTACTCATTTTCGGGATAACCCAAATAATTACTTCAAGAAATTGTTGAAAACTATTTTTTATTTATACCAAAAAGATATTTGTGGAAGCTAATGTATGTTTGTACCTTCGAACGTGCATCTTTTGGTTATACATGTTCGTAGAATCTCTAGAAAAAATGATCTCAACTCCTCAAAGTAAAAATTCACGTTGCTAAATCAGGAGCTCCAACTGGCCATGCATATGAAATATCATGTGGGAATTGGGAAAGTCACATCCACCAACTACAGCCAGCGTCAACCAAGGCTTGCTCACATCAGACGTGGTACGTCTGCATCTAGAAAGCTACATCGGTTTCAACCAATTGTAGGTAGCATCGTCCGTAGCCTGTGATCCTCAGGGAAGCAATGTCGGCCACCTACAGGCAGCATCAGCCAAGGCATGCATGAATTACATCTGGCTTGTGTGCATTGTTTAGACGAAATAACCGTAGGGAACCGACGGTTAGTATCAACATAATACATGTGCGCTTCAGGAAAGCAAAGTTAGATAATGAATAGTGGCATTGACCAGGGAACATTGGTCGTGGACCTTACGCACATTGTCCAGTCATTGTGGAGTGAGGACTACACGCCTCGCCCTTTGTCTACACACAACAGTCAGCCAATGTCAGGCATTGCGTTCCCGCATAGACTTTGACATGGACATAATGGTTAGTCAACGCCGGGCGTAGCGTTCACACATCGCCTTTTGCCTTCATGCATTGGTTAATCGATGTCTGGTGTGGTCTTCCCAAATGTCCTTTGGCATGCACACAATAGTCATTCGACGTCAAACATGGGATGCCAACATCGTCCACACCCTGCACATATCACTCTGTCGACGTTGAACGTGGCCTGACAATATAATTCTTATCCTGAATACATCTGGCTGTCGACGTCAAACATTTCCTGCCATCAGCCTCAGTAGCCTGCACACATCGGTCTACAAATGTTGGATATGGCCTGGCGGCATCGTTCGTAGTATGCACACATCTGTCTACATTCGTTTGATGTGGCTTGTCAACATAGTCCATAGCCTTCACATACCAGTCTTTATTTGTCGTCCAACGACATGCACAATCAGCCAAGGCCTACATGCATCTGACGTGGCATGTGCACATATTTCAAGCTACGTAATCCAATAGCATATGGTGACGTCAGGAATTGCATGCACACCAACTAAGGCCTGCATGCACAAATATGGTATGCTCATATATTCAAAGCAATGTCGTCCAATAAAATGCAGCATCAGCCAAGGCCTGCACATACATTTTCAAATATGGCATGGGCGACATTAGTGGTGATTTCAGTGCATCGGATAGGCGACATCGATTGACGCGCATCAGGCAAATGACATTTTCAAATGGCACGCAACAACATCAAAGATCTGCACGAATCAGTCGTGGAATGTGTGCATCAACTTGGCGACATCGATCGTGGCCTGTGCATTCGTAAGGCGACATCTACCACTGACAGGCTTCACTATCACCTTTGGCTTGCATGACGGTCAGCCGACGTAGATCATGTCCTTCCCGTATTGGATTCTACCTTCACAGAAGGATCATACAACTTTGGATGTGTCCTTCCGAGATAACCTTTGGCATGCACAAAACAGAAGGAAACATCATCATAGGCTTGTTTGCTTCAGGAAAGCAATGTCTGCCAAAGACATGGAGCATCATCCAAGGCATGCACGCATCTGATATGGCATGTGCTCATCTCACAAGTAACGTCGGCCAATAGAATGCAGCATCAACCAATGCATGCCTACATTGATCAAGGAGTGTGTGCACCAGTTAGGGAACTTTTTCAACGGCCAACGTAAGGCAGAATTTGCCAAAGCCCGTTCACTATGGGCAAGCAATGGTTGCCAAAGACTTGCAGAATCAGCAAATACCATCACGCATCAGTCGTGGTGTGTGAGAATATACATGGCAACATCAGCGTCGGACAAAAGCAGATAGCATCAGCCAAGGCCTTAAAGCTTCGAAAAAGTAACATCGGACAATAACAAACATCATTAACAATGAAAATGACTATCACAAAGATCGTGGGGTGTGTACATCGCTCATTCTATATTATGCGTGAAGTAGTTGAATCGGCCTCGGATTGTGACCATCATCAAGTGCTCATCAGGTTTGGGCTTCCCACATTGCAATTTGTCTGCACATGTCGGCCAGCAAACGTCGGACGTGGGAAACATTCATTGATCATAACGTACATATTTCTCAATCATCACTGACTCTAAACTGCCTACAGCGGTCGTGAACTTTTCACATTGCTAAGACATCGTTGGGTCTGGAATGACCTCATCACCACTGGCCTAGAAACAACGGTTAGGCGACATCAGTCGTTGTCTGCCCCCATCGCCTTTGGCATGCACAATGGTCAGTGGTTGTCAGGAGTTGCCTACCCCCATCTTTTTTGTATTTCTCAATAGGCGTAACCTTCCGACATCGACTTTGTGCATCATACATTGTCAGCCGATGCCAGAGTGGCCTTCCCTCATTGTTATTAGCCAACACACATTGGTCAATCGACATCGTACATGGCCTGCCCACATTTCCTTTGCCCTGCATATAACGGTCAGACGATGTCGCATGTGGGATGCACCTAGCATGTGTGGCCTGTACACATCGGTCAGTTGACATCATAAGTGGCTTCCATCATCATCCGCAACCTACACACATCAATTTTCTGATATTTGACGTTTACCACGTGCATTGCCCATAGCATTAAAATATCGCTCTACTATGTCAGATGTGTCCTGGATGTATCACCTATGTCCTGCGCACTTTGTCAGCCTATGTCGGACATGCCTACCCACATCGTATATTGCTTGCACTTTTTAGACGAGCAAAGTTGCATGTAGCGACATTGATCGAGGTCGAGTCGACAACATGCGGATTTTCTTGCTGTACAAATATTAAAAGATTGTGAAATACCCTTCCGTAATAACATATTTATATATTTTCCATCATCAATTATTAGCGTTTCCGTCTCACATGGTCATTCATACAAATTTTATCAGGCTTATGGATCTTACGATATTCAAACATCTTTTAAATGTAAGATATATGTACTTTATTATTAATTTCACATGTTTATAATTATTTTTGAGTATTCTTATATTTTCGAGCAATATTATTGATTCTTACAATATATTATTATAGTATTTTAACATTACCTTTTAAAAATTAAAATTTATGATATTGTTAATTTAAGGTTACTATATATATTTATAAATTTTTAGGGTTAATTTTTAAATTTTTTCATATTTTTCATATTTCTTCTTAATTAATAAATTAAGGAAAGGTCTGCATAAATGATTTGTGGCATGTGCGCATCGGCTGGGAGACAATGGCCTTAGGAAATGACAGACAACATCATCAAGGGCCTATGTGCTTCGGGCAAGCTAAAGCGACGTCGGCCAACGACAAGCAGCATTGGGCATGCAACATTATTTGTGGACCACCCATACCGGTTGTGGAATGTGCACATCGCTAAGATAACGTTTTTCGTGGTCTACCCACATCGGTCACTTCTTGTGCACATTGCTCAGTCATTTTTGGGCTTGGACTTCCCATATCGCTTTGGCCTGCACAAAATGGTAAACTGATATAGTGTGTTGCTTTCCCGCATTTACTTTAGCATGCACACAATGTTCAACTGACATCAGGCATGGCGTGCCTGCATTGCCTTTTGCATGCACAAAATGTTCAACAACCGCCAAACGTGGTCTTCTTTTATTTCCATTGGCTGACACAGAACAATAAAAACTTTTAAACGCGGGCTACCAACATCGTCTTAAGCTTGCATAAGAGTCTGCCTTCGTCGAACATGGTGTGACAACATCATCCAGAGCCTACATACATCAGTTTGCTGAGGTCCAACATATCCTACGACAATAGTTGGTATCCTGCACACATCGGCCTGCCAACATCGGACTTCCCCTCCAAATATTGTCCCTAAAATGTACACATCGGTATGCAGATATCAATCAATGTCAAGAAATATTAGCCAAGGATTGGATCCATCTACAATGGCATGAGCGCATCTTGAACAAGACGTCTGCTGATGGCATGCATCTTTAGCCAAGGCCTACACGCATGGGCGTGGAATGTGTGTATATGGAAATCGACATCAGACAAAGGCATGTATGCTAAGATATGGCATGTGCGCATCTTGAAATCGACGTCAGCTAATCAGGTAGACAACTGAAGTCGTGTACGAAGCACATCACAGTAGGCGACATTGGTTGTGGTCAAGACACATCGGCCAATGGAAAGTGGCATAGGCTAGGCGACACTAGTTGTGGACTTTCGCATTGGTCCAAGCTTGTGGGCATCGCTCACGCGATAACGGGCATTGACCAGCCACATTAGTCATGGCCTGTGCACATCATATGGGGGTCATCAGGATTCTCCTTCATTTATCTCTCTTGTCCAGAAAACAATGGTGAGACAACGTCGAACATGGGCTTCTATATCGTTCGTAGCCTGTGTCGCCAATGAACTGCCAATATCTACATGGCTTTTGCACATCACTCAACCATCGTCGGGCATGGACTTCATGCATCACCCATGGCCAGCAAACAATAGCCTGGAGACATAAAGCCTTGCCAATAATCATTTCCTTTGGCATGCATTCAACAATCAGCTAACGTAAGACGTGGCTTTTGATTTTTATTTTTGTTCTATTGTTGAAATTGTTGAATTTAAGGTTACGATATATATTTGTCCATTTTCAGTAATATTTTTATGTTTTAGCATATTTTTCCTATGTTTTATTGATCAATTAGTCTTTTTCGGGTTAACACAAAAAATACTTAAAAACTTGTTGCAAACTATTTCATTATATATATACAAAAAAGTTACTTGTGGATGCTAATGTGTGTTTGTACCTTAGAACGTGCATCATTTGGTTTTACATGTTCATTGTGAATCTTTAGAAAAAGTGATGTCTACTCCTCTAAGTTACATTCCACGTTACAGAATCAAGAGCTCCAACTTGTCACACATCTGATATGGCATGTGGAAATCGCAAAAGTGATGTGGCACGTGTGCATATGGTAAGAGACATCGGCTTCGCCCAACCGTAGGCTGCCTCATTCGTAGCTAGTGAGCATCAGGAAAAGATATGAGCCAACGACTGGCAACATCAGCCAAGGCTTACACGCATAACCTATGGCGTGTGCGCATCGGTTAGACGACATTGTGTTATATTTGTAAAAAAAATTTTTGTATGCTTTTGACTTTTGAATTATAACCGGAGGACTCTAGTAAAAGCATGTATTGTTGTTATTTACCCTTTAGTATGTGTTATTAAGGAATAACCTTCCCTTTCCATTCATATGATAATGACAAGCACAAGTTTATTGCCATTCCTGTATTGTCTCATTTTTATAGTTTTTTTTATTTGTGGAAGTTGTAATTGCTTTTGTTTTTCTCCTAGATGCACGAGTTTCTTGTGCACATTAATATAAAACAAGCATTCTTTTGGTATATGTTTATGTTACATACTGCCATTACAATACTAAATGTTCATATGTGTTGTATAGCAAAATGTACTCAACTGACTTTGCACTTTGACTTAGATGTGAGATCTTGATTTTGTTTATGAATAAAAGTTAATTTGCTTTTTATAGTATTTTTAAAAGATTTTAGGAATGGGAACATAATTTTCCTTCCTTTGATACTAACTCCCAAGTATGTTGCTTCACCATATCCTAACAATTATCACATCTACTAAGATATAAAAATAGACTCCCTCTATACAAAATTTATATGATTGAAAGCGTGTTTTCGTTTTCGTTTTCATTTGAGTTTCATATTTACTTCCTTAGTTGTTTAGACTTCTAGGAGTTCATCTCATTATGCACTATTTACTTCACGATAAATATATGAATCTGGATATGTATCATTTGATGGGATATTGTTTGTTTATTTTATCTTTCCTTCAAGCATCCTTATGTTTATTATGTGCTGTTGTTTTTCATATGACTCAAAAAAATAAAAAGACAAGTCGTGGCTGTCTTACACAAATCTTTAAATGCTACAGTCTTTTTTCTTTTTCCACTGTTTAAATATAAGAGCTTGAGTGGGTTGTATCTATTTGTTTTATCATAAGTCTGAAGTAAGTTTTTTCCTCTTCATATACGTGTTTAGAGTTCTCAAGAAACGAGTTAGCTTAACTTCTCTTTCCATATTCCATATAGCTTAACATTTCTTGATTAGTGTTGAGCATGTCACATCAAATTTTAAATTTATTGGTCAATGTTTTTGATTTAGTGTATGATCCAAATTCACAATATACTAGCGCGTGTATTTTTAAATTTATTGTATACCTTAGTTTTCTTTTGCACTTTGTTTTGTTTCAGTTTTTATAATATTCCGCTATTTAGTTACTGTTTGAACAAAGAAGGTTTTTGGATTACTTTTGTTTATAGTTCTAATTATTAGTAATAGTTATCTTACAGTGCATCCACAGAATAGCTAATTTGCTTATCTCATTTAAAATTTAGTTTTATATTGAATTTGTTGGAAACCAGTAGATTAAGTTGCAATTTTTTTAACCTGGCTTTGATTTTTCGCATATTTGGAATTCGTACTCTTTAAAAAATTATTCACTAGTGGTCAAGTTATCAGTTATATATTAATTTTGGTGTCTGTCATTTTAGACACATCATTACCTTATCTTTTTTAGGATATTAATCTTTATTACTCTTTTGTTTGCATGTAAGACTTGATCGAGTTTTTTATGGACACTTGCCTTCCCTATGCATTTTGAAAGAGCCGTAAAGTCTCAAATTCCTATCATTGAGTGATCGAACTATTTTAAAACTTACATACATGTTTCAAGGATTAAAGAATTGGAAGACATAGGAGAAGGGTTAAGGATTGGGTAAAAATGTTCAAATATTATTTTGAAGTTTGTATCCTGTTATTTTGGGACTAAACCCTTGTTGTATTTTATTTTCTATATTAACTATTATTTGTATTATTCTTCAGATTTCAGCCAACGGCATGCACCATCAGCAAAGGCCTACACTCATCTAGCGTGGCATGATCACATATTGAAAGCTATATCAGCCTTTAGCATACGGTGAAGTCGAAAAATGCCTTGCACATCAACCAAGGTGTGTATGCACGGTTGTGGCATGTGCACATTTTCTAAGAAATTGAGGCCAACAAAATGCAGCATCAGACAAGGCCTACAAGTATCAACATTGTCATGTGCACATCAACTGGGAGACTTTAGTAGCGGGTTGAAAGCATTGGACAGGTTACATCAATTGATGCGCATCGGGAAAATGACATTTTTTAATGACACATAGCGACATCAAAGATCTGCACGAATCAGCCATGGCGTGTAAGCATCAACTCGGTGACATCAATCGTGTCCTGCACATTCGCAAAGCGACATCTCACAATTATAGCTTGCTTCAGCCAAGGCATGCACACATTAGTCATGGCGTGTGTAAAACGATTGGGCGACATCGATCGTGGCCTACATGCATCAACCAGTCGATTACACCAAATAGCAGGTAACATAATCAAAGGTCCTCACGAACTCTTATATGCTTTGTGCAAATCTAGAAAGTGATGTCGGACTATGTCAAGCAACATCATCCAAGGAATGGACGCATAACACGTGGCGTGTATGTTTGGATGGGTGAATCATTTTTAGCGAAAGGTGGGCACAATAATCCAAAACTTAGGTCTTCAGGCAAACATTGACAACCAACGAGAGGAAGAATCAAGAAAGGCCTGCACACATCTGACTTGACATGTGCGCATCTAGAAAGTAATGTTTGCCAATGGAATGTAGCATCAACAACATATTGCACGCATTAGTCATGCCTTGTGTGCACGGGTAGGCAATATTTGCACAGGGAAGCGTCGGGCAGCGACAGCCAAGAAATGTGTGCTTTGGGAAAGTGACGTTGGCCAGTGACAGACATCATAATCAAGGGCATGCAAGCCTCAATCCTGGTGTGTGCACCTCAACAAGGAGACATCGACATTTGCCAACGGTAGGCACCTTCAGCCAAGATATGTATGCTTCAAGAAAACGTCATCGACCAAAATCATGTAAAATTGGCTAGATGATATTGATTATGAACTTCCTCATCGGCCGTGGACTTGGCACATCACTCAGTCGTATCAACCATGGCCTGTGCACATTTTTCATTGTTCGTCTATCTTGGTATTCCCGCATCAGTTGTGGTCAGCACACAATAGAAAGTCATTGTTGAACATGTGTTGCCCGCATCGATCATAGCTTGTGCATATCTCAAAGCTCGCATTGGCCAACAGAAAGGCATTATCGTTCGTGGCTATTGAAAATTGGACAAGTGACATTTGCAAATGATATGAATCATTAGAGAAGTCCTATACGCAAGAGACGTGATGTGGGGGTATCGACTGAGCTACATCACCGTAGGGTAAATATAGGTAGTATATGTATAGTAAAGTGCCTTTCGGGCAAGCGATGTAGGCTAACGAAAAGCGGCATTATCCAAGTGACATTAGTTATTGATCGCCCGCATAGATCGTGCCTTGTGCACATCACTAGTTGACATTGACTGTGGACTTCTCACATTGTATGTGACTTGTTCACATCAATAAGTCATTTTCAAGTGTGGACTACCCGTATATCCCTTTGCCTTCATACGAAAATCAATAAAAATTGGGCATTGCCAGTACATATTGCCTTTGTCCTGCACACGTTGGTCAGTCGGCGTCGAGCATGTCCTACCAGTATCACCTTTGGCTTGCACACAATGGCCAACCTATGTCGGATGTGAAATTTCCATATTGCCTTTGGAATGCACTCAATGGTCAGCGAATGTTGAATGGTGCCTCACTACATAATCCGTAGCCTGCACTTATTGGTCTTCCAACGTCGATAGTGGCCTTAAAATATTGTCATAGCTTTGGAATATTGGTCTAGAACCGTCAGATGAGGCCTTCTTGCATCGTTCGTACCCTACACATATCGATTTGTTGATATCAGCCAAGGACTGTATGTATCTAACGTGACATGTGGGCATCTAGCAAGGAGTGTCGACCAATGAAATGTGTCTTCAGCCAACTCCTGCAAGAAAAACCGCGAAATGTGTGTATCTCACAAGCAACGTCGGCCAATGGCATGCTGAATAAACAAAGGCTTACTTGTATGGACATGGAATATGCGCATCTGGCTAGTGATATCGGCAACGACTTAAAACATATGACAAGGCCTGCACGCATAGGCCATGGTGCATGCACATCGACAAGTTGTTAATTGGCATCAGCCAATGCAAGGAAGAATCAACAAAGGACACTATGCTTCAAGCATGCAACATCGGCAAAATCCAAGTGACATCAGCCATGCAACATTGGTCGTGGCCTACTGCATCAGTTTTATTTTGTGCACATCATTCAGTAGATGTCGAGCGTTTACCGGTTTCATCGGCACTGGGTTGTGCATACCATATAGCGATCATTAGGCTTGTCCTTTACGTATCTCCCTCTTCCTGAACACAACGGCAAGATGACGTAGAATGTAGGATGCCTTACCAGACGAAGCCTACATATTTCTCATCGACGTCATCCGTGGACTGCCCACATAGACTGAGGCTTGTGCATATTGCTCAACCGTTATCAAGTGTGGACGCTTCGCATCGCGCTTGGCTTGCAACTATGGTCAGGCAACATTAGGCGTTGCCTTCCCCCACTACCTTTGCTCTACACATCGGTTAGCCGATGTCGGGCATGGCCTCACCACATCACATTTGGCTTGCACCAAAATGATAGCCAACATTGGAAGTGGCCTTCCCGCATCTCCTTTGGAGAAGACACATAGATCAGCCGCATTGATTGTGGCCTGTGCAAATAATTCAGACAACATGGATTACGTGCATCAGACGTAGCCTACACACTACTCAACCAATATCGGTCGTCGACTTCCTGCATCGACCATTGTTTATTAACTTCGCTTAGTCGTGGTCGAGTGTGGACTTCTTGCATCTCTATTCTCATGCAAAGAAGGTCAGAAGACATCAGGGGATCCTTTACCCAATAAACTTTGGCCCACACAACAATCACACGATGTTGCATGTTTCCTTCCGCATCACCTTTAGCTTGCAAAATAGTCAGACGACATCAGATGTGGCCTTCAAAAGAGCAGCTTTAGCTTGCACACAACGGTAAATTGGCAATATCTATGCATCGGCTGTCCGACATCAACGTCGAAAAATGGAAGGCAAGATCAACAGAGGCTTATGTGATTCAAACAAGCAATGTCAGCCAAAGACATGTAGCATCACCAAAGGTTTGCACGCATCTAACATGGCATGTGTGAATCTAGCAAGCGACGTTGGCCAATATAATCCAACAACATAAAATGCATGTATATATCAGTCGTGGAGTGTGTGCATCGGTAGGGAAACATTTGCATCGGCCAACCTCAAGCAACATCTGCCATGGCCCATGCGCTACGAGTAAGCAATGGTATAATAACATATTCATCTATTTTCCATCATCTATTATCAATGTTTTCGTCTCTTGTGGTTCATTCGTACTAATTTTGTCACGTTTATGGTTCGCACAATAATAAAACATATTTTTATGTACAAATAAGTATTTTATCATTATAATTAGTTTCACATGTTTAGAAGTATTTTCAAGCATTTTTATATATAAAATAACCTTCATACATAGGTTTGCCGACATCCAATATAACCTACCTCAATCATTCATAGCCTACAAAAATCTGTCTACCGACATCAGATGTTCCCACACAATATCATCCATATCATGCACACATCGGTATGAAGATATCGGCCAATTGCAAGAAGCATAAGCCAAGGACTGCATGAATCTAACGTGTAATGTGCGCATCCAGCAAGAGACGTTAGCTGATGGCATGCAACTTCATTAAGGTTTGCACGCACGGAAGTATAATGTGCGTATCTTGAAAGAAACATAGGCAAATTCCATGCGACATCAACTAAGGGCTGCATGCATAGATAATACATGCGTGCATCCATAAATCAACATCGGCAAATAACATGCAACATTAGCCAAGCTTGCAAGCATCATCTGTGTCATGTGCTCATCAGGTGGTCAACTTAAGTCGTGGTCTAAGTGCATAAGGCTAGGCGACATTGGTTGTGGCGTACACACCTAGGCCAAGACACATTCGCCAACGAAAAGTGACATCAGCTACGTGACACTAGTCATGGACTACCGCATTGGTCAAAGCCTATGAACATTGATCAGGCGACATTGACCATTGAACAGCTTCATCAATCATTGAGTGTGCACATCACTCAACGATTAATAGGCTTGTCCTTCCCATATCTCCCTTCTCCACCAAAGAAAAGCGAGATGACATCGAACGTTGGCGATCAACCTCGTTCGTAGCCAACATCACCTGTAGACTACTTGCATCTACCGTGGCTTGTGCACATCTCTTAGAAATTATTGGGCATGGAATTCCTGCATCACCTATGTCCTTCAAACAACATTCTGGAGACATCGACCATTGCCTATCCTCATCGCCTTTGGCCTGCACATAACATTCATCCCACTTGATATGTGACTTTCCAGCAATGTCCGCAGCCTTCAGACATCGGTCTGTCAACATCAAACATTACCTGATAGCGTCGCTCTTAGCCTACATACATCTGTCGTTGCATGTGCGTTCTTGGCAAGCGACGATGGACAATGGCATTCGACTTCAGCCAAGGACTGCACACACTGATGTGGAATGTGAGTATTTGGCTAGTGATGTCCGCCAATGTCCTGCGGTATCTTCCAAGTGCTGCATGCACGAAAGTTGCATCTTTGCATCTGGCAAGCGACGTCGGCCAACTAAATGAAGCATCACTCAAGGCCTGCATGCACCAACGAGGTTGTTTGCATATCGAGTAGGAGACTTGAGTTGTCTCCGCGAATTAGGCAAGCAACATCGGCCAATGGTAGAAAGAAACACCTAAGGTCTGCACGTATAAGCCATGGCATTTGCGCATTGACTTACCGATATAGGTCTTGGTCTACGCGCAATCAAAAGGCAACATCAACCAATTGCACGAACCATCAGCCAAGGACTGCCCGCATAAGTCGTGGCATGTGCGCATTAACTTGGAGACATTGGTCGTGGCCTTCATACATCGGTTAGGCGATGTCGTCCAATTGAAGGCATAACTAACAAAGGTATTCACCCATCTAACGTAGTATTTGCACATCTATCAAGCAAAGTCTGAGAACGACCTGCGTTATCATCAAAGGCATGCACGCACAATATGTGGAGTGTGCACATCCATTGAATGACATCAACGTTAGCCAATGGCATGCACCATCAGCCAAAACTTAAGTACTTCGGTCAAGGGACGTCAACCAACAACAAGCAACATCAGCCATGGATAACCCACCTCTTAAATGGCATGTGACCATCTAGGAAGCGATGTTCAGTAATGGAATTCAACATCTTAAAGGGAATACACTTATCATTCATGGTGTGTGTGCAATCGGCTTGGCGACAATTGCGTTGGCCAACGTTAGAAAGCATCAGTCAGACTTGTGCACTTTGGGCAAAAGACGTTGTCCAACACCAAACACTATCCAAGGCCTACACGTATCATCCATGAAGTTAACGCATCGATAAGGTGATATCGACGTCGGATAACAGAAGTCAACATCATTCAAAGCCCATGTGCTTTAGGCATGGAATATAAACAAATTGCAAGCAACATCGGCAAGGAAATGATGGTCGTGGACTACCGCATCGGTTTTGGATTGTTCACATCATTTAGTCGATGTTGGGTGTAGACCAATTGCATTTTCCATGGGATATCCACAACACTCAGAAGTTCTTGAACTAGCAAAATTGATTGGCGCATATCTTCCTGACAACATTTTCCAACGACATGCAAAAACATCCAAGATTTGCACGAATCAGTCATGGTGAGTGTGCATAAACTCGGTGACATCCTTCATGTCCTATACATTCGCAAGGCAACATTAAACAGTGAAAGGATGCTTCAGCCAAGAAATGCACATATCAGTTGTGGAGTGTGCGCAATGATTTGGCCACTTCGATCGAGCCCTACATGAATCAACCAGTCGACATCAACAAATGGTTGGTAATATTAGCCAAGGTATTCACGCATCTATTATGCTTTGTACGAATCTAGAAAGATTTGTCGGACAATGTAAGGCAACATTATCAAAGTCATCAATGCATAAAACCTAGCATGTGTGCTTGGTAGAGCAATACGGCCTTCAACCAACGAAATGCAAAATTAGCCAAGACTTTTTGTTTTCGGGAAACCAACGTCGGCCAATGATAGACCTCATCATCCAAGGCTTGTTCACATTTGATTTGACATGTGTGCATCAAGAAAGTGATGTTTGACAATGGAATGCAGCATCAGCAGGATTCATCTGTCATGGATTGTGTACATCAGATAAGCGACATTTGCACTGGACAACGTCCTGCAACGTCAGCCAAGGCATGTTCGCTTTGGGCAAGTGATGTTCGCCAAAGACAAGAATAATCATTAAGGGTCTGCAACAACCGTGGTGTGTGCATTAGCAAGGAGATATCGGCGTTTGCTAACGATAGGAACCTTCACCCAAGGACAAAATTTGTCATGGATCGTGCATCGGTCCTATCCTAGGCCCTTCGCTTAATCGTATCAGCCATGGATTGTGCACATCATTTATTGTTCATCGGTCATGGCCTTCCCGCATCAATCTTGGTTTGCACACAACTACGAGCCAATGTCGGCCTTGTGATGCTCGCATCATCTGTAGCGTGCACATTACTCAGTTTGCTTCTGTTGTGGACTGGCTGCATCAACCGTTTCTTATGCACATCCCTAACTTAGTGTCATCCAACAGAAGGGAACATCGTTCATCGCAACTGCAAATTGGACTAGTAACATCGGCAAATGACACAAAACATCAGCCAAGGCCTACACGCATGAGTCGGGGTGTGTGAATTGAATGGAATACAATAGTTTCATATAAATATAGGGAGTATCTGTATAGGAATGTGCATTTCGGGAAAGGAACATCATCTAGGTGACATTACTCATTGACCGCCCACATCGGTCGTGCCTTGTGCATGTTGCTTAGTTTACATTGACTATGGACTTCTCGCATCGGCCGTGACATAGGCACATCGCTCAGTCATTGTATTGCATGGACTATTCGTATCATCCTTGTCCTGCATATAATAGTTAGTCAAAACCGTGCGTTTCCTTATTGTATCATGTTTGTCTTGCACATACTAGTCAGTCGACATCGAGCATAGCCTGTTTGCATCACCCTTGTCCTGCACGCAATGGTCAGCCTATGTTGGATGTGGTATTCTCGCATTGCCTTCGGAAAGCACACAATGGTAAGTCGATGTCATATGTGTTCTGCAACCATCTCCCGTAGCTTGCACACATCGGTCTGCCGATGTTGAAGGGTGGTTGAGTGCATCATCCCTATCCTGCATTCATTGGTCTTTCGACGTCAAACCTGGACTCCAAAATTTATTGTAGCTTTTATATATTGGTGTAGAGACATCAAATGTGGCCTACTTGGATCGTTCATTGCTTGCACACATCGGTTTGCTGATGTTCGCCAAGGGCAGGTCATATCAGTCAAGGACTGCATGCATCTGACATGACATGTAGGAATATATAAAGGGACTTCGACCAATGGCATGCGGTTTCAGCCAAGTCCTGCAAGCACAAACATGAAATATGTGTTTCCCACAAGCAACATCGTCCAAGGGCATACAGAATCAGCGAAGTCGCCTATTCACAGACATGACATGTGCGCATTTTGAAAGTGACATCATGCTACAGCATGCAACATCAGCCAAGGTCTGCACCATCGTCCATGGCGCGTGCACATTAACAGGTTGATAATGGCATCATCTAAAGTAAGTCATGATCAGCCAAGTCCTCTATGCTTCGACTATGCAACATTGGAAAATGACAAGCAATGTTAGCCAGGCAACATTGGTCGTGGACTACCCCATCAGTTGTGTCTATGCACATCATTTAGTAGATGTCGGGCATGAACTGGTTGCATCAGTCGTAGGTTGTGCACATCATTTAGCGATCATTGGTATTGAAATTCAACATCTCCCTCATCCTGCACACAACGATAAGGCAACGTAGAATGTAGGATGTCTGCACCGTTTGTAGAACACATATTGCTCAGTCGACGTCATCAATGGACTACCCGCATCGGTGAAGCGGCATTAGGCGTTGCCTTCCCTAATCACCTTTTCCATACACATCGGTTAGCCGACATTGTGCATGGACTTACCGCATCGCCTTTGGAATCTACCAAAATAATAAACATTGAACGTGGTGTAACAACCCCAAAAATGGATAGGTTAAGTAATGCTTAATGTGTCTAGAATTACTACGATTAGACCGCGTTTACACGGATTGATGGGTGTTGAACCAGACCTCTGAACTATTGCTACAACCAAGATTACTAACTTGGGGATTTAGTTGAGCTAGAAAAGGTTGGGTCCATCCATGTTGGGATCTCTAATATGAAGATTTACTTGGAAAAGTCTTTACCGGAGTAAAAATGGGAAAATCATAGGTTTGGATGGTCTAGAGGTAAAATGTTCTTTTCCAACCCAAGGGTAATATCATAATTACACAAAGGAATTTATTATTTTATTTATTAATTTAATTAAGTTGACGATTCGGGTCGGGTCTATCCTAAATGACCCATTTCGCGGTGGTCACTCCACTCGGGTTTGAACCTCAATGGAAGCATCAACTAAATGTGTTAAAGTTGAGGTTTATGATTTGATTTTTTATTGGCTTTATGGTCATTTCACTAATCTAATTAAATCAAATTTTTTATTAAATTAATAAGGAGTCATGTTTTGACTAATTACAAAACTAAAACTCCTAACACTAAACTACTCTCTCACACTCATCTCTCTTACGTTTCTCCACTCTTCTCACGTTTTCGCTGCCTAACAAAACTACAAGATAAGAAAATACAACAAATGTTATTCACACTATAAGAACTCACACGAATAAATATATTGAAAACATATACAAACGCTAAGAAAAAACTTTAGGCAAAGGGAGAAGTTTTCCATAAGGTGGTGTTGGAGTTTCGATACTTGAAGGTGATTTGGAGAGGGGGTGGACAGCAGGTAGGGTGTTGAAAACCCGTCAAAATAAGGTATGGGTTTTCTTACTCTTTGTCCCTTTCCCAAGAGACCCTTCAGATTCAGTAAGTTCTAATCTGAAAACTAGGATTGTTCCCCGTTGCATGTCCTTATCACTAGCTCCCATTGATTCGTAGGTTGGATATGTTTGATGGTAGAATTAGGGATGTAACATGTTTTCGTGTTTATTATGTGTATGTATGTATGTTTGGAATTATGTGAGAAATGAAAGATGTTTATCAGAAATGTGTGATACGGTGTTGTGGGTGCATTGTTGTTACTATGGTCACGAATTAGAGCATGAAATTGCATGTTTAAATCCTTGTATTTTATGTTCAAAAATGCATGTAAATTATGATGTTCATATGAAGTGCAATGTGGCTAATTTGTGTGAAAAGTATTATATAAATGAATCCATGAAAAAGCACCTAAAGATGTACTAAAAATCCATGAATTAACCTAAGAACTAACATGTAAATGTTGATGAAAAGGAGCTGGAGATTATGACAAAATTTTGAGCATTGTGATAGATTATTTTCGGCTAATGTTTGAAGTTTAGGAGAGTTTGAAAATAACGTTTAAAATATGTGAGGTCAGTAGGTATTAAACCCAAGACCTCACTATAAGAAAGCTATAATTAATTAAAGTAAAAAGGAGTGAGGCATATGGAATTCTAACCCGAGTGGCCTTTGCCGATTTCCCTAAAACAAAAACAAAATTCAAGAAATGAGATTAGTGGGATTCTAACCCACCAGCTGTCAGTTAGATTAAATGAAAAATAAAGGTTGAGGCATGTGGGAATCGAACCCACGACCTCTAGGAAGAATAAAAGGAATTAAGGAGAAAATTAAAGTGGGGATGTGGGGGTTCGATCCTGTACCCTCTTGGTTAAAACAAAAATGGTTTAAGCAAAAAGGAAATTAAAAGAAAATGAGATTCTTGATGTTCGATCCCATATCCTCTCAGTCCCAACGAATGAAAAAAAAAAGAATAAACAGAGAAATAAAGGGAAAACGAAAAGAAGGCGTTGGGGCTCAATTTTGGGTCCCCAAGATGTGTGGGACAAACTAAATTAAATAAAAATGTAAGTGTTGTCCAAGTGATTATAGATCGGGTTTCCTTTTACCAATTCTCTTATTGATACATAAGTAATACGTGAATAAATGTTCAAATTATGTTGGATACATAGGTCAAAATTGTTGATCTTGGCGTACATACAAGATGCATAAGTCTTGTATCACATAATCTTCGGCAATCATGAATCACTTAGACAAACTATGAATGAAACCTCATGGCTTGTATGTGTGGACTCTTAAGTCAAGCATACATTTAAAAGTAAGTGAGCCTAAGATGTAAGTAATAAAAAGATGTAACCATAGAAGTGTTAAGTAAGAGTGTGAAACACACTAAATGGAAAAGTGCATTGGCATGTGATGAAATCAACATTGACGTGAAGGGCAGAGTAATTATGAAAATAAAATGTGTTAAAGTTAATGAATGAGGTGACAATATGATAAAAGTCTAATGTAAAATATTAGATAAATCTCAAAATAGCCTAAGTAAATGTTACCAAAATGTACTCACCTATGAGAGTGTAAATTTAATGAAGAGACCAATCTCTATGAACACTCTAATGAATGTTTTGAAGTTAATGCATACTTAATACTAATAATGAGATGAGAAATCATCTAATGAGCTATGATGTTCTCATACTAGAAGCCAATTTCAATGATGTATGAGTTGAATGTAATGGAACTTTATACTGAGCACCAATAGGATAGCTATGAGCGGTGATGACTTCCTTCGGGAAGGGCAGAAGTTTATGTATCTCTCATGAGATAAGACTGTACGACCTGACGGGTACGGGTCTCCTTATATCTCCTAGACTTTGAACCAATACTGCCAATATAGAGATATAGCAGTGTTCAATTTCCTATATACGCTAGTATGTTTTGGTTCACCTTAGTCGGTGATTCCACCTCTTTTCAATGTGGGGATAACACCATGGATTTCATAATGCTCATATGATCTATGTAGGTTAAGGTTAAAGTTCATAAAGAAACAATGAGGCCAGGTACAAATGATGCATATAATTAAATGAATGATACCAAAGGTGTTAGGATAGGATAATCAGAAGGTGAGATAGACCTATGTAATGACACTAGGTCATTTTTTTTAATTGCACCATGAACTCGATGAAAGTCATTCACTATATCCTAGGTATATCTGGTGTTTAGACTAGCTTATGAATGAATGAAATGAAATACGTATTAATGAATGAAGAAGACTCTGTGTTTCCTAAAAAAGTCTCCCTAGATGAGGTCACATATGTTGAGCCCCTATTTTGGGAAGTCTTAATGTCAAGTCCATGATTGTTAAGGTCTCATGGCATATGATCAAATCATATGAAATATGTTAAGTGATATATGCAATATGTAATTTGCTATATGTAATATTTTATGTGTTGTGTGCAATATGATACGGATTTTGATGTTTGTTACTGTCATGGCGGGACTTTCCTAAATAAAATCTGGCAAGTCCACTAACTTTCCTAATCCAAATCTGGCAAGTCCACTAACTTGACTTTCCATAAACCATTTTGTTAGGAAAGAGCTATTCTTACTCATCCATGTCCTTGGTGTGTGCATGCATATCCCCATACTTAGTACAAGTATGTACTTATCCCATACAATATCTATTTTTAGGTGTAGGCACAAGTGGAAATTAAACTTTACAGTACGACGTTGCAACTATCGGGACGTGGAGCTTTCATCCAGATTTGGTAAGACCTCATGCTTTCGAGGATGTATACTGTTATTTTCTAGTTTAGATGTAGGATATATCTAGTGGATCATGTCCCACTTTTGTTTCATTTCCACTTTCATTTCAAACATCGTATTGGTGCCGTTTTGGCAAAAATATGTTTTATGCAATTATGAACTATTTTTTCATTTAATGATCTTAATATTAGATGGTTGATTGTGAATGTTTATGAGTTTAAGTAGAATGACTTACATGAATGTTACAGTAACAATCACGTATGTAGGCTTATCTGCGATCTTTGAAAGGCCAACACGCCGGTCTCGTCTAGTGTCTAGATTTCGGTCATGACAATGTTTTTATCAGAGAACTAAGTTAAATTTCAACGATAATAAGTTCACATCAACCAATTTGAGTAGTTTCTAAGTCATGTTAGTGAAGTGCACCACTATCTTGAATTAGAGACGACATGATGGGTAGTAAAATTTATTTTCTTGTGATCTTGTCATGCCTTTTCCTAATGTCTAATTTCATGGTGTTATGAGAGTGTCTAACATAAATTCTTATTGTTTTCAGAGAATGAATACTGGAAGGAACATTAGTCAGAGGAGAGGAGAACCAGCTGCTGCGGACAATTAGGTTCAACCCTAGGCTCCAGCTGAAAGAGTGGCTATGACGGTCAATCCAGCTGGGTTGACTGATGCGGAGGTGAAGGTATCTTGTATCAGATAGCACTATGTAGGACTAGTTCATGACTAACGAGGTCAACTGGCAAAAATTTCAAAGGGAAAACCCACCGGTTTGTAACATGGCTTACACGCTACGAGACTTCATGAGGATGAATCTTCCATTTTTCACAGTGTACAAGATTTCATAAGATCCCCAGGAGTTTGTGGTCGAGGTACAAAATATTTGGTGGCCATGGGGGCCACGAATCCACAAAAAGCTAATTTGGATTCCTATCAGCTTAAGGATGTTGCACAAACTTGGTGAAAGATGTGGCAGGATAGCCGAGCGTTGTTCGGATTTCCAATCACTTAAAAGCTTAAGACTGCCTTCCTGGAGAGATTCTTCGCCAAGAAGATGAGGTAGGCAAAGGTTGAGGAGTTTATCAACCTTTATCAGGGATCAATGAAGGTCAAAAAGTACTCCCTGAAGTTTGTTAAACTATCCAGGTATGCTACCTCCTTTGTATCTAACATCAGGGATGAGATGAGTAGATTCCTCACAGGAATATCCAGAGATCTGAGGAGGAGTGTCGGGCTGTGATGCTCAACGATAACATGGAGCTCTACAGGTTGATGGTGCAAGTCTTGAAGGTGGAGGATAGCCTGAAGAAGAGAGGCGTTCGTGATGCTAGGATCCCTAAGCCTCATGATCAGGTAGGTCTTAGCAATAAGACAACTGAAATAATTTTGGCATCCATTAGCAGCCCATATTCATAAATGGGCAACAGAGTTCAAGGAACTCAAACTTTTAGAGGAGTACAAAAACTAGATAAGGCTGACCCCAGCCCAAGAAGGTCAATGGAGGTGATATGCAACGTCCCTCAAAGACTTTGCTAAGTGTGGTCTGCTCATAGTGGAGAGTGAAGAAAGGGTACTAATGCCTATTTTTGTTGTGGTAAGAGAGGGAACATGGTTAAGGACTTCCCATAGAACAGTGGTCAGGCTAGTGGTAATGCTCAGCCTAGGCGTAATCCACATGGTGAAGCAGTATTCGACCCTCCTAAAAGGAATAGGTTCTATTCCCTGAAAGGCAGGGACGAGTAGGAGAAGTTCGCGGATGTGGTCACAACTATGTTGTAAGTATTCTCAACTTCTATTTATGCTTTACTTGATCCAGGGTCTACGCTTTCCTTTGTAATTCCTTTGCTTGCTCTCACTTTTGAGATATTTCCTAAAGTTCTGTATGATCCTATAGTGGTTAGTACACCTTTAGGAGAAAATGAAAGAACTGATAGAGTATACAAGGATTTCCCAAAAGTCGTATGTGGTAAGACCATGTGTGAACACTTGGTTGAGTTACCAATTCATAATTTTAATGTTATTCTTGCCATGGACTAGCTTCATAGTTATGCTTGTATGGATTGTCGTAGTAGGGTTGTGAGATTTCATTTTCCCTAATGAAGTAGAGCTAGTCTAGGAGGTGTACAACTCAAGTCGTCCTAATACCTTAATTTTGAACCTTAAGGCCAATAAAATGATTTCCATGGGGTTATTGTATCATCTTGTGAGTGTTAATAATTTGGATAATAAATTTCCTTCCGTAGACTCGCTGCTTGTATTGAATGAGTTCCATGATGTATTTCCTGATGATTTTCTTGGAGTTCCTCCCCCTCGAGAGATTGACTTTTGTATTAACACAGAACCCGATACTAAACAATTTAAATTCTTATTTACAGAATGGCTCCTACTGAACTCAAAGAGTTGAAACTGAAGTTAAAAGATCTCGCTGATAAGGGTTTCATTCAGCCGAGAATATCCCCTTGGGGTGCTCCAGTATTGTTTGTGAAAAAGAAAGATGGAACCCTTAGAATGTGTATCTATTATCGGCAGCTCAACAAAGTCACTATAAAGAATGAGTATCCACTTCCAAAAATAGATGGCTTGTTCGAACAACTCTAAAGGTCTAGTTTTTTCTCGAAGATTGATCTTCGTTTAGGGTACAATCAGCTCAGGGTTAAGGATGCAGATATCCCAAAGACAGTTTTTCGTACCCGTTATGCTCACTATGAGTTCCTAGTTATTTCATTCGGTCTCACGAATGCACCTACTACATTTATGGATCTCACGAATAGAGTCTTCTCTTTTGTAATATAATATTAAGAGCCGCTTGTCTACTTGAAAATATATTATGTAATCTCAAAAACAACACAAGAAATTTCAGAAGAAGATTCTTATTCTGTAGAGGATTTTTACAATTCAAATGTTAATATAAGAAAATGCTCGTCTCTTAAACTTGTCACATTTGCTACAACTGAGTGTACGAATTCGGAAAAAAATAGTCCTATGTGCTTAATATTACCCAAGTATACTTCAAAATATTGAATAACATATGGACATAAACTTGAGAAAGTAAATATATTTTTTTATCCTAATATATTTAAACAACACAATCCTATTTGACACTAGGAACAATGAAGAGAAAATATATGTAGAAAGATGAAACTAGCAGCAGCTACAAGATAAGTTAGGCTTGAATACATGTGCTTGAATTTTAAAGCAAGTCTGCAAGTTTTTTTGTTCCATTTAGTTTCTACAATATAAATACTAGAAAATAGATGGTCCAAAAGATCCATTATTAACGCAATATGTATTCAGCGTGAATCTTTTTTCAAAAGTTTCATTGTGTTCCTCTTTACACTTTGAAAATCAAAAAGAACGAAATTGTTTATGATTGCTAAGCTAAACACCATGAAAGATGAGAAACTCCTAGCTCAAATAAGATTTTGACTAGAATTATAGGTCATTAGGTGCTCTGGAAGACATTTACAGAAGTCCGATTTTGTATAGCCTTATTTGGAAGAATTTGCGGATTCTTCAGAAGGAAAAAGTTGAGAAGGAATAAAGTTCCTTCCTTGATTTCCTTTATGTTAAATACAACTTCTGTAGTTTCTATTTTTCTTGTCTTTGAGCATAAATATTATTTAAGTTGTTGTTGATTAGGAACAGAAAGTTCAGCTAGTTGTGCACTATGATCATTTTAGAAAGATTAAAATTCCTCCTTTTGTTTCTGTACAATTCCTTTTCATTCTGAACTTAACAAGTTTTGTTTAGCTTGGTTTGTTTTTACGAATTTCAGGTTGGAGATAATCATGTCCTCAGGTCCTAATCTCTAATAGTCAGCACTCTATGCAGCTAAGTGAATGAGAGAACGTACATTCATCAATAAATAAAGATAATCACATTCCTGTGTAACAATATGCCGATATGTGATTGCAGGCAGCAGCTAGTTGCAGTCTTGTTTGCAGGGATATTTAAGTAGCTGATAATATGGGAACATAGATCGTTGTCATATGCTTTGCAGCAGAGAATTGTTAAACAATGTCACAGACATGTAGCACAATCATGCATTGATAATGACCATATTATGCAGACTTGGAATATATGAGTACAACTTACATTTTGAGGATGTATACTAAAATCAACATCCCACCAACAAATTTATAAAGTCACAAACAACAGAGCATTTATGATGCCTATATTATTTCTTATGCTACAGAAACATCAAGAGTTATACAATTTATATATTTTCAAATTGACTATGTCTAACTTAGGTATAGTTGTTTGAATAGGTTTATATTCCTTAAAAATTTTCTTGTAAAGAGAGAATCTCCCTAATTTATGTAATCTCTCTAGCTGCGTAGTCTATGATTACAAAGTCATTGTATAGGTTGAGTTGAATAACCTTAAAAGTAGGTCAATTGTATCAACAACAAACAACAATAATCAAATCCTAAATATTAAAATTCATACATTCAAATATACACAAAAATAACAAAACCTAAAAGCTATAGTTAACACTCTTAGAGATAAAATTTCATACCTTATAAACACTATTGCAACAACCCAAGACGTGAGGCGTGTTCATGTGTGAAGCATTTTGTTCATCTGTGAAATCCGATGGAACAGCTCGTTAACAAAGAAGCTGTGATGAAAAGAGCAACTCAACAAAAAGAAATTGATGAAAATAACGTTCTTCAGCTATTCGATCTTCAACAAGGAATCTGTAAACAATTTTGACGGAAATCTGTAAGATAAATCGTATTTTTTATTTGGGGAAAAGAACGTCTTACACTAATAAAGCTTGGAGCGTAGAATCAGTTCGTGACCATCTACTCAACTCAGCTCCTTTGATTTTGGAGAATAGATTCAGTTCAGCTCCTCTGATTTACAGCTCAACTTCAGTCTTCAGCTTCCTCTCTTCAGCTCCTTCGATTTTCATCTTAATCGCTTCGATTTTCAGCTCAGCTTTTATCGATTTGAAGTTCTGGAGAACACTCGATTCGTATGTTCAGAGCATTCATTGCACCAGCATTCTTGTGATGTTTAAATCCACGTCTTTTTTCTCTAGATATATATACTAGTCGAGGTAATTATTTACCATTAGTATCTAGCCCCCAATTATAGCATAACAAGACCTGGAAATGATAACAATAAGAATGAATTACTAATGCTAGAATGAAAATATTAGCCAATATTAGTAATGACATCAAAATTTCAGCACCTGAATCTTTCCAGGAAGATCTATAACATTATTCCCAGTCCAAGGAGTCCCATCCTGCATCGTCCAACTTCCCTCGGGAACCTTTTGAACCTTAGCAACCAAGGCATCTATGCATACTTTAAATTCCTCATAATCTCAGCAATATCAGGTGATCCCAAAACAACTAAGCAATATTGAACTAAAGTTTCTGATCTATACTTGAAAATGCACTAGAGAAACAACGAAATAACTTCTAGACACTTCAAGACTATAGTCAAAAAAAAGAAAAAATTTACCAGCAAATAGCTACAAGACAGAATCATTTTGGTTAACAAAGGAACAAACCAAGCTTAAGGCGAGCACAACTATGAACTCAGGAAGACTAAAAAACAGTGACAACAGATTAAAACAGACATTAAAACCTTCTCAAAATTCATGTAGGTAGCTACTTACACTTGACAAAATCTATATAAGGGACAAAATGTTGTAGGTATCACCAACTTCAACACTTCAGTTCTTCGAACAGAGACGATTTAGCTTTAGCTAAATTCTTCAGATAAAAGTGACTTAGCTTCAGCTGCTACATTCAACATTCAAGAGAAAAAACTAGTGTATCCAAGGTAATCAGCCCATTTATACGTAATACAACTACAAATTAAACTCCCAAAATTAACAAAATTAGTATCAACAAAACAAGAACATAAAAACCCTAGCTTAAATTTTTGACTGACATACAAGAATATTAAAATCTTAAAGCTATAATTTAGACTTTTGATGATAAAATTTTACCTGATAAACTCTATTTCAACAACCCTAAAGCTTTAAGACATGAGGAAAGTTGATTTGTGAAGCATTTTCTTTCAATTTTCAATAGGAAATCTGATGGAACGGTAATTTACTGATAAATATTTGAAGAAAATCGTGTTCTTCAGCTCTCCAATCTTCAACAACGAAGCTCTGAGAGGAAAATCATCTTCTTCGGTTCATCATCAGAGAAATCGCACTGCTCTTCGGTTCTTCAGCCGGAAATGATGTTCTTCAGCTTAAGTTTGACAAAAATGTGAAGAAAATCATAGTACAAATCGATTTCTTCCGTTCTTCGATCCTCTTCTTCAGTTCTTGAAAATTGAGTTCTTCAGCTGAAGTTTTAGGAGATGTTATCTTTTTCGTTCTTTAGGTGAAAATAATATTTCTTTAATGCTTTTTTTGGCCCAATAAAAATGGGAGGAAGATCAAATTATAATGAAAAATTGTTGGAGGGAATATAAATTTTTGGTGAAAACACTAAGGACACATTTTTAATGTGTTGTATTTACAATTATAAAAATAACACACTTTAAAAGTGTGGCTATTTATGTAAGTAATTGTTGCCAACTATAACAACACTTATAAAGTGTAGGTTATCCCATTAAAGAATATACTTTAGAAGTGTTGCTAATATTAGTGTAGCTAAAAGTCAAAATCTTGGGCTACACTTTAAAAGCGTTCCCAGAAGTATTTTAGGCAACACTTTATAAGCGTTGTCCAGATTTAGTGTGGCCGTAGACCTAAAATGGTGTAGTGGGAACTGCTTCCACTCAGCGAAAGTCTTACGCAAACAACATAAAATGGTATTTAGAGTTTGATGTTGGTGACCAGGTCTATTTGAAGATATCACTTGTTAAGGGAGTGATGAAGTTTGGCAGGAATGGGCAGTTTAGTCTGAGTTATGTTGGGCCAAATGTGATACTATAGTGTGTGGATGAGGTGGCCTATCAGTTTTCATTGCCTACGGAGCTAGCTTATGTCCATCCAATCTTTCATATATCCATGTTAAAAAAGTTCCTAGGTGATCCAACATTGATTCTACCGGTAAAAGGATTGGGGGTCGATCAATACTTGTCCTATGAAGAGGAATCTATTTTGATTTTAGACAGACAGATCAAGCTACTGAGGAACAAGGAGATTGCCACAGTGAATGTGTTGAGGAGGAATCATCTTGTTGTGGGTGCTACACATTTCTCAGCTGGCTTAAGTTGTGGACTAACTGAATAAACCATGGCTTGTTCACATTGCTACACTAGCATCGTCCAATAGAAGGGAACATCATATGTCGGTTGTGCGAATTGAACAAGTGACATCGGCAAACAACATGAAACATAGACAAGGCCTATACTCATGAACCGTGGTGAGTGTGCATCGATTGGGCTACATCAGCATAGGGTAATGTTAGGGACTATCTCTATAGGAATGTGCACTTCGGTCAAGCAATGTCGGCTAATGGAAAGCGGCATTATCCAAATGACATTAGTCATTCACATCCTACGTCAGTCGTGTCTGGTGAACGTCACTAGTTGACATTGATTGTGGACTTCTTACCTCAACCTTGACTTTTGCACATAGCTCACTCATTGTCAGGCGTGTACTACATGTAACTATCTTGTACTTCATACGAGGATCAGTGGAAATTGGGTGTTTCCTTCTCGTATTGCTTTTGTCCTGCACAGACTAGTAAATACACGTCGAGCATGGCCTGCCTGCATCGCCTTTAGCCTGCAAACAATGTCCAGTCTACGTCGGATGTGATATTTCTGCCATGCATTTTGAATGCACACATTGGTTAGACAATCTTGGACCTGGGCTCCAACCATAGCCTGCAGCATCGGTCAGCTGACATTGAAAGGTTCCTGAATGCATCATCTGTAGCATGCACTCATTGGTCTTCCAACGTCGAACATTCCATCCAAACATCATCGTAGCTTTCTCATATCTGTCTAGAAATGTTGGATGTGCCCTGCTTGCAAAGATTGCTGATGTCATCCAAGGGCAGGTCGTATCAGCCAAGGAATGCATGCATCTAACATGACATGTGCGCATCTGGCAAAGGACGTCGACCAATGGCATGTAGCTTCAGCAGAGTCCTGCTAGCACAACCTTGGAATGTGACTATCTCCCAAGCAACGTCGGCCAATGGCGTGTGGAATCAGCAAAGGCCTATAAGCACAAACATGGCATATGCGCATCTAGTAAGTGAAATTGGCCAACGACTTACAACATATTCCAATGCCTGCACGCATTGTCCATTGCGTGTACACATCGACAGGTTGATATCGGTGTTAGCCAATGGTAGGAAGCATCAGCCAAGGACTCTATGCTTTGATCATGTAATATCGGCAAAAGCCAAGTAACATCATCAAGGCAACATTGGTCATGGCCTTCCGCATCAATTGTGGAATTTGCACATCACGCAGTAGATGTCAAGCGTGGACCGCTTGCATCAGTCGTGGGTTGTGTACACCACTTAGCGATTATTGGGATTCACTTTCCCGCATCTCCCTCGTCCTATACACAACAGAAATCTGACGTAGAATGTGGGATGTATGCACCACACATAGTCTGCATATCTCTTAGTCGACGTCGTCCGTGACTTCTTTCATTGGTCGAAGATTATTCTTATCTCTTAACTATCATCAAACGTGGACAACCCGCATCACCCTTGGCTTGCAACTATAGTCAAGTGACATCAGGCATTGGCTTCGCCCATCACCTTTGACCTACACATCGGTTAAATGACGTTGGGAATGGCCCTACCGCATCACCTTTGGGCTGCACCAAAATGATAGCCCGCATCTTCTTTGGACTAGACATATTGAACAACCGCATTGGCCCTGGTTTGTGCACATCACGCAGCGTCGTCCATCTTTGGTTTCCCCTATTGCCCTTGGCCTGCAAACAACGCCAAGATAACATCAAGCATGGGCTACCCGCATCAGTCGTAGCCTATACACTACTCAATTAATATCGTTCGTGGACTGCCCACATGGGATGTTGTTTATCAACATAGCTTAGTCGTCGTTAGGTGTGGTCTTCCCTCATCTCCCTTCTCATGTAAACGACTGTTAAAAGACATCAGGCGTTGCCTTCCATCAATAAACTTTTTCCTACACAACGGTCACACTACGTTGCATGTTTGCTTCCCAATCATCTTTGTCTTGCATAACAGTCAGCTGACGTCTGATTTGGCCTTTCGGGATTACCTTTGGCTAGCACACAACGGTAAACCGGTGGCATGTATGCATCGGTTGTTTTACATAAACATCAAAAAATGGCAGAAAACATCAACAGAGGCTTGTGTTCTTGAGGCAAGAAATTTCAGCACATGACATGTAGCATCAACCAAGGCTTAAACGGATCTGACATGGCCTGTGTGCATCTGGCAAGCAATCTTGGCTAATAGAATGCAACATCATCCAATGGTTGTGTGCATCGGTCATGGAGTGTGTGCAACGGTTGGGAAACATTTGTATCGTCCAATGTCAAGCAGCATCTGCCAAGGCATGTGAGCTACGGGTAAGCTACGGTATAACAAGATATTCATCTATTATCAATGTTTCTGTCTCTCGAGGTTTATTTGTACTAATTATATCACATCTATGGTTCGTATAATATTAAAACATCATTAATATGTACGAATATGTCTTTATAATTAGTTTCACATGTTTAGAAGTATTTTCCATTATTTTTATATTTGCCATAGAAGCTGATCCTTGAAAAGAACACACATCGATCTTCCTACATACAACTTAACCTACCACAATAATTTATAGCCTGCAAACATCGGTCTTCTAACATCAAATGTCCCCTCCCAACATCGTCCATAACATGCACACATCGGTATGCAGATATCGTCCAACGTCAACAAGCATCAGCCAAGGACTGCATGCATTTGGCGTGTTATGTGCACATATGGCAGGAGACATTAGTTGATGGCATGTATCTTCAGCTAACGCCAGCATGCACAGACGTGACATGTGCATATATAGTAAGCGACATCGGCCGAAGGCATGAGTCATCAAAAGAGGATTTCATGCGTAGACATGGCATGTGTATATCTAGAAATCGGCATTGTCCAATCACATGCAACACAAGCCAATCTTCCAAGCATCATCTATGTCATGTCCTCATAAGGTGGATAACTTAAGTTGCGGTCTAAGCACATCAGGATAGGTGACATTTTTTGTGTACTACGACATCGGCAAAGCCACATCGTCCAACGAAAAGCAGCATTGCCTAGGAGACACTAGTAGTGGACTACTGCATTAGTCCAAGCATGTACACATCGCTCAAGCAAAATCGGGCGTTGACACGCTGCATGAGTCGTGTACTGTGCACATCACTCAACGGTCATCAAACTAGGCCATACCGTATATGTAGAGCCGACGTCGAACATGGGCGAGCATCATCGTTCGTAGATTGCATCACCCGTGGACTGCCTACATCTACCGTGGCTTGTGCACATCACTTAGTAATCGTCAGGCATTGAATTCCTACATCACCCATGGGTCGAAAACAGCGGTCTGGGGACTTCAAGAATTGACTATTCTTATCGCATTTGGCCTACACACAATACTCAGGACACATGATACTTGGCTTTCTAGCATCGTTTGAATCCTGCTCACGGCGGTCTTACCGTGTCGAACATTAACTAACAACGTCATCCGTAGCCTACGCACATAGGTATGCCGACATTGAACATGGACCTCAAGCATCTTCCGTAGCCTGGTCACATCTTACTACTGACACTGAATGTTGCCTGCCAACATCATGCGTATCCTGCATACATCAATATGCAGATGTTGGCCAAAACAGAAAAATCAGCCAAGGCATGCTCGCATCTAGCGTGGCATGTGCGCATCAGGCATGGCATGTGCGGATATGGCGTGGCATGTGCGCATCTAGCAAGCGATGACAGTCAATGGCATACGGCTTCAGCCAAGGCTAGTATGCACAAACGTGGAATATAAGTATTTAGCAAGGTGCGCCACCCAATGGGACGTGATATAAGACAAGGCATGCATGCACTAACGTGGCATGTGTGCATGTGGCAAGCAACATTGACCAACTACATGAAGCATCAGCCAAGGCTTGCATGAACCAATCGTGTCGTGTGCATATTGAGTTAGAGACTTCATCTATCTCCTAATTGTATCGACCAGGCAATATTGCATGTGCTCTACGCGAATTAGCCAAGCGACATTGGCCTATGGGAGGAAGAAACATCCAAGGTCTGCATGAATCAGTGGCATGTGCGCATTGATTCAACGACATTAGACATGGCATGCGCGCATTGGAAAAGCAAAATTGACCAATTGCACGAACCATCAGCCAAGGACTGTAAGCATCAGTCGTGACATGTGCGTATTGATTGGGAGATATCGGTCATGACCTACATACATCGGCCAGGAGACGCCAATTGAAGACAACACCATCCAATGTCTTCAAGCATATGTCATTGTTTGTGCGCATCTATTAAGTGAAGTCAAACAACGACATCACAAAATTGCATAATTATCAGCCAAAGCTTGTGTGATTAGGGCAAGGGACGTCAACCAAGAACATGTAGTGTCAGCTATTGATAGCATACCTCTAAAATGGCATGTGCGCATCTAGGAAGCGACGTTCCTTAATGCAATACAACATCTACCAAGTCATGCACCCATCGTTCCTAGCATGTGTGCAATCGTCTTATCTACATTTGCATCGTCCAACATGCAGAACCATCAGCCATGCTTGTGCACTTTGGAAAAGAGAAATTGTCCAACAACAAGGACCATCCGCCAAGGCCTTCACACATCAGCCATGATGTGTACGCATCGGTATGGTTATATCGGCGTTGGCCAAAGGAAGTCAACATCATTCAAGGCCTCTGTAGTTCAGGCAAGGAATATCAGCAAATGGCAAGCATCATCAAATAGGCGATATTGGTCGTGGACTACTACATCGGTTGTGCCATGTGCATGTCACTCACTCGACATCGGGCGTAGACTGATTGCATTGTCCACGGAACATGTGCATCAATTATAAGTTTTTACAATTAACCTTCACGCATTGCACTTATCCTGTGCAGAATGGCTAGTAGACGTCGGGCGTGGGCTGCCAGCACCAGCCGTAGTATGCATCTTTCGTAGTCGACGCATGTAGTGGACTACTCGCATGTGTTGGCCTTCTATATATCACTCATTTGTTGTTAGGTGTGGACATCTAGAATCGCCCTCGGCTTGCAAACTATAGTTAGGAGACATCATGCATTACCTTTCCCCATCGCCTTTGGTATGTACAACATTCAGTCCACGTGAGGTGTGGCCTTCTCGTATTAACTTTGGCCTTCCCAAAATAGATATCCAACATCGGGTGTGATTTCCCGTATCACCTTTTGCTTAAACACAATGATCAGCCTCATCGATCATGGCGTGCCCCCATCGCCTTTGCATAAAAACAATGGTCCGTCTACATTGGACATGAACCGCAACTATTGTCCTTGGCCTCCACACATTAGTCAGACGATGTTGGATTTGGCCTGCCAACATCATCCATAGCTTGCGCACATCGGTGAGGTTATTTCAGACCTGTCCTTCCTGCAATTTCCATATCCTACAAACATTAATCTGCGGACATCTAACATGGCCTGGCCGCACACCTATTTCTAGAACACTTCACTGAGCCCATATTGGGCGTGCCTACCAGCATCGTATGTCGCCTGAAGTTATTAAACTAGTGATGTCACATACGACTGTCACACCTACACTTCATACCCTCGATACGGCCGGCGTCGTTAACCTCTTAGAGGTCGCAGATAAGCCTCTTAGCATTTGTCATAACATGTTATCTTTAAAAATTTTGCGAAAAAATCAAAAAATTTTAATATACTAATGAAGTATTCTTAGACTTCATACTTAACATTAATAAAGATTGTACGATATTCTAAAACTTGTCTGACATTTATATATTAATCTAAAGAGTGCAAATAAAATAATAATCAGTATTTCATATAGGCGTTATTACAAAAGAATCAAAAGAACATAGCGGAATAACGTATTCTAAAAACTACTAAGTCTTCATAAGGCTGGAAATTGAAACGGTAGCGTCCTGAACATGAGGACCTACCATGACTTGGATAAAGAGTTCCAAGATTATTCAAATCAATCTTCTTAACTGCAATTACTTGAACCTACAATTGTAGTAATATAAAGTAATGGGGTTAGTACGCCACATGTACTCTAGATGGGTATATGCACATAACACATAGGGACATGCATGAAAAATGATCATTTATCATTCTTTAGAAAACATGCTAAGTCATATGAAAATCTTCAATGCACATACCATGTGACACATACAAGTTCAAGGATGATCATAAGCAACAAATCTTCTCATAGAGTCATGTTAACATTTAATATTCAACATATAGAAACAACATACAAAATATTTACCAATGACCCCATCCCCAACCTACAAGTGCAATGGTCATGTGAAGGCCTATAACCCAACGTAACCAAGTAGATAAGGTAGGAGACAATAAGTAAAGCCTTGCTTCATATAACTTGTAACATAAGTAGTCATCACTTCATATAGAAAATAATCAAATAACATATTCATCATAATGACAAACACTCATATAAGAGTAACATCTTATATCATAATCATCATATCTTTCATATTATCATATTCATAAGAATAATCTCCTAGGACTTCCCTTAGAGTCAACTTCTGTAATGTCTCGATAGCGTCCCATACCACTACCTATACTAACGAAACTCCTCAAGTAACCCCAGTCAACGTTCGTCTATTTGTTTTTCATTTTACATGAGGGAACATAGGCATTGACCGAAATAGACCATGTGAGCTAAACATGGAATCAGGTGTCTTCCCCACATCGATAAGAGGTGGTCCTACCAGCTAAAGTAGAATTGAACATGACATAGCTTTCTAGGCGGATCCACTAGCTAGTATCCTATGGTGGAAACATTGTTCAAGAACTAGGATATGTTTTATAGACCTATTGTTCCACATTACATGACAACCTCAATCTCATGAGGTTCTTTGTGAACTTACCTTCCTACTGAGGAAGGGACAATTAATATATCTAGTTCATCAGTGTTTAGATTAAGTCCCTTCTCCTGAAATAAACTTTAATTTGTCTTTTATCAAAAACTTATCATAGGTCATAGGAGTTTATCTCTTTGTATAACATAATCATGACATATTTTAGATTAGATGAGAACTGTCCTTTCATCGTAACCTATTTTTTTTTAGATTTACATGGGATAATCATCTTGTGTAAAACATACAAGAGAGTATCATAACCTTCGTTTCCATATTCTTATCATAATCTCACAATTTATATGTTCATAGACATAATATTCACATAGCAACAACATACATAATTTCATAACATAAAATTATGACTTATAGGCTAGCATAAACATCTTAGAGTAATCACAATTTTAGACGACTTACCTCTTACTTCCAAGAACCTTAGTCATCATGCAATATTCATCATCATACATAGTTAAATACTCAATGAAATAATCAAGAAAAACTCATAAAATCATGTACAAGATCAATGCATAACATAGAATAAGGGAAACGGGTCATTAAAGGGTTCATTCAAACCCTAATTCTAACCCTAACATTTTCACGTTATCAAACACTACAAACAACCCATTTTAACCATCAGATAGAGAAATAGAATGTATCAAACTTCATTCAAACATTATCAATCAATTATTCAACAATTCATGTTAAATTAGATTTAGAAAACGTTTGTTTTTCGTTAAAAATCATAAATGTAGGGTTAGCAAGAAAATCTATTTTGTAGAGTAAAAACCCTGGTATTAGAAGTTCTTGAAAACTTATCTAGAAAGGAACTTTTGTGTAAAGGAATACCAAGAGTGAAAACCCATACCTTATAGATGAAGAATCCACTAAATCATTATCTTCTCCCTTAAGCTTTTCTTATTCTTCAATGTAGATTGGAAAATAGAGTGTTCTTGAGAGATTAGAAGATTTTAATTTAACTCTGATTTGGGAAGTGTAATTGAGGTCTAAAACTGACCTAATATCAATATATAGAGGTCCCAAGAAGTACCCTAATTACCTTAAACTTTAGATTACCAAAATGTCCCTCCTAAATCGACTACAAATAGGAGAACATTTGACTTTGTCAAATTCTGAAAATTTGCTTAAGGGTTTCGGGTTTGACTAGTTAAATTAATTAAGTTTCTAAGTTAATTAATTATGTTACCTAGCGTAATTACTAAAGTACCCCTTAGTCGTTAGGTCCATAACCAAACTACCCATTTGGACCATCCTAGGTTAGGTACTAGGATGTTTCTTTAGTTAGTTATTCGGTAAGTGTACCTAGTTAGGCCTTAGGATTTCTAGCACACTAGTTAGTTAATTTTAGTTAGTCCTAGGTTATTTAGTTAATTAGGGTAGTCAGTTAGGACAATGATTTAGTTAGTGAGCTTGGCCCCACATGATTTGGTCCAACATGAACCTGCCCCCTAACCGCCCTAACAGAATTCGGTTGGGCTTGTCTCCCGTCAATTGGTAGCACATGTATTGCGTGCACTTTCCATAACCTTGCACTCTTGAAAGGTCACTTCTTCCAAGGATCCTGAATATGTCCTTGGGCACTGCTTCATATACATGGTCATTTTAAATAGTCATGTGCTATGGTACCTAGGCTTGACACTTTGATGTTTCGTACATAATGTGCTAAGAATTCCACAATTTGAACTTAGGGTCTTCATTGCAGGTACAATTCCAAATCAAGCTTGGATTGGAGCATTTGGTCATCAAGGTGTATTTTCATTTACTTGTGAATACTTATAAAAATTTGCTAACACCCTTAAGTCAGTATTCTTCAACATGTCTAATATTATGAATACTGGACAATGGGATGCTTATATACCGCAATACATATTCTTAGAACCTAATAGGCTCTTCACTAGACAAGTACAATTTGTTAAAATATCATTTTGAGAATTATTAAATAGATTAAGCTCTAGTCTAAGTAATGGAATTTTTGAAGTGTTATAGCGACATTGATTTAGGTCTAGGCAATAACACGCGGATGTCCATTTCATACAAAAAGCAAAGAGTGTGAAATGTCTTTCTTTCATAACAACATATACATCTATTTCCATCATTTATTCTCAATGTTTTAGCCTCACGTGGTTCTTTCTTACCAATTTATTACATTTACGGTTCGTACATACAATATTGAAACAACTTTTCTTTGTACAAATATGTTCTCTACAATGAGTTTCACATGTTTAGAGTATTTTAGAGAAATTTCATATATTTTCAAATTTTATTCATTTTTTTAAAATAGAATTTTACGGTTATTTTTATTTTACCTCACATTTTATGAAATTAAAATTTTTAAATTTTTTGAATTCAAGGTTAAGATATATATATATATATACATATATATATTGTGTTTTTTCTTGCGTTAATTTTATAGTTTTTTCATATTTTCCTATTTTTATTAACTAACTACCCATTTTCGGATTTACTGATCAAATCTAAAAATACAAAATTGCTGAAATTGTTGAATTAAAGGTTATTTTATTTATTTGTGAATTTTTGGCAATAATTTTATAAATTTTTTTAATATATTTTTCCTTTTCTTTCTTAATGAATTACCCATTATTTGTGGCATGTGTTCAACGATTGGGTGGCATTTGCATCATCCAACGTCAAGGAGTATCAGCAAAGGCTTGTTCTCTTTGAGTAAGCTATGTTGGCCAAAGAAAGGCATCATCAGCCAAGTCGTGTACACATCATTCATGGCGTTTGCACATCAGCAGGGCAACATCATAATCGGCTAAGGGTAGGCAACATCGTCCAAGCCCAATGTGCTTCTGGCAAGCGATATCGGACAGTATCAAGTAGTATCGTCAAGGCAACATTGGTTATGGACTGCCGCATTAGTCGTTACTCTTGCACGTCACTCAATCGAGAGTATGCATGGATCAGCCGCATCGTCCGTGGCATGTTCACATCATTCATCTATCATTAGGATTGGACTTCCAGCATCTCCTTTGGCCTTCACATAACCACCAGTCGACGTTATATGTGGTCTTCCCTCATTTGACATAGCCTGCACATTGCTCAGCAAAGTTCGGTCATGGACTACACGAATCTTCCATGAATAATGCACATCGCTCAATCATCAACGGACATGCCTACACGTATCATTTGTGGCTTGCACTTGGTAGACGAGAAACTTGTCATGTGGCTACAATGATAAAGGTCTAGTAAAAAATATGCAAATGTCCATGCCATAAAAAAATCAAAAGAGTGTGAAATACCGTAAATGTAAAATAACATATTCGTATAGTTTCCACAATATTCTCGGTGTTTCTTCATCATGTGGTTCATTCATACCAATTTAATTTTTTTTACAGTTCATACAATATTAAAAGATATTTTATTTATAAAAATATGTGCTCCAACATAAGTTTCACATTTTTAGAAGTATGTTTGAGCATTTTTTATTTTTCCAACTTTTATTCATTTTTTAAAATTTATTTTTACAATTTTTCATTTTTTTGTCACATTTCAAAAACTGAATTTATAAAATTGTTGAATTTAATGTTACTATATTTACATGTGAATTTTTGGTTTTAATTTTATATTTTTTTCAATGTTTCCTATTTTTGATTCATTAATTACCCATTTACGGGGTTTACCAAATAAAATAAAAACTTAAAAATTGTTTAATTTAGGATTACAATATATATTGGTGAATTTTTTTAATTAATTTAATATGTATCTTTTATATTTTTATTTTTTTTTATAAAAAAATATTTAAAAAAATAGTTGAAATTTGTGAATTTAAGGTTAATATATTTTTTTGAATTTTTGGCATTACTGTTTTTTTACATACTTTTTTCTTTTTTAATCATCAATAATTCATTATTTAGGACTTACCAAAACAAAAATAATATATACAAAAAATAGTGAAATTGTTGAATTTAAGGTTATTACGTTTATTTGTGAATTTGTTGCGTTAATTTTATATTTGTTCATATTTTTCTTATTTTTCATACATCAATTATTTATTTTAGGGATTGACTGAAGAAAAAAAGAAATTCAAAAAATTGTTGAAATTATTTAATTTAAGGTTAGTATATATATTTGTGAATTTTTGGCATTTTTTTTTATATTTTAGCATATGTTTCCTATGTTTTATTATTCAATTACTCATTTTTGGGATAACCCAAAAAAATACTTCAAAAAATTGTTGAAAACTATTTTTAATATATACCAAAATGTTATTTGTGAATGCTAATGCATGTTGTACCTTAGAACGTACATCTTTTGGTTTTACATGTTCAATGAATCTCTAGAAAAAAACGATGTCTACTCCTCTAAGTTATAATTCGTGTTACAAAATCAAGATCTCCAACTAGACACGCATCTGATATGCCATGTGGGAATCGGGAAAGTGACGTCGACCAACTATAAGAGGCATCAACCAAGGCTTGCATGCATAAAACATGGCACGTGTGTATTTGGCAAGTGATACGTTATTTTTCACCATCGGGCATTGTCTATCCTCATCACCTTTGTCCTGAACACAATAGTAAGCCCACGTGATACATTTTTTTCCAGCATCATCCGCACCCTGCAAACATCGGTATTTGGACTTTGAACATTAGCTGAAACTGTCATCCGTAGCCTACACACATCGGTCTAACGACGTCGAACATGGACTGCAAGTATTTTCCGTAGCCTACACACATTATACCACTAACATTGAATGTTACCTGCCAGCATTGTGCGCAACCTTTAAACATTAGTATGCAAATTTTGGCCAAAACAAAAAACGTCAGCAAAGGCATGTCGCATTTTGTGTGGCAAGTGTGCATCTGGTAAGTGACAACAATCAATGGCATACGGCTTCAACGAATGCCTGCACAGACGGATGTGGAATATGAGTATTTAGCAAGCGAGGTCACCAATGACATGCAGTATTAGCTAAGCCCTGCATGCACAAACGTGGCATGTGTACACCTGGCAAGCAACATCGGCCAACTACATAAAGCATCAACGAAGGACTGCACGCACACACCGTGTCGTGTGCATATCAACTAGGAGACTTGAGATGTATCCTAAGTGCATCGACCAGGTAACATTGCACGTGGTATACAAATTAGCTAAGTTACATCAACCAATGGTGGGAAGCAACACCCAAGGTATGCGCACATCAATCTTATAATGTCGCCATTGACTCAACGACATCGGTATTAGCCTACGTGCATTGGAAAGGCGACATCGACCAATTGCACGAACCATCAGCTAAGGACTGCACGCAACAGTAATGGAATGTGCACATTGACTGGACAAGATCGGTCGTGGCCTGCATACATCGGCCAAGAGACGTTGTTCAATTGCAGGAAGCACCAGCCAAAGTCGTTAGGCATATCATGTGGTTTGTGCGCATCTATCAAGTGAAGTCAGACAACGACTTGCATTATTATCCAAGGCATGCACACATAATCTGTGGTGTGTGTGCATCGATTAAGGGACTTGATATCAACAAATGGCATGCACCATCAGCCAAAGCTTGTGAGATTTAGGGAAGGGATGTTAACCAACAACAAGCAACATCATCCATAGATAGCACGCCTCTTAAATGGCATGTGAATATCTAGGAAGAGACGTTCCCCAATGGAATATAGACTGCCAAGGAATGCACCCATCATTCATGGTCGTGTGTGCAATCGGCTTGTCGACATTTGTATCATCCATTGTAAGGAACCCTCAGACAGGCTTGTGCACTTTGGGTAAGCGACATTGTCCAACAACAAGAACCATCCACCAAGGTCTGCACAGATCATCCATGATGTGTACGCATCAATAAAGTCATATCGGCATTGGTCAATGGAAGTCAACATTAGCCAATGCCTCTGTGCTTCGGGCATGGGATATAAGCAAATGGCAGGCATTATGGCCAGTCGACACTGGTCGTGGACTATGCATCAGTTGTGACCTATGTACATCGCTCAGTCGACGTCTAGTTTTGACCGACCACATTGGCAATGGGTTGTGCACATCACTAAGCAGTTTTCGGGATTGACCCTTGTCCTTCGCTTAAAATCTAGACGACATAGGACTTGGGGTACCATCACGGGCCGTAGCTTGTATATTTCTCAGTCGATGTTGGTCGTGGACTACTTGCAGTGATTGGGCTTCTATATATCGCTGAGTCATTGTTAGGTTTTGACAACCTGCATCGCCCTTTGCTTGAAAACTACAGTTAGGAAACATCATGTATTGCCTTACCCCATCACCTTTATCATTTACAATATTTAGTCGACGTCGGTCTTGGTCTTCCCCCATTACCTTTGGCCTTTCAAAAATGGATAGCCAACATTGGATGTGATATTCCCGCATCATGTTTGTCCTAGACACAATGGTAAGCCACATCGATCGTGGCTTTCCCGAATCGCCTCTTACATGAAAAACAATCTTCAGTTAACTTTAGATGTGGGCTGAAACTATTATACATGGCCTTCACACATTAGTCATATGATGTCGTATGTGGCTTGCCAGTATCATCCATAGATTGCACATATCGGTCTGCAGATGTCGGACTTTACCTTCCCTCAGTATACGTAGCCTGCACACATTAATCTGCAGATATTTAACATGGCCTGTCTGCATCGCCTATTTTCGACACACTTCGGTGAGCCTATATTCGATGTGCCTACCTGTATCGTAAGTGGTTTGCATTTGTCAGATGAGCGAAGTCACATACGGCGACATTGATTGAGGTCTAGTCAATAACTTGCAGATGTCAATTTCATACATAAATCAAAAGAGTGTGAAACCTCTTTCCTGCATTACTACATATACATCTATTTTCCATCATTTATTCTCAATTTTTTTTCCTCGCGTGGTTCTTTCGTACCAATTTTATTACGTTTACGGTTCATACAATATTGAACCATCTTTTATTTGTAAAAATATGTACTCTGTCATGAGTTTCACATGTTTAGAGGTATTTTCGAGCATTTTCATATATTTCCAACTTTTACTCATTTTCTAAATTGATTTTTACGGTTGTTTATATTTTACATTACATAATAAAATTTAAATTTATAAAAAATTTTAATTGACGGTTATTATATATATTTTATGAATTTTTTGGGTTAATTTTATTGTTTTTTTTTCATATTTTCCTATTTTTATTAACTAATGACCCATTTTATGGATTTAGTGGTCAAAACTAAAAATATAAAATTGTTATAATTACTGAATTTAAGGTTAATTTATTTATTTGTGAATTTTTTTCATTAATTTTTTAATTTTTCAACATTTGCCTATGATTTACTAATAAATTACCCATTATTCGTGGTGTGTGTTCATCGGTTTGGTGACATTTGAATCGTCCAACGTCAGGCAGTATCGGCCAAGGCATGTTCTCATCGAGCAAGAGATGTTGGCCAAAAAAAGGAAGAATGAACCAAGTCCTCCACGCATCAGGCGTGGCGTGTGCACATCGATAGGGAAGCATCAACATCGACCAAGGGAAGGAATCATCATCCAAACCTAATATGCTTCAGGCAAATTACATCGTCCAATGTAAAGCAGTATAGTCAAGGAGACATTGGTCGTGGAGTGCCGCATCATTCGTTGCTCTTGCACGTCACTCAAACAAGGGTACGCGCGGATCGTTCGTATTGTATGTGGCCTGTGCACATCACTCAGTTGTCTCTAGGCTTGGACTTGCAGCATCAACATTGGCTAGCACACAACCACCAACGCACAATAGATGTGGGCTAATCTAATTGGTCATAGCCTACACACTGCTCAACCAAATTCGGTCGTTGACTACTCGAATCTTTCTTGTTTTTTTCAAATTTCTAAGTCGTCATGGGGCGTGCCTACTCAAATCGTCATCAACTTGCACTTGGTTGACGAGAAATATTGCATGAAGTGACATTGATCGAGTTCTAGTACAAAACATTCACATACATCATATCGACATATTCTAAGGCCAAATATCATAAAAGATCACACATAGAATTTCAACCACATTTGGGAGCATTTTAGAGTAAGCTTTTCACATATTACAATAAGCTTTTCCTCTTAACAATGAACTCCTTCTTTTAACTCATTAGCCTCCAAAGTCACCGTCTAGTGTTACTTGGTGCAATGCATCATACAAGGAATCAATCATACATCCTAAATAAGCCATCACCTACCATCATAGAAGTATAATAAACATAGACACATTTAAGTCAAACCAATATGAACATCACAATAGACTCTTATTTATTATGCACATATAATTATTTTACTTCACATAAGACATTATGAACCTTATTCATAATACCGATCTAAATCTACTAGTTCAATGTACATGTGAAGCCCCATAACCACCCACATACTAAGAAGAATTATAATGAAACCACAAGCCTTTATATTCAATTTATACATCAACAAGTAAGTAAAGACAACTTCATTTATGTCAGCAAGACCTTCATCGTGTATTTATTAAAACAAATATTATGCATATACAACAAGACCGCTTCATATAGGTTCATACCATGCATTTCATCACAACAAATAGACAAATACTACCAAGTCATACATCAAGAACATATACATAGAAACATCCATTACAAAACGTTCCTAGGACTTCTTTGAAAAACAACTTGTGCATTTCATAGGTGAAGTCCCATACCCAAACCTACACTAAGCAACTAACCCTAGGTTATCCTAGTTAGGGTCCTTACGTTACTTCCATTGCCCATTTTCCTTTAGGGAAACTATATCCTGATCCGACTCAAAGACCATGGGTGCTACATGGAATTTTGTATTGTAGTTACTTACATTAATGGAAGGCCGGTGAATTCACTTGCTAGATCCTTCATCGAAAACATATATTATGGAACTTGTAGGACATCATGGAAACATCAACTCTATGTTCTTCGGCTATGAGGCTATAAATCTCATGTTGCTTATGGTGACCTATCTTCCTCGAATGGAAAGGGACACCCCTCACTTCAATATTAATCGGTGCCAAGCTAAGTTAAATTTATTAACATCCTTTATTATCATTTCTTTATAAAATGTAGTCTTAGTAGATTGACTCTTCTTATGCTTAGCTCATAGGTCATAGATGGGAGTTCATCAAACTAAATCATGTGACAATCCCTTTAACATGGAAATAAATTATGTAAGCACCTATACAGTTTAGAATTCCCTTGAGAACACCTTTCAAGGCTACTCTATTGACTAGATCTTCAGACATGTGTTTGTGTGTTTATATGTGAGCAAACCTTTCACATAACACATGAATTTCACACATTTTCTTATATTAATGCCTGAGACTATAGATATAGATATATAAGCAATCCTTTCATATAAATGGAAGGGTGATTGAGGTGCGTGCTTCAACATCTAAGTTTCACACAAGGAACCTCCTGCTCTTAAGGATAAACTACGATATTTGATGGACTGGCAGGTCAGCCACGTAATTTATCCCTCAAGCTGAACGAACTTGACCTGCTCCTTTAGTTTAGGGCTATAGAGTTTACTTGCTTCTCACTAACGGCAGAATCATGAGCTTCATCACTCGACTCTAAACCAAATTAAAAACACTCGGCTATAGGATGACAATCCTTCACTCCGGAAGGGTAGGTTCCATACCGACAAGACCTCCTATCCCAGAATCCGCTCATTTCACACCAACTAAAGCGGAACTTAATCACCAAGGTAGAGTTGTATAAAGCCCTAATGTAACTGAACGAAGTGGAAAACCCGCAATACGAGAGCAAAAACCTTCTGTGTGTAAGAAGAAAAGCTTAATCGAGTTAGGTAGGATGTAGATCGAGCGCAATAAGCTACAGGAGTGATTATTTCGCTTTGGAAGGAAAAAAGCATGTCAAATAAGGTCCTCACTCAGCTCTCAGGCTGTCTGGGAATAGCTCCACCAGACATAGAAGAAAGGAGTGTAGGATTGGTAAGCTTTGCCGGAAAGAAGCTATTCGACAAATTCAGGAGGCTACTACCGGCGAAGCCCGCTTGCTTCGGAGCGTGCTATTGCGTGAAGCGGAAAGGGACAGCGGAAGACCACACCAGACAGGGAAAACGAGGATTAGATATTTCGTCAATCACCACTTGAACGCGATTCGCTTATTTGTTTAAAAATAGCATCAAGACAGTAAACCTTTAGGGCATATGACTAGTAAGGTAAATCAACCTATCGTATCAACGAGATGCAACAAGAAGAAAATTAACAGACTATGAAAAAGAATTTCTTCTCATTTACGCTTGTCTCAATCATGGGCGGTTGAAAAGAGTTCTTCCGATCCGATCATTGCGTAAGCCGAGAGTTCAATAGATGAGGAGCCGGATGACATTTTTAGTCAATACCAAAAGCGTAAATGAGTTAGGAGCGAAGAGTGAAGACCAGGAAATTTCCTTCTTAATAGAGTAAGGGCAAAGGAAAGTCTTCCGATCTTTGATCCCCCGATTCAGGAGCGATTGAAGCGAATACAATAAAAGAATGCAAGGAAGGGTTCCCCCAGGAAAGGCATCTCGACTGCTTCCAAAATCAGGTCATCGACCAGTAATGCGACTTGTAGAAGACTCCCTCCCTATACCTAGCGGAGTTGGCACTAATAAGGAGAGCAGAAAGCAGCTACCGGCCATCAAAAGATCCACGACTTTAAGATCCGCATGCAAGGGAAGATCCGCTTATTCTTTGAGATGACAAAGCTCCCCACTAGACGCAAATTGCCGAATCAACACCAGGCAGTATAGGAGTGCTTTCTCTGATCGGCGTTCCCCAGACCAGAACTGAAAGGACATACCAGCCCCCGAAGGATTATCGGGCATTCCTTCATGTCGGGAGGAGGAGAAGAAGAAGATAAGGACAGCTTTCTTTCTTCCATTCCACTCTTGCTCCAATCCCAATAGGATAAATAGAGCTAGCACTTGCTATAAGGGCTTCTGACTATAGGCGCTGGAGTCAGCCTGTCTGAGTATGTAAACTATGTGGTGGATACGATAACAAATAAGCCTTCTACATCAGCCAATTCTTCTTCCATGAGGGACTTCAATGAAGCAACATTTTTGGATTTCCCGTTCATCGTATCGACCGACCCAGACCCCGTACCTGTCCCCGATGAAAGTCAGGATGAAACCTGCTTTCATTCAAAACCAACTCACTCTAAGGAAAGGAGAGCTTTGCGAAAGTTTAAAAAGGAATTGAGTGAGCTCTCGCCTAAGAGAAGAGTTTAATAAAGCGGAGAGGGATTTTCCGACAACAAAAAAGCTTTTCTCCCCAACCGAGGTGATAGACCACCTTATGGCCGATGTGATTACCAGCCAAAGGGCAAAAAGACGGGGTTGAATGCGACTCTACCAATACCAATCTCCTCTGGAGCAAGGAAAAGCAACTCTGCCTGGTATCGGTAACGATTAACATATTCTTTTTTTTGAGAGAGGGGAACCCTTACTTAAGAACAGAGAGTGGCCGAGCAAAAAAGCAAGGCAAGGGATAAAGGAGAAGTACCCGGCCCCACGCAAACGTGGACTCCCATGGCTTTCTTGGAAAAGAGGCGAGTATCCCTCTCTTTCAATTGAGCTGATCACCTCCCTTCGCTAGTTAGAGTTGTGCTCTTCCTGAGCAGCTTGCGTGCGCTGTTGGCGGAGCTACTTCTTCTTACTGGATGCCCGGTGCCCACCAAAGCACAGACTCTACTCACCCACTACTGGACTAGTCTACGGGCTGGTGAGACTATTCCACTACAGATTGATGGACTTACTAATTTGCTGACTGATTCAAGGAGTTAAGACTGGCGGTTCGGTGATCGAGCGAAGGCTTGGTTCCTCCCTCGCTGTACCGAGGGAAGCCTTTCCCACTTCATCTCTTATATATATATTATTATTATATAATGTAGATGATGATTGATTGAAGATTTCCTTTCTACAATAAGCCTACGAGATGAATTGGACCTCAGCCCGAAGAGCGCTTCCCTGGCGCTGGCGGAGAGATTGAAAGAACGGAACTCCAGCGCACTGATTGAGCTAGCTAGAAGCAGGAACTCCTATTTAAGTAAGGCCAGCTGTAAACAAAGAAAACAAGAGATTCGTGGTTGTACCGATACCAGTTGACAGCAATTGGCCAGTTTCCTACAGTTGACCGATTGATCCATAAGAGCGGTAAGAGATGATATTTACAAGGACGGGAAGCGGTATCGAACAAGAAGAGCTGGAAGCGAAGCACCCTTTGAAAAGCTTCTATCTGACAGGAGGAAGTACTCAACTAGTGAATGAAAGGAAAGATGACGCCCAGGCGAAGTCAACTTATTCAAGAGTCCTCTTTAATTCAGGTAACTAATTAAGCGCATCTATCTACCAGCAAAGACAGGTTAGAATGGTAATCTATGCTAGGAGTGCCCCTTACCTTAAACCTTAAGTAGCTCACTGAAGGAAGCGTGAAAGTAAGCAAGCAAAGTCTCAACCCGAAATCAATAGCCCGCAAGAAATAGAAAGGAGAAAGCCCATCTCTTTCCAGTAGTATGTAGCTTTACTTCCTTGAACTTCTATGGAGGGCTTAGTTAGCGCAGTTGAGTGGTGCGATCCCCCGAGCAGCTCTTCATACTATGGGGTTATATAATCTCCTTGACCTTTCGATTGAGGGTATTCAGCAGTGGGCCTACCTTAAGGTAGGAGGTGATTGAAAAAGGGGAAGCCGGTCCCCTTACATAGCCATAATAGTAAGTTTTTTCGAAGTAGCTGAACAATTGAATCGGCTGGTATAGAATCAGCTGCACATTAATCTTCCTCTATTCTATCAATTTCATTCTTTTTTATGTCCACATGTTTGCTTTAAAAAGGAAGTAAGGCCACCTCTGAAGTTTGAGAACCAGCTGGAACTTGGATTGCTGACTAATCTAATATCCTATCAAAGAAGATGAACTTGCGGGTAATATACTGTATGTAAGACTGACAGGCTTCGAATGAGGCTTTGAAGAAAGAGATAGAGGTTCTCAAGAGCGGATCTTCAAGAGCAAAGACCGGAGAACAGTAAGAGCTGATTTGTCTCAATTAGGCTTTTGACGGAGCGGAGAAAGATCTTATTTGAATTTAGGGGATTCCTCTATAAAGAATAAGGGAGAAGATCTACAACCTAGCAAACTAGCCTCCTTCTTACTAGCATTTTTCCAGGTCCTCTCGAACCAGCATCTTCCAACCTGGTGCTCTCACTTCTCGGACTAGTACAGGTCCAAACCAAAGCCAAAGCTCCAAAAGTCTAAGGATAAGTTCCCTCTCTATGGAAGAAAGAGAGTGCCACAGCTATTATTTCAAAAGCTCGGAAATCCCTTCTGGGAACAGCCAGAAGATAGAAAGACCAGTGCCTGGCCTGCTACTGCTTCGGATGGATAATACGACGTTACTACTCTCCTTCCTGCTTGCCATTTCCTTTTTAAAGCTGCTCATTCTTCAACCCCAGGATGTGATGACCTATTCTATCTTAACTTTAGCTACTCAGAAACCTAAACGATGGATGTTTTTCCCCCGTCTTCCCAAACCAATTTACCTATTTGAGATGTCTCCATGTGTGGCGTGATAAGATAAGGACCACTAGGGGCCCGGTTTGTCCTTCTTCCCGCAAGAACCCTAACCCTTCATTCTATTCCATACAGCCTTGGTAGGACATCTATTTCTCAATTCCATAAACCGGTAAGCTCCATTTTTTTTATAGGACCTGAAGGCTAGGCTAAACCTCCCTCAAAGGGATTCCTGAGCGGAACTCTTTTTCAAAGAACTGGCGATATTCCCTTAACTGCAGATTCAATAGCACCGATTATGAACCTGGAAAGAGAAGAGCACCGTCTACTCATACTGTCACACCGGCAAGGACTTTCACTTTCTAAATAGAAAGGAAGAGGTCAGGCCCACCTTTCACAAGAGTAGAAGCTGGTACTCAACACTTGTATTCTATTCCCCATTATTTCTTTTTTTCGCTTTCTAGAAATATCATAAGAGAAGAAAGAAGTTCATGTAGGTCGGATCCTAGCGTAGATAAATGCTATCCGACTTGAATGATCGAATTTTGCGTTTAGAGTTTCGTACCCAGGCACGGAATCCACTTGCCAACTGATCCGAGTTTGAATTGGGGAACGAACGATCTAAGTAAGGAGGTAGCTCCAGGAAGGTAGTTCTTTGACCCAGTTCAGTGAGACCGGGGCTTAGCTTTTTGAAGCAGATGTTTAAGGAAGTTTCAAAATGCTTACTCGAAAGAGTAAGGAAGAAGAGCTGCTTTTATTTAAGCGGAATCAGAGCTCTTGGGTAAGAAGGCAGGAAGAAGTTCACACCAGGATTGAAGAAGCGGGTTTGATAGAACCAGGGTCAGCGAAAGACGATGGAAAAGGCTGCTTGTAAGCGTGATCCTCTATCCTCTCTCTTTCTATCATCAGAGAATCAATCTCGTAGCCTAGCTACGTAGCAGGCTCAGAGCCTTTTGATGGAGGAAGAACCGCGGCTATGGAATCTGCTGCTCTGGCCGCTGTTCTGTTACCCGGTCTTGGTGGTGTAGTTATAGGAGGTGCCGTAGCTTTAAACTCTTTTTTCGAGATGAGAATCATAGACTTTTTTATTGCCCAAGCAAGGGAATCCATTTGCCTTCGACCTGACTTTCTGAAATGGGATTCCGAGAAGGTGGAGTTCAGTAACCCAGTTCAGTGACCGAGGAGAGGTTGAGAAGAAGACAATGAATGGAATGGTCCGAAAGTCGCTATAGAAGATCGAATGAGTCTTAGTGAAGCTAGTCCATTAATTAGATAGATCACCTGTGCGTACGTTATCTATAATAAGAAAAAACCTGGCTCCAGGTAGCGAAAGGGAGTAGCAAAGGGGAAATTCGTTAGGAGAGAAGACCAGGATTCCCTTGGTCCTTCTAAGGACCAGCAGCATACCTGGATTTACCGTCCATCCAGAGAATACCAGTCGTCCAGCTTAGAAACCATTGAACTAGCTGCCGGAGAAGGGGAACTTCAACTAAGAAAGAAGAAGAATAAGAAGAATTGCTTAAGTATGGCCATTTTGTGTTCGAATTCTAAACCGGCGAGGCGCTGCTGGATGCTTCTGATCAATAGAACACGAAGAAGAGGAAATCGAATTATGTATGATGAGCTTGAGTCGAGTCACAAAAAGGGCTATGATGAGCTTGAGTCGAGTCACAAAAAAGGGTATGATGAGCTTGAGTCGATTATTTCCAAGATCGAATTCCAGCTTTTTCTTATGTAGTGTATTATTATTTTTCCTTTTTTCTACCCTTTCTATTCGAGGAGTCAAAACAAAGAGTATAAAATATCTTTTGGTATTCGTTCTTCTCCCTCTCCTATTTCTGAATTATTATTCGGGCGGGGCTCTTGAAGGCTTCCTTGCCGCGTGCGACGCGGGAAGGGGTTCCCCGTCTGGCCCTTTTTACCCTCCTGGGAGAGAAGCACAGCCGCACATTCCCGAGCCCGAGGTTGCGCCCATTCCGCGCGCCGTTCTGGTTCCGGAATTCGAACGCCCTCTCCTTCCTGATATCCAAAGGAGAGCGGAGCTTCAACACCGGCTGTCCTTCTATTTTATCGGGAGGAACGAGCCCAGGCACCTCCCACTCTTTTTGGGTATCTTGGAAAATCAGTTTCTCTTGGAAAAGAGGGACGAGGCCGCATTGGTGGGGGATGTGTTTCCCAACCAGATAGTTCTGGCTCGGAGGTCAGAAATCTGCAACCTCCTCTTTAACAACCCTACTAGGGGTGGGGTGGCTCTCTCTGAGAATACTAGCTTTGGATCGATCAATTACCCCAACCCCATCATTGAATGATGTTAAGCGCGCCTTTCGGAGACTTTTATCATCTTGTCCCCGACAGAAGTATTCCTTCAGTGACTCATCATCTATACGGTTATTTGGGATGCTTCTGAAGAACAACGTGAATATATCCCAAGCAATCACATCTAAAAGACCACAGGACCTGAAAACATAAGAGAGAGATGATATAGAGTTATGTTCTATAGAACAACATGAGAATGAGGAATACGGGAAACTCTATCATCCTATAGCGTGTTGTACCATTTGATGTGTCGCGTCTCACCATCAATGATACAAGACTTTACTAGACGTGGCAATATGAGATTTCTTGGACCTAAGACTACTTTATGAACCTCGTGCTCTAATACCATGTTTGTCACGACTGAGGAGCAACCTCTAGAAGTAACACGGCGTACTTGACCTCTCGGAGGTCTTGTACAAGCCGATAGTTATTATTCATCGTATCGACATAGTAAATTTAGCAAAAAATTTAAAACTTTTAATAACACATCATATGCTAGAAACTTTACTTCACATACATATAAATATAAGTCATAATACATATATAGACTCTAAGTCTCTTTGCCGTCATAGACTCCGTAACTTTGAAGTACATTAGGGACACGACCCTTAAGACATAATATAAACAATACAATATTTAAAGAATTTACAATAGAGAATGAAGTAGGAGCTCCTTGAACTTAAGAATTCCTTTCATTGAGCTTGGTAATCATCTATCAAGCTCTTCACCATCAAAGACATCCTTTAAACATCCATAACCTACAATGTGTGTAAAATGTAGAGAAGAATAAGATTACCACAAGAATGTACAATGTATGGCAACCATGCAAAAACATGCATTTAAAAAGGGACATTTTCATTGACATAATTTTTTATGCCAGTTTGAGTAAATCATCATAAAACTTCTCTTAATAGCATAGATGTGTGAAGACCACGGACGATAGTTGCTACCTACATTCAAAGTGAATTTACCATTGTGTTCATGCAAATGGCGATGCAGGTAGGATACTTCGTATATCGTCATGCTGGGCGTCTTACAAGTAGAAGGTATCGGTCTCTAAATAAATGTTTTGAAGTGGGTCAGTTTGCTATTCTTGGCCTAGAAATATTGTATGATTCCACAAAAGTTTTGACTCATAAGATAGAAGTTCAAGACGACTTACAGTCGGCAAAATTCCTATGCTGAAAATAGAAAGAGGTATATGAGGTTTGGAAAGAAGCAAAAGCTTAGTCCCCATTTTCTGGGGCCTTATATGATTTTTAAATGGGTAGGGAAAGTGGCATATGAGTTAGATTTTTGAATTAAATTAACCTCGGTTCATCCACAATTCTTTCTATATATGATCAAGAAGTATATAGGTTATCTTGTGTGAATTCTCCGTCTAGAAGGTTTATGGTTTAAATAAGACCTTTCTTATGAAGGGATACAAGTTGAAAACTTCGATCACAAAGTTAAGAAATTGAGGAATAAAAAGGTTTCCTCCATGAAAGTTCTAAAGAAGAACCACCTTTTTGAGGGTGCAACTTGAGAGGCCAAGTCCGACATGAAGACCCGCTATCCTCATTTCTTTCTTCGTATTCCTATCAAAAGTTAAGGTTAGTAGCTTGATCTTAAATGATTTATATGAATTCTTATGAACTTATCAAATTTTCTAGTATGTGCATATTCTTCTAGAAATTCATGTCTAAATATAGTTTTTTAAATATATAACTCTCATGATTATAGTCAACATAACTATGTATTGTGCTTTATTGCTTTAATGAGAAGTGTTTTGGGCATGTTTTTTGTTGTATTAATAAAAGAATGTCAACTCTTTAAAATTGTTCATGTTGAGTTCATATTGAAATGGAGAAGGTAGTTCCTCCTTATTAAATTACTTTGTGTTAATTCTATGATTATGTGTTTAAAGGATTTGAAATTTCCTCCTATTAGATTTCACTCATTATTATATTGTTGGTTGGTTAGTTGTTAGTCTTCAGTCTTTTCCTTTTTCCCTATAGAAGGTTTATGGTGTCATTTGGGGACGAATGTTCCTAAGGAGGGATATTTTAACTCCCCCTAGTTTCCATGACCTATACTATAGCCTCATGTTCTGTATAGTAATGATTTTAGACCTAAAATAATGTAAATTTTTTTTTTGAGAAGTATTGTACCATAGCATAATACAAAGGCCTTGACATCCTAAAACTACCAAAATTGAACTAGTAGATGTCACTATGTTTGGTGAAGGTTTCATAGGGTCGTATGAAGTCTAAAACTTGTAAAAAGAATTTCAATATGTAAAATGTAGTATAGAGGGTAAAAACGTACATTTATGACACCCTAAAGACCACCGGAAGGGTCCCTGGGGAGTAGCTAAACATGGACGAGCAGACTGCTTACCCAGAATTTTTGTGGCAGTTGCGCGACATGCAGCTATCAATGCTTACTCAAATTGGATTTAAAAAATAAATCATGAAATTAACCTGGCGACGCGCATGCACTTCCTAAATTTTTAAATGTCTTATTTTAAACATTTTTATTTCACAAAAAGACCCATTTATGTGAGGGCTATTTTGCGTATATTAATGGTGACTATATAAGGTCATAGGGTCTGGTTCTGTTCAATTTTAAAACTGAAATCAAGTCTTGATAGTGGAAATCAAAAATTACTCTCATCTCTCCCAAATTCTCTGTACCTCCAAACCTCCACTGAAGACCAATAGAGCTCCAAGAAGAAGATCAAGAGCCCTCAAGTTTCATACCCAATTTCGTGGATTTATCATCCCTAAGGTATGGTTTCTTTCACTCTTGGGATTTAATTCCCCAAGAGGTCCCTTCTAAAGATGATTTTTAAATCCCCCAGATTTAGGTTTTTCTTCTACGCGTGGGTCTTCATTGAAAAAACGAAATTATGAAACAATTATGATTAATTTTGATGAATTAATTGATGATTTCCTATGAGATTTCCCTAGACCGATGTTTTTTCCCCAATTTCATGAAAACCTTTAATTAATATGTTGAATTGTGAAGATTATGAATATGTAGATTGACTAAATTGATGTTAATTATGTAATTGCTTCTTTAATTTACCTTGTTTATGTAATTGGTTATGTTTTCTTGGTAATGGATGTATGAAGGTTCTTTGAAGGGCAATGAGGTATGTTTATTGGTTATTCTTGGATTCAATTGTGAATTATAAGTTACTTACATAGTAATGGTTCTAATACTAATGTGTGATTGTGATGTTGCTGCTAAGTATTTCTCATCCTTAACCCTAAACTATTGAACTTGTTAAGAATTATGCAAGTATGTTATGATATAATTATTATATGGTTGAAAGTAGGTTGTAATGATTATAATAAATTGTTATGTGAAAGATTTACTCACTTATTAGGTGGTGTCTAAACTGAAAGGGTTTTTGTCACTTGTGAATACCTATGATCTAGATATGATAAGATATTTACATAGGGGTCAAGAAGAGACTAATGTGAACTTGTGTAATGAAATAATATGATTTCTACATGGAATAATTGCTTAGAACAAAAACGACATGTAAATGTGATGGAGTTAGTAAGTCCAGCCTCCTCACTCTCGTATAGGTTAACTTGGTTCGTTCCATTCATAGGGAAGGATCCACTTGAAAGACTGGAGTAGCATCTTCATTAGCCGGGAGGAATTGTCTCCACTAGTGTCTTGGAGCTTTGGGGAAATAGAGATAGAAAGTTTATCCTGCACATAATGGTCAATCGATGTCGAACATGGCCTGCACGCATAGCCTTTGTCCTAAACATAATTGTTAGTCGATGTCGCAAGTAGGTTGCACCTATTGTGTGTCCTGTACACATCGGTTAATTGACGTCACAAGTGGCCTACAGCAGCATCCATAGCCTACACACATCAGTTTGTCGACATTGGACTGTGCCTACGTGCATTGCCTATAGTATTCAAATATCGCTGTGCCGATGTCATACATGGCATGGATGTATCACCTATGTACTCTACACTTTGGTTAGCCAATGTCGAACATGCCTACCCGCATCATATATTGCTTGAACTTGTTACACGAGCGACGTTCTATGCAGTGACATCGATCAAGGTCGAGCCGACAACATGTGGATGTCCATGCTGTACAAATATCTAAAGTTTGTGAAATTCCCTTCAAGCATAATAACATATTTATCTATTTTTCGAGCATCTATTATAAAATTTTCCGTCTCATGTGGTTAATTTGTACAAATTTTATCAGGCTTATAGTTCATACGATATTCAAACATCTTTTATATCTACAAATATGTACTTTATCATGGATTTAACATGTTTAGAATTATTTTCGAGCATTTTTACATTTTCGGTCATGATTATTCATTTTTACAATATATTTTTATAGTTTTTACGTCACATTTTAATATTTAAAAGTTATGATATTGTTGATTTATGGTTACTATATATTATTATGAATTTTTGGTGTTAATTTTTTAATTTTTTCATATTTTTCCTCTTTCTTATTAATTAATACCCATTTTCCAGATTCAGAACAAAAACAAAAAATTTAAAATTTACTTAAATTATTGAATATAAGGTTACAATATTTATTTGTGAATTTATGGCATTAACTTTATATTCATTTCATATTTTTATTAATGTATTACCCATTTTTAGGATTACCTAAAAAAATTAATTTTTTTATGAAATTTAAAATGTTGAATTTAAGGTCTATTTATTTATGAATTTTTGGTGTTAATTTTTTCATTAATAGTTTTTCTATTTTTTATTCATGAATTATCAATTTTTGAGATTTACCGAACAAAAATAAAAATAAAAAATTATTAAAATTATCAAATTTAAGGTTACTATATTTATTTGTTAATTTTTGGCATTATTTTTCTATATATTTTTCCAATTTATTATTAATTAATCACCCATTTTTGGGATTTACCAAACAAAAATAAAAATTAATAAAAATATTGAAATAGATGAATTTAAGGTTACTATATTTATTTGTGAATTTTGGGTATTATTTTATAATTGTTTTTCATATATTTCTCTAATTTTTATTCATGCCTTACCCATTCTAGGGATTTACCGAACAGAAATAAAAATTTTAAAATATTGTGAAATTGTTGAATTTAAAGTTACTATATTCCGTTTTTTATTTTTGTGTTATTTTTCTATTTTTTCATATATTTCCTATGTATTATTAATCTATTAGTCATTTTCGAGATTAACCGGAAAAAAATGATGAAAACTATTTTTATTATTTTAAAAGTTATTTGTGGAAGCTAATGTGTATTTCTACCTTAGAACGTGCACATTTGGGTTTTACATGTTCATTATGAATCTTTGGAAAAATCAACATGTACTCTTCTAAGTTAGGATCTGCGCCATTGAATCAAATGCTCCAAGTGGGCCACGCATTGAACGTGACATGTGGACATCGGGCAAGTGAGGTCGGCAAACTGTAGGATAGTTCAACCAAGGAATGCAAGCATTAGATGTGGTAATTGTGCATTTTGTAAGTGACATCGTTGTCCCCCAATAGCAAGGAGCATTGTGTGTAGTAGGTGCGCATCGTGCAAGAGACGTCAGCCTACTACATGAAGCATTAGTGAAGGTTTGCACGCATAAATTGTGGCACGTGCCCATCTTCTAGGTGAAATTGGGGTTGGGAAATGACAGACAGAATCATCCAGGGCTTATGCACTTTGGCCAGCAGAAGCAACATTATCCAACGACAAGTACCATCGGGCAAGCGACATTAATCTTGGACCACCCAGAACGGTCGTGGCATGCATACATCGCACAACTGATGTTGTTCGTGGACTAACCACATCGGTTGTGTCTTGTGCACATCATTCAATCATTTTTGGGCTTGGAATGCCCATATCACCCTTAGGTTGCACAAAACAGTCAACCGATATAGTGTGTTGCCTGCCCGCATTTCCTTTAGCGTGCACATAATGGTCAACTGACATCAAGCGTGGCGTGCACAAAATTGCATACAACTTCCAAACGTGGTCTGCCAACATTTCCATTGGCCTACACAAAACAATAAAAAACGTTGGACGTAGGCTGCCAACATCGTCTTTAGCTTGCACATAACGGTCTACCTTCATCGAACATGGAGTGACAGCATCGTCCGTAGCCTGCATACATCGGTCTGCCGACGTCTAACATATCCTGTCACAATTGTTCGTAGCCTGCAAATATCAGTCTGCCGACATCGGATGTGCTCCCAGCAATGACCATAGCATTCACACATCGGTATGTAGATATCGACCAACAACAAGAAACATCAGCCAAGGACTACATGCATATAATGTGGCATGAGCGCATCAGGAAAGAGACGTTGGCTGATGGCATGTGGCTTCAGCGAAGGCCTGCACGCATGGACGTGGAATGTGCATATCTGGCAAGCAACGTCGGCCAAAGGCATGTGGTATCAACAAAGGCCTGCATGTGTGCACATCTCGAAATCAACGTCGGCAAATAACAAGCAACATTAACCAATCTTGAAAGCATCGTTTGTGTACTGTGCTCATGAGGTGGACGACTTATGTCGGGGTCTAAGCACATCACGCTAGGAGACACTGGTTGTGGTGAATCCACATAGGTCAACAGAAAGTGTCATAAGCTAGGAGACCCTAGTCGTGGACTACCGCATTGGTCCAACCTTGTGCACATCGCTCAGGAGACATCAGCTGTTGTCCAACCACATTAGTCTTGCCCTGTGCACATCATTTGGCGGTCATAACGGTTCACCTTCCTTTATTGCCCTTTTCAAGAACACAATGGTGAGTTGACGTTGGACGTGGGCTGCCAACATCGCTCGTAGTCGGTGTCGCCCGTGGACTGCCCGCCTATACCATGGCTTTTGCACATCACTCAACCATCGTCGGGCATGAACTACCTGCATCACCAATGGCCTACAAACAACAGTCTGGGGACTTCTAGAATTGCAAATACTCATTGCCTTTTTCATGCATACAATAGTCAGACAACATTAGACGTTGCTTTCTAGCATCTTCTATAGCATGCATACATTGGTTTGTCCACATCAAACATTACTTAACAGCGTCGTATGTAGCCTACACGCATCGGTCTGCCAATGTTGCACATGGCCTTCCATCATCATTCGTAGACTCCACACATTAGTCTAGTCACATCAAATGTTGCCTGCAAACATCGTCCATAGCCTACACATATTAATATGCACATGTTGGTCAAAACAAAAAACATCAGCCAAGGCCAGCACACATCTTGCGTGGCATGTGCGCATTAGATAACAATGATGGCCAATGTCATAATACTTCAGCTAATGCCTGCACACACAGATGTGATAGTGAGTATTTGGCAGGCGATGTTTGTCAAAGGCATGTGATATCAGCTAGGGCATGCATGCATGAACGTGGAATGTGTGCATCTGGCAAGCGACGTCGGCCAACTGCATGAGGCATCATCCAAAGCCTGCACGCACCAACCAAGTCCTATACACATCAACTGGGCGACTTTAGCTGTCTCCTGAGAACATCGACCACGCAACATTGTATGTGTTGTTTGCAAATTAGCTAAGGGACATCGACTTATAGGAGGAAGCAACACCAAAGGTATGTATGCATCAGCCGTGGCTTGTGCTCATTGACTCAATGATATCGATCTTGGCATGTGCATATTGGAAAGGTGAAATCGACCAATTACAAGAACCATCAGCTGAGGACTGCATGCATCAGTCCTGGAATGTGCGCATTGACTGGGCAACATCGATCGTGTCCTGTATATATCAGCAAGGCAACTTCATCCAATTGCAGGCGACAACAACTAAGGTCTTCACGCATCTAACATGGTTTGTACGCATCTATCAAGCGAAGACAGACAACTACTTACATTATCATCCAAGGCATGCATCCATAATATGTGGCGTGTGTGCATTGATTGACTGACATTGACGTATGCCAATGGCATGCACCATCAGCCAAAGCTTGTGCGCTTCGGGCAAGGGACGTCAACCAACAACAGGCAGCATCAGCCATGGATAGCACGCTTTTTAAATACCATGTGAGCATCTAGGAAGTGATGTTCCCCATGGAATATAGCATCTGCCAAGACATGCACCCATACTTCGTGGTGTGTGTGCAATCGACTTAGCGATAATTGCACCGGCCAATGTAAGGAACCATCAGCCAGGCTTGTGCACTTTGGGCAAGCGACGTTGTACAAAAACAAGCACCATCCGCCAAGTCATGTGCACATTACACATGACGTGTACGCATTGATATGGTGATATCGCGTTGAACATCAAAAGTCAATATCATCATAGGACTCTGTGCTTCGTGCATGGGATACCGAAAAATGGAAAGACATTATTGTCGTAGACTACTCCATTGGTTGTGGCTTCTGTACATCGCTCAGTCGGTGTTGCGTGGACCGACTGCATCTGTCATGGTTTTGTGCACATCGCTCATTGGTTTCAGGGACTGACCTTAGCGCATCGCGCTTTTCCTGCGCACAATGGCTACCCCACGTAAGATATGCGCTGCCAGCACCAGCCGTAGCATGAATCTTGCTCAGTCGATGTCATTCATGGACTACTCGCATTGGTCGTGGCTTCTACATATCGCTCATTCATTGTTAGGAGTTGATATCACGCATCTCCCTCGCCTTGCAAACTATAGTTAGGCGACATCATCCATTGTCTTCCCCCATCGCCTTTGGCATGTACAAAAGTTAGTTGACGTCGGGTGTGGCCTTCCAAAAATGGATTGCCAACATCCGACGTGATGTTCCCGCATCTCTTTTGGCATAAACACAATGGTCATTTACATCGATAGTGGCTTACAGGCATCTTCTTTTGTATGCAGACACTGGTCAGTCAACTTTTTACGTAGCCTGTAACTATCATCCGTGGACTTCACATATTAGTCAGACGATGTCGGATGTGACCTGCCAGCATCATACATAGCCAGCACACATTAGTCTGCGATGTCGTATGTGACCTGCCCTCATTGTCGGTAGCCTATACAAATTAATATGTGGACATCTAACATGGCCTAGCCACATCGCCTGTTTCCAGCATACTTCGGTCAGTCTGTGTTAGACGTGCCTACACGCATCGTCTGTGGCTTGTAGTTGTTTGACGAGTGATTTCGCATATAGCGACATTGATCAGGGTCTAGTCAAATAACATGCCGATGTCCATTTCACACAAAAATTAAAAGACTGTGAAACGTCTTTCCTACATATCAACATATACATTTACTTTCCTTCATCTATTCTTAGTGTTTTTGCCTTACGTGGTTCTTTCGTACAAATATCATTTTATGTACGGTTCGTACGATATTGATACATATTTTATGTGTAAAAATATGTACTCTATTATGAGTTTCACATGTTTTAAGGTATTTGCGAGCAATTTCTTATACTTTAAACTTTTATTCATTATTTAAAATTGATTTTTACAGATGTTTATTGTTTTACATCACATTTTAAAAATTAAAATTTATGAAAATTTTGTATTGAAGGTTACTATATATATTTTGTTTATTTTTGCATTAATTTTATAGTTTTTTTTTTATTTTCCTATTTTTTTTATCAACTAATTACCCGTTATCGAGATTTACTGCTCAAAAACAAAATCAAAATTGTTGGAATTTTTTAATTTATGGTTACTTTATTTACTTGTGAATTTTTTGCATTAATCTTAATATTTTTCACATTTTCCTATTCTTTATTAATGAATTAACCATTATTCATGGCGTGTGTTCATCAGTTTGGCGACATCTGCATCATCCAACGTTAGCCAATATTATCCAAGGCATGTGCTCTTCGATAAAGCGATGTTGGCCAATGACAGACAACATAATCCAAGTCCTTCACGCATCTGCCGTGGCGTGTGCACATCGACAGGGAAACATCAATATCTACCAAGGGCATGTAACATCATCCAAGCCTAGTGTGCTTCATGCAAGTGATATCAACCAATGTCAAGCAGTATCATCAAATGCGAGATTGGTCGTGGACTGCAACATCAGTTGATATTTGTGCATGTCGATCAATCGACAGTTGGCATGGATAAGCCTCATCGTCTATGGACTATGCACATCATTCAACTGTCTTTAGGCTTGGACATCCCGCATCGCCCTTGGCCTGCACACAATCATCACTCGACGTTAGTCGTCGGATTTTATCATTTACATAGCCTGCACATTGCTCAGCCAACTTCGGTCGTTGACTACCCGAAATTATCGTGGCTTGTGCACATCGCTCAGTCTTCACCGGGCGTGGACTGACCACTCATCCTTGACATTCAAACTACGATCAGTCAACATCAGGCATTTCGTGCCCCCATCTTCTTTGGCATGCACATAAATTAGCCGAAGTTGAGCATGGACGACCCGCATCGCCTTTGGCCTTTACAAAAAAGACAACCGACATTGGACATGTCCTTTCTACATCACTTTTGACCTACACATAATGGTCTTATCAATGAATTCCCGAGAAATTCTCACCCAACATATGCGATTCATTCCCCTAAAGATTATAACATAGAAGAAGACCCCTTACCGCTCCGTGGGGAGCGGGATGAGTGATACATCTGGTGAGCGCCGGTGAAGAATGCAAGCGAGGCTGGAGCTCGAGTATTGATATATTCCATCAAGAGAAATGAGGCAGATTGGTAAGAAGGCCAACCACATAGGGGGGGCGAACCAAAAAACTCAGCTTTTTGGAGCGGACCTGTAACGACCTGTTTAGTCGTTTTGAGCAACAGATTTTATTCTGGAAAAACTGGCAGATGTGACGGAGGCCACGACGGACCGTCAAGGGCACGACGGACCGTCGTGGAGGGTGTCATTCCAAAACACTTAGAAAATCTGAAATTGGGTACTGAAAATCGACTCTCTGAACGTCATGACGAAATGGCAGGATGGACCGTCACAGGTGTGACGGACCGTCACGGAGTCTTCGGTGGAAAACCACTCTCTGACGGTTGCGACGACCTGCAGGACGGACCGTCGCAAGCACGACGGGCCGTCGCAGGTTGCGCAATCCCAGTCTGGGTCGGATTTCTTTACACGTTTTAAGGGACGTTTTTGACTATTCCTGCTTTAATTATAAGTTAGAGGGCTAATGTTAATAAGTCTAATTACTTGGGGGTTAAAAGAGGTAACCTTAAGTTAATTAGTGGGTTATTATTGCCATCTTTTATCTTAATTATATATTAATTAGGGTAAAAGAAAGAGGGTTGAATAAAGAAAAATAGAAAGAACAGCAAGAGAGAGAGAGAATCGATCAAGAGAGAGAGAGAAGAGGAGAAGCAAGGATTTTGAGAAGATAGCTTGTTGATTCAATTCTTCTTCGGTGGAGGTAGGTTATGGTTTATGTTACGATATTCGTAGTGAACTCTTAATAGTGAATATTATGTGTTGATAATATTGTAAACCCTGCTATGTGCTTAAGTTGTATGCTTGCATGATTATGATTATAAAATTGTGATGAATTAACAAAGCATGATGAAGTTATTGAATCCCAAATCTTGAAAGAACCCTAATTCACTTGATATATTATATAATGAGAATGATGATGCCTTAGTGTAAAAGAAGGCTTGATGAATTAGGGGATCGGGTGCCACGTTCCGGTACCAGGATAGAATATGAGGATCGGAGTGTCAAGTTCCGACACCAGGATGATATATGGATCGGGTGCCACGTTCCGGTACCAGGATAGAATATGAGGATCGGAGTGTCACGTTCCGACACCAGGATAGAATATGGATCGGGTGCCACGTTCCGGTACCAGGATAGAATATGAGGATCGGAGTGTCACGTTCCGACACCAGGATAGATAAATGGATCGGGTGCCACGTTCCGGTACCAGGATAGAATGCGGATCGGAGTGCCACGTTCCGGCACCAGGATAGAAATAGAGGATCGGAGTGTCACGTACCGACACAAGAGGAAGAAAGATAATGAATCTTGAAAGATAATGAATATACTCAATCTAATGAACTTAATTCCCAAATGAGTATGGTATTGAGACTTGAGTCCTCATGTGTGAACTCGGTTGTAGTTATTGATGAATTCATGTTGTTATTGCTACATGTTGAGTATTGTAGTTGATTTACATTATTATTGATATATACTGTTCCCTATTTTGAGTTGGCCGATGATATCTACTCAGTACGTGTGGTTGTACTGACCCCCTACTTTATGTTTTCCTCTTTGTTATTTGTGTAATGCAGCAAACGTTCTGTCAACTTCAACTCAACAGCAGATCTAGCCAGTCTTCACTTCATCGGAAATTCAGGGTGAGCTAATGCGTCTAGCTTGGACTGGGTCTTCTTCTTCAAGTCTTGATGCCTTGAACTTCCGGCATGGACTAGCTTTTTAGTTATTTTGTTCTTAGACATTCCTAGTTAAGTAATTTGAGATAGATGTTCTTGTGATGATGACTTCCAGATTTTGGGGATAATAATAATAGTATTGAATTGTTTTTATTAATGAGTTTAAGTCTTCCGCATTATTTTCTGTTGATATATCTTGAAATGTTAAGGTTTAGATGGGTGGTTCGCTGACATAGGAGGGTAAATGTGGGTGCCAGTCGCGTCCCTGATTTGGGTCGTGACAACTTGGTATCAGAGCATTAGGTTCATTGGTCTCATCACACAAGGACAGGTCTAGTAGAGTCTTAAGGAACGGTAGGGGGACGCCTTTACTTTTCCTTGAGAGGCTATAAGACTTTAGGAAAATTTCACTCTTTCATTCTTCTTTCGTGCTACTACTTGAGTCCAATTGGTATCTGGGCGATACGAATTGGTATCTGACCATCTTCACTCTATTTCGCAGATGGTTAGAACTAGAGCAACGACCGCACCAGCAGCAACAACGGAACGACAAGAAACGACTGAGCCAGCCACTGGGGCTGTAGCTCGAGGAAGAGCAACGGCAAGAGGCCGTGGGAGAGGTCGTGGGAGGACGTCCTCTAGAGGAAGAGGACAAGCACCTAGCCCATCTGATACTAGGGCGGTGACTCCTCCACCGACCGAGGAGGTGATAAGAGAGGGGGAGGAAGGGGAGAATGAACAAGGGCAGAATGAGGAAATGCCACCCCAACCTACCCCAGAGATGATCAACCAAGTACTCACTTATCTTAGTGGGTTATCCGATCAGGGTCAGGCACCTCCAGTGGTTTCTGCACCAACACCTCCGGTTTCAGAGGTACGACATGCGGCTACTATGGCTCCCCGCATGGATGCATCATTGGGAATAGGCACATTTCCACGTCTGACTACTGGGCCTATTATGACAAATGATCAGCATGAACTTTTCAGTAAGTTCTTGAATTAAAACCTCCAGTCTTTAAGGGCGCAGAATCAGAGGATGCCTACGATTTTCTGGTTGATTGTCATGAGCTACTACACAAGATGGGTATAGTAGAACGGTTTGGCGTTGAGTTCGTGAGCTATCAGTTTCAAGGGAACGCCAAAATGTGGTGGCGGTCACATGTTGAGTGTCAACCAACAGAGGCACCACCTATGACTTGGGAATCATTCTCTACTCTGTTTATGGAGAAGTATATCCCAAGGACTTTGAGAGATAGAAAAAGGGACGAGTTCTTGAGTCTAGAACAAGGAGGATGACAGTTAACGCGTATGAGGCTAAATTTCGCGCACTATCCAGATACGCCACCCAACTGTGTTTCAGTCCACAAGAACGGATTCGCCGTTTTGTGAAGGGGTTGAGGTCAGAGTTGCGGATTTCAGCCTTACAGGTAGCGGCTACGGCAACATCCTTCCAAGAGGTGGTAGACTTTGTGATAGAGGTGGAAGGAGTGAAGCCAGACGACTTCACCACGACATCGACATCGAAAAGGTTTCGAAGGGGAGGAGAGTTTAATGGTTCTCACTCTAGAGGACAGAGCTCCGGAGGTTACTCAAGTCGACCAATTCAGTCTTCACTACAGACTGTAGTTGGGGGTCCACCTCAGAACGGTCAACACTACTCCGAGAGACCTATGCATGAACCCCGAGAGTGTTATGGATGTGGGGAGGTTGGACACATCAAGAGGTATTGTCCAAACCAGAGTTACAGAACCCCACTAGCTAGAGGTAGAGGTGGTCATGGTAGAGGCCGCTTTTCTGGAGGACGTGGTGGTCGAGGTAATGGTGGTCATCACAACGGCAGAGGTGATGGGCAAAATGGAGCCACTACTACGCAACATGGTAGGGGCAATGGACAGACAAACGATAGGGCCCATTGTTACGCTTTTCCTGGGAGATCTGAAGCGGAGGCGTCGGATGCTGTTATCACAGGTAATCTTTGGTTTGTGATTGCATGGCATCTGTATTATTTGACCCTGGCTCCACGTTTTCATATGTATCTTCATCATTTGCTAATGGTCTAAAATTGCATTGTGAATTACTTGACATGCCTATTCGTGTTTCTACACCGGTGGGTGAGTCTGTGGTATTTGAAAAGGTACATAGGTCTTGTTTGGTGAACTTTGTGGGGAGCAACACTTATGTAGATTTGGTTATTTTAGAAATGGGTGACTTTGATGTAATTCTGGGTATGACTTGGCTTTCTCCAAATTTTGCGATCTTGGATTGTAATGCTAAAACTGTGACATTGGCCAAGCCTGGGACAGATCCGTTAGTGTGGGAGGGTGACTACACTTCCAATCCGGTGCGTATCATCTCATTTCTTCGTGCTAAGAAAATGGTTAGTAAAGGTGTTTAGCTTTCTTGGCCCATCTCAAGGATGACACTACCCAAGTACCTTCGATTGAGTCGGTTTCGGTAGTCCGCGAGTTTTTTGGAGTGTTCCCTGCAGATCTTCCTGGTATGCCACCAGATAGGGATATTGACTTCTGTATCGATCTTGAACCGGGCACACGCCCCATTTCTATACCCCCGTATAGAATGGCTCCCGCGGAGTTAAGAGAGTTAAAGGCTCAACTTCAAGAGTTGTTGAGCAAGGGCTTCATTAGACCAAGTGCATCTCCTTGGGGTGCTCCGTTTTGTTTGTGAAGAAGAAGGATGGGAGTTTTCGGATGTGCATAGACTACCAGACAGTTGAACAAGGTAACTATTAAGAACAAGTATCCTCTTCCTCGCATTGATGACTTATTCGATCAATTACAAGGTGCTTGTGTCTTCTCTAAGATTGACTTGAGATCCGGTTATCATCAATTGAAAATACGGGCAACGGATGTGCCAAAGACTGCTTTTAGAACGAGGTATGGGCATTACGAATTTGTAGTGATGTCTTTTGGTCTTACGAATGCCCCTGCTGCGTTCATGAGTTTGATGAACGGATTTTAAGCCATATTTAGATCTCTTTGTGATCGTATTTATTGATGATATACTGATATACTCCAAGAGTAAGAAGGAACATGAGGAGCATTTGAGAATGGTATTGGAACGTTGAGGGAGAAAAAGCTTTATGCCAAGTTCTCTAAGTGCGAGTTTTGGCTAGATGCAGTGTCCTTCTTGGGGCACGTGGTTTCTAAGGATGGAGTAATGGTGGATCCTTCTAAGATCGAAGTAGTGAAGAATTGGGTAAGACCTACTAATGTGTCAGATAAGGAGCTTTGTTGGGTTAGCTAGCTACTACCGCCGATTTGTCAAGGGATTCTCTTCTATTGCTTCCCAATGACGAACTTGACTAAGCAGAATGTTCCATTTGTATGGTCAGATGAGTGTGAGGAAAGCTTTCAGAAGCTTAAGACGCTGTTGACTACCGCACCAATTCTCCTCACCTTGCCGGTGGAGGGTAAGAACTTCATTGTTTATTGTGATGCATCCTATTCAGGTTTGGGTGCAGTGCTAATGCAAGAGAAGAACGTGATTGCTTATGCCTCAAGGCAATTAAAAGTGCATGAACGTAACTATCCAACTCATGACTTGGAATTGGCCGCGGTAGTGTTTGCATTGAAGCAATGGAGACACTATTTATATGGGGTTAAGTGTGAGGTCTATACGGATCATCGTAGTCTACAGTATGTCTTCACTCAGAGAGATTTGAATCTGAGACAGAGGAGATGGATGGAACTACTGAAGTACTACGACATCACTATTTTGTATCATCCGGGGAAGGCGAATGTTGTGGCAGATGCCTTGAGTAGAAAGGCAGGAAGCATGGGAAGTCTAGCTCATTTGCAAGCCTCTAGACGCCCATTGGCTAGAGAGGTTCAGACTCTGGCTAACGACTTGATGAGGTTGGAAATAAATGAGAAGGGAGGATTGTTGGCTAGTGTGGAGTCAAGATCTTCTTTTCTTGACAAGATTAAGGGAAAACAGTTTGATGATGAGAAACTAAGGCGAATCCGAGATAAAGTGTTGCGAGGAGAGGCTAAAGAAGCAACAATCGACGAGGAAGGTGTGTTGAGGATTAAGGGAAGGGTATGTGTACCCCGCATTGATGATTTGATCAACACTATTCTGGCAGAAGCTCATAGTTCAAGGTATTCTATACATCCGGGTGCAACCAAGATGTATCGCGACCTAAAAAAACACTTTGGTGGAGTAGAATGAAGCGCAATATTGTTGACTTTATTGCCAGTGTCCAAACTTTCAACAAGTGAAATATGAACACCAAAGGCCCGGAGGAACACTTCAAAGAATGCCCATTCCTGAATGGAAGTGGGAGAGAATTGCAATGGACTTTGTGGTTGGTCTTCCGAAGACACTGGGGAAGTTTGATTCAATTTGGGTAATTGTGGACAGATTGACTAAGTCTGCTCATTTCATTCCGGTCAAGGTGACTTACAATGCAGAGAAGTTAGCAAAAATCTACATCTCAGAAATCGTTCGATTGCATGGGTTCCACTATCCATTATATCAGATAGAGGTACGCAGTTTACTTCTAAGTTTTGGAAAACATTGCATGCAGAATTGGGTACTAGGTTGGACCTTAGTACCGCGTTCCATCCTCAGACCGATGGTCAGTCTGAGCGAACGATTCAAGTGTTGGAGGATATGCTTCGTGCATGTGTGATAGAGTTTGGTGGCCATTGGGATAGCTTCTTACCTTTGGCAGAGTTTTCGTACAATAATAGCTATCACTCCAGTATTGATATGGCTCCATTTGAAGCATTGTATGGGAGGAGGTGTAGATCCCCCATTGGTTGGTTTGATGCATTCGAGGTTAGACCTTGGGGTACCGATCTCTTGAGGGATTCGTTAGAAAAGGTGAAGGGCATTCAAGAAAAGCTTCTAGCGGCGCAAAGTAGACAAAAAGAGTATGCAGACCGAAAGGTTAGAGACTTGGAGTTCATGGAAGGTGAACAAGTCTTGTTGAAGGTTTCACCCATGAAAGGGGTGATGCGGTTTGGCAAAAGAGGTAAGCTAAGTCCAAGGTATATTGGACCATTTGAGGTACTAAAGCGAATAGGGGAGGTGGCTTATGAATTAGCCTTGCCCCCAGGGCTGTCCGGAGTGCATCCGGTATTTCATGTGTCCATGTTGAAAAGATACCATGGGGATGGAAATTACATTATCCGTTGGGACTCAGTGTTGTTGGATGAGAATTGTCTTATGAGGAGGAACCTGTTGCTATTTTAGATAGGGAAGTTCGCAAGTTGAGGTCAAGAGATTGCATCCATCAAGGTGCAATGGAAGAATCGACCGGTTGAAGAAGCCACTTGGGAGAAGGAGGCAGATATGCGGGAAAGATACCCACATCTGTTTACGGATTCAGGTATTCCTTTTCGCACTTGTTTTCATTCTTGTGATCGTTCGGGGACGAACGATGGGTAAATTGGTATCTATTGTAACGACCTGTTTAGTCGTTTTGAGCAACAGATTTTATTCTGGAAAAACTGGCAGATGTGACGGAGGCCACGACGGACCGTCAAGGGCACGACGGACCGTCGTGGAGGGTGTCGTTCCAATACACTTAGAAAATCTGAAATTGGGTACTGAAAATCGACTCTCTGAACGTCATGACGAAATGGCAGGACGGACCGTCACAGGTGTGACGGACCGTCACGGAGTCTTCGGTGGAAAACCACTCTCTGACGGTTGCGACGACCTGCAGGACGGACCGTCGCAAGCACGACGGGCCGTCGCAGGTTGCGCAATCCCAGTCTGGGTCGAATTTCTTTACACGTTTTAAGGGACGTTTTTGACTATTCCTGCTTTAATTATAAAGTTAGAGGGCTAATGTTAATAAGTCTAATTACTTGGGGGTTAAAAGAGGTAACCTTAAGTTAATTAGTGGGTTATTATTGCCATCTTTTATTCTTAATTATATATTAATTAGGGTAAAAGAAGAGGGTTTGAATAAAGAAAAATAGAAAGAACAGCAAGAGAGAGAGAATCGATCAAGAGAGAGAGACGAAGAGGATAGCAAGGATTTTGAGAAGATAGCTTGTTGATTCAATTCTTCGGTGGGTGGAGTAGGTTATGGTTTATGTTACGATATTCGTAGTGAACTCTTAATAGTGAATATTATGTGTTGATAATATTGTAAACCCTGCTATGTGCTTAAGTTGTATGCTTGCATGATTATGATTATAAAATTGTGATGAATTAACAAAGCATGATGAAGTTATTGAATCCCAAATCTTGAAAGAACCCTAATTCACTTGATATATTATATAATGAGAATGATGATGCCTTAGTGTAAAAGGGCTTGATGAATTAGGGGATCGGGTGCCACGTTCCGGTACTAGGATAGAATATGAGGATCGGAGTGTCACGTTCCGACACCAGGATGATATATGGATCGGGTGGCCACGTTCCGGTACCAGGATAGAATATGAGGATCGGAGTGTCCACGTTCCGACACCAGTAGAATATGGATCGGGTGCCACGTTCCGGTACCAGGATAGAATATGAGGATCGGAGTGTCACGTTCCGACACCAGGATAGATAAATGGATCGGGTGCCACGTTCCGGTACCAGGATAGAATGAGGATCGGAGTGCCACGTTCCGGCACCAGTTTAGAAATAGAGGATCGGAGTGTCACGTACCGACACAAGAGGAAGAAAGATAATGAATCTTGAAAGATAATGAATATACTCAATCTAATGAACTTAATTCCCAAATGAGTATGGTATTGAGGCTTGAGTCCTCATGTGTGAACTCGGTTGTAGTTATTGATGAATTCATGTTGTTACTGCTACATGTTGAGTATTGTAGTTGATTTACATTATTATTTATATATACTGTTCCCTATTTTGAGTTGGCCGATGATATCTACTCAGTACGTGTGGTTGTACTGACCCCCTACTTTTATGTTTTCCTCTTTGTTATTTGTGTAATGCAGCAAACGTTCTGTCAACTTCAACTCAACAGCAGATCTAGCCAGTCTTCACTTCATCGGAAATTCAGGGTGAGCTAATGCGTCTAGCTTGGACTGGGTCTTCTTCTTCAAGTCTTGATGCCTTGAACTTCCGGCATGGACTAGCTTTTTAGTTATTTTGTTCTTAGACATTCCTAGTTAAGTAATTTGAGATAGATGTTCCTGTGATGATGACTTCCAGATTTTGGGGATAATAATAATAGTATTGAATTGTTTTTATTAATGAGTTTAAGTCTTCCACATTATTTTCTGTTGATATATCTTGAAATGTTAAGGTTTAGATGGGTTGGTTCGCTCACATAGGAGGGTAAATGTGGGTGCCAGTCGCGTCCCTGATTTGGGTCGTGACAGGACCAATCTTCCGTGCCGCCCCCCCCTTACTCTCTCTCTATAAAAAAGCCTGCGGGAAGCGCGAAGAGCTAAGCCACTAATGTCGTGGCGAAGGTTAGACCTCATAAAGTCAGCGAAGCTAAGGTTTCGTATGTGTTATATCCTTTCGATCGAGCGAGAACTTATAAGGAAGGCCTTCATTGCCCTTTGAAAAAAGTCAAAAAAAAAGAGCGCTAGGGAAGAGAGAAAGTTGCAGAAGTGCTTCTAGATCTCATGGAATAAGGCAGAATTTCTAACAAAACTTTCCACCTCTTGCTTTCATAGAAAAAAGAATTTAGGAGATGAAATCCCGATTACATTACTGCAGGCCAAAATTGGATTTGAAAGAGCAAGCCAGAGAAAAGAGGCGTTGAGATAATACCTTTCATCCTAATCTCATCTACTGAAAAAGGGAGCCCCCTTGATCACCTGAAGAGATTTTTAGGCAGAATTGGCATAATTATTACCGTGAGGATTGAGCTGCCAAAAGAGATTATCCTCCTTTGGGCTGGAAGATAAGATTTATGCAGTCCATAGAAAAAGAAAAAGAAGAAAGTATTCTGAAGCCAAATGCTCTTGGATGGGTAGTTGAATAGGGGGATAAATCCTTTTTTCTCCTTTATATTGAATGTAGTCAATCATTTTGAGGTCATGAGAACAAAGAGTCATAGAGATGTGAGAAGTTTTGCTTTCGCTATCGACTGACCGTCCTGTTAGCAGTGCTATACTAGATTGGCACCCTAACTGGTACCTATACAGCTACTCCTTGTCAGTTGCTATATTTTTTCACCTTGAGGCTGAGAGGTTAACTCCTTCCACTCTCAACCGCCTTTGCTTATCTTACTAGTAGCTCTATCTATTGGTACCAGCCAGGGAACTCCCTCTTTGCGAGCTACTTACTTTATCTGAACCCTCTACCGACAGATGCGCGAATTGCACTGGTCATTGTGCGGAATGCCCTCTAAGCCAGTCAGTCAATGGAGGGACCGGGGCGCTAGGTATTTTCTTTCTTCTGGCCGTAGGTGTGATCAATGCCATTGAGCTTCGGTACTCTAAAATAGTAGTCGGAATTCGCTTCTGAGTGAGCTTCCTTCCTTATGCTCTGGCCTGACCTTCACGAACAGCTTTCTTTCAGCTACCAACTTCAAAGCTTGATCTCATCTCTCTTCTTTTGAAAGTTTAGTACTATTATTGTTGTCATGGAACGAGTTTATCTTGAATTTCCAATGATGTAAATCCTATTGTATAACGATTTTATGAATTTTTCACAAAAATACATGATGTAATATTTCAAGAAAATGTCTCTTTTAAATGGATGTTTTTGAATGATTGTCATACTTAGTGCATTCTTTTAATAGCTCCATTCTTCTCTACATTTTACACAAACTTCAGCTTATGGATACTTAAGGGATGTCTCAATGATTGAGGAGCTTAATATGTGATTCCCAAACTCAAGGAAAGGAATCATTAAGTCCAAGAATATCCTACGTTGTGGTTTAATGTTAAGTTATGTATAAGTATAATTATGTATTATGTTATAAGGGTCGTGTCCCTAAAGTACTCTTATGATGTTAAGTATAGGATGGCAAAAAAATAAACTAGAGTCTTCGACTACGTATTATGATATTTTATATATATTGAATGTAACATTCTAGCATATGATGTGCTATAAGGTTTTAAAATTTCCCCTTACCTATTACAATTCGACGAGTGATAACTATCATTTTATATAAGACATCCGAGAGGTCAAGTATGCCATGTTACTTCTAGGAGGTTCTCCCTGGATGTGACAGCTCTAGGTTCACCAAATTAGTTTTTAGTTGTTACACCACCAAAATGTATCATGATCTTGAAAAGGTCTATTGGTGGATCGGTTTGAAGAAGAATATAGCGGGCTTTGTGGCCGAATGTTCTAATTGTTAACAAGTCAAGGCCGAGCACCAATGACCGGTAGGGTTAATGCAAAATATAGCTATACCTACTCTTAAATGGAAAGATGGCTATATAGATTTTGTTGTGCATTTCACTCGTACGCGAAGTCAAAAGGATTTGATATGGATTATTGTTAATAGATTGATAATATATGCCCACTTTATTCCCGTTAAAGCTACTTATTCAACAGAGGACTATGCTAGGTTGTAACTTAATAATATGTTGAGTTTGCATGGGGTTCCATTGCCTATAATCTTAGATAGGGGTCAACAAATTTGTCACGACAGGGAGCACCCCCTACAAGTAACTGGCGACATCGAACTCTCTGAGGTCTTGGACAAACCTCTTATCGATGAATCATCGCATTGGTTCGCTCACATTGTAGATTAAGTGTGGTTGCCACTCACGACTTATTTTGGGTCGTGACAAACTTGGTATCGGAGCGTTAGGTTCGTTGATCTCATCACACAAGGACAAGTATAGTAGAGTCTAGAGGAACGGTATAGGTACGCCTTTACTTTTCTTCGAGAGGCTATAGGACTTTAGGAAAACTCCATTCTTTCGTACTATTACTTCAATCCAATCGGTATCTAGGTGATACAAATTGGTATCTGACATCCTCACTATATTTCAAAGATGGTTAGAACTAGAGCAACAACTGTACAAACACCTACACCAGCAAGAGAGGGTGCGTCTGAGCCAACCATTGGGGCTGTTACTCGAGGAGGAGCAGTGACAAGAGGCCGTGGTAGAGGTCGCAGGAGGACTCCCAATAGAGGAAGAGGAAAAACACCTGGTCCAGCTAGGAATAGAGTAGTGACTCCTCCACCGATTGATGAGGTAGTGAGAGAGGGTGAAGAAGGGGAAAATGAGTAGGTTCAAGATAAGGAAGTACCACCCCAGCCTACCTTAGAGATGATTAATTAGGTTCTTACTTATCTTAGCGGGTTATATGATCAGGGCCAGACATCTCTAGTATTTTCTTCACAAGCACCTCAGGTTCAGGGGGTACAACATGCAGCTGTTATGGCTCCTCGCATGGATACATCATTGGAAGTAGACACGTTTCCTCGATTAACTACAGGGTCTATAATGACAGGTGATCTACATGAACTTTTAATTAAGTTCTTAAAGTTAAAACCTCCAGTCTTCAAGGGTGTTGAATCTGAAGATGGCTATGATTTTCTAGTTGATTGTTATAAACTGCTACATAAGATGGAAATAGTAGAACGATTCGGTGTTGAGTTTGTGATCTATTAGTTTCAGGGGGATGCCAAGATGTGGTGGTGGTCCTATGTGGAGTGTCAACAAGCACAGGAACCACCTATGACTTGGACATCCTTTTCTAGATTATTTATGGAGAAGTATATACCCCGAACTTTGAGGGATAGGAGAGAGATGAGTTCTTGAGCCTAGAGCAAGGAAGGATGTATGTTGCTTCTTATGAGGCCAAATTTTGTGCACTATCCAGGTATGCCACTCAACTTTGCTTCAGTACACAAGAGCGGATTCGCCGCTTTGTGAAAGGATTGAGGTAAGATTTGCAGATTCCATCCTTACAGGTAGCTGCTGTAGCAAAATATTTTCAGGAAGTGGTTGATTTTGTGATAGAGGTAGAGGGGGGGAAGCCAGACGACTTCACCACAGCATCGACATTTAAGAAGTTTCGTAAGGGAGGTGAGTTTAGTAGTTCTTACACCAGAGGGCAGAGTTCAGGAGGTTATCCAGCACGTCCTATTCAGTCTTCATTGCAGGCTTTAGTTGGGGGTCCGTCGCAGACCAGTCAGCCTTTTTCTGAGTTTGGAGGTTATCTTAAGACTTTGTAATTTTCACAGAGACCTATTCTTAACTCCAGGAATTTTTATTGATGTGGAGAGGTTGGCCATATTAGGAAATATTGTCCAAAAAAGATTTACAGACCCCCAGTAATTAGAGGTAGATGTGGTCATGGTAGAGGCCGCTATTTTGGAGGACGTGGTAGCCAAGGTAATGGTGGTCACCAATTCAGTGGGGGTGGCAGGCAAGTTTGAACTACTGCAGCGCAGAATGGTAGGGGCAATGGACAGACAGGTGATAGGGCCCATTGTTATGCTTTCCCCGGGAGGTATGAAGTCGAGACATCTGATGCTGTTATCACAGGTACTCTTTTAGTGTGTGATTGCATGGCTTCTGTAATGTTTGATCCTGGATCCACATTTTCATATGTATCTTCCTCATTTGCTACAAGCCTTGATTTATATTGTGAATTGCTTGACATTCCTATTCGTGTCTCTACTCCTATGGGTGAGTCTGTGATAGTTGAGAAGGTGTATATGTAGATTTGATTATTCTAGAAATGGTTGATTTTGATGTAATTCTGGGTATGACTTGGCTTTCTCCAAATTTTGCAATCTTAGAATGTAATGCTAAAACTGTGACAGTGGCCAAGCCTGGGACAGATCCGTTAGTGTGGGAGGGTGACTATATTTCCAACCCAGTTCGTATTATCTCTTTTCTTCGTGCTAAGAGGATGGTTAGCAAGGGTTGTTTAGCTTTCTTGGCCCATCTCAGGGATGATACTTCCAAAGTACCTTCGATTGAGTCTTTTTCGATAGTCCGTGAGTTTCTGGATGTGTTTCCTGCAGACCTTCCTGGTATGCTACCGGATAGGGATATTGATTTTTGTATTGATCTGGAGCCGGGTACTCGCCCCATTTCCATTCCCCATTATTGAATGGCTCAAGCTGAGTTAAGGGAGTTGAAGGCCCAACATCAGGAATTGTTAGGTAAAGGTTTTATTAGACCGAGTGCATCCCCTTGGGGTGCTCCTGTTTTATTTGTGAAGAAGAAAGATTGGAGTTTTCGGATGTGTATAGACTACAGGCAGCTGAATAAGGTAACTATTAAGAACAAGTATCACATTCCTCGCATTGATGATTTGTTCGATCAGTTACAAGGTGCTTGTGTCTTCTCTAAAATTGATTTGAGATCCGGTTATCATCAATTCAAAATACGGGCAACAGATGTGTCAAAGACTGCTTTTCGAACCAGGTATGGGCATTATGAATTCTTAGTAATGTCTTTTGGGCTTACGAATGCCCCTGCTGCTTTCATGAGCCTGATGAATGGGATTTTTAAGCCATATTTAGACCTCTTTGTAATAGTATTTATTTAAGATATACTGATATACTCAAAGAGCAGGAAAGAACATGAGGAGCATTTGAGAATTGTATTGGAGTTGTTAAGATAAAAAAATCTTTATGCCAAATTCTCCAAGTGTGAGTTTTGGCTCGATTCAGTGTCCTTCTTGGGGCACGCTGTTTCTAAGGATGGAGTGATGGTTGATCCTTCTAATATTGAAGCAGTGAAGAGTTGGTTAAGACCGACTAATGTTACAGAGGTAAGGAGCTTTGATAGTTTAGCTAGCTACTACCGTCGATTCGTCAAGAGATTTTCTTCTATTGCTTCCCAGCTGACAAATTTGACTAAGCAAAATGTTCCATTTGTATTGTCGGACGAATGTGAAGAAAGCTTCCAGAAACTCAAGACCTTGTTAACTACTGCACCAATTTTTACCTTGCCATTGGAAGGTAAGAATTTTATTGTTTATTGTGATGCATCTTATTCTGGTTTGGGTGCAGTGCTGATGAAGGAGAGGAATGTAATTGCTTATGCTTCTACGCAATTAAAAGTGCATGAACGTAAATATCCGACCCATGATCTGGAGTTGGCTGTAGTTGTGTTTGCATTAAAGTAATGGAGACATTATCTACATGGGGTCAAATGTGAATTTTATACAGATCATCGTAGTTTATATTATGTATTTACTCAAAAAGATTTGAATTTGAGGCAAACGAGGTTGATGGAACTATAGAAAGACTATGATATTACCATTTTGTATCACCCAGGAAAAGCTAATGTTGTGGCAGATGCTTAAAGTCGAAAAGCAGGGAGCATGGGTAGTTTAGGCAACTTACATGTTTCTAGACGCCTATTGGCTAGAGAGGTTAAGAATTTGGCTAATGATTTTATGAGGCTGGAAGTACAAGAGAAAGGAGGATTTTTGGCCTGTGTGGAGGCAAGATCATCTTTTCTTGACAAGATTATGGGGAATCAATTTGCTGATAAGAAGCTGAGAAGAATTCGAGATATGGTATTGCTAGGAGAGGCTAAAGAGGCAGCAATTGATGAAGAAGGCGTCTTGAGGATTAAGGGAAGGGTATGTGTTCCCCGTGTGGATGATTTGATTCACACTATTCTTATAGAGGCTCATAGTTCAAGGTATTCTATACATCCTGGTGCAACCAAGATGTATCGTGATGTAAAGCAACAATTTAGGTGGAGTAGAACGAAGCGTGACATTTTTAATTTTATTGCCCAATGCCCGAATTGTCAGCAGGTAAATTATGAACACTAGAGGCCCGGAGGGACACTTCAGAGAATGCCCATTCCTGAATGGAAGTGGGAAAGAATTGCAATGGATTTCGTAGTTGTTCTTCCAAAGACATTGGGTAAGTATGATTCTATTTGGGTAATTGTTGAAAGGTTAACTAAGTCTGCTCACTTCATTTCGGTCAAGATAACTTACAATGCAGAGAAGTTAGCAAAACTCTATATCTCAAAATTGTTCGATTGCATGGAGTTCCACTTTCCATCATATCAGATAGAGGTACGCAATTTCCTTCTAAGTTTTGGAGAACATTACATGCTGATTTAGGTACTAGGCTGGATCTTAGTACTGCATTTCACCCTCAGACTGATGGGCAGTCTGAGCGTACAATTCAAGTGTTGGAAGATATGTTTCATGCGTGTATGATAGATTTTGGTGGTCATTGGGATAAATTCTTACCCGTAGCAGAGTTTTCATACAATAATAGCTATCACTCAAGTATTGATATGGCCACATTTGAGGCATTGTATGGGAGAAGGTGTAGGTCTCCCATTGGTTGGTTTGATGCATTTGCGGTGTGACCTTGGGGTACCGATATTTTGAGGGAATCGTTAGATAAAGTAAAATTCATTCAAGAGAAGCTTCTAGCAGCTCAGAGCAGGCAGAAAGAATATGTAGATAGAAAGGTTAGGGACTTGGATTTTATGGAGGGTGAACAAGTCTTGCTGAAGGTTTCACCCATGAAAGTTGTGATGTGGTTTGGTAAGCTAGGTAAGCTTAGTCCGAGATATATTGGTCCATTTGAAGTTCTGAAGCGCGTGCGGGAGGTGGCTTATGAATTGGCATTGCCTCTAGGACTGTCAGGAGTGCACCCTGTATTTCATGTGTCTATGCTAAAAAAATACCATGGTGATGGAAACTACATTATTCGCTGGGATTCAGTTCTTCCTGATGAGAATCTGTCTTATGAGGAGGCGCCTGTTGCTATTGTAGATAGGGAGGTCCGCAAGTTGAGATCAAAAGAGATTGCATCTATCAAGGTTCAGTGGAAGAATCGGCAGTTGAAGAGTCCACTTGGGAGAGTAAGGTTGATATGCAAGAAAGATATCCACATTGTTTTACAGATTCAGGTACTCTTTCTCTACCTCGCCTTTTTTTTTATCGTTCGAGGACGAACGATTGGTAAATTAATATCTATTGTAACGACCATTTTCGGTCGTTTTGAGCACTAGAACTTTTTATGTTAGAAAATTCATTACGATTGAATTAAGTGGGTGTTTTGGACTATTCATAATTATAATTATGAAATTAGTGGGTTAGTTTTACTAATTAATTTACTTAGTGGTTAAGAAAATAATATTAAAATAAATAGTGGGTCAGTTTTGGTACTTTTTATAATTGGTTATACAAGAATTAGGGTAAAAAGAATCTGTAGAAGAAAAATAAAAAGAGCGGGAGAGGATACCGAAAGAGAGGCGCACAGCGGGAGAAGAAAAACAAATCAAAAAGAAGAACGACGAACAACATGTAAGCATTGATTGCCTCAATCACTGCATTTGTTTATATGAATATATGTCATATTATCATTAATTTTTTTTTATTATTAATAATGTTATGAAAACACGAATGAGCAAATCCTGTTTTTCGTTTTAGAGCTTTTGGAATTATTTATCGCTAGTAGTAGTATCAATTAATGTCCCTCTTGAATTTACATTACTGTAAGATAAATACAAAGTTCTATAATCTTGGAAGGAACATGGTGATGTAAGAAAGTTATATCTTGTAAGTGTAGAAAATTGTTATTTTCTGTTGATTGGAGAAGAAAGTGGGTTACACGGGTTTCTTAATTATTTAATATACGTTTAATTAATTCTGTTATAAAAAAAAATTGGATTAAAAGTTTGTAGGAAGTCACGTGCATTTAGTCTTGGCATAAATGTATGACCTCATACTGGACAATTAATGGTTGAAAGTGAAGTAAGTTATTACAATTATATTATTTGATGAAAAATGGAATAAGGACATAGAGGTGCTGCATGAGAAAAGGAGGATTCATGCATGTGTGCCACTGGTCTCGTGACCACTTGCTTCAATTGGTAACGTCGGTGGAAAAATAAGGAAATTGCTTCAAGGTGTTGCTATTCTGCCAGTGGTTTCGTAACCAGTGGCCTAATGTTAAGATTATAAATCTTTGTTATGATATAAGAAATTAAAGTTTGATATATTGAGATAGGTAATTAAATATTTAGTGTATTATATTATATGATTATTACTAAAATTGTGCTAAGGGAAGGAATTAAGACTTACTATTAGGTTTAAATTTTAGGAAATATATATATAAAGTTAGGTGAATTTTTGGTCTAGGCTAGACTTAGAATAATATGATATCGGTAGACTCGTTAACTTACAAATATGTGTATATATTTGATAGATTGAAAAGGTTCATAGGCATTGAGGAAAGCAAAGGCATTGGAGAGGTAACTTGCTTAATTTCTCTTCTTCGGTGGAGGTAGGTTATGGATTATTTCTATTTGATAGATAAACTCTAAATAGCGATTGATATGTATTGAGTGATATTGTAATGTCTCCTATGTACTTGATGGTGTTGTTGTATGTTTTGATTGTGTGGTTTGCCTAAAATTATGAGACTATTGAATTTTCAATCTTTAATCCTCTCTATTAAGATGACGCATTGAATAAAAAAAATTGATGAGATAAAATAATGAGATAATTGGATCGGAGTGTCACGTTCCGACACGGTATTATTGGTTTCGATTTTGAGTTGGCAGATGGTACCAATTCAGTACGTGTTTCTTGTCCTGGCCCCTACTTGTATTTTCTTCTCTGTTCATTTGTGGAGTGCAGCAAGTGTACCATCGACTTCAACTCGCCCCAGATCTAGCCAGTCTCCAGCATATCAGAGTTCAAGGTGAGCTATTAATTCTAGCTCGTGCTGGATTCTCTCATTCACGTCTTGATGTCTTTGAATTTCGGACATGGTCCATATTTTTGCTTATTTTGGTTTCTTAAACACTTTTAGACTTTGTAATTTTGAAATAGATTTCCTTGATATGATGACTATAAGATTTTGGGATAAATGTATTAAACTTTAGAAATTATTTAAATTGGTTACTTAATAACTTTTGGAGCCTTCGCATTATTTTTGCTATATATAGTTGAATTATTGGTATATGTTGAGGTTCAGACTTGTTGGTTGCCCACCTAGGGGGGGTAAGTGTGGGTGCCACTCATGACTCATTTTGGGTCGTGACAAACTTGGTATCAGAGCGTTAGGTTCGATTGTCTCATCACACAAGGACAAGTCTAGTAGAGTCTTGAGGAACTGTTTGGGGACGCCTTTACTTTTCTTCTAGAGGCTATAGGACTTTGGGAAAACTCTATTCTTTCTTTATTTCGTACTATTACTTGGATCCAATTGGTATCTGGGCAATACAAAATGGTATCTGACCTTCTCACTCTATTTGGCAGATGGTTAGAACTAGAGCAACAACTGTACCAACACCAACACTGGCAAGACAGGGTGCGTCTGAGCCAATCAGTGGGGTTGTAACTCGAGGAGGAGTATTGGCAAGAGGTCGTGCTAGGGGTCGCAGGAGGACGCCCACTAGAGGCAGGGGACAAACACCTGGTCAAGCTACGAATAGAGTAGTGACTCCTCTACCGACTGATGAGGTAGTGGGAGAGGGTGAAGAAGGAGAAAATGAGCAGGTTCAGGATAAGGAAGTACCAACCCAGCCTACCCCAGAGATGATTAATAAGGTTCTTACTTATCTTAGCGGGTTATCTGAGCAGGGCCAGACACCTCCATTGTTTTCTGCACCAGCACCTCAAGTTCAGGGAGTACAACATGCAGCTGATGTGGCTCCCCACATGGATGCATCATTAGAAGTAGGCACGTTTTCTCGATTGACTACACGGTCTATAATGACAGGATATCAGCATGAACTTTTCATTAGGTTCTTAAAGTTGACACCTCATGTTTTCAAGGGTGCTGAATCTGAAGATGCATATGATTTTCTGGTTGATTGTCATGAGCTGCTACATAAGATGGACATAGTAGAATGATTCGGTGTTGAGTTTGTGACCTACCAGTTTCAGGGGGATGCCAAAATGTTGTGGCGGTCGTATGTTGAGTGTCAACCAGCAAGGGAACCACCTATGACTTGGGCATCATTTTCTAACTTATTTATGGGGAAGTATATACCCCGGACTTTGAGGGATAGGAGTAGATATGAGTTCCTGAGCCTAGAGCAAGGAAGGATGTCTGTTGCTTCTTATGAGGCCAAATTTAGTGTACTATCCAGGTATGCCAGTCACCTTTGCTTCAGTCCACAAGAGAGGATTCTCCGCTTTATCAAAGGATTGAGGTTAGATTTGCATTTTCCAGCCTTACAAGTAGCTGCTGCAGCAAAATCCTTTTAGGAAGCGGTTAATTTTGTTATAGAAGTAGATTGGGTAAAGAAAGACGACTTCTTCACATCATCGACATTTAAGAAGTTTCGTAAGGTAGGTGAGTTTAGTGGTTCTTACTCCACAGGGCAGAGTTCAGGAGGTTATCCAACCCGTCCTATTCAGTCTTCATTGCAGGCTTCAGCAGGTGGTCCGTCGCAGACCAGTCAGCCTTTTTCTTAGTTTGGAGGTTATCTCCAAACTTCGTCATTTTCACAGAGACATATACTTGACTCCAAAACTTGTTACGGATGTGGAGAGGCTAGACATATTAGGAAATATTATCCAAAACAGAGTTACAGATTCCCAGTAGTTAGAGGTAGAGGTGGTCATGGTAGAGGTCACCATTCTGGAGGACGTGGTGGCCATGGTAATGGAGGTCACCAGTTCACTCGGGGTGGCAGGAAAGTTGGAACTATTGCAGCACAGCTTGGTAGGGGCAATGGACAGGCAGGTGATAGGGCTCATTGTTATGCTTTCCCCGGGAGGTCTGAAGCAAAGACATCTTATGTTCTTATCACAAGTACTCTTTTGGTCTGTGATTGCATGGCTTCTGTATTGATTGATCCTGGATCCACATTTTCATATGTATCTTCCTCATTTGCTACTGGTCTTGAATTATATTGTGATTTAGTTGACATGCCTATTCGTGTGTCTATTCCTGTGATAGTTGAGAAGGTGTATATGTCATGCCTTGTGACTTTTGTGGGGAGCAATACTTATGTAGATTTAATTATTCTAAATATCATTGATTTTGATACAATTCTTGGAATGAAGTGGCTTTCTCCAAATTTTGCAATCTTAGATTGTAATGCTAAAACTGTTACATTGGCCAAGCCTGGGACAGATACGCTAGTGTGGAAGCGTGACTATATTTCCACTCCAGTTCGTATTATCTCTTTTCTTCGTGCTAAGAGGATGGTAAGTAAGGGTTGTTTAGCTTTCATGTCACATCTCGGGGATGATACTTCCAAAGTACCTTCGATTGAGTCTATTTTGATAGTACGTGAGTATTTGGATGTGTTTCCTGCAGACCTTCATGGTATGCCACTCCATAGAGATATTGATTTTTTAATTGATCTAGAGCCGGGTACTCACCCCATTTCCATTCCCCCTTATAGAATGGCTCTAGATAAGAGGCAGTTAAAGATCCAACTTCAGGAGTTGTTAGTTAATGGTTTTATTAGACCAAGTGCATCCTCTTGGGGTGCTCTTGTTTTATTTATGAAGAAGAAATATGGAAGTTTTCAAATGTGCATAGACTACAGGCGGCTGAATTAGGTAACTATTAAGAACAAGTATCCCAATCCTCGCTTTGATGATTTGCTCGATCAGTTAAAATGTGCTTGTGCCTTCTCTTAAATTGCTTTGATATCCGGTTATCATCAATTGAAAATACGGGCAACAAATGTTCCAAATATTGCTTTTCGAACCGGTATGGGAATTATGAATTCTTAGTAATATCTTTTGGGCTTACGAATGCCCCTGCTGCTTTCATGAGCCTGATGAATGGGATTTTTTAGCCATATTTAGACCTCTTTGTTATTGTATTTATTGATGATATACTGATATACTGAAAAAGCAATAAAGAACATGAAGAGCTATTGAGAATTGTATTGGAGTTGTTAAGGGAGAAAAGACTTTATTCCAAATTCTCCAATTGTGAGTTTTGGCTCGATTCAGTGTCCTTCTTGGGGCACGTGGTTTCTAAGGATTCAGTGGTGGTGGATCCTTCTAGGATTGAAGAAATGAAGAGTTGGGTAAGACTTACTTTTTTTTCAGAGGTAAGGAGCTTTGTTTGTTTAGCTAGCTACTACCGTCGATTTATCAAGGGATTTTCTTCTATTGTTTCCCAGCTGACAAATTTGACTAAGCAGAATGCTCCATTTGTATGGTCGGACGAATGTGAAGAAACCTTCCATAAACTCAAGACCTTCTTGACTACTACACCAATTCTTACCTTGCTAGTGGAAGGTAAGAATTTTAATATTTATTGTGATGCATCTTATTCTGGTTTGGGTGCAGTGCTAATGCAGGAGAGTAATGTAATTGCTTATGCTTCGAGGCCATTGAAAGTACATCAACGTAACTATCCGACCCATGATTTGGAGTTGACTGTAGTTTTATTTGCATTAAAGCAATGGAGATATTATCTATATGGGGTCAAGTGTGAAGTTTATACAGATCATCGTAGTTTACATTATGTCTTTACTCAGAAAGATTTTAATTTGAGGCAGAGTAGGTGGATGGAACTACTAAAAGACTACGATATTACTATTTTGTATCACCCAATAAAAGTTAATGTTCTGGTAGATGCTTTAAGTAGATAAGCAGAGAGCATGGGTAGTTTAGCCCACTTACAATTTTCTACACGCCCTTTGGCTAGAGAGGTTCAGACTCTTGCTAATGACTTTATGAAGCTGGAATTACTAGAAAAAGGAGGATTTTTGGCCTGTGTGGAGTCAAAATCTTCTTTTCTTGAAAAGATTAAGGGAAATCAGTTTGCTGATGAGAAGCTGAGCCAAATTCGAGATATGGTATTGTGAGGAGAGGCTAAAGAGGCAGTAATTGATGAAGAAGGCCCTTGAGAATTAAGGGAAGGTAATGTGTTCCCCGTGTGGATAATCTGATTCAAACTATTCTTATAGAGGCTCATAGTTCAAGGTATTTTATACATCCTAGTGCAACAAAGATGTATCGTGATCTAAAGCAACATTTTTGGTGGAATAGAATGAAACGTGACATTGTTGATTTTGTTGCCAATACCCAAACTGTCAGCAGTTAAAGTATGAACACCAGTGGCCTGAATGGACACTTCAGAGAATGCACATTCCTAAATGGAAGTGGGAAAGAATTGCAATGGATTTCGTTGTTGGTCTTCCAAAGACATTAGGTAAGTTTGATTCTATTTGGGTAATTGTTGACAGGTTAACTAAGTTTGCTCACTTCATTCCGGTTAAGATGACTTACAATGCCGAGAAGTTAGCCAAACTTTATGTCTCTAAGATTGTTTGATTGCATGGAATTTTACTTACCATAATATCATATAGAGGTACGCAATTTACTTTTATGTTTTGGAGGACATTACATGCTGAATTAGGTAATAGACTAGATCTTAGTACTGCATTCACCAATCAGACCGATGGTCAGTCTGAGCGAACGATTCAGGTGTTGGAGGATATACTTCGTGCATGTGTGATAGAATTTTGTGGCCATTGGGATAAATTTTTACCTTTAGCAGAGTTTTCATAAAAGAATAGCTATCACTCGAGTATTAATATGGCGCTATCGAGGAAATGTATGGGAGGCGATGTAGGTCCCCCATTGGTTGGTTTTATGCATTTGAGGTTAGACCTTGGGGTACTGACCTTCTGAGCAAATCATTAGAGAAAGTGAAGTTTATTCAAAAAAAGCTTTTAGCAGCTCAGAGTAGGCAAAAGGAATATGCAGATCGAAAGTTTAGAGACATGGATTTTATGGAGGGTGAACAAGTCTTACTGAAGGTTTCACCCATGAAAGGTGTGATGCGGTTAAGTGAGTGAGGTAAGCTTAGTCCGAGGTATATTGTACCATTTGAAGTTCTTAAGGGCGTGGGGGAGGTGGCCTATGAATTGGCCTTACTCCAGGGCTGTCAGGATTGCACCCGGTATTTCATGTGTCTATGCTGAAAAAATACCACGGTGATGGAAATTACATTATTCTTTGGGATTCAGTTATTCTTGATGAGAAGTTGTCTTATTAGGAGGAACCTATTGCTATTCTAGATATGGAGGTCCGCAAATTGAGATCAAAAGAGATTGTTTCTATCAAGGTTCAGTAGAAAAATAGGTCAGTTGAAGAGTCCACTTGGGAGAGTGAGGCTGATATACATGATAGATATACACATCTTCTTACTTATTTAGGTACTCTTTCTCGCCCTCGCATATATTTTAATCGTTCGAGGATGAACGATGGGTATATTGGTATATATTGTAACGACCATTTTATGTCGTTTTGAGCACTAGAACTTTTTATGTTTGAAAATACTTTCCCATAGATTCAAATAGGTATTTTGGACTATTTATAATTATAATTATGAAATTAGTGGGATAATTTTGAATAATTTATAGAGTTGATGGTTAAAGAGGATAATATTAAAATTGGTAGTGGGCAACTTTCCCTATTTTTATAATTAGTTATATGTAATAATTAGGGTATAATTAACCCCAAGTGTAAAATAAAATAAAAAGAGAGGCACAGGAGTGTTGAAGAAAAATAAATCGAGGAGAGGAACGATCAGGAAGATCCTCCGAAAGTCTATTTTAATTGGTACACTTCTTTAATTGATAATGCTTTAATGTTGAAAGAGTTTGCTACTGTTATAATAGCATATAAAGATGTAACGAATGTTGTTATATTTTTTTTTTAAGATATCGGTCAATTGCAGTAATAACTTACATTTATCATGAAATATTTGGACATATTTTAAGTGGGAATTCATAGCGTAATGATGACTTCTAATAGGGTGTTGCATGATTTAATATATATATTTTTAATATAGCATGGGATTGGAAAGCTATAGTTTGTTATTAAGATTCAGAATTATAATTAAATAATATATAGGAGGCATTATTATATATTTTTATAATATTGAGATGCAGGAGGCAATTGGGAAGTGTAACTACAGTAAGTATAAAAGGAATGGACATTGCTGCAACTATATTGCCTAGTTGATTATAATTAATTATTTCTAGTGTTAAAAATGTTGCACTAATTTACGTAAGTAGCTGTTTGTGACCTTTGTTATTATTATAATTATTATCACATTTTGAGTTATGTTTGATAAATGGATATAAGTTAATTAATATTAGTTATATTATACTAAATGATTATTATTAAAGTTGTGTTAATTGGAGTAATTAAGACTTACCCTTAGGTTTGAACTTTAAGAATTGATTATAGAATAAGGTGAACTAATGGGTATAGGCTACACACAGAATAATCAGAGTGTTTATGGTCTTGTTAAATTACATCTTATGTATATATATATATATATATACTTGAGAGATTGGAAGGGTTCAGTTGCAGTAAGGAAAGAACAGACATTGGAGAAGTAGTTGCTTGGCTTCGGTCTTCGGTGGAGGTAGGTTATGACTTATTTCTATTTGATAGATAAAATTTCTCAATAGCGATTTATATGTATGAGTTATATTGTAAAGTCTCTTATGTACTTGATTGCGTGTTTGTATGTCCTGATTGTGTGGTTTGTGGTTGGTCTAAAATTATGAGACTATTGAATTTCTAATCTTGAACCGTCTCTATTAAATTGACACCTTGAATAAACAATGTCTGATGAAATAAAATAATGAGATAATTGGATCGGAGTGTCACGTTCCGACATAGTATATGGGATTGGATTGTCACGTTCTGACACAATAATATAAAATAAATGGAATCTTGTATTAACTTAATATACTCAATCTCAAAGAACCTATTTTCCAAATGAGTATGGTGTGGAGGCATAAATCCTTATAGGTGTGCTTGATGTTGTGGTTGATGGTGTACCAATTATGATGTTGTTGAAACTTGTTCATGCGTTTGTTGCTTGCCACCTGTTAAGTATTGTAGTAGATTTTATATTATTATTGTAACGGCCATTTTCGATCGTTTTGAGCACTAGAAATTTTTATGTCAAAAAACATTTTTCGATTTAAATGGGTATTTCGGACTATTCATAATTATAATTATGAAATTAGCGGGGTAATTTTAATATTTTATTTAGTTGGTGGTTAAAGACGATAATAGTGAAATAAATAGCGGGTAACTTTCACTACTCTTAGAATTAGTTATATAATATTTAGGAAGAAATATTCTGTAGAAGGAAAAGAAGGGTTTAGCCAAGAGAAACCATATCTGCGGCAGTCACGAAGCGATTGTTCCATCATGTTATTAAATTTAGTGTTGGGTTGTACAGAAACTGCTAACGAATATTATTATTACTATTGTTATGTTTTTCATTGAAGGGAAAGAAATATATATAGTAGTAATATATGTTGTTTTGAAAAGAGATTAGGCTTGGATTTACATTAGATTTGTTACTGTAATGTTTGGTTGAAAAGAAAAAAAATATATATTGGAAAATTTAAAAGGGCAAGGTCGCGGCATGATAATTGGTTAGTTGTTTGGTAAATTTACTTTAATGGTCTATTATATTACATTATAAAGTGGAGAGGAACAACGTTTAATGGACAATGATTGGCTTATTGGTGGTTCAAATATTACCTGGGTAATTTGTTATGCAATATTAATATTTAATTTAATTGAAGAGGGATGATATTCATTAAATACTAACAAGTTGTTTTACCATGGAAATCTATGTGATATAGTACATTAGTTTCTGCATATAAATTGAATTATATTATTGTTAGTTTATCTTCCATTGGTCTCGTGACTAGTGGCTTCAATCGTTAATATAGGTGGGTGTATGGGGGATATAAAATACTAAGGAAATATGTGTTACGGTAGTGGGAATTGGATGTATTAAGTTTTGTATATTTAATGCATGCATGTGCTATACTTCGTAGGTACTATAGTTGGGTTGTTGTCAGTCCGTAGTCACTGGTTTTGTGACCAGCGGCTTTCAGACATTAGTATTAATATTTTGTTCTTGCATTATAAATTTATATTTTGATATATGAAAATAGGTAATTAAATATTAGGTGTATCAAATTATTTAAATTCCATTAAAGTTACGTTAAATGGGGGAATTTAGATTTACCTTTAGATTTGAACTTAAGAAAATTGATTATATAATTAGATGAGTTTTTGGATCTAGGCCGAACATAGAGTAAATTGAGTGTTTATATATTCGTTATCTTACAAGTTATACATATGTATATACTTGATAGATTGGAATCATTCGGAGGCAATAAGGAAAGGAAAGGCATTGGAGATGTAGTTGCTTGACTTTGATTCTTCGGTGAAGGTAGGTTATGGTTTATTTCTATTTGAAAGATAAACTCTCAATAGCGGTTGATATGTATTAAGTGATATTGTAAAGTCTCCTATGTACTTAATGGTGTGGTTGATGTCTTGATTTTGTTGTTTGTGGTTGGCCTAAAATTATGAGACTGTTCAATTTCTAATCTTGAATCCTCTCTATTAAAATAACACTTTGAATAAAGAAGACTTGATGAAATAAAATAATGAGATAATTGGATCGGAATGTCACGTTCCGACACGGTATATGGGATCGGAGTGTCACGTTCCGACACAATAACATTAAAGTAAAGGAATCTTGAAGTAACTCAATATACTTAATCTAAAAGAACCCATTTTCCAAATGAGAATGGTGTGGAGGCATGAGTCCTCATAGGTGTGCTTGTTGTTGTGATTGATGATGTACCTATTATGGTGTTCTTCTCAATGGTTCATATGTTTGTTGTTGGCCACCTTTTAAGTATTGTAGTTGATTTAATATTATTATTCAATATATATTGATTTCTATTTTGAGTTGACCGATGATACCTACTCAGTACGTGTTCCTTGTACTACCCCTACTTGTATTTTCTTCTCTGTTCTTTTGTGGAGTGCAACAAGTGTACCATCGACTTCGACTCACCCTAAGCTCTAGCCAGTCTCCTGCACATCGTAATTTAGGGTGAGCTATTAATTCTAGATCGTGCTGGATTCTCTCATTCACGTCTTGATGTCCTAGAATTTCGTACATGGACCATATTTTTGCTTATTTTGGTTTCGTAAACACTATTAGATTTGGTAATTTGGAAATAGATGTCCTTGATGTGATTTGTAATGACCCAAAAGCTCCTCTTTAGAATTTTTTAATATTTATTTAACTTAAGTTAATTAAGCAATAGTTTATGCGCTAAAGTAATAATTTATTTAAGACCCTATACCCTTTTATCCTATATTTAATAAAATATGTGGGTAAAACCTATCACTTTTAGTACTTTAATAATTCATAAAAAAAGAATTAGGGAAAACGAAGAAGTGACGGTGGCGGCAAACTTCAGGTAATGCATTCTCTGCATATATGTTTCGTGCATTTCTACATTCATCTATATGTATAAAAAAAGTAGGATAGTTGGTATGAAAAAATATAAATAAATAATGGATTGCCTTTCCAAATTGTTGATTAGATGAGTGCCTTTTATATATATATATATATATATTTTATAATAATTTCTTACCAACAATTAATGTTATCAATGGGACCAGATGAGTGCCTTTTATATATATATATATTTTATAATAATTCCTTACCAACAATTAATGATATCAATGGGAGATGATCTGGCAGTGATGATTAAGCAATCAGTTCGGCGGCAATATGCATGGAATTAACATATTAAACTCTTAATATTAAATTAGTTGAGATTTTAGGGTTAAGTCATTAAGTTTAACTATTCGAAGTGGTATTGAGTGTATTATACTATATGGAAATTGTTAAGGTTGTAGTTATTAGAGAAATTATGACTTATCCTAGACTTGGAATTTGAGGAGATATAAAGAGTTAGCATGTTAATTGGTATCAATAATTACAAACTTGATTATAAATTGGGGGTAAATTTTTAGGTCAAGGTTAAACACATTAAAGTTTGAGTGTTGTTAATTCGGAAACCTTATTGTAAATATATACTTGAATAGATTCCATTGGTTCGGAAGCTCAACAGAAGGGGAAGGCTCAAGTCCAATAATAATTATTCGATTGACTAAGGCAAGTGAATTTCTAAACACTTGTTAAGCGTATAAAATTCGTGTATTTCCTTGTGTAATGTTTAGAATGATTTGGAGACTTGTTGCTTATTTGTTGGTGTTATATTCCTTGTAGTAAATTGCGCTTGTTATCAAAATGGTTATCTCCTCATTTTCATTTGAGCATGTAATTTGCATTGTATCTGAGACATGGTTGTGGTAAGAGGACGTACCATTTCGAGGGTCGTATCGCGCGCCGCGATGGATATTATATTTCGAGGGATGTATCGCGCGCCGCGAAGGTTACTATTATCGAGAGTCGTGTCGTGCGCCGCGACAGATGCATGGACAATTATGTCCCCCATTGGTCCCAGACTGAGAGACAGCGGGTGTGTATCGTTAAGAAAGACATGCATTACTATATTTGGCATTGCATCTCATGACATTGCATATTTTATTATTGATGAACTTGAACATGTGTTTTGCTGATCTTGTGATTGTTTCTCTGTGAAGCTTGTGACTGTTGAATATTGAGTTGTTATTGAGAATGTGTAAACTGATAGAGTGTGGTTATTGAGTTCTGTGTTTGGTAAACTGTAAACTGTTATTCTGTAGAGTGGAGGCTTAGATAAGGTGTAAGGAGTACCCATATTTTGTTCACTTAACTTGTGTTTAGAGGTTTGCTAGTTGGGTACCGCGTGTTTGGTACTCACCCCCTGACTTCTACAAATTTTTATAGGTTACGAACCCAGATCTTCGTGATACCTGTCATTCTTTTCGTTTTGGAGGCATCTTGTGGAGGGTTGTGAGGTAGTTGTTTGTCATCTCAGCGAACTTTCCTACTCCAGTTTATGACTTTGTTTTTACTTGAAAGAAAACTTCATGTTAGACTTCTATTTTATTTCAATTCTAATATTTACATTAGAGGCTTGTGCACGTGACAACCTGGTTTTGGGGATTGAATTAATATGACTTGGTTTCATAATAGAAATTGTTGTTGGATTGTCATTTACTTCCGTACTTTGTTAGATATTGGGTTTTAGGCTGACTTGTCTAGGTTGGATAAGACGAGTGCCATCACACTCATTTTTGGGTCGTGAAAAAATGAAATCAAAGCCCCAAGTTCATAGGTCTCACGTGTATCCAAGCCGAGTCTACGTAGAGTCTCAAGGATCTGTACGGAGACGTCTCTACTTATCTCTGAAAGGCTACGAGGATTACTAGGAAACTTCTTTTTGTTCATTCTTTCTCATTGTGCGTAGTCACCTTCTTTAGTAATGAGTTGTTGTATACTCTTTTGACAGATGACGAGGACTAGAACTAATGTTACTGGTGGTAGAGGGGAGGCACTTCCCGAGGCAGTTGTTGAGGCCCCAGCTAGAGGTAAGGGTAGATCTCGAGCTAGAGGTCATGCTAGTAGTACGACAGTACCCAGAGGTCGTGGACGTAGAGCAGCACCAGTGAGAGGTCGTGCTAGAGACATCTCTACAGAACCTCAGATTGATGGCAGAGAGGATAAGGTTCCTCCAGATCCTTTAGTCACACCTTTGCTTCAGGATACACTATAGAGGGTGTTAATTGTGCTAGAGGGAATTTCTAATGGTGGTGGGGCGACTACCACACCACATGACTCTCGTACTAGAGAGGGGGCTCAGACCCAAGAGCAGCAACAAGTTACAGTTGTTCAGGATGCGGTGGGGAAACTACGAGTAGATCCCGCGGTTCAGAATGATGTTGCACCACCAGTTGGGGGTCAAGTTGCATCGATGGTTTTTCTGACAGAGGATGAGCAGCGTAGGTATGAGAGATTTCGAAAGATGGACCCACCTCAGTTTCAGGGTGGGAAGAGCGAGGATGCTCATGAGTTTCTAACTACCTACCGAGAGATACTAGAGGTGGTTGGATTAGCTGAGTCACATGGGGTTCTATATGCTACACTCCAGCTTCGTGGACCAGCGAGAGACTGGTGGAGGACTTATTCGGGGGGTTTTCCAGTTAGATCTCCTCCACTGACTTGGCAGCATTTTTGCTAGTGCATTCCAAGATCGTTTTATCCCATGGAGCGTGAGAGAGGAGAATCGCTTGAGGTTTGAGAGTCTAAGACTCTATGGTTTATCGGTTACAGAGTATGAGGCGCGTTTTTTCCAGTTGTCTAGGCATGCGTTGGCCATTATTCAAAATGAGACAGAAAGGATCCGCAGATTTGTGAGGGGATTGACTTTCTCTTTCAGGTCAGCTCTGTGTCGGGCATCTAGGGATGGGGCTTATTTCCAGTCCATTGTGAGCGCCGCCAAAGAGGTGGAATTGATGGAGAGAGAGGAGTTTGGGGACCCTAAAAGGGCACGTATATTAGGCCAGTTTCATGGTGCCTCATCTGGAGGTAGGGGATCACAGAGAGTGAGAGGTTCTTTTCAGTAGTAGGGACCTATTCATGCATCTATGCCGACATTTGAGGGTGGCCAGACATCTAGGGGTTCTTATAGCCCGGGTAAGGGCTCGTACGGTTCACAGCAGCGGCCTACAGGGCGAGGAAATTATAGTGGGTTTTCAGGGTCCACACAAAAGTTCCCATGTAAGAGATTTTTTTTTACTTGTGGAGATCCCGATCATCTAATGCGGCAGTTTATTTCAAAAAGGGGTCGTGGTGGGCCTCGACCTAATTCTTCATTCCAGACTAGACCACCAGCATCAGAGGGTAGAGGTCGTGGCAGAGTTCAGCCAGGTAGAGGTGATAGAGTTTCTAGTAGTGGTGTTGCAGCTCAGCAAAGTGGGGGTAGAGAAAATACCCAGATGGAGGTGGACGAGGAGGCCACTGCTATGCTTTCCTCGGGAGACCTGAGGTGGAGACCTCTGATGCTGTTATTACAGGTATTATCCCAGTATGCCATCGACCTGCGTCTGTGTTGTTTGATCCAGGTTCTACATTCTCTTATGTGTCTACATATTTTTCTGCTAAATTTGATATGATATGTGATATCATGACTGTACGTATTCGTGTTTCTACACCCGTGGGCAAGCCCTTAGTGGTGGATCGAGTGTATCGATCTTGTCTTGTTTCTTTTGCTGGGTATGACACTTGGGTAGACTTAATCATTCTAGGAATGGTAGACTTTGATGTTATCTTTGGTATGGATTGGCTTTCTCCTCATCACGCTGTCCTTGATTGTAATGCTAAGACTGTGACTTTGGCAATGCCTGGTGTTTCAAGGGTTGAGTGGAAGAGTGTTAGTGGCTCTTATCCTAGCAAAGTTATCTCTTTTATTCGTGCTCAGAGAATGTTGGAGAGGGGGTGTTTTTCTTACTTAGCGTTTATTCGGGATACTAGTGTTGAACCACCTCCCATTGACTCTGTTCCCGTGGTTAAGGAGTTCCTCAATGTATTTCCTTCTGATCTTCTAGGTGTTCCTCCCGATAGGGATATCGATTTTGCTATTGATTTGGAGCTGGGCACTAAGCCTATTTCTATCCCTCCATAACGTATGGCTCCAGAAGAGTTTAAAGAATTGAAGGATCAGTTGCAGGACTTATTGAGTAAGGGTTTTATTCGACCTAGTATGTCACCTCGGGGTGCCCCTGTATTGTTTGATGACTTATTTGATCAATTACAGGGAGCATCATTGTTCTCTAAGATTGATTTGAGTTCTGAGTATCATCAGTTGAAAATTAGGGCATCAGATGTCCCTAAGACAGCTTTGCGGACTCGGTATGGGCATTTTGAATTCATAGTGATGTCCTTCGGATTGACTAATGCCTCTGCAGGATTCATGGAGTTGATAAATGTGGTGTTTCGACAATACCTTGATTCTTTTGTGATTATTTTCATCGATGACATCTTGGTTTACTCCAAGACTGAGGAGGACATTGTCCGACACTTGAGGATTGTACTTCAGAGGTTGAGAGAAGAGAAGTTGTATGCCAAGTTCTCAAAGTGTGAGTTCTGGCTTACTTCTGTGGCATTTTTAGGACACGTGGTGTCTAAGCAGGGTATTAGAGTAGATCCGGCCAAGATTGAGGCAGTTAGAGGCTAGACGCGACCTACTTCTTCTACTGAGATTCGAAGTTTTGTGGGATTAGCAGGCTATTATCGACGATTTGTTCAGAGTTTCTCTACCATTGCAGATCCATTAACTAGATTGACTCGACAGGATGTGCGTTTTCAGTAGTCTGATGAGTGCGAGCAGAGCTTTCAAAAGCTTAAGACTTTGTTGACTTCTGCTCCTATGTTGACTCTACCTGAGGAAGGTGTAGACTTTACTGTGTATTGTGATGCTTCAGGGGTTGGTTTGGGTGGTGTGTTGATGCAAAAGGGGAAAGTGATTGCTTATGCCTCTAGGCAGTTGAAATCCCATGAGAAGAACTACCCTACTCATGATTTGGAGTTGGCGGCTGTGGTATTTGTACATAAGTTGTGGCATCATTATTTGTATGGAGTGCATTGTGAGATCTTCACTGATCATCGAAGTCTTCAGTATATATTTAGTCAGAGGGATTTGAACTTAAGGAAACGAAGATGGCTTGAGTTGCTGAAGGACTATGATGTGACCATTCTGTATCATCCGCGGATTGCCAATGTTGTGGCCGATGCTTTGAGTAGGAAGACTCATAGCATGGGGAGTCTTGCATCTCTTAGTGTTGAGGAGAGACCATTGGCTAGTGAGTTCAATTTTTAGCTAACAGTCTTGTACGATTACAGATCTCAGAGGAGAGTGACGGGATGATTGCTTTTATTGAGGCTCGATCTTCTTTAGTCGAGCATATTCGTGCACACCAGTTTGATGATGAAAAATTATTTCTCATTCGAGACAAAGTATTGAGAGGGGAAGCTAAGGAGGCTGTCCTTGATTCTTATGGTGTCTTGAGGATCGGAGGCAGGATTAATGTGCCCAAGACAGGCAATTTGATTAGATTGAGCCTTGAGAAGGCTCATTGTTCTCGATACTCTATCCATCCGGGAGCGGCGAAGATGTATCATGATCTGAGTCAGCATTACTGGTGGTGTGGGATAAAGAGATATTACAAACTTTGTTTTTAGGTGTTTGACTTTCTAGCCGGTCAAGTGTGAGCACCAGCAGCCCGGGGGTGTATCTCAATGGATGCCTATTCCTATTTGGAAGTGGGAGCGGATTACTATGGACTTTGTTGTGGGTTTGCCTACCACAGTGGGTGGTTATGACTCTATTTGGGTTGTTGTTGATAGGCTGACCATGTCTGCCCACTTCATCCCGGTTCGGGTGAAGTATACGGCAAAAAAGTTAGCCGAGCTATATATCAGTCAGATTGTGCGACTACATGGAGTTCCGATTTCTATCATATCAGATCGGGGTTCGTTATTTACTTTTCATTTATAGAAGGCATTACAACATGGTCTGGGTACTCAGTTAGATATGAGTACGGGATTACAAGTATTGGAAGATATGCTTCGAGCGTGTGTGATCGATTTTTGTGCTAGATGGGATCAACATTTACCATTAGCGGAGTTTGCCTATAATAACAGCTATCACTCTAGTATCAAGATGGCCTCAATTGAGGCGTTGTGTGGAAGACGGTGTAGGACTCCAATTGGTTGGTTTTATTTGGCAGAGATGGACTCTTTGGATACAGACTTTCTTATAGATGTTATGGAGCAAGTCCGTATGATTCACTATAGATTATTGACAGCTCAGAGTCGACAGAAGAGTTATGCAGACCGGAGAGTTAGAGCCTTTGTGTTTATGGAGGGTTATCATGTTTTGCTCCGTATATCACCCATGAAGGGTGTGTTGAGGTTCGGAAAGAAGGGCTAGCTTAGCCCTAGATTCAATGGACCTTTTGAGATTTTATGCCGAGTGGGAGAGGTGGCCTATAAGTTGTCTTTTCCACCTAGTTTGTCGGCAGTTCATCTTGTTTTTCATGTCTCTATGCTTCGGAAGTACATTCCGGATGAATCTCATGTGCTTTCACTTTATTCTGTGGAGTTGGGTCCAGACTTGACATTTGAGGAAGATCCTATAGCTATTTTGGATAGGCAGGTTTGAAAGATTAGGACCAAGGAGATTGCTTCAGTGAAGGTTAAATGGAAGCACCGAGCAGTGGGAGAGGCAACTTGGGAAACTGAGTCTGACATGCGTGCCAGATATCCTAAACTTTTTGAAGCTTCAGGTAATTACTTTTACTCTATGTTCGAGGATGAACATGATTTTTAGTGGTGGATAATGTAGTGACCCAAAATCTCCTCTTTAGAATTTTTGAATATTTGTTTAACTAAAGTTAATTAATCAATAGTTTATGGGCTAAAGTGATAATTTATTTAAGACCCTATACCCTTTTAACCTATATTTAATAAAATATGTGGGTAAAACCTATCACTTTTAGTACTTAAATAATTCAGAAAAAAAGAATTAGGGGAAAACGAAGAACTGACGGTGGTGGCAAACTTCAGGTAATGCATTCTCTGCATATATGTTTCGTGAATTTCTACATTCATCTATATGTATAAAACAAGTAGGATAGTTTGTAGGAAAATAAATAAATAAATAATGGATTGCCTTTTCAATTTGTTGACCAGATGAGTGCCTTATATATATATATATATATATATATTATAATAATTTCTTACCAACAATTAATGTTATCAATGGGATCAGATAGGTGCATTTTTTATGTATATATATATTTTATAATAATACCTTACCAACAATTAATGATATCAATAAGAGATGATCTGGCAGTGACGATTAAGCCATCAATTCGGCGGCAATATGCATGGAATTAACATATTAAACTCTTAATATTAAATTAGTTGAGATTTTAGGGTTAAGTCATTAAGTTTAACTATTCGAAGTGGTATTGTTTTATATGTACTGTATAATAATAATTATGACGAATTAAATTTTGATATATTAAGATAGATAATTAGATATTGAGTGTATTATACTATATGGAAATTGTTAAGGTTGTAGTTATTAGAGAAATTATGACTTAATCCTAGACTTGAAATTTGAGGAGATATAAAGAGTTGGCATGTTAATTGGTATCAATAATTACAAACTTGATTATAAATTTGGGGTGAATTTTTAGGTCAAGGTTAAACACATAAAAGTGTGAGTGTTGTTAATTCAAAAACCTTATTGTAAATATATGCTTGAATAGATTCCATTGGTTCGGAAGCTCAATGGAAGGGGAAGGCTGAAGTCCAAGAATAATTATTCGATTGAATAAGGCAAGTAAATTTCCAAACTCTGGTTAAGCGTATGAAATTCGCGTATTTCCTTGCGTGATGTTAAGAATGATTTGGAGACTTGTTGCTTATTTGTTGGTGTTATATTCCTTGTAGTAAATTGCGCTTGTTATCAAAACGGTTATCTCCTCATTTTAATTTGAGCATGTCATTTGCATTGTATCTGAGACATGGTTGTGGTAAGGGGATGTACCATTTTGAGGGTCGTATCGTGCGCCGCGATGGATATTATATTTCGAGGGACGTATCGCGCGTCGCAAAGGTTACTATTATCGAGGGTCGTGTCGTGCGCCGCGACAGATGCATGGACAATTATATCCCCCATGGATCCCGTACTGAGAGACAGCGGGTGTGTATCGTTAAGAAAGACATGCATCACTATATTTGACATTGCATCTCATGAAATTTCATATTTCATTATTGATGAACTTGAACATGTGTTTTGCTGATCTTGTGATTGTTTATCTCTGAAGCTTGTGACTATTGAATATTGAGTTGTTATTGAGAATGTGTAAACTTATAGAATGTGGTTATTGAGTTGTGTGTTTGGTAAACTGTAAACTTTTAGGCTGTAGCGTGGAGGCTTAGATAAGGTGTAAGGAGTACCCGTATTTTGGTCAGTTAACTTGTGTTTAGAGGTTTTCTTGTTGGGTACCACGTGTTTGGTACTCACCCCCTTTCTTCTACAAATTTTTGTACGTTACGAACCCGGATATTCGTGATACCTGTCATTCTTTTTGTTTTCGAGGCATCTTGTGGAGGGTTGTGAGGTATCAGTTTGTCATCTTAGCGAACTTTCCTAATCTAGTTTATGACTTTGTTTTTACTTGAAAGACAACTGCATATTAGACTTCTATTTTTATATCAATTCTAATATTTACATTAGAGGCTTGTGCACGTGACAACCTGGTTTTGGGGATTGAATTAATACGACTTGGTTTCATAATAGAAATTGTTGTTGGATTGTCATTTACTTCCGCACTTTGTTAGATATTGGGTTTTAGGCTGACTTGTCTTGGTGGGATAAGACGAATGCCATCACACTCATTTTTGGGTGGTGACATGATGACTATCAGATTTCGGGATAATAAGTATTAAACTTTAAAAACTTATTTAAATTGGTTACTTAATAACTTTTGGAGCTTCCGCATTATTTTTTTCATTTATAGTTGAACTATTGGTATATGTTTGGGTTCATACTTGTTGGTTCGCCCACCTAGGGGTGGTAATTGTGGGTTCCACTCACAATTAGTGTTGGGTCCTAACAATTATTCAATATATATTGGTTTCTATTTTTAGTTGGCCGATGATACCTACTAAGTACGTGTTCCTTGGACTAACCCCTACTTGTATTTTCTTTTTTTTTCTTTTGTGCAGTGTAGCAAGTGTACCATCAACTTTGACTCACCCTCAGCTCTAGTTCGCCTACAGCACATCAGAGTTCAGGGTGAGCTAATAATTCTAGATTGTGCTGGATTATCTCATTTACGTCTTGATGTCTTTAAATTTTGGACATGCACCATCTTTTTGGTTATTTTGGTTTTCTTAAACACTCTTAGATTTGGTAATTTTGAAATAGATTTCCTTGATGTGATTACTATAAGATTTTAGGAAAATAAGAATTAAACTTTAGAAAAATATTTTTTTAAAATTTGTTAGTTAATAACTTTTGGAGCTTCCGCATTATTTTTGTTATTTATAGTTGAACTATTTGTATATGTTGGGGTTTAGATTTGTTGGTTCACCCACCTAGGGGTTTAGTGTGGGTAACACTCACTACTCATTTTGGGTCGTGACATTTAAATAAATAATGTGATTTAGTTGGTGAATATAGTGTTGGAATTATGTTAAAATTAATCTTATTAGACTTAGAAAGTTATTAAGATCTTCAAATAAGTTAATGTGATTTAGTTGGTAGGCTTAGAAATTTTTTCAAGATATTCAAATCAGGTAATACATTAAAGTTGGTGAATATGTTGTTGGAATTAATATAAACTTGAAATAATTAGACTTAAAAAGTTAATTTGATTTAGTTGGTTAGTATAGTGTTGATACTTAGTGTAAACTAAACTAATTAGACCTAGAAAGATTTTAAGATCTTCAAATATGTAATGTGATTTAGTTGGTAATATAGTATTGGAACTAAGTTAAAACTAAATCTAATTAGACATTCAAAGTTGTTATGTTCTCCAAGTAAGTTAATGTGATTTAGTTTTTTAATAGAGCGTTTGAATTAAGTTAAAACTAATTTAATTAGACCTAGAAAGTTATTAAGATAATCTAATAAGTTTTATGTAATTTAGTTGGTTAATATTGTGTTGGTATTAAGATAAAATTAAACTAATTAAACATAGAAAGTTTATTAGTTCTTCAAATAAGTTAATTTGACTTAGTTGGTTAATTTACTATTGTAATTATGTTAAAACTAAACTAATTAGACTTTCAAAATTGTTATGTTTTAATTGGTTAATATAGGGTTGGAAATAAGTTAAACAAAACTAATTAGACTTACAAAGATTTTAAGTTCTTTAAAAAGGTAATGTGATTTAGTTGATCAAAATAGTGTTGGAATTAAGATAAAACCAAACTAATTAGACTTAGAATATTGTAATGATCTTCAAATAAATAAATGTGATTTAGTTGGTTAATATAGTGTTGAAATTAATTTAAAACTAAACTAATTAGACTAAGAAATTTTTAAGATATTCAAATAATTTAATGTGATTTAGTTGGTTAGTAAAGTGTTTGAATTAAGTTAAAACTAGCCTTAATAGACTGAGGAAGTTGTTAGGTTCTTTAAATAAGTTATTGTTATTTAGTTGGTTAACATAGTGTTGAAATTGAGTTAAAGCTAGACTAATTAGACTTAGAAAGTTGTTAAGTTATTCAGATAAGTTAATGTGATTTAGTTGGTTAATATAACGTTGGAATTAAGTAAAAACTAAGCTAATTAGACTTAGAAAGATGTGAAAATCATCAAATAAGTAATATGATTTGGTTGGCGAATATAGTGTTGGAATTATGTTATAACTAATCTTATTAGACTTAGAAAGTTATTAAGATCTTTAAATAAGTTAATGTGATTTTGTTATTTAATATATTGTTGGAATTAATTAAAACCAAACTAATTAAATTTAGAATGTTGTTTTGATCTTCAAATAAGGCAATGTGATCAAGTTGGTGAATATATTGTTGGAATTAAGATAAAACTAAACTAGTTAGACTTTAAAAGTTCATAAGTTCTTCTAAAAATTTAATGTCATTTAGTTGGTGAATATAGTGTTGAAACTAAGATAAAACTAAATTAATTAGACTAAGAAAGTTGTTAAGTTATTTAGATAAGTTAATGTAATTTCGTTGGTGAATATATTGTTGATACTAAGTTAAAACTAAACTAATTATACATAGAAAGATGTTAAGTTCTTCAAATAAGTAATGTGATTTAGTTGGTGAATATATTTTTGAAAAAAAAAAAAACTGAACTAATTAGACTTAGAAAGTTTTTAAGTTCTTCAAATAAGTTAATGTGATTTATTTGGTTAATATAGTAGTGGAACTAAGTTATTAAAACTAAACTAATTAGACTTAGAAAGTTGTTAAGTTCTTCAAATAAGTTAATGTGATATAGTTTGTGTCACGACCCAAAAATGGGTGTGATGGCATTCATCTTATCCCACCAAGAAAAGTAAGCCTAAAACCCAATATCTAACAAAGTGCGGAAGTAAATGACAATCCAACAACAATTTCTATTATGAAACCAAGTCATATTAATTCAATCCCCAAAACCTGGTTGTCACGTGCACAAGCCTCTAATGTAAATATTAGAATTGAAATAAAATAGAAGTCTAAAATGAAGTTGTCTTTCAAGTAAAAACAAAGTCATAAACTGGAGTAGGAAAGTTCGCTGAGATGACAAGCAACTACCTCACAACCCTCCACAAGATGCCTCGGAAAGGAAAAGAATGACAGGTATCACGAAGGTCCGGGCTTGTAACCTAAAAAAATTTGTAGAAGCAAGGGGTGAGTACCAAACCACGCGGTACCCAAAAAGCAAACCTCTAAACACAAGTTAAGTGAACAAAATACGGGTACTCCTTACGTCCTATCTAAACCTCTACGCTACAGCCTAACAGCTTACCAAACACACAACTCAATAACCACACTCTATCAGTTTACACATTCTCAGTAACAACTCAATATTCAACAGTTACAAGCTTCACAGAGAAACAATCACAAGATCAGCAAAACACGTGTTCAAGTTCATCAATAATAAAATGTGCAATGCCATGAGATGCAATGTCAAATATCGTGATGCATGTCTTTCTTAACGATACACACCCGCTGTCTCTCAGTCTGGGACCCATGGGGGACATATCTGTCCATGCATCTGTCGCGGCGCACGACACGACCCTCGATAATAGTAACCATCGCGGCGCGCGATACGTCCCTCGAAATATAATATCTATCGCGGCGCGCGATACGACCCTCGAAATAGTACATCCTCTTATCACTTAACTCTTATCACAACCATGTCTCAGATACAATGCAAATGACATACTCAAATGAAAATGAGGAGATAACCATTTTGATAACAAAGCACAATTAACAGCAAGAAATACAACACTAACAAATAAGCAACAAGTGTCCAAATCATTCTCAAAACCACACAAGAAAATACACGAATTTCATACGCTTGACAAGAGTTTAGAAATCCACTTGCCTTAGCCACTGGAATAATCACTACGGGACTTGAGCCTTCCCTTTAAGTTGAGCTTCCAAATCATTGCAATCTATTCAAATATGTATATTCACAATAAGGTTTGGAACTAACAACACCCACATTATTATGTGTTTAACCTTGACATAAAAATTCACCCAAATTTATAATCAAGTTTGTAATTCTTGATGCCAATTAACATGTGAACTCTCATGTTTTCCAAATTTCAAGCTTACGGTTAAATTTCAATTTCTCCAAATATCATAACTTTAACGATATCTATATAATATAATATATCTAATATTTAATTACCTATCTCAATATATCACACTTGAATCTTAATATGATAATAATAAGAAAATTCTAAGAAACAGTGAAGCCTTAAGTTACAGAGAAAATCACGAGGACAAAAAAATATATTTTAAATCCTCAAATTGATACCCTATATTCCTATCTATTATTTTTCAATCATCTTGATTCAATTATATCCCCAATAATTATCACATGATTGGCATGACCCTCTTTCTAAATTTCAAAATTACTTCATACCAATATACCAACTTCCAATTATTATTTCTTTATTCCATATTCATTTTGCCATGTTTCACATTCAAAAGCACATATTAAAGTTAACATAAAAATTATAATTGTACATTAATTACAAGACATATTCAGCAGCCTCAATGTAAAGTTTAAAATTATTACCTGAATCAAGTGCACTTGTTCGACGGCGCTGCGAGTGTTTTTCAGACTTTCTCCTCTTCTTTGTTTTTCGTCACACGTTTAGGTTAGTTTTGTTCAACATTTTTTTTCCTAAATTAATTATACATATTAAAAGTGATAATTTCTACCACCTATTTTAACATTTCAGATTTTGTCCCTTACTTTTTTTTATAGTAAATAAATTATCCGTAAATTAATTAACTATAGATAAATGATTAAAATTATGCGAAATGACCTTTCGAGTCATTAGAGTTTGTTTATATAGTGTTGGAATTAAGTCAAAACTAATTTAATTAGACTTAGAAAGTTGTTTAGATCTTCTAATAAGTTATTGTGATTTAGTTGGTTACTACAGTATTGGAATTAAAATAAAACTAAAGTAATTTAACTCACAAAATCGTTAGTTTCTTCAAATAAATTAATGTGATTTAGTTGGTTAATATATTATTGGAATTAAATTAAAAATAAACTAATTAGATTTAGAAAGTTGTTAAGTTCTACAAAAGTTATTGTGATTTAGTTGGTTAATATAGTATTGGAACTAAGTTAAAACTTAACTAATTTGAGTTACAAAGTTTTTAAATTCTTCAAGTAAGTTAATGTGATCTAGTTTGTTAATAGAGTGTTGGAATTAACTTAAAACTAATTTAATTATACTTAGAAAGTTATTAAGATCATCTAATAAGTTAATGTAATTTAGTTGGTTAATATAGTGCTGGAATTAAGATAAAACTAAACTAATTAAATTTAGAAAGTTTTTAAGTTCTTCAAATAAGTTAATGTTATTTATTTGGTTAATTTACTGTTGGAATTATGTTAAAACTAAACTAATTAGACTTTGAAAGATGTTAAGTTCTTTAAATATAGTGTTGGAATTAAGATAAAACTAAACTAATTACACTTAGAAAGTTGTTAACTTCTTCAAATAAATTTAATGTGATTTAGTTAGTTAATGTAGTTTTAAAATTAAGTTAAAACAAATCTAATTAGACTTTTAAAGTTGTTAAGTTCTTCAAATAATTTAATGTTATTTAGTTATTTAATATAGTGTTGGATATAACCTAAAACTAAACTTATTAGACTTATAAAGAGGATAAGTTCTTCAAATAAGTAATGCGATTTAGTTGGTGAATATAGTGTTGGAATTAAGTTAAAACTAAACTAATTAGACTTAGAAAGTTGTTAAAATCTTGAATTAACTTTATGTGACTTAGTTGGTTAATAATGTGTTGGAATGAATTGTAATGTAATCTTATTAGACTTGAAAAGTTGTTAAGATGGTCAAATATGTTAATGTGATTAAGTTGGTTAATATAGTGTTGGAATTAAGTTAAAACTAAACTTATTGGACTTTGAAAGTTGTTAAGTTTTTCAAATAAATTAATGTGATTTAGTTGGTTACTATATTGTTTGAATCTAATTAAAACTAAACTAATAAAACTTAGAAAGTTGTTGATCTCTTCAAATAAGTTTATATGATTTAGTTGGTTAATTTACTGCTAAATTATGTTAAAATTAAACTTATTAGACTTTAAGTTGTTAAGTTCTTAAAATAAGTTAATGTGATTTAGTTGGTTAATATAATGTTGGAAATAAGTTAAACAAAACTAATTAGACTTAGAAAGATGTTAAGTTCTTTAAATAAGTAATGTGATTTACTTGGTGAATATCTTGTTGGAATTAAGATAAAACTAAACTAATTAGACTTAATATGTTGTAAAGATCTTCAAATAAATAAATGTGATTTAGTTGATTAATATAATATTAAATTTAATTTTGAAGTAAACTAATTAGACATAGAAGTTATTATGATTTTCAAATATAACTTAATGTGATTTAGGTGGTTAGTATAGTGTTTGATTAAGTTAGAACTAACGTAAATAGACTTAGGAAGTCGTTAGGTTCTTTAAATAAGTGAATGTGTTTTAGTTGGTTAACATAGTGTTGGAATTAAGTTAAAACTAAACGAATTAGACTTAGAAAGTTGTTAAGTTATTCAGATAATTTAATGTGATTAAGTTGGGTAATATAGTGTTGGAATTTAGTAAAAACTAATTAAACTAATTTGACATAGAAAGTTGTGAAGTTTTTCAAATAAGTAATGTGATTTAGTTTGTGAATATAGTATTGGAATTATGTTAAAACTAATCTTAATAGACTAAGAGAGTTATTTATATCTTCAAATATGTTATGTGATTTAGTTGGTTATTGTATTGTTGAAATTAATTTAAAAGTAAACTAATTAGACTTAGAAAGTCGTTACTATTTTCAAATAAGGTAATGTGATCAAGTTGATGAAAATATTATTGTAATTAAGATAAAACTAAACTAATAAGACTTTAGAAGTTGATACATTCTTCAAAAAAGTTAATGTGATTTATTTGGTTAATATAGAATTGGAACTAAGTTAAAACTAAACTTATTATACTTAGAAAGTTGTTAACTTGAGATAAGTTAATGTCATTTTTTTGGTTAATATAGTTTTGAAAATAATTTAAAACTAAACTAATTAGACTTAGAAAGTTGTTATAATTTTTAAATATGTTAATGTGATTTAGTTGTTTAGTATAGTGTTTGAATTAAGTTAAAACTAACCTAAATAGACTGAGGAAGTTGTTAGGTTTTTTTAATAAGTTAATGTGATTTAGTTGGTTAACATAGTGTTTGAATTAAGTTGAAACTAAAAGAATTAGACTTAGAAAGTTGTTAAGTTATTCAGATAAATTAATGTGATTTAGTTGGTTAATAAAGTGTTGAAATTAAGTTAAAACTAAACTAATTAGACTTAGAATGTTCTTAAAACTAAACTAGTTGGTGATTTAATTAATGTTTATAATCTGATTTTTTTAAGGGCATAATGGTCCTTTCACTAAGATAATTAAATTAGTGTTTTATTTAAATTAATAAGGAATCCTAGTTTGACTAATTCCCAAACTAAAACTCCAATTATTAAACTACTCTCTCATGTTTCATCATTCTCTCCGTCACGTTGGTTCTGCAAAAAACAACAAAGAACAAGAGTAATATCAAGAGTTCTTCACACTTGAAGAACTCACATGAAATTTTTAGAAAAACAAAGCAAGAAAAAACATTAAGGCAAAGATAAGTTCTTTGTTGAGTTGTGTGGACGTTGAGGTAGTTTGGACTAATTTTGGAGAGCGTTTTGGGCAGCAAATTCAACGTTTGAACATCAATTAAGGTATGAGTTTATTTTCTCTTGGTTTCTTTCCCAATAGACCTCATAGTATTCAAGATATTTATTTCGAAAACTAGGATTGTTCGCCCTTTGCATGTCCCTGTCACTAGGTCCCATTGAACTTTTTGTTGGGTATGTTTGTTGGTACAAAGTAGGGATGTAATGTTCTTTCGGGATGTTTATGTTTAAGTTTGCATATTCTAAATTCTGTGAATAATGATTATGTTGTTTGAAATCATGTGAAAAATATATTATTTGTGTGTAACGTGTGGCAGTGAAGTAGTTACTTTTTTGGGACGTGTAAAGGCATGGTAATTCTTGTATTTTATGTGCTAAAGTTGTGCACAATGTGATGTTCATATGGTGTGTGAAGTTACAAATTTTGAGTGAAAACTCTTGACTAACGTAACTACTAAACTACACCTAACAATGCTCTAAACGCTTGGTGAAATACCCTAAGAAACTAACATGAAAAGATTGATGAAAGGAAGCTAAAAAATTTAAATAAATTTCCAGCTTAGTGTACTTAAAATTTATTTCAAAAGAGGGGTTGAAATATGGAAATTTAATAAATTTAGAAGGGGTGAGGCCACAAGGATGCTAACTTGTGACCTCACTCTTTAGCTACTGGAATTCGCGATCAAGGAAAAATAAAAGGGGGCTGGGGTGATCAAAATTGGGTCTACTGGTTAGTAAGAAAAGAATGAGAATTAAAATAAATAAATAAGAGTCCTGGGAATCGAATCCGCGACCACTAGGCAGCGAGTGAAAGAAGAGAAAATAATGGAAAGGAAAATGTGAGGTATGAGAATCAAATCCACGACCTCAAGGCTGGAAAAGAGAAGGCGAATTAAATAAGAAAAAAATAAGGTGAGGCTGTGGGGTCTCGATCCCAAAACCACACAGCCAAACGCCTAACTTAGTGATTTTTAATTAATAATTTAAATAAGGAGGTTGTGGGGGGGTTAGAACATTAATCCTCTAAATGCCCTAGCGAAAATTAAAGAATAAATTGAAAGAGGTTGTGGTGGTTCGAACCAACAACCCTTCGGCCAATTTAAGAGGAAACCTAGTAGAATATTTAAGGTACAATGTTAGTGTTGGAGTTCGATATAGAGTTCCAATGTTATGGAAATTAAAAATAAAATAAATGAAAAATGTAAATGTTATCCAAGTGATTCTAATTTGGGTTTCCTTGACAAAACGTCCATATTGATACATATGTCATACGTGAACAAAATATTTAAGAATAATGCCACCTACTTAGATCAAAATCAAGATCTTGGTATATATACAAGATACATAAGCCTTGTACTACATAATCTTAGGAATGTATGAATCACTTGACGAACTATTAATGAAGCCCAATGGCTTGTGTGTATAGATTCATAAGTCTAACATACGTTCAAAAGAAAGTAAACCTAAGATGTATGTATGGAAATAATGAATGCTAGAAGGGTTAAGTATGAGTGTAAGATACACTAAATGGCCAAGTACATTGGAATATGATGAAATCAACAATGAAATGATGAAACCCTAGAAGGGGTGAGTAAGGGTGTGAAGCACACTAAATGGCCGAGTGCATTGGAATATGATAAAAGGAACATTCATGTAATAAGAGGTGAGTAACTATGAAAAACAAAAGTGCTAATGATAAGGACTATGGTGACAACATGATATGAGGCTAATTTAAATGATGAGAATAATCTCAAATGAGCCTAAGTAAATGTTACCTAAATGTATTCATCTATGAGTATGTAAGATAATGAAGAGACCAGTCTATATGAACACTCTAATGAATGTATTGACCTTAACACACTCAATATTAATGTTGAGATAAGAAATCATCTAATGAAAAAAACACCGATAGGCTAGCTATGAGCGGTGATGCCTTATTTCTTGAAGGCCAGAGGTTCACGTAACTCTAATGAGATCACACTGTCCGTCTTGCCAGGTATAGGTCTCCTTATATCTCCTAGTCTTTGAACCTATACAACCAATTTAGGGATCTGGCGGGGTTAAAATTTCATGTACGCTAACTTTTTATAGGTCATTTTGACCGGTGATTCCACCTCTTTTCGGTGTAGGGGAGACACATGATTTCATTATGCTCACATGATCTATGTTGGTTAAAGATAAAGTTTTTAATGAATTAATGAGGACAACCTCAAATAATACACATAATGAAATGAATGATACCAAAGGTGTTAAGATAGGATAATCAAAAGGTGAGTAAGATTCAAGTAATGACATTTGGTCATTCTTGGTCATTGCTTAACGAACATAATGAAAATCTTAAACTACATCCTAGGTATAGTTGGTGTTTACACTATCCTATGAATGATTTGAAATGGAGTACGTATGAATGAACGAAGCAGACTCTGTGTTTTCTAATGAAGACTCTCTAGTTGAGGTCCCATCTTTTGAGCCCTCAAATCTGGGATGTCTTTATGTTAAGTCCATGATTCGAAGATCTCATGTCATATGAATGAATGATATCGTAGAAGTTATGTGCTTCATGCAAATTGTGTTTTACGCTATATGATATGTGCTTTGTTTAAATGTTATGTGCTGTGTGCAAATGTGAAAAGTATGATGATGATGTTAATCTCATGGCATAACTTTCCTATTCCAAATAAAGAAAGCTCACTGACTTTCCTAAACCCAAATTTGGAAAGCTCATTGACTTTCCTAATCAAAGTATGGAAACTTTCAGTCAATTTGGCAAGTCCACTGACTTGACTTCCAAAAATCATTTCGGTAGGAAAGAGCTATCTTTCTCATTCATGTCCTTGGTGTGTGACTGCATATACCCATACTTAGTACAGTGTGTAATAACCATATACAAACTCTATTATTTTAAGGTGCAGGTATAGGTGAACGATAAAGCTACACGATCATCGTTGCAGCTATCTGGATTTCTAACATTCATCCGGAGATGGTAGGTCCTCATGCTTTCGAGGATGCTACTATTTTATATTCTATCTTAGTTTTTGAGTTAAGCTAGTGGAGCATGTTCCACTAGCGTTTTTTTTTCCTTTTTTATTTAGACTATGTACTGGTGCCATTTTTGCAATTATACACTTAATAAGAATTGAACTATTTCTTTTAGTTGCTTATCTCTTAATGTTAGACGGTTTATCGTGAACAATTACGTATTAATTAGAATATTTTTATAAGTATGTTAATATACAAAAATTTCAAATTTTTTGCTAAAATTAACCTATGTAAAATAAGAATGACGTAAGGGCTTGTCTGTGACCTCTGAGAGGTCAACGACGCTGGTCTCATTTGGGGTCTAAATGTTGGTCGTGAGAAAGTTGGTATTAGAGAACTAGGTTAAATTCCAAGGAATATAAGTTCACATCAACCACATTGAGTAGTTTTTAAGTCATGGAAGTGAAGTGCACCACTATCCTAGATTAGAGACTGCACGATACGTAGGAAAAAAAATTCCCTTCTTAGGATCTTATCGTTCTTTTCCTAATGTATGAGTTCTTGGTGTTACGTGCGTGTCTAATATCAATACTTGTAGTGGTTTGGACAATGAACTCTAGGAGATATAATGGTAAGAGTATAGGAGGAGCAGCTGCTAGGGGTAATCTGAATCCACCCCAGGCTCAAGCTGAAGGAGTGGCCATGCCAGTTAACCCAGCAGGATTGACTGATGCTGAGGCGAGGGAATCTTTGTCTCTTATTTCATAGTCCATTACAATGAAGGCTCAAGCTATAACTGCCCAAGTCAACCTGCATGATGTTCATAAAGAGAACCCACCGGTTCGCAGCATGGCTGACAGGCTACGATACTTCACGAGGATGAACCCTCATATTTTCACATGGTCTAAGACATCAGAGCATCCTCAGAATTTTATGGATGAAGTACATAAGATTCTGGTTGGTATGGGGGCCACAAATATGAAGAAGGTTGAGCTGGCTTCCTATCAGCTCAAGGATGTTTCATAGACTTTGTGCCAGATGTGGCAATAGAGCCTTGTTTTTTGTGGAGTGTCAGTCACATGGGAGCTATTGAAGACAACATTTCTCGAGAGGTTCTTCCACAGAGAGATTAGGGAATCCAAAGTTGAAAAGTTTTTCTACCTTAAACAAGGCTTTATGACGGTTAGGGAGTATTCCCTAAAATTTGTTAATCTATCAAGGTATGCTACTTTCCATAGTATATAATAGCAAGAATAAGGAGAACACTGAGATTTGTTGAAATTATCAAGGTATGTTACTTCCTTAATTTCAAACAGCAGGGATGAGATGAGCAGGTTCATCAAAAGAATCAATGGAGACCTGGAGTAGGAGTGTCTGTCGGTGATGCTCCATGATAATATGGACCTTTCTAGGTTGATGGTTCATATCAAACAGATAGGGGACAACTGCAAGAAGAAAGGTGTTCGTGATTTTTGAAGGCCTAGGCCTAAAGATCAGGAAGGTCCCATCCGTGGAGGCCACATAAATAATTTTTGCATCCGTGAGCAGCCCAGGTTCAAGATGGGGCAACAGAGTTCAGGGAATTATACCTCTCAGAGGAGTAAATCACCTAGAGGAGGCAAACGTGAACCCAAGAGGGGCAATGGAGGTGAGATGCAGCGTCCTAAGATGAACTGCGCTAAGTGTGTCCGGGCTTACAATGGATAGTGCAGACAGGTCACTAATGCTGCTTCGATTATGGTAAGAGTGGACACATTGTCAGAGACTGTCCACAAAAAATACGTCGGGCTAGAGGTAATGCTCAGCCTAAGCCTAACCCACAGAGTGCAGTAGAAGTCAAACCTCCCAAAAGGAACAGATTTTATGCCCTGAAGGGCAGGGAGGTGAAGGAGAAGTCCGCTGATGTGGTCACAAGTATGCTGCAAGTTTTCTCAACTTCGGATTATGCTTTACGTGATCAAGGGTATACGCTTTCCTTTGTGACTCCTCTGCTTGCTATTACTTCTGAAATACTACCTAAAGTTCTGCATGATCCTATAGTGGTTAGTACACCTTTAAGAGAAAATGTAAGAACTGATAGAGTATACAAGGATTGCCCAATAGTTATAAGTGGTAAGACTATGTGTGAAAACATGGTTGAGTTACCCATGCATGATTTTGATGTAATTCTTGGCATGGACTGGCTTCACAGTTGTTATGCCTACTTGGACTGTCATAGTAGAGTGGTAAGATTTCAGTTCCCTGATGAAGAAGAGTTATTCTGGTAGTGGTTAATTCAAGTGGTCCTAATCCCTTGATTTTAAATCTAAAGGCCAATAAAATATGTCCAAGGGGTTACTATTTCATCTTGTGACTGTTAATGATTTTGATCATGACATTCCTTCCATAGACTCAGTGCCTGTAGTGAATGAGTTCCTAGATGTGTTTTTTGAAGATTTGCCGGGAGTCCCTCCCCTTAGATATATTGACTTTGTAATCGACTTAGAACCCGATACTAGATCAATCTCAATTCTTCCTTATAGAATGGCTCCAGCAGAAGTCAAAGAGTTGAAGCTGCAGTTAAAAGATCTAACTGATAAGGGTTTCATTCTTTTGAGCATATCCCCTAGAGGAGCTCTAGTGTTGTTTGTAAAGAAGAAAGATGTGACCCTTAGAATATGTATCGATTATCAGCAGCTCAACAAAGTAACTATGAAGAACAACTATCCACTTCGCAGATAGATGACTTATTTGACCAACTCCAAGGGTCTAGTTTCTTTTTGAAAATTGATCTTCATTCAAGGTACCATCATCTTAGGATTAGGGATGGAGATATACAAAAGATAGGCTTTTGTACCCGCTATGGTCACTATGAGTTTCTATTAATGTAAGTTGGTCTCACGAATACACCTGCTGCATTTATGGATCTCATGAATAGGTTCTTCCGTGAATACCTTGACTCTTTCGTCGTAGTATTCATTGATGAAATTCTAATCTACTCTAAGACCAAGGAAGAGATAAACAACATTTGAGACTAACCTTGCAGGTACTTAGACGGCATCCGTTGTTTGCCAAATTCAGCAACTGTGAATTCTGACAAAGATTAGTGATGTTCCGGGGTCATATTGTGTCCGATCAAGGTTTAGAGGTGGACCCCAGGAAAACTAATGTTGTTAAGAACTGACCAAATCCCCTTACTCCCACTGACATCCGTAGCTTTCTAGGATTAGCAGGTTACTACTGTAGATTTGTGGAGGTCTTTTCTTCTATTCTTGCCATACTGACAACTTTGATGAAGAAGAAGGCAAAGTTTGAATAGAAGGAGACTTGTGAAACGAGTTTCCAGAAGCTCAAGGACAGACTCACATCAGCCTCGGTGCTTACTCTGCCTATCTGTGGTGAGAATTACACTGTGTATTGTGACACATCTATGGTTGGTTTGGGTTGTGTTCTTATGCAGGCTAGTAAGATGATAGCCTATTCTTCTAGACAACTCAAGGTTCATCAGAAGAATTATCCCACTCATGACCTGGAGTTGGCAACTATGGTGTTTGAACTGAAGTTGTGTAGGAATTATCTGTATGGACTGCATGTGGATGTGTACACAGATCATAAGAGTCTCTAGTACGTATTAACACAGAGGGAGTTGAATCTACATCAGCGGAGGTCGTCGGAGCTGTTAAAGGATTACGACATAAATGTGCACTACCATCCATGTAAGGCTAATGTTATAGCTGATGCTTTGAGGAGGATGAGCATGGGGAGTACAGGTCACGTCGAGGACAAGAAGAAAGAGTTAGAAAAAGAGGCACACAGACTGGCCAGAATGGGTGTGCGATTGGTTGACTCTACTAGTGGGATGTTTTAGTTCATTCTAGTTCTGAATCATCCTTGGTAGTAGAATTCAAGAAGGGTCCGCATCTTGATCATGTGTTGATGGTGCTAAAGGACTCAATGTTGTTTAAAATTAATGAGTATTCACTTTTGGAAGCGATGGCATAATTAGAGGCAGAGCATCTTAATCCTGGTGGTCTGACCAAGATTATTAAGGTTCTGACTTGGAAGTGGGAGGCCATTAATATGGAGTTCGTGATTGGTCTTCCCAGGACTAGGAGGCAACGTGACTCCATATGGGTTATTGTGGACATATTAAGTAAGTCTACTCAGTTTATCCTTGTCAAGTCTACCTACAGAGCCGAGGATTATGCGATACTTTATATTGATGAGATTGTGAGGTCGCAAGGGATTCCTTTGTGTATCATTTCAAATAAAGGAGCTCAGTTTTACTTCACATTTCATGAGATCTTTCAAGAAATCTTGGGCACGTAAGTGAAGCTTAGTACAACCTTTTATCTTCATACTGATAAGTAGGCAGAGCGCACCATTAATACATTGAACGACATGTTGAGAGCGTGTGTGATTGACTTCAGAGGTAGCTGGGATGACCATCTGACTTTGACAGAGTTTTCGTATGATAATAGCTATGACTCAAGCATTGGGATGACACCATTTGAGACAATCTAAAGCAGGAGATGTAGATCTCCATTTGGGTGGTTCGATGTTGGAGAGTCATTCAATTTGGGTCCATAGATCATTCATGAGTCCTTAGAGAAGGTTAGAGTGATTGGGGATAGGTTGGATACTACTTACAGCCGCAAGAAGTCATATGCAGACAACAGAAAGTGACCCTTAGAATTTGAGGTTGGAGACAAGGTTTACTTGAAGATAACACCTATGAAATGGGTGATGAGATTTGTTTGAAAAGGGAAGTTGAGTCCGAGGTATGTTAGGCTATATGAGATCCTACAGCGTGTGGGTGAGGTGGCCTATGAGTTAGCATTGCCTGCAGAGCTAGATTCTGTCCACCCAATCTTTCATGTCTCTAGGTTATCCAGCATCGGTTCTACCTGTGGATGGTTAGGGGTTGATGAAGACTTTTATTATGAGGAGGTACCTTTTGAGATCTTAGACAGACAGGTCAAGCGGCTGAGGAACAAGGAGATTGTCATAGTGAAGGTATTGTGGGGAAATCATCTAGTTGAGGGTGCTACGTGGGAGGTGAGGCCGACATGATATCCCGCTTCCCTCATCTTTTCAGCTCTCGAGGTTAGATTTCCTACTCTTAAGTATGTTTTCTTATCTCTCTATATTTTGTTCATATTGCTTGACTGTGCTACTGAGTATGTTATGATCTGATTGGCATTACGATATGCAGTTATAGCGTCATTTGGGGATGAATGTTCCTAAGGGGGGGGGGATAATGTAACAACCCTATAAAAATAAGTAATGTTAATTTTTGAGTGTCCGGGGGTAAAATGGTATTTTCCAGGCCAAGGGTAATATCGTAATTACCCTAAGTAATTAATTAATTAGTTAATTTAATTAAAGAAACAATTAGGCTCAGGTTGACCTGAAATGGTCCTTTTTGCAAGGGCCACTCTACTTGAGTTCGAGCCCTATCGGAAGTATCAAGTTAGTTATTTAATTAATGTTTATAATATGATTTTTTAAGGGTATAATGGTTCTTTCACTAACATAATTAAATCAGATTTTTATTTAAATTAATAAGGAGTCCTAATTTGACTAATTCCCAAACTAAAACTCCTATTATTAAACTACTCTCTCACGATCTCTCTCTCATGTTGCATCATTCTTTTCCTCACGTTGGTTCTGCAAAAAACAACAAATAACAACAGTATTATCAAGAGTTCTTCACACTTAAAGAACTCACATGAAATTTTAAGAAAAACAAAGCAACCAAAAATGTTAAGGCAAAGAGAAGTTATTCGTTGAGTGTTGTGGACGTTGAGGTAGCTTGGACTGCTTTTGGAGAGGGTTTTGGGAAGCTTGGACTGCTTTTGGAGAGGGTTTTGGCAAACAAAAGGTATTATTTTCTTTCCTCTTAGTTACTTTCCCAAGAGACCCCTTAAGATTCAAGATATTCATTCCGAAAACTAGGGTTGTTCCCGCTTTGCATGTCCCTGTCACTACCTCCCGTTGTACTTTAGGTCGGGTAAGTTTGCTGGTACAAATTAGGGATGAAATATTTTTTTCGTGATGTTTATGTTTAATTATGAATATTCAAAATTGTGTGAATAATGATTATCTTGTTCGAAATCATGAGAAAAAGGTGATGTGTGTGTGCAACGTGTGGCAATGAAGTAGTCATTATTTTGGGACGTGTAAAGGCATGTAAATTCTTGTATTTTATGTGCTAAAGTTGTGCACAATGTGATATTCATATGGTTTGTAAAGTTACAATTTTCGAGTGAAAACGCTTGACTAATGTAACTACTAAACTACACCTATCAATGCACTAATTCTTGGTGAAATTCCCTACGAAACTAACATGAAAAGGTTGATGAAAGGAAGCTAAAATTATGAATAAATTTCCAGCTTAGTGTACTTTAAATTTCGTTCAAAAAAGGGGTTGAAATCTGTAAATTTAATACATTTTAAAGAGGTGAGACCACCAGGATTCAAACCTGTGACCTCACCCTTTTGAAACTGGAATTCGCGAGAAAGGAAAAAGAAAAGGGGGCAGGGGGGAATCGTCATTGGGTCTGCTAGGTTAGTAAGAAGAGAATGAGAATTAAAATAAATAAATGGGAGGCATGGGAATAGAACCCACAACCGCCTGGAAGCGAGTAAAAGAAGAGAAAATAAAGAAAAGGAAAATGTGAAGGGTAGGAATCGAACCCACGACCTCACGGCTGGAAAGAAAAAGGCGAATTAAATAAGAAAAAAAATGAGGTGAGGTTGTGGGGGCTCGATCCCACAATATCACTGCCAAATCCCTAGCCTAGTGAGTTTTAACAATAAATTAAATAAGGAGGCTGTGGGGGTTCGAACCGACAACCTCCCAATGCCCTAGCGAAAACTAAAGAATAAAATGAAAGAGGTTGTGGGGGTTCGAACCCACAACCCTTCGGCCAATTTAAGAGCAAACCAAGTAGAAAATTTAAGGTACATTTTAATGTTGGAGTTTGATCTAGAGAGCAATGTTATGTATATTAAAAATAAAATCAATGAAAAATGTAAATGTTATCCAAGTGATTCGAATTTGGGTTTCCTTTCCCAAACTTCTGTATTGATATTTAAGTCATACGTGAACAAAATATCCAATAATAATGCCACCTGCTTAGATGTAAATCAAGATCTTAGTATATATACTAGATACATAAGCCTTTTACTACATAATCTTAGGAATGTATGAATAACTTAACGAACTACTAATCAAGCCCCATGGCTTGTGTGTATAGATTCATAAGTCTAACATACGTTCAAAAGTAAGGGAACCTAAGATGTATGTAAGGAAATGATGAATCCTAGAAGGGTTAAGTATGAGAGTAAGATACATTAAATGGCCAAGTGCATTGGCATATGATGAAATTAGCAATGAAATGATGAAATGAACAATGAAATGATGAAAACCTAGAAGGGGTAAGTAAGGGTGTGAAACACACTAAATTGCCAAGTGCATTGGCATATGATGAAAGGAACAGTCATGTAATAAGAGGTAAGTAACTATGAAAAACAGAAGTTCTAATGATAAGAAATATGGTTACAACATGATATGAGGCTAATGTAAATGATGAGAGTAATGTAAAATGAGCCTAAGTAAATGTTACCATAACGTACTCACCTATGAGAGTGTAAGATAATAAAAAGACCAGTCTATATGAACACTCTAATGAAAGTATTGAGCATAACACACTTAATACTAATGTTGAGATGAGAAATCATCTAATGAGCTATGATGTCCTCATACTAGAAGTCAGCTTCCATGACGTATGAGATGAATGGAATGGAACTTTAGAATGAGCACCGATAGGCTAGCTATGAGCGGTGATGCCTTCTTTCGGGAAGGACAGAGGTTCACGTAACTCTCATGAGATGAGACTGTCTGTCTTGCCGGGTATAGGCCTTATATCTCCTAGTCTTTGAACCTATACAGCCAATATAGGGATCTGGCGGGGTTAAATTTCCATGTACGCTAGCATGTTTTTGGTCACTTTGGTCGGAGATTCCACCTCTTTTCGGTGTGGGGGTGACATTGGATTTCATGATGCTCACATGATCGATGTCGGTTAAACTTAAAGTTCCCAATGAATTAATGAGGCCATACTTAAATGATGCACATAATGAAATGAATGATACCAAAGGGATTAGGTTAGATAATCAAATGGTGAGTTAGATTCAAGTAATGACATTGGGTCATTCTTTGTCATTGCAGAACGAACCTAATAAAAGTATTAAACTACATCCTAGGTATAGATGGTGTTTACACTGGCCTATGAATTAATGGAAATGGAGTACATATGAATGAATGAAGCAGACTCTGTATTTGCTAATGAAGAGTCCCTAGTAGAGGTCCCATCAGTTGAGCCCTCATTTTTGGGATATCTTGATTTTAATTCCATGATTACAAGGTCTCATGGCATATGAATGAATGATATTAAAGAAGTTATGTGCTTCATGTAATTTGTATTGTATGCTATATGATATGTGCTATGTGTAAATGTTATGTGTTGTTTGTAAATGTGAAAAGTATGATGATGTATGTTAATCACATGGCATAACTTTCCTATTCAAAATCAGGAAAGCTCACTAACTTTCCTAAACCAAAATTCGGAAACCTCATTGACTTTCCTAATCAAAATTTGGAAACTTTCCTAATCTCAATTTGGTAAGTCCACTAACTTGACTTCCAAAAATCATGTTGTTAGGAAAGAGCAATTATTTCTTATACATGTGAATATAGTGTTGGAACTAAGTTAAAAAAAATAATTAGACATAGAAATTTGTTAAGTTCTTGAGATAAGTTAATATGATTTAGTTGGTTAATATAATGTTGAAATTAATTTAAATCCAAACTAATTAGACTTACAAAGTTGTTACGATTTTTTAATAACTTAAATTATTTAGTTGGTTAGTATAGTGTTTGAATTAATTTAAAACTAACCTAAATAGACTTAGCAAGTTGTTAGGTTCTTTAAATAATTTAATATGATTTAGATGGTTAATATAGTGTTGGAATTAAGGTAAAACTAAACTAATTTGACTTAGAAAGTTGTTAAGTTATTCAATAAGTTAATGCGATTTAGTTGGTTAATATAGTGTTGGAATTAAGTTTTAAACTAAACTAATTATACTTAGGAAGATGTGAAGTTCTTCAAATAAGTAATGTGATTTAGTTGGTGAATATAGTGTTGAAATTATGTTAAAACTAATCTTATTAGACTTAGAAAGTTATTAAGATCTTCAACTAATTTATTGTGATTTAGTTTGTTACTATACTGTTGGAATTAATTTAAAACTAAACTAATTAGACTTAGAAAGTTGTTACGATCTTCAAATAAGGTAATCTGATAAAAGTTGGTGAATATATTATTGGAATTAATATAAAAATGAACTAGTGATACTTAAAAAGTTAATGTGATTTAGTTTGTTAATGTAGTATTGGAATTAAGTTAAGACCTATCTTATTAGACTTTGAAAGTTGTTACGATCTTCAAAAAAGGTAGTGTGATCAAGTTGGTGAATATAGTGTTTGAATTATGATAAAACTAAACTAATTACACTTAACAAGTTCATAAGTTCTGCAAAAATGGTAATGTGATTTAGTTGGTGAATATAGTATTTGAACTAAGTTATAACTAAACTATTTAGACTTAGAAAGTTGTTAAGTTCTTGAGATAAGTTAATCTAATTTAGTTGGTGAATATAATGTTGAAACTAAGTTAAAAGTAATCTAATTAGACATAGAAAGAAGTTAAGTTCTTTAAATAAGTAATGTTATTTAGTTCGTGAATATATATTTTTGATTTAAGATACAAATAATCTAATTAGAATTAGAAAGTTGGTAAGTTCTCCAAATAAGTTAGTGTGATTTAGTTGGTAACTATAGTGTTGGAACTAAGTTCAAACTAAACTAATTAGACTTATTAAGATGTTAAGTTCTTCAAATAAGTTAATGTGGTTTAGTTGGTTAATATAGTGTTGGAATTAAGTTAAACTAAATTAATTAGACTTATAAAGATGTTAAGTCCTTAAAATAAGTAATGTAATTTAGTTGGTGAATAAAGTGTTGTAATTATGTTAAGACTAAACTAATTAGATTTAGAAAGTTGTTAACACCTTGAATTAAGTTAATGAAATTTAGTTGGTTAATATATGTTGGAATAAGTTTTAATCTAAACTAATTAGACTTAAAAAGTTGTTAAGATCAACAAATAAGTAAATGTGATTTAGTTGGTAATATAGTGTTGAATCTAAGTTTAAACTATACTAATTAGACTTAGAAAGATGTTAAGTTCTTCAAATCAGTAATGTGATTAGTTGGTGAATATATTGTTGGAATTTAGATAAAACTAAACTAATTAGACTTAGAAAGTTGTTTAGTTATTCAAAAAATTTAAGGTTATTTAGTTGATAACTATAGTATTGCAACTAACTTAAAATTAAACTAATTAGACTTACAAAATTGTTAGGTTCTTCAAGTAAGTTAATGTGATTTAGTTTGTTAGTAGAGTGTTCGAATTAAGTTATTACTAATTTAATTAGACTTATAAAGTTATTAAGATCTTTTTATAAGTTAATGTAATTTAGTTGGTTAATATAGTGTTGGAATCAAGATAAAATTAAATTAATTAAACTTAAAATGTTTGTAAGTTCTTCAAATAAGTTAATGTGATTTAGTTGGCTAACTTACTATTGGAATTATGTTAAAACTAAACTAATTAGACTTTGAAAGTTTTTAAGTTCGTCAAATAAGTTAATGTCATTTAGTTGGTTAATATAGTATTGGAAATAAGTTAAGCAAAACTAATTAGACTTAGAAAGATGTTAAATTCTTTAAATAAGTAATGTGATTTACTTGGTGAATATAGTGTTGGAATTAACATAAAACTAACCTAATTAGAATTAGAATGTTATAAAGATCTTCAAATAAATAAATGTGATTTATTTGGTTAATATAGTGTTATAGTTATTTTTAAACTAAACTAAATAGAATTAGAAATTTCTTAAGATTTACAAAATAAGTTAATTTGATTTAGTTGGTTAGTATAGTGACGTAAATAGACTTAGGAAGTTGTTAGGTTCTTTAAATAAGTTAATGTGATTTAGTTGGTTAACATAGTGTTGTAATTAAGTTAAAACTAAACTTATTATACTTAAAAAATTGTTAAGTTATTCAGATAAATTAATGTGATTGAGTTGGTTGATATAGTGTTGGAATTAAGTAAAAACTAAACTAATTAGACATAGAAAGTTGTGAAGTTCTTCATATAAGTTATGTGATTTAGTTGGTGAATATAGAGTTGTAATTATGTTAATACTAATCTTATTAGACATAGATAGTTATTAACATCTTCAAATATGTTATGTGATTTAGTTGGTCAATATACTGTTGGAATTAATTTAAAACTAAAGTATTTAGACGTAGAAAGTTGTTACGATCTTCAAATAAGGTAATGTGATCAAGTTGGTGAATATAGTGTTGAAATTAAGATAAAACTTAACTAATTACACTTAAAAATGTGATAAGTTCTTCTAAAAGTTAATGTGATTTAGTTGGTGAATATAGTGTTGGAACTATGTTAAAACTAAACTACGTAGACTTAGAAAGTTGTTAAGTTCTTGAGATAAGTTAATGTGATTTAGTTGGTTAATATAGTGTTGAAATTAATTTAAAACATAACGAATTAGACTTATAAAGTTGTTAAGATTTTCAAATAAGTTAGTGTGGTTAAGTTGGTTAGTGTAGTATTTGAATAAATTTAAAACTAACCTAAATAAACATATGAAGTTCTTAGGTCTTTAAATAAGTTAATGTGATATATTTGGTTAATATAATGTAGGAATTAAGTTAAATATAAACTGATTAGACTTAAAAAGTTTTTAAGATCTTTAAATTAGTTAATGTGATTTAGTTGGTTCATATATTGTTTAAATTAAATTAAAACTAAACTAATAAGACTTAGAAAGTTATTAAGTTCTTCAAATAAGTTAATCCGATTTAGTACTAGATATTTTGAGGAAGATTATTTCATGGTGTCATATTTCATTTCATCCTATCACGTTCTTTATTCTTGACAGTTATGTGTTTTATTGGTGGTGGGAAGTACTTATTATTTGATTACCTCTATTTGACGAACTTGATCTTGTGTGTTTCTGATATTGTGAGTATATTTTTGTGAATGTTTTGATTGTTCAATATTAAGTTTGTAGTTGAGGATGTGTAATTTTTTAAAATGATTTTGATGAGCTAGGTTCTATGAAATTTGTGAAATGTTAGGTTGGGCTGATTATATGCATATTGTAGGTATGGATGTTCGGTTGGTCTATAAGGAGTACTCGTATTTTATCCCCTTAACTTGTGTTTAGAAGTTTACTTGTTCGGTATCGTGTGGTTGTCACTCACCCCTTGCTACTTCAATTTTTTTGTATGTAATTAGCACAGACTTTTTGATATTTCTCTTCTCCTTGTCTAAGGCTTCTTGGAGATTTGTGAGGTAGTTGTTTGTCGTCTCAGCGGACTTTCTTTCTCCTTATTTATGACCTTGTTCTATTCTAGAAACAAGTTCATTTGGGACTAGCGTTTCTTTTGAATCAATTGAAATACGTTATAGGCTTGTACATGTGTCAACAAGGTTTTTGGTGTGTTATGAATTGATTCTGAAATTTCCGTATTTTATTGTAAAGGTTGAGTTTTAGGCTGACTTTTCTTGGTGTGATAAGACGAGTTCCATCACGTCCGATTTTCGGTCGTGACAAGGACCCATGGGGGACATATCTGTGCATGCATCAATCGCGGCGCATGACACAACCTTCGATAAAAGTAAAGCATCACGGCGCACGATACGTCTCTCAAAACATAACATCAATCGTGGCGCGCGATACATCCCTCGAAATGGTACATCCTCTTTCGTTTCTTAGTTTTTTCTCAATGCACATAATACTTGTCACAATCATGTCTTAGAATAATGCAAATGACTTGTTTTGAACATGAGGAGATGACCATTCTCACAACAAGGTACAGTTCATAAAATGCAACAGTGATTCCACAAGTTTTTCAAACAATTCTCCATTATCAACACATCACACAAACAATTAATCACATTGTCTTTTATTGCCCTCTTTTACATCTTTATAATTAATGAATAAGGACAAGTAAACCGATCACCAAGTCCTAATACTCCCAAACATATACCACAACAAAATACACGCATTCCATACACTTAATAATGGTTTAGAAATATATATGCCTCAAACAATTGAACAATCACTCAAAAACTTGAGCCTTCCCTTTTCGTTGTACTTCCAACTCAAAACAATCTATTCACATTAATAATCCCGATAAGATTTCGAAAGTAGTAATACTCATATTACTATGTGTTTAACCTTGACCCAAAAATTCACCCATGTTTATAATTAAGTTCTTAAATCTTTATATCAACTAACATTCCAATTATCATATTTTCCAAATTTCAAGGCAATGATAAGTTCCAATTTCTCTAATAATACCATCCTAATAATTTTTATATGATATAATACACTTAATAATTAATTACCTATCTCATTATATCAAAATTTAAATTATAATGTAATATTGTATAATTAAATCTCCACTACGAAATAACACACAAATGTAGACAACTATAAAAAGAACCGCACTGTGAGAATTTATATACAAACTGAAACTAATTTTATTATGTATGTTATCACTTACTTTATCATTGCAATCATTGATTTATTTATTGTCCGTTTAGGAAAATTCATCATAATTATTAATAATAATTAAAAAAAAATTCACGTTGAATCAGCAAAAATGCTTAACCCAATTTCCTTCCACTCTATCTAGCATTAATGACATCAAAGAATTTCCTAATCTTCTAACATTTATAATTCATTCTTATTTAATAGGAGCGTTTTGTACCTGTTGGCGGTCACTGGACACCCTACAAATATTTTCATTGACTTTTCCTTCCTCTTTCTCTTCTCTTCTAAAATAATGATCTCTTAAAATTGACAAGTCCTTGTATCTTATTTTGATATGGGTTAAGCAGTGCAGAGTTTTAAATAAATTATCACTTTAGCTCATTAACTATCGATCACTTACCTCAAGTTATACTATATTCAAAATTTCCAAAAATGACCTTCTGGGTCATTATATTATCAACCACTAAATATAATGTTCGTCGTCGAATATAAGGAAGAACATCGAAGAATAACCAATACTATCAAAATCCTGAGGTGTGATTTTTCAGAGTCGTGTTCATTTCTCCGAGTGATAACCTCATCTTTAGGACCATTCCATATAGATCAACTACCAAGAAATAAAACATTAGAATCAAAAAAAATTGACAGATCTACCAATTAGGAGTTATTATACTGTCCAATGAACTTATCCAAAAGTGAAACCCATCAGACCACAACCATCATGTCGAGTCTTTTTTCACTAAACAAAGATAACGTTTTGAATCGATATTAGCTATAACCAGAAATGAACTTTAACCAACCACCACTGTCATAGCACAAATCATCACATATCTTGTCAAGATTTAATTTTCACTGCACACTCTTTTCAGAAACTTAAATTATAAAAATCTGATCTTTAGACACCGAATATTCACCAACGGAGGATCAAACTTATCTAACCCAATGAAAGAAATGATTAAGTAAACGTCAGATAAATACGATACACTCCAAAATGCAGAATCTCTAACAACACTTTTAGAAAATTGTAACTCTTCATAAATAGTAGCTCTTATATAAGTTCTTATATGCATGATTGTGCGTGTAGAATCAATACTTTATTTCAACTATCCTAAACAACACCAGATCTTTGAGAATGAACTAGTCTAACCAAGGATGTCATCTTATCAGGAGGACAATCACAGGATCGGTACACCCTATCCACCACAAGGAATTCACCCATTAATATGAAAACACATGTAGGCATAGAGCGAATCACACTCCAAATCATATCCAAAGCAAAGTAGATAGTCATATAGAAGTATACATAACCAAAGTCAAATAACACTAGATTCTTCTCCCATAATGACCATGCTAAAAATTTTCTTTCATATAACTCCATCTCTTTAATAATCTAGTTATCGACAATCACCAATGTAGTCCCGATTATAATTACTCACAAATTTGTTTTATTGGACAACATATGTTCTTCACAACACTTCACTAGGGTCAACAATCTTAGTACTAACAGAACCTCATAGTCACTCCAGCCATTTATCTTACTCTCAACCCGCCATTAGTGTTAAAGTCTTCTTACAACACACATTATCAGATTCAAAAGAAATTTTGTACTATGACTCCCTTTCTTTCTATTTAAGAATTTCATGACAAATACATGTCACACCCTAGTCTAAAATACCACAATTCTAAATCTAAAATTACTTTGCCATTGATATACAATATTTGAATCACACTTAATGTCATCTCCACATAATTTTTTTTATATCAAATTTTAACTAATATTCAAAAGCATCATATACTTCATGTAACAAGAAGAGAAATTCTTAGTCACATCAATAATTTAGTATACTAGAAGATCATAACCTCTAATCTCCATCAAATGCCTATACAATACATCATAACAGTCTATATCGTCTCATAAAAGAAATAATAGTTTCATTCCCCTCAAAATCCTCAATAACCATATGTATAACTGTAGGTTCATATTGTTTTGTATTCATAAGTCACCTTTAATAATTTGAACCATTTAGCTTCATATAACAACACATAGTCTTACACACTTCACTGTTTTCACCCTAATCAAAACTCAATAATCATAAAAAATTCTTATAAATCTCTAGTAATTCTATACCGAGGCAATTCACAACCATAGCAATATTAGAGCTTATATATGAACACTCATACATCCTTCAAATTCTAGCCTTGAGTCTATATGAGATATATTATTCTTTCACTTCTCATAAATTCTTTCCATGTTTCAAAATTTAAAATTTGTTGAACTGTTCGATACATCATACTTTTTTTCCTTTTGTTGACTTGCTTACAAATATTGTACTTGGACTAACAACCCATGATATTTCTATCTTATCCTCTAAACCAAACATTGTGTCCGTTTTGATATAACAATCAAAGGTAACCAAATTTACTACTAAAATTATTTTTAAGTCCTTCAAAATGCTTCATACTGAATGTTATCAATTATTTTTAACATTACGAATCCATACCTAGAAAAAAAATACACTATCATAAATCTAAACCCACAACTAAAACATCAATCATTAATTCAAATGTGTACCCATTTCCTTTATCTATCAACATTAACACATACCTTGAAGATTTTTATGTATTCACTTATCTTAGGTTAGTATTAATCGCCACTCCGTCGACCTTATCATATCTTTTGCTAAAAATTCAACTGTACTCATCAAAAACTAAAAACCACAAAAAAGCATATAATATGCTCGAGTTGAACATCTATATGCACTCTTTTCTCAAGTTTTATCAAATAGTCTTTAATCAATATGATGCACCCATAAAACTATCATAATAATATAGGAAAAACAGATGAAACCAGATGTCTTTGAATTTTACTATCCACTCTCTTTGAACATACATCTTTGACCTTTATAATCTGAGTAAATATCCTTTTTCTTGCCTCCTCTTGAAGATTATATAGCCTTTTATTGATTCTTTCTGTTAAGACTAGCTCATTTCAATTCCATGAGAGTGGTGACCCAACACCTCATACAACTTTGCAAAAAATCAAACTATTAAGTAATTTGTCACAACCCAAAACGAGCCGCGAGTGGCACCCACATTTATTCTCCTATGTGAGCGAACCAACCAATCTAATCCCAATTTCTTACCAATATTTCAATCATAATAAACATAATATAATGCGGAAGACTTAAAACTCATTAATATAACCAATAAATAACTTCTAAATACTTATTATTCCCAAAATCTGGATGTCATCACCACAAGAACATCTATCCTCAAATTACTAAATCTAAGAGTATCAAAGAAGCTAAAATAAATGAACGGCTAGTCCATGCAAGAACTTCAAGGCATCAAGACGTAAATGAGAGAGAATCCAGTCCGAGCTAGGAACATTAGATCACCCTGAAATCTGACGTGATGAAGACTGGATAGAGTTGAGGACGAGTTGAAGACGATGGCACGCCTGCTGCACTCTACAAATAACAAAGAAAAACAAATACAAGTAGGGGTCAGTACAAAACACAACTACTGAGTAGGTATCATCGGCCAACTCAAAATAGAAAGCAATATATATAGGATAATAACATAAAACCAACCAAATACTTAACAGGTGATAGCAACAAGTATAAGAATCATTTGCAACAACACCAAACACATCTATGAGGACATCAAGCCTCCACACCGTACTCACTTAAGAATTAGGTTCTTCAAATTAGTGTATCTTAGCATAATTCAAGATTCCTTGTCTTTGTTATTCTTGTGTCGGAACGTGACACGTCGATCCCTACTATTATCCTGGAGTCAGAATGTGACACTCCGATCCTCTACTATCCTGGTGTCGGAGCGTGACACTCCGATCCTCTAGTATCCTGGTGTCAGAACGTGACACTCCGATCCGCTACTACTACGTGTCGGTTCGTGACACCCGATCCATTACCCTCATTCTTTTAGTTCATCAAGCTTCTTTTATATCAAGGCATCATCATTAACAAAGTGAATTTAAGGTTTAAGATTCACAGCCTCATCTTTCAAACCCACTGCAATCACATAATCACATCATGCAAGCATACAATGAATCATTTAGAAGACTTTACAATACTACCCAATACATATCATTCGCTATTAAGAGTTCACTATGAAATAGCGTAAACCATAACCTACCTCCACCGAAGAATCGTGATCGATCAATCTGCTTCTCCAAATTCTTGATGTCTCTTCGTTCTTCTCTCTCTCTCACTCGTTCTCTCTTCTTTCTATTTTTCTTATTCAAACCCTTTTTCTTTTACGCTAATTTTCATATAATTAAGTATAAAAGATGATAAAAATAACCCACTTTTTATTTCAAGGTTATCTTCTTTAACCCCCACGTAATTGAATTATTAACATTAATCCACTAACTTTATAATTATAAGCATTAATAGTCCAAAACGCCCCCTTAAAAACTTTTAACAGAAATCCGACCCAGTCAGGGTTACGCAGCCTGTGACGGTCCGTCACGACTGTGATGGTCCGTACTGCATGTCCGTCACAAAGTTCATAGAGTTAATTCTGTGGAAAGATTTGTGACGGTCCGTCGTGCCAACGACGGTCCGTCCTGCCATTCCGTCGTGACGTTCAGAGAGTTGATCTCAGTACTCAAATTTTGAGGATCTTAGTGTTTAGGAACGAGACACCCTCGACGGTCCGTCGCGCCCATGACGGTCCATTGTGGGATCCGTCGACCCAGACAATTATTACCAGAACTAAACTCTACTGCTCAAAACGACTAAACAGGTCGTTACAATAGATACCAATTTACCCATTGTTCGTCCTCGGACGATCACAAGAAGAAAAACATGGGCGAAAAGGAGTACCTGAATCTGTAAACAGCTGTGGGTATTTTTCTTGCATATCATCCTCCTTCTCCCAAGTGGACTCTTCAACTGATCGATTCTTCCATTGAACTTTGATGGATGCAATCTCCCTTGATCTCAACTTGCGGATTACTCTATCCAGAATGGCAACAAGCTCCTCCTGATAAGACAAATTCTCATCAAGAAGAACTGAATCCCAACGAATAATGTAGTTTCCATCCCCATTGTATCTTTTCAGCATAGACACATGAAATACCGGGTGCACCCCTGACAGTCCTCGAGGTAAGGCTAATTCATAAGCTACCCCCCTACTCACTTAAGTACTTCAAATGGTCCAATATACCTTGGGCTTAGCTTACCTCTTTTACCAAACCGCATCACCCCTTTCATGGGTGAAACCTTCAGCAAGACTTGTTCACCATCCATGAACTCCAAGTCTATAACCTTTCGATCTGCATATTCCTTTTGCCTACTTTGCGTCGCTAAAAGCTTTTCTTGAATGAATTTCACTTTCTCTAATGATTCCTTCAGAAGATCAGTACCCCAGGGCCTCACCTCGAATGCATCAAACCAACCAATGGGAGACCAACATCTCCTCCCATACAATGCTTCGAATGGGGCCATAGCAATCCTTGAGTGATAACTATTATTGTATGAGAACTCTGCTAAGGGTAAGAAGTTATCCCAATGACCACCAAATTCTACCACCAAATTCTATCACACATTCACCAAATTCTGAGGGTGAAATGCATTACTAAGGTCCAACCTATTACCTAATTCAGCATGCAATGTTCTCCAAAACTTAGAAGTAAACTACGCACCTCTATCTGATATGATGGAAAGTGGAACTCCATGCAATCGAACAATTTCTGAGATATAGAGTTTGGCTAACTTCTCTGCATTGCAAATCACCTTGACCGAAATGAAGTGAGCAGACTTAGTTAATCTGTCCACAATTACCCAAATAGAATCAAACTTACCCAATGTCTTTGGAAGACCAACCACGAAGTCCATTGCAATTCTCTCCCACTTCCATTCGGGAATGGGCATTCTCTGAAGTGTTCCTCCGGGCCTCTGGTGTTCATACTTTACCTGCTGACAATTCGGGCATTGTGCGACAAAATCAACAATGTCACGCTTCATCCTACTCCACCAAAAATGTTGCTTTAGGTCACGATACATCTTGGTTGCACCAGGATGTATAGAATATCCTGAACTATGAGCCTCTGTAAGAATAGTGTGGATCAAATCATCAACACGAGGCACACATATCGTTCCATTAATCCTCAAAACGCCCTCCTCATTAATTTTTGCTTCTTTAGCCTCTCCTCGCAACACCTTATCTCGGATCCGAATCAGCTTCTCATCAGTAAATTGCTTTCCCTTAATTTTGTCAAGAAAGGAATATCTTGCCTCCACACAGGCCAAAAATCCTCCCTTCTCTAGTACTTCCAGCCTCATGAAGTCATTAGCCAGAGTCTGAACCTCTCTAGCCAATGGGCGTCTAGAAACCTACAAGTGAGCTAGACCTCCCATGCTCTCTACCTTTCTACTTAAGGCATCTGCCACCACATTAACTTTTCCCGGGTGATACAAAATAGTGATATGATAGTCCTTCAGTAGTTCCATTCATCTCCTCTGTCTTAAATTCAAATCTTTCTGAGTAAAGACATACTGTAAACTACGATGATCCGTATAGACTTCACACTTAAACCCATAGAGATAATGTCTCCATTGCTTTAATGCAAACACAACCGCGGCCAAATCCAAATCATGGGTCAGATAGTTGCGTTCATGCACTTTTAATTGCCTTGAAGCATAAGCAATCACATTTCTCTCTTGCATTAGCACTGCACCCAACCCAGAATAAGATGCATCACAATAAATAATGAAATTCTTGCCTTCTACTGGCAAGGTAAGAATTGGTGCAGTAGTCAACAAGGTCTTGAGATTCTGGAAGCTTTCTTCACATTGATCCGACCATACAAATGGAACATCCTTCTTGGTCAAATTTGTAAGTTGGGAGGCAACCGAAGAAAATCCCTTTACAAATCGACGGTAGTAGCTAGTTAAACCAACAAAGCTCCTTACCTCTATAACATTAGTGGGTCTTACCTAATTCTTCACCGCTTCTATCTTGGAAGGATTCACCATCACTCCATCCTTATAAACTACGTGCCCCAAGAAGGACATTTAATCTAGCCAAAACTCACACTTGGAGAATTTGGCAGAAAGCCTTTTCTCCCTCAACGTTTCCAACACAATCCTCAAGTGCTCCTCATGTTCTTTCCTGCTCTTTGAGTATACCAGTATATCATCAATAAACACAATGACAAAGAGATCCAGATATGGCTTAAAAATCCCGTTCATCAGACTCATGAAAGCAGCGGGGGCATTCGTAAGTCCAAAAGACATTACTAAGAATTCATAATGCCCATACCTGGTTCGAAACGCAGTCTTTGGCACATCTGCTGCCCGTATTTTAAATTGATGATAACCAGATCTCAAGTGGATTTTTGAGAAGGTATAAGCACCTTGTAACTGGTCGAACAAATCATCAATGCGAGGAAGAGGATACTTGTTCTTAACAGTTACTTTATTCAGTTGCCTGTAGTCTATGCACATCCGAAAACTCCCATCCTTCATCTTCACAAATAAAACCGGAGCACCCCAAGGGGAAGCGCTCGGTCTAATGAAGCCTTTACCTAACAACTCTTGAAGTTGGGCCTTTAACTCCCCTAACTCAGCGAGATCCATTCTATAAGGGGGTATGGAAATGGGGTGAGTACCCGGCTCCAGATCAATGCAAAAGTCAATATCTCTATCCGGTGGCATACCAGGAAGGTCTGCGGGAAACACATCCAGAAACTCACGGACTATCAAAACCGACTCAATTGAAGGTACTTGGGTAGTATCATCCCTGAGGTGTGCCAAGAAAGCTAAACACCCTTTACTAACTATTCTCTTAGCACGAAGAAAGGAGATGATACGAACTGGAGTGGAAGTGTAGTCACCCTCCCACACTAACGGGTCTGTCCCAGGCTTGGCCAACGTTACAGTTTTAGCATTACAATCTAAGATTGCAAAATTCGGAGAAAGCCAAGTCATACTGTCACGACCAAAATCGGATCGCGACTGGCACCCACACTTATCCTCCTATGTGAGCGAACCAACCAATCTAAACCTTAACATTTCAATGTAATATCAACAGAAAGTAATGCGGAAGACTTAAATTCATTAAATAAAACCGATTCAATAACTTCTAAAATTCAATATCTATTATTATCCCCAAAATCTGGAAGTCATCACCACAAGAACATCTATGATCAAATTACTAAACTAAGAGTATTCTAAGAAACTGAAATGACAAAAGCTAGTCCATGCCGGAACTTCAAGGCATCAAGACATGAGGAAGAAGATCCAGTCCAAGCTAGAAGCGTTAGCTCACCCTGAAATCCGCTGTAATGAAGACTGGCTAGAGTTGCGGTTGAGTTGAAGACGACGGTACGTTTGCTGCACTCCACAATAACAAAGAAGAAAACATAAAAGTAGGGGAGTCAGTACAAACACAAGTACTGAGTAGGTATCATCGGCCAACTCAAAAAAGAAAACAGTATACATCAAGTAACATCATAAAATCAACTAATATCCTTAGCATGCAGTATTTACAATTACCATAATCCTTGGTTACAACACCAAGCACATCAATGAGGACTCACGCCTCCTCATCATACTCATTTGGGAATTAGGTTCATTAGATTGAGTATTTTAACATCTTTCAACATTCATTATATTATTTACTCTCGTGTCGGTACGTGACACTCCGCTCCTCATATTCTATACTGGTACCGGAACGTGGCACCCGATCCATATACTATCCTGGTGTCGGAACGTGACACTCCGATCCTCATATTCTATCCTGGTACCGGAACGTGGCACCCGATCCATATACTATCCTGGTGTCGGAACGTGACACTCCGATCCCCATATTCTATCCTGGTAGCAGAACGCGGCACCCGATCCATATACTATCCTGGTGTCGGAACGAGACACTCCGATCCCCATATTCTATCCTTGTACTGGAACGTGGCACCCGATCCCCTAATCTCACTACTTTCGTTCATTAAGCCTTCTTTTATACCAAGGCATTATCATTAACAAAGTAGATTAGGGTTTCTTCAAGATTTAGGATTCAATAGCTTCATCATGCTTATTTTATCACAATCATATATATATATATATAAAATCAATCATGCATACACACAATTAAGCATATAGAAGACTTAATAATACTACCCAACACATATCTTTCGCTATTAAGAGTTTACTACGAATAGTGTGAAAACCATAACCTACCTCCACCGAAGAATTGCGATCAACAAGCTATCTTCTCAAAATCCTTGCTATCCCCTTCGTTTCTCTCTCTCTTTACTCGTTCTCCCTCTCTTTCTGTTCTTTTTCTTTTTCTTATTCAAACCCTCTTTCTTTTACCCTAATAATCATATAATTAAGTATAAAAGATGGCACTAATAACCCACTAATTAACTTAAGGTTACCTCTTTTAACCCTCAAGTAATTAGACTTATTAATATTAACCCACCACTTTATAATTAAAGCAGGAAATAGTCCAAAACGCCCCTTAAATAAATTAATAGAAATCTGACCCAGCCTGGGATTGCGCAGTGCGTGACGGGCCGTCGTGCCTGCGACGGTCCGTCCTGCTGTCCGTCACAAGGTCCAGAGACTTGATCTCTGTAAAAGTACTGTGACGGGCCGTCGTGCCTGTGACGGGCCGTCGTGCCTGCGACGGTCCATCCTGCCTGCGACGGTCTGTCCTGCCATTTCGTCGTCACATTCAGAGAGTCGATTTTCAGTACCCAATTTCAGAATTTCTAAGTGTTTTGGGACGGGACCTCCACGACGGTCCGTCGTGACCATGACGGTCCGTCATGGCATCCGTTGCCTCTGCCAGTTTTTCCAGAATTCAAAACTGCTTCTCAAAACGATTAAACAGGTCATTACAATAGATACCAATTTACCCATCGTTCGTCCTCGAACGATCACGATAAGTAAAACAAGAGTGAAAAGAAGTACCTGAATCTGTAAACAGCTGTGGGTATCTTTCTTGCATATCTGCCTCCTTTTCCCAAGTGGCTTCTTCAACCGGTGGATTCTTCCATTGCACCTTGATGGATGCAATCTCCCTTGACCTCAACTTGCGAACTTCTCTATCTAAAATAGCAACAGGCTCCTCATCATAAGACAAATTCTCATCAACCAAAACTGAATCCCAACGGATAATGTAGTTTCCATCCCCATGGTATCTTTTCAACATCGACACATGGAATACCGGATGTACTCCGGAGAGTGCTGGAGGCAAAGCTAATTCATAAGCCACCTCCCCTACTCGCTTCAGAACTTCAAATGGACCAATATACCTCGGACTAAGCTTACCTCTTTTACCAAATCGCATCACACCCTTCATGGGTGAAACCTTCAGCAAAACCTGTTCACCTTCCATGAACTCCAAATCCCTAACCGTTCGATCTGCATACTCCTTTTGCCTACTTTGAGCCGCTAAAAGCTTTTCTTGAATGGATTTCACCTTTTCTAACGAGTCCCTCAAAAGGTCAGTACCCCAAGGTCTAACCTCGAATGCATCAAACCAACCAGTGGGAGACCTACATCTCCTACCATACAATGCTTCAAATGGGGCCATGTCAATACTTGAGTGATAGCTATTATTGTATGAAAACTCCGCTAAGGGTAAGAAGCTATCCCAATGGCCACCAAATTCTATCACGCATGCACGGAGCATATCCTCCAACACTTGAATCGTTCGCTCAGACTGACCGTCGGTCTGGGGGTGAAATGCAGTACTAAGGTCCAACCTACTACCTAATTCCGCATGCAATGTTCTCCAAAACTTAGAAGTAAACTGCGTACCTCTATCTGATATGATGGACAGTGGAACTCCATGCAATCGAACAACTTCTGAGATGTAAAGTTTGGCTAACTTCTCTGCATTGTAAGTCACCTTAACCGGAATGAAATGAGCAGACTTAGTTAATCTGTCCACAATCACCCAAATGGAGTCGAACTTGCCCAATGTCTTTGGAAGACCAACCACGAAGTCCATTGCAATTCTCTCCCATTTCCATTTCGGAATGGGCATTCTCTGAAGTGTTCCTCCGGGCCTTTGGTGTTCATACTTTACTTGTTGACAGTTTGGACATTTGGCAATAAAATCCACAATATCACGCTTCATTATACTCCACTAAAAGTGTTGCTTTAGGTCACGGTACATCTTGGTTGCACCCGGATGTATCGAATACCTTGAACTATGAGCCTCTGTCAGAATAGTGTTGATCAAATCATCAACGCGGGGTACACATACCCTTCCCTTAATCCTTAAAATACATTCCTCATCGATTGTCGCTTCTTTAGCCTCTCCTTGCAACACTTTATCTCGGATCCGGATCAATTTTTCATCATTAAACTGCTTTCCCTTAATCTTGTCAAGGAAGGAAGATCTTGCCTCCACACAAGCTAAAAATCCTCCCTTCTCATTTACTTCTAATCTCATAAGGCCGTTAGCCAGAATCTGAACTTCTCTAGCCAATGGGCGCCTAGAAGCTTGCAAGTGAGCTAGACTACCCATGCTCCCTGCTTTTCTACATAAAGCATCCGCTACAACATTTGCCTTCCCCGGATGATACAGAATAGTGATGTCGTAGTCCTTCAGTAGTTCCATCCATCTCCTCTGTCTCAAGTTCAAATCTTTATGAGTAAAGACATACTGTAGGCTACGATGATCCGTATAGACCTCACACTTAACCCCATATAAATAGTGTCTCTATTGCTTAAATGCAAACACTACCGCGGCCAATTCCAAATCATGAGTTGGATAGTTACGTTCATGCACTTTTAATTGTCTTGAAGCATAAGCAATCACATTCTTCTCTTGCATTAGCACCGCACCCAAACCCGAATAGGATGCATCACAATAGACAATGAAATTCTTACCTTCCACTGGCAAGGTGAGAATTGGTGCAGTTGTCAACAGAGTCTTGAGCTTCTGAAAGCTTTCCTCACACTCATCCGACCATACAAATGGAACATTCTGCTTAGTCAAGTTCGTCAATTGGGAAGCAATAGAAGAGAATCCCTTGACAAATCGACGGTAGTAACTGGCTAAACCAACAAAGCTTCTTATTTCTGACACATTATTAGGTCTTACCCAATTCTTCACTACTTCGATCTTAGAAGGATCCACCATCACTCCATCCTTGGAAACCACGTGCCCCAAGAAGGACACTGCATCTAGCCAAAACTCACACTTAGAGAACTTGGCATAAAGCTTTTTCTCCCTCAACATTTCCAACACAATTCTCAAATGCTCCTCATGTTCCTTCTTACTCTTGGAGTATATCAGTATATCATCAATAAATACGATCACAAAGAGATCCAAATATGGCTTAAAATCCCGTTCATCAAACTCATGAACACAGCAGGGGCATTCGTAAGACCAAAAGACATCACTACAAATTCGTAATGCCCATACCATGTTCTAAAAGCAGTCTTTGGCACATCCGTTTCCCGTATTTTCAATTGATGATAACCGGATCTCAAGTCAATCTTAGAGAAGACACAAGCACCTTTTAACTGATCGAACAAGTCATCAATGCGAGGAAGAGGATACTTGTTCTTTATGGTCACCTTGTTCAACTGCCGGTAGTCTATGCACATCCAAAAATTCCCATCCTTCTTTTTCACAAAACAAAACCGGAGCACCCCAAGGAGATGCACTTGGTCTAATGAAGCCTTTGCTCAACAACTCTTGAAGTTGGGCTTTTAACTATCTTAACTCCGCGGGACCATTCTATAAGGGGGTATAAAAATGGGGCGAGTACCCGGTTCAAGATCAATACAGAAGTCAATATCCCTATCTGGTGGCATACCAGGAAGATCTGCAGGTAACATATCAAGAAACTCACGGACCACCGAAACCGACTCAATCGAAGGTACTTGGGTAGTGTCACCCTTGAGATGTGCCAAGAAAGCTAAACACCCTTTACTAACAATTTTCTTAGCACGAAGAAAGGAGATTATACGCACCGGATTGGAAGTGTAGTCACCCTCCCACACTAACGGATCTGTCCCAGGCTTGGCTAACGTCACCGTTTTAGCATTACAATCCAAGATCGCAAATTGCGGAGAAAGCCAAGTCATACCCAGAATTACATCAAAATCAACCATTTCTAAGATAACCAAATCTACATAAGTGTTTCTCCCCACAAAGTTCACCAAACAAGACCTATATACCTTTTCAACTACCACAGACTCACCCACCGGAGTAGAAACACGAATAGGCATATCAAGTAATTCACAATGTAAATTTACACCATTAGCAAATGAGGAAGATACATAAGAAAATATAGATCCAGGAACAAACAATACGGAAGCCATGCAATCACAAACCAGAAGATTACCTATGATGACAGCATCATATGTCTCCGCCTCCGATCTCCCAGGGAAAGCATAACAATGGGCCCTTTCGTTTTTTTGTCCATTGCCCCTACCATGTTGTGATGTAGTGGCTCCAGTTTGCCCATCACCCCGGCCGTTTTGGTGACCACTATTACCTCGACCACCACGTCCTCCAGAATAACGGCCTCTACCATGACTACCTCTACCTCTAGCTATTGGGGGTCTATAACTCTATTTTGGATAATACCTCTTGATATGCCCAGTCTCTCCACACCCATAACACTCTCTGGAATCAAGCATAGTTCTCTCAGAGAAGTGTTGGTTGGTCTGAGGTGGACCCCCAACTAAAGTCTGTAGTGAAGACTGAATGGGTCGAACTGAGTAACCTCCGGAACCCTGTCCTCTAGAGTAAGAACCATTAAACTCACCTCCCTTTCGAAACCTCTTTGATGTCGATGCCATGGTGAATTCATCTGGCTTCACTCCTTCAACCTCTACCACAAAGTCTACCACTTCTTGAAAAGATTTCGCTGTGGCCGCTACTTGTAAAGCTGAAATTCGCAACTCTGATCTCAACCCCTTCACAAAACGGCGAATCTGCTCTTGTGGACTGAAACAAAGTTGGGTGGCGTATCTGGATAGTGCACGAAACATAGCCTCATATGCATTGACCGACATCCTACCTTGCTCTAAGCTCAAGAACTCATCCCTTTTCCTATCCCTCAAAGTCCGGGGGATATACTTCTCCATAAACAAGCTAGAGAATGAGGCCCAAGTCATGGGTGGTTCCTCTATTGGTTGACACTCAACATGTGACCGCCACCACATTTTGTCGTTCCCTTGAAACTGATAACAGACGAACTGAACACCAAGCCGTTCTACTATACCCATCTTGTGTAGTAGCTCATGACAGTCAACCAGAAAATCGTAAGCATCCTCAGATTTTGCACCCTTGAAGACTAGAGATTTCAATTTCAAGAACTTACTGAAAAGTTCATGCTGATCATTTTTCATTATAGGCCTAGTAGTCAGGCGTGGAAATGTGCCTATGTCCAACGAGACATCCATACGAGGGGCCATAGTGGCTGCATGTTGTACCTTTGAAACCGGAGGTGTTGGTGCAGAAAACACTGGAGGTGCCTGACCCTGATCAGACAACCCACTAAGATAAGCGAGAACCTGATTGATCATTTCTGGGGTAGGTTGGGGTGGCATTTCCTCATTCTGTACTTTTTCATTCTCCCCATCCTCCCCTTCTCTTATTACTTCCTCAGTCGGTGGAGGGGTCACCTCCCTAGTACTAGATGGGCTAGGTGCTCGTCCTCTTCCCCTAGAGGACGTCCTCCCACGACCTCTACCACGGCCTCTTGCCGTTGTTCTTCCTCGAGCTACAGCCCCAACGGCTGGCTCAGACGCACCCTGTTCCACCGGTGCTGGTGTTGGTGTAGTCGTTGCTCTAGTTCTAACCATTTGCGAAATAGAGTGAAGATGGTCAGATACCAATTTGTATCACCTAGATACCAATTGGATTCAAGTAATAGCACGAAAGAAAGAAAGAAAGAATGGAATTTTCCTAAAGTCTTATAGCCTCTCAAGGAAGAGTAAAGGCGTCCCCCCTACCGTTCCTTAAGACTCTAATAGACCTGTTCTTGTGTGATGAGACCAACGAACCTAATGCTCTGATACCAAGTTTGTCACGACCCAAATCGGATCGCGACTGACACCCATACTTATCCTCCTATGTGAGCGAACCAACCAATCGAAACCTTAACATTTCAATGTAATATCAACAGAAAGTAATGCGGAAGACTTAAATTCATTAAATAAAACCGAATCATTAACTTCTAAAATTCAATATCTATTATTATCCCAAAAATCTGGAAGTCATCACCACAAGAACATCTATGATCAAATTACTAAACTAAGAGTATTCTAAGGAACTGAAATAACAAAAGCTAGTCCATGCCGGAACTTCAAGGCATCAAGACATGAGGAAGAAGATCCAGTCCAAGCTAGAAGTGTTAGCTCACCCTGAAATCCGGTGTAATGAAGACTGGCTAGAGTTGCGGTTGAGTTGAAGACGACGGTACGTTTGCTGCACTCCACAATAACAAAGAAGAAAACATAAAAGTAGGGGGGTCAGTACAAACACAAGTACTGAGTAAGTATCATCGGCCAACTCAAAATAGAAAACAGTATATATCAAGTAACATCATAAAATCAACTAATATCCTTAGCATGCATCATTTACAATTACCATAATCCTTGGTTACAACACCAAGCACATCAATGAGGACTCACGCCTCCTCATCATACTCATTTGGGAATTAGGTTCATTAGATTGAGTATATTAACATCTTTCAAGATTCATTATATTATTTACTCTCGTGTCGGTACGTGACACTCCGCTCCTCATATTCTATCCTGGTACCGGAACGTGGAACCCGATCCATATACTATCCTGGTGTCGGAACGTGACACTCTGATCCTTATATTCTATCCTGGTACCGGAACGTGGCACCCGATCCACATACTATCCTGGTGTCGGAACGTGACACTCCGATCCCCATATTCTATCCTGGTACCGGAACGTGGCACCTGATCCATATACTATCATGGTGTCGGAATGTGACACTCCGATCCCCATATTCTATCCTGGTACCGGAACGTGGCACCCGATCCCCTAATCTCACTACTTTCGTTCATTAAGCCTTCTTTTATACCAAGGCATTATCATTAACAAAGTAGATTAGGGTTTCTTCAAGATTTAAGATTCAATAGCTTCATCATGCTTATTTTATCACAATCATATATATATATATAAAATAAATCATGCATACACACAATTAAGCATATAGAAGACTTAATAATACTACCCAACACATATCATTCGCTATTAAGAGTTTACTACGAATAGTGTGAAAACCATAACCTACCTCCACCGAAGAATTCCGATCAACAAGCTATCTTCTCAAAATCCTTGCTATCCCCTTCGTTTCTCTCTCTCTTTACTCGTTCTCCCTCTCTTTCTGTTCTTTTTCTTTTTCTTATTCAAACCCTCTTTCTTTTACCCTAATAATCATATAATTAAGTATAAAAGATGGCACTAATAACCCACTAATTAACTTAAGGTTACCTCTTTTAACCCCCAAGTAATTAGACTTATTAATATTAACCCACCACTTTATAATTAAAGCAGGAAATAGTCCAAAACGCCCCTTAAATAAATTAACAGAAATCCGACCCAGCCTGGGATTGCGCAGCCTGTGACGGGCCATCGTGCCTGCGACGGTCCGTCCTGCTGTCCGTCACAAGGTCCAGAGACTTGATCTCTGCAAAAGTACTGTGACGGGCGGTCGTGCCTGCGACGGTCCGTCCTGCCATTTCGTCGTGACGTTCAGAGAGTCGATTTTCAGTACCCAATTTCAGAATTTCTAAGTGTTTTGGGACGGGACCTCCACGACGGTCCGTCGTTACCATGACGGTCCGTCGTGGCATCCGTTTCCTCTGCCAGTTTTTCCAGAATTAAAATCTGCTACTCAAAACGACTAAACAGGTCGTTACACATACCCAGAATTACATCGAAATCAACCATTTCTAAGATAACCAAGTCTACATGAGTATTGCTCCCCACAAAAGTCACCAGACAAGACCTATATACCCTTTTAACTATCACAGACTCACCCACCGGAGTAGAAACACGAACAGGCATGTAAAGCAATTCACAATGTAAATTAAGACCAGTAGCAAATGAGGAAGATACATATGAAAATGTGGAGCGAGGATCAAATAATACAGAAGCCATGCAATCACAAACCAAAAGATTACCTGTGATAACAACATCAGATGTCTCCGGTTCCGACCTCCCAGGGAAAGCGTATCAATGGGCCCTATCACCTGTCTGCCCGTTGCCCCTATCACGTCACGCTGCAGTAGTTCCCATTTGCCCGTCACCTCGGCCATTTTGGTGACCACCATTACCCCGGCCACAACGTCCTCCAGAATGACAGCCTCTTCCGTGACCACCTCTACCTTTGACTATTGGGGGTCTGTAACTCTGTTTTGGACAATACCTCCTAATATGTCCAGTCTTCCCACATCCATAACACTCTCTATATTCAAGCATAGGTCTCTGTGAGAACGACGAAGTCTTGGGATAACCTCCCAACTCAGAGGAATGTTGGCTTGTCTGCGATGGACCCCCAACTACAGCCTGCAGTGAAGACTGAATAGGTCGGTCTGGGTAACCTCCTGAACCCTGTCCTCTGGAGTAAGAACCATTAAACTCTCCTCCCTTACGAAACTTCTTAGATGTCAATGCCATGGTGAAGTCGTCTGGCTTCACCCCTTCCTCTTCTATCACAAAATCTACCACCTCCTGAAAGGATTTTTCTGTAGCAGCTACCTGTAAGGCTGAAATCTGCAATTCTGATCTCAACCCTTTCACGAAACGGCGAATCCGCTCTTGTGGACTGAAACAAAGTTTTGTGGCATACCTTGATAGCTCGTGAAACTTATCCTCATAAGCAGTAACCGACCTCCTGCCTTGGTTTAGGCTTAGGAACTCATCTCTCCTCCTATCCCTCAAAGTCCGGGGTATATACTTCTCCATAAACAAGCTAGAGAATGATGCCCAAGTCATAGGTGGTACCTGTGCTGGTTGACACTCAACATATGACCGCCAACATATTTTGGCGTTCCCTTGAAACTGATAGGTCACAAACTCCACACCAAATCGTTCTACTATGCCCATCTTACATAGAAACTCATGACAATCAACCAGAAAATCATAGGCATCCTCAGATTCAACAACCTTGAAGACTGGAGGTTTCAACTTCAGAAATTTAACGAAAAGCTCATGTTGATCACTCGTCATTATAGGTCCTGTGGTCAATCGAGGGAAAGTGCCTATTTCCAATGAGGCATCCATGCGGGGAGCCACAGCAGCGGCATGTTGTACTCTCGGAACTGGAGGTGCTGGTGCAGAAAACACCAGAGGTGTCTGGCCTTGATCTGATAACCCGCTAAGATAAGCAAGAACCTGGTTAATCATCTCTGGGGTAGGTTGGGGTGGTAATTCCTGATTCTGCACTTGTTCATTTCCCATTCCTCACCCTCTCTTTCTACCTCATTAGTCGGTGGAGGAGTCACCGCCCTATTACTAGCTGGGCCAGGTGCTTGTCCTCTTCCTCTAGAGGACTTTCTCCCGCGACCTCTACCACGGCCTCTTGCTACTGCTCCTCTTTGAGCTACAGCCCCAATGGCTGGCTCAGATGCATCTTGTCTTGCCGGTGTTGCTGTTGGCGCAGTTGATGCTCTAGTTCTAACCATCTGCGAAAAAGAGTGAAGATGATCAGATACCAATTTGTATCACCTAGATACCAATTGGATCCAAGTAATAGCACGAGAGAAAGAAGGAATGAAATTTTTCCTAAAGTCCTATAGCCTCTCAAAGAAAAGTAAAGGCGTCCCCCTAACGTTCCTCAAGACTCTACTAGACTCGTTCTTGTGTGATAAGACCAACGAACCTAATGCTCTGATATCAAGTTTTTCACGACCCAAAACGAGCCGCGAGTGGCACTTACATTTATTCTCCTATATGAGCGAACCAACAAATCTAATCCCAATTTCTTACCAATATTTCAATCATAATAAACATAATATAATGCGGAAGACTTAAAAGTCATTAATATAACCAATAAATAACTTCTAAAATTTAATACTTATTATTCCCAAAATCTGGATGTCATCACCACAAGAACATCTATCCTCAAATTACTAAATCTAAGAGTATCAAAGAAGCTAAAATAAATGAACGGCTAGTCCATGCCAGAACTTCAAGGCATCAAGACGTGAATGAGAGAGAATCCAGTCCGAGCTAGGAACAATAGCTCACCCTGAAATATGACGTGATGAAGACTGGCTAGAGTTGAGGACGAGTTAAAGACGATGGCACGTTTGCTGCACTCCTTAAATAACCAAGAAAAACAAATACAAGTAGGGGTCAGTACAAAACACAAGTACTGAGTAGGTATCATCGGCCAACTCAAAATAGAAAGCAATATATTTCGGATAATAACATAAAACCAACCAAATACTTAACAGGTGATAGCAACAAGTATAAGAATCATTTGCAACAACACCAAACACATCTATGAGGACATCAAGCCTCCACACCGTTCTCACTTAAGAATTAGGTTCTTCAAATTAGTGTATATTAGCATAATTCAAGATTCCTTCTCTTTGTTCTTCTTGTGTCGGAACGTGACACTCCGATCCCTACTACTATAGTGGTGTCGAAACGTGACACTCCGATCCTCTACTATCCTGGTGTCGAAACGTGACACTTCGATCCTCTACTATCCTGGTGTCAGAACGTGACACTCCGATCCGCTACTACTACGTGTCGGTTCGTGACACCCGATCCATTACCCTCATTCTTTTAGTTCATCAAGCCTTATTTTATACCAAGGCATCATCATTAACAAAGTGGATTTAAGGTTTAAGATTCACAGCCTCATCTTTCCAACCCACTACAGTTACATAATCACATCATGCAAGCATACAATTAAGAATTTAGAATACTTTAAAATACTAACCAATACATATCATTCGCTATTAAGAGTTTACTATGAAATAGCATAAATCATAACCTACCTCCACCGAAGAATCGTGATCGATGAATCTACTTCTCCAAATCCTTGCTGTCTCTTCGTTCTTCTCTCTCTCTCGCTCGTTCTCTCTTCTTTCTATTTTTCTTATTCAAACCCTTTTTCTTTTACCCTAATTGTCATATAATTAAGTATAAAAAATGATAAAAATAACCCACTTTTTATTTCATGGTTATCTCCTTTAACCCCCACATAATTGAATTATTAACATTAATCCACTAACTTTATAATTATAAGCATGAATAGTCCAAAACGCCCCCTTAAAAACTTCTAACAGAAATCCAACCAATTCAGGGTTACGCAGCTTGTGACGGTCCGTACTGCATGTCCGTCACAAAGTTCAGAGAGTTAATTCTTTGGAAAGATTTGTGACGGTCCGTCGTGCCAACGACAGTCTGTCCTGCCATTCCTTCGTGACGTTCAGAGAGTTGATCTCAGTACTTAAATTTTCAGGATCTATGTGTTTTGGAATGAGACACCCTCGACGGTCTGTCGCGCCCATGACGGTCCGTCGTGGGATCCGTCGACCCAGACAGTTATTACCAGAACTAAACTCTACTGCTCAAAATGACTAAACAGGTCGTTACATAATTAAAATAGAATAATAATCTTAGATACTCGGAAGTTGACATTATAATACAAAACTAATTTAACCAACAATTTTTATCATATAGTTTCATCTCATTCACAATCCATCATGAACTCTTATTACCATCATGCCTAGTTAACTCTTTTCATCACCATGAACTCAACCATTTCACAAATATGATTCCTTAAATCCAGTTGTATCAACCAAAATCAAACTAACACAATCTCATTTGAACTTTCTTAATAAAATCTTCAATTACCTTCACACAAGTATATCTTCTAAGACTTCTTTTACACCTAATCTTGTCAGTCTGATATATATTTATTCTCTTGCACATTAAAATGAAATCATCAGTCCATATTTAGAACATTCGGGATACACTTCTCAACTTAACACATTTATATCGTATCAACGATCCACCACTAAAATTTGTTTATACATACACTTTACCCCAAACATTTGTAGTAACAACCCAACTAGTTGGTTTCTCAAATGTGCATACCACATCGAATTTCTTTATACGAACATGTGATACAACTGATAAATTTTTAAGTTGTTAGTAGTTGCACTTGACATCAACGTATGAATTTCCAAATACCACTAGTACCGCATTGTGAAGAGTGTTAAATCAACCACTAGAACACACCATACCTATCCAGAAGATTTTAGCCAAATAGCATACATATTTTTGTCCCATTAAGTATCTAACATACACTATCAAATATGTTCGGTGTCTCGTCCAAAACAATATGTGTCCCTTTGTAGATCAGGTCAATAACAAGACTAAACCATTCTCTAACTCTTAACAAGTAAGAATAATACCATTATAGTAGTCGTATTATTAACCTTTTTTTTTATATAGCTCAATCTATCAAAGATAATCTAACCTTGATTGTCACAACATCATTCGCTACGCAACACATATATGTTATGACAACTATACCAATTGTAGTTTTCAAAGTGACACTGTTCATTACCTATCCATCCTTTTAATCGTTTAACTTCCAATTATCAAACTAATCTAGATATTGCCAATACCACACAAATATTATTTTTTGTGCTAAATAACTCTTTTGATAAATATAATGTTTTCATAAATAAATGTTCAAACTCATCATTTAACTATCCTCAAAAAGTTTCGTCAAGTCATCACCTTACTCCACCCATTCGAATTATTGAATATTCTAAATTTTACTAGACATCATCTACAAAAGTATATCTCTCCAACCCTATAACCATATACAACATTTAAGTCATACGCAACACTAACTACTGACATGAGGAACTAACCACAAGTCATCACATAAATGAGAGTGAATGAAGTAAAGCGATAAGAATCAAATCGGACCTGTACAGACCATAGATATTCAAGAAATGAAGATTTTCATAAAAGTCATTATAGCCTCTCGAATATAAGTACAAACGTCTCCTTACCAATCCTCGAGACTCTATTTAGACTCATCTTGTACACACGTGATACCGAGTAACCTGGATCTCTAATACCATTTTGTGATGACCCAAAAATGGGCGTTATGACACTCGTCTTATACCACCAAGACAAGTCAGCCTAAAAGTCAAATTTTACAATAAAAATGCGAAATATTTATAATAAACTCTAAATTACCCCCAAAAACTAGTTGCCACATGTACAAGCCTTTATAGTATTACAATTGATTCAAAAGAAATTACTTGTCTCAAATTACCTGATTTCTAGAATTGAACAACATCGTAAATAGCACTAAGAAGGTCTGCTGAGATGACAAACAACTACATCACAAATATTCAAGAATCCTCAAAAAAGAATAGAATATATTACAAAGGTCCAAGGTAATAACCTACAAAAAAACTGTAGAAGCAAGGGGTGAGTACCAAAAAAAACGGTACTCAGAAAGCAAACCTCTAAACACAAGCTACTGGATGAAATACGGGTACTCCTACCACCCCAACCGAACCTCCACAACTATAACTTGCATAAAATTAACCCCAACCTCTAAACATAGTTCAACTACATCACTTTGACAATTTACATATCATCAACAACACTTTGACAAAGTACGTATCCTCAACAAAAACACTTGAACATATTACATATCCTCAACAATAACTCTTTAACAAATTGCATATCCTCAACCACAAGTTCATTATTCAACAATACCTAGTTTCACAGAAAGACATTCACAAGATAAGCAACACAATATCAAGTTCACTAATGATAAGTATGTACAATGCAATGGAATGCAATGTCAAGTATAATGATGCATATCTGACCTATTGATATACACCCGCTATCGCTTAGTTCGGGACACATGGGGGACATATTTATCAATCCATCTGTCGCGGCGCAACACACGACCCTCAATAAGAGTAACTATCGTGGGACGCGATATGTCCCTCGAAACATAGTATCCATTGCGGCGCGCGATACATCTCTCGAAATGGTACATCCTCTTTAGTTTCTTTTTTTTTCCTCAATGAACATAAAAGTTGTCAAAATCATGTCTCAAGATAATGCAAATGACATGTTCACACAAACAATGACGAGATGACCATTCTCATATGAAGTCACAATTCATCAAAATACAATTGTGATTCAACAAAACTTTCAAACCATTCTCAATTATAAACACATAACACAAATAATAAGTCACATTGGCTTTACTGCCCTCTTTTTCAGTTTTGAATTAATCAATGTTGACAATTCAACCCATCACCAAGTCCCGTTACTCCAAAACATATACCACAAATAAATACACATATTCCATACACTTAACAAGGGTTTAGAAATCCACTTGACTCAAACAATTGAACAATCACTCTGGAACTTGAGTCTTCCCTATTTTTTGTACTTCTAACCCAAAGCGATCTATTCACATTTATAATCCCTATACGATTTCAAATGTAGTAATACTCATATTACTATGTGTTTTATCTTGACCCAAAAATTGACCCTTGTTTATAATTAAGTTCTTAAATCTTGATATCAACTAAAATTTCAATTATAAAAATTTCCAAGTTTCAAGCCTAGGGTAAGTTCCAATTTCTCTAATAATACCATGCTAATAATTTTTATGTACTATAATACACTTAATAATTTGTTACCTATCTCATTATATCAAAATTTAAATTATAATGTAATATTGTATAACGACCTCAAGTACCAAATAATACACATATGTAGACTAAACTATAAAAAGAACTTCATTATGAGGGATTTATGTACAAACTGAAACTAATTTTATTATGTATGTCATCAGTTCCTTTATCATTGCAATCATTGATATATCATTGTTCATTCAGGAAAATTCATAATAGTTAATAATAATAATAATAATAATAAAAGTCACGTTGAATCAGCAAAAATGCTTAACCCAATTTCCTTCCACTCTAACTAGCATTAGTGACATCAAATAATTTCCCTTATCTTTTAACATTTATATTTCATTCTTATTTAATAGGAGTGTTTTGTACTTGTTGGCGGTCGTTGGACGCCTTTCAAATGTTTTTATCGACTTTTTTTCTCTTCTAATATAATGAACTCTTAAAATTGATAAACCTTAGTAGGTTATTTTTATATGGGTTAAGTAGTGCATATTTTTAAATAAATTATCACATTAACCCATTAACTATTAATTAATTATCTCAAGTTACACTAATATTAAAAATTTCCGCAATTGACCTTTCGGATCATTAAATGAATAGTGTTGGAATTATGTTAAAACTAAACTTTTTAAACTTGGAAAGTTCTTAAGTTCATGAAATAAGCTAATATGATTTAGTTGTTGAATATAGTGTTGGAATTAAGTTAAACTAAACTAATTAGACTTACAAAGACGTTATGTTCTTCAAATAGGTAATGTGATTTAGTTGGTGAATATAGTTATGGAATTAAGATAGAATTTACCTAATTATAATTAGAAAGTTGTTAATTCTTCAAATAAGTTAATGTTATTTAGTTGGTTTATATATTGTTGGAACTAAGTTAAAACTAAACTAATTAGACTTAGAAAATTATTAAGTTCATCAAATAATTAATGTGATTTAGTTGGTTTATATAGTGTTGGAGTTGAGTTTAAACTAAACTAATTAGACATTGAACGATATTAAGTTCTTCAAATAAGTAATGTGATTTAGTTGATGAATATAGTGTTGGAATTAAGTTTAAACTAAATTAATTAGACTTAGAAAGTTGTTAAGTTCTTCAATTAAGTTAATGTAATTTAGTTGGTGAATATAGTTTTGGATCTAAGTTAAAACTAAACTAATTATACTTAAAAAGTTGTTAATTTCTATAAATATGTAATGTTATTTAGTTTTTTAAATATAGCGTTGAAATTAAGTTAAAACTAAACTTATTATACTTAGAAACTTGTTAAGTTCTTGAGGCCCAATTAACATTTCTTTATGAATAAGGAAATGTTATTCCTCCATGTCCGCCAAGCAGTGATGATGGAGCTAATAAGGAGGGTGATCAAAATCGTAAGGGTGATAAGGAGTAGTTGTATCGGTTTGACGGTTTAGACTTCTATGTTTGTGGAACTGTTTGATCATATTTTAGTTTATTCTGAAGTCTGATGAAGTTTATATTCAAATAGATTAATGTATATGTTGAAAATATTGTGTTGTTTTGGTCGGATTAAGTTTATTTTAAAATAACTCATTTGGAATTCTTTAGAATGGATAAAGATTATTTTTACATAGCTTATATAGAATTCTTTGGGTTGTTTTTATATAAATATGCAGGTGGGATGCAAAAATTGTAGTTCAATATTTTGTAGCAGAATACAAACCTTAGGACGTCGAAATCCCAAAAATAAAAAATAAAAATACCGACCTCAACACGTTGAAATCCCAAAAATAAGAGATAAAATACTGACCTCCAGAGGTTGGAATCTCAAAAATAAGAACTAAAAATACCGACCTCCGGAGGTCGCAATCTCAACAATAAAAGAAATAAAAATACCAATCTTGGAGGACGAAATCTAAAAAAATAAGAAGAAATAAAAATAGTGACCTGTTGAGGTCGGAATCTAAAAAAATAGAAATGAAAATATCGACCTCCAGAGGTCGGAATCTCAAAAATAAGAAATAAAAATACCTTCTTTCGGAGGTCGCAATCTCAAAAATAAGAAATATAAATACTGACCTCCGGAGGTCGACATTTTAAATTTTGAGAATTAATTATTTTAACCTCTGAAAGACAGAAATAATAAAAAGAAAAAAACAAACAATTATATAAAAAAGAGTTTCAGAGGTCGGAAAAAAAATAACAAATTTTACCGACTTAAATTGAAACTAATCTTGGGAGGTCAGTAAATACCGACCCCAGAGGTCGGAATTGAACAGCAACGAAGCTTTTCTGGTTTAAGCTGGGAAGTCGGTTTTTCTTTTGTATTTCACGAATACTGACCTCTAGAGTTCGGTATTTTTAGGTTGGTATTCATTGGTTTTTTTGTAGTGTATAGGTAGGACATTTTGCAGATGGAGCTCACAAGGAATGCGGAGAAACTAAAGGCTTTTATACTATTGTTTCCTAGTTATATGGCCCTTGATGGGGAGAGAGTTGAGTGTGTTGCTTCACCTCGAGTGGGAATTCCAAAGGACACCCTCACTTTTGTGGCTAAGTTCTTCGCTCTCTTTGTATGAAATAGAATTCCACCGACTTAGGTCGACAACCTTGTTACTTGGGATGGAGCAGTCATGGTGGCTGCATTGGTTACATAGCTTGAGACTGATTTCATCCGCTTTATATTAGCAGAGATACACGAGAGGGAATCCAAAACAACCACCACGTACACTTTCCCTTGTATGATTTTTCAGATATGCAGAGATGATGGAGTGACTATATAGCAATGAGACAAATTTGTGCATGATATAGGGACACTGGATATACCGTTAATACATAATGAGGCCAATGTTGCAGAATCATGCTGAGGGCCTAGAGTAAATGTGCCTTTGGTTACTCATATTTTAGATGCAGTCGAGCTGATGCCGGGAGATGGTCCTGCAGCCCAAAATTGGTGAGGCACCGGCTTCCTTCTCATATGCAGCTAGCTGGGCTTCAAGCTCATCTACATACACTAATTCTTTTGGAGACACTATGTTACCACTGGGCCGACTCCACAAGTTAGATAGTCAGATGGCTACCCTGCTGCACCACATCAAGCCCTAGATGCAGAAGTTTATTGCCGAGGCCAAAGAGAAAGTTGAGAAAAAAATGGAGGGGGAAATAAACCAAAAGGTCAAAGCGTTTCATAAGACACTCTATTCTATCAAGTTTATATTTTAGTGACGTCGGCCCCCACCGTTCATATGTCCTCTTTCCAGACACAGATACCTAGGAAGATGTTAATGCCATCCTTGCTATGCTAGATGTCCAGGCACAAGCTGCACCCTCTGTTCTAGGCAATGATTCAGTCATGGGTGCCCTTTTTAGAGGAGACAATGCAGAGAAGAAGAACGAGCCCAAACATTCCCAAAGAATAAGGCATCGCTTTAGTAAAAAAATTGATCGCACAGAGGAGGAAACGGCCAAACTGGAGTAATGCAGGTGAGATAAAAAGGAAAAGAAAGATTCCATCATCGATGAGTAGATGAGGCTGTAGGATGTCAAGATCTATGCCCGTTACTGAGGTTCTGTCTACTAGGGGGAGGATATTTGTAATACTAGGGGTGCAATGAGAGTGATACATAGCACTACTAAGGGTGTTGTGACTATTGATGTGGGCACGACTACGGGTGGCCCCACTATTGAAGCGGAGTCCGGGAAAATAAAACCACCCTCTTCTTAATGATTTGGTTCTAAGCGCCACATGTTTTCTTCACCCAAATCCATTACTTTTTACCCCTTTTGTGTGCATTGGGACCAGTTGCATCAATATTTGTCGAGGGTGGCATAAATGGTTTGTGAGTGAAAAGGTGAATTTTGAGTAATCGAACTCACAATCCTCTCTTTTGGTTTTCTTGTTTGTGTTCTTTTTCCCAAGAGACAGTTTAATTTTTTATTGAACTGGCATGTTTTAGGAATTATATGTGTTGAAGAATAAAAAATAATTAACCATAATGGCATTATCTTATTGAAAAATGATATGCGTAAAATTTTTGAAAAACATGTGCTAAAGTTGTACACTAGAATAAGTTGAATGTGTCGGCTCTGATTATGACATGGTCATGAAAAACCTTGATTTCATCACCTAGCTAGAAATTTAATAGGGTAATATGATAATATGATAATGAAACTATGTTCCAAGAGTGTATAAGAATTGTGGATGATTCAAGCAGAGTTGTGTCATTCTACAACATGCTTGGTTAGTCCTGCGAAGATAATAAATTCTAGAGTCTAGGATTTTATCGTAAGTGTTTGTTCTGAAAAGTCCACGAAATGCCTAAATGAATCCAACCAAATGACATGAATGTTCTCTTTTGATCCAAATGCTTTGAGCCTCAATTAGACTACTTCTTTTACCTAGTCTCTCATTGGACATGATCACCTTGACTTAGGACAAAAACCTATATTTAGGGTGGCTAATGCAAAAGTAACCTCAAGCTTTTGCCCTGATCCGACATCGGTGTCACGACCAGAAAGTACCGTATGTGCACTACATGTGTACTCGAACTTTCGGAGGTCTTGTACATGCCCTTAACATTATTCATCACATTGTCATAAAGTAGTGCAGAAAATTATAACTTTTTAAACAAAATCGCAAGGCTTGAACCCAACAACACTTTTAAAAGATGTATTCATAGATAACGGAAATCGAGTTTCATATAAGATAAAATAGACTCAAATGTTAAGAATCTTAAACTAGGTACAAGACCCTTGCATTGAAATGAAACTTATGTCTTATCAAACATGTGAGGAGATACAAAAATCTTGAGAGAACAATCTATGTCACAAGCTTCAACTCTTGGGATCTTGACGTGCTAACACCTAAACCTGTAGAAATATAGTAAAATTATGGAATTAGTACAATTATGAACTAAATATGGTGACATGCAATAAAACCGTGCAAAAAGGGATATTTACTTATAGATATGCTTTTCGTGCCATTTCGACAAAAACCTTCATTATTTAAGTACAAAAGCCATCTTACAAGTCCATCACCAACATAAAAGATAATATCCACATAATGTTCAAGGTAAGACCATGATCATTAAGTAAACCATTTAACCATAAAGACCCTCTACCTAAGGGTATCCTAAGACCAACCTATGTAAGACATGAAGAGAGCTCCCAAACAACCTCTTCAATACACACTCAGGCGTTCCTGAAGACTACACAACATAAGGAAATTTCCTTCTTCAAAACAACCAAACATTTCAACATTTATAATAGAGATACATAAGGGGTCACTCATGAATTTAGTGAGGCTTCACATAATAGTTTTGTAAAACCTGTGACACTCACTCTAGCATCTTCAAGGCCTACTCGTGCCATGTATAGGTAGCATCCCATTCTACTACCACAACGTTATCGACCCTATTCAATAACTAGAATTCACATCCCACATGATGAGAATAGACATTAACTGACATAGACAACATTAGTTAGGTATGGAATCTAGAGTATACCCTACCCCGTAGAGGGTGTTCTACTTGACAAGGGTAGAACTAGGACACATCCCATGTTGACACGTGGTTTATCCGATATCAAGGGTTTCTTTGTACTCTAGTTTCATTCTCTAGTAGAGCTACTACCACAAGCATATCCACTTGGTGATTTTCCTTGTTTATCATAGATTTAGTTAATTCATGCTAGTGTATTAGAAAGGGTTCCATTTCTAAGCCTACCAACTTACAATACAATTGAAAAGATGGGCACCACAAGGATCTAACGATCTAGGTTTATAAGGATAGCTCTTACGAATTTCTTAGAGATGGTTTTATGTCGTTCCAACCAACTTAGTTGTAAGTCCATCATTCCATTAAACAAGGAGGCACCATTACGGTCTACCACTTCAAGGTGTCATTATTAACCTTCTTTTCTTATTCAAGGTTCCATATTAGTCTTTCATAGAAGGGTACCTACTTTAGGTGTACCAATCCTAGACTTCTATTCATGTATTAATTCTATATAATACAACTACCAAGTAGGGACAACAAAGTCTATTAAGACAAGATACAACGTATTTCCACAAAGACATTTCTTAGTCCTTTATTATCATATATCAATAATTAGAGAAGAAGTACTTTAAATTTTAACATTATAGCATCGATATAAAAACACATATACATTTTCACATCCGGGGAGCACCCTTTAGACGTAACCGGCTATGTAGTCCTTGAAGAGTACTAAAACTAGTCTCTTAGCTTACATTATTACATTCATAGGTTAAAATGCAGAAAATTTAAAGCTTTCTCAATTATTTCTACAATGAGGTTTACTTAGACCTCTTACTTAAAAATAATATATATTTATCGAGTATACATAGACCCTTCGTATAAGAAGATTACATAGTCTTCTACTTTTATCGCACATACATGGTATAAGATTGTCCTATACTAAGTCTATAACATTGAATTATATTAAACCATCTAGATAAGAGTAGCACAATTTGGGCATAGCCCTAACATCAAATGAAAGAGAATAAATAAATTGCCTTTAAGAATAAACAACACCCAATTGATAGATAATGGCATCGTCCTCTAGAATTGCAGACCTACCAAACTTGGAAGAATCCAAGCAGTCTTCAAACCCTTTTATAATATCAACAGTTTGATCCTACATTTGTAGTAAACATGAAACATGGGTTAGTACATACTTGTACTAAGTATGGGTATATGCATATAAAACAAGTGAAATCATGCTAAATAGGACATTTGATAAAATAATATGATAAAGTACTTTGAAAAGCCTTATGCACAATCAATAACCCATATAAGCCAATAATACATAATCCATAACTCAAATTCATGTATAAAAAAGACCAACATCAACAAGAAATAGTCAAGTCAACATATACAATAGTTCATAATATCATAATATAAGCAAGTCCCTTACTCATAATCCACCATTTAGCCTACAAGTGAAATGACTAAGGAAAGCCTCATAACCCTACTCAATCAAGTAAAACCAAATAAAGAATTAAAAATAAGGCCTAACTTAACATAACATAGAATCTATAATAACCATCATCATATTTAGCAATATAGACCAATAGCATGTTCATAAATGAAACTAAACATCATTTAGGATCATAAACATGTAAAGTCAACAGAAGCATAACATTTACTTTATAAGATCATTATATCATAAGAACATCCTTCTAGGAATTCCCTCAAAGTCAACTGGTGCAATGCCTAGGTATAGTCCCATACACCTACCTAAAATTAGCCAACCTCTCAAGTCTACCTATCTAGAGTTCACATCATTGCTCCATTTTACTTTCGGGAACACTTGCCTTAACCGATATAGACCACAAGAGCTAAGTGTGGAATCCGGTGTTATAAAAACTTACACCGATGAAAGGTGGTCTACTTGCCAAAGTAGAGCCTAACATAAACGTATCTTTGTAGGTTGATACACTAGATAGTCTTCCTATAGTGGCAACATATTTCTAGAACTACAAGATAGTTATGATATCTCTACATGACATTTTGCAATTTGATCCTCCTCTCATGGGAATCTATTGGGTGAGTTTGCATCATAGGGGAGTTAACACCTCATGTGGAACAATAGGGTGAATCTCCCTCTATGGTAAGTCAACACCTCACTATGTCAAGTTCACTCTGTGCTAAGCTAAGTCCATCGGAAATGTCTTTCTTTATTAATCATCACTTAGTTTAGGTCATAGGGTCTATCCCTTGTATAATCATAGTCATTTATCTCCATAGGTATTGCATGAGAATATTCTTTCATAAGAACCCTCACATGTGAGATTATCATATAATTATCATTATTTCATAATAAGGCACATAGGCAAGTCATCACCAACCTTATATCATTTCATCTGAAGCATAATATCACAATCACATAATGAAGACATTTCAATTCAACATCATAACAACACCTATGTAGCCTATTCACAAGGTATACTTCAATTGAACTACATCACTAGTCATAAGCCATCATACTTGTAACACTTCAGAAATCCAAAAAGTGTCGTAAACCCTAAAATAGGTGTCATGAAATTTCGACACTATTTTAAACGTTAGTTTAATGTATAGGTCATTAAGGAAGTTTTGTAACAAAAATGTCCAATAATGTCCATGACGTTCGAAAGTTGGTTTAAAGAGGTACTAGTGTGCCTTAGTCTATTTGACTAGTTTTTAGTAGTCAGAAATTAATCAAAGTTTGTGAGAATGTTTGTAACAAGTGTTAGAGAAGTTTCATGCCCAAATGTTTGGGTACGAATTCCCAAGGACCAACCAAGGGCCCTTGAGGTGGACTTCTGCAGGTTCAGGCAACACTTCCTAGGCAGTGTACATCAAAGGGACAGGCTACGGTTTGTCTGTGGACTGACATACTGTCAATGACACTGTCATCCCACACTTAGAAAACTGGAGGAAGTCCTTGCCTGCACAAGTCTCTGAACTTACCGACAGATATGAAGGATGAGACGGGGTCCGTCGACTCACAAACGACCCGTCGACGGGGTTCCGTCTATGAGCGGTCTTAAATTCTTGCATGTTTTTAACTATTTTCATTTAATTATTAAAGGGTTTAGGTAGTTAACTTGAGGATTAACGGGTCGTAATTTAGTTAGTTAACCTCCCATGTAAAGTCCCTAACCCCATTAAACTAATTAGAACTCCTAAAAGCAATTCCTCTATCTTCTCTCTTCTTTTTCTCTTTTTTGGAAGACTCAATTAAAGGCTAAGTCTAGGAAGAAAATTGCGGTATGTAAAAGGGTGATTTCATCTTCAAATCTTCACCAAAACGTTGAGGTATGGGATCTCTTTACCTTTCAGACCTGTTTCCTCAAAGTGTTTTCAAATCTAGAGTTTTCAAATGGGTTTCATCCAATTACCATTTTGAAGTTATGAATTGAGTTGATGATGTTTTCTTTAGGTTATATTGAATAAATTAACATGTATTTTTAACTTGATTATGGTAATTGTTGATGGTCTTTCCTAATTTGAAGCACATGATCCTAAGTCCCTAACCCTAGGTTGTGATCTTGACTTATATTGTATATTGTTCATTCAATTTACTTGGTTAATGGTTGAATTACTACTATATGTTGTTCTTATGCTAATTAAGAATTAATTAGGGTGATGTATATTCTTTCATAATAGTTATTGAGAAGTGATCTAGGGTAATGATGAATTGACTTAATTGTAAGTTTTGATCTATTATCAAATTGTGATGTAGTTATTCCTTTAGACTTGTGATTATATTGGTTATTGGATTATTGTGATTTGATGACCTAATTGAGTTGAACTAAGGGTGAAGGGTAACACTTTGATGAGGATTGGGAAGGAGACTTTGTAAATCTTGATATCCCTATAGTTTTCTTCAATTATGATTAATTAAGATTAAGTGATGATGATTGTGTTGGAGTACGCCTTGTTTAAGATTTATAGGGTGGTATGATGTTGAATTGAAATGTATTACTTATTGTTGTGAGGTTGATTAATATGTAAAGTTATAAGGATGATGGTGATTACCAAAGTGCCTTATTATGAAATAGTGTGTAATATGTTAACCTTACTTATGAGAATTGTGATGAAAGAATTATAGTCATGCAAGTGTTCCCTAAACTAGAATTAAGTAATGATGTATAAACTAACTAAAGTGACTTGAGGGGTTTGACTTAGCTTAGGTAGGGGTATGTGACTCTACCTATGCCTTGCACAAGTTTTCCTTGATAGGAGCTTTAGGATGTTAATATTATGTATGTAAATGGTGTTTAATGTAATTAGCCTTATATGATGATTATGATGCATATAAACATGTAATTTGTCTTTATTGCTAAAGTATGAAGTTATGTGTGCTTGAAGGCTATGTTGTGTGAAGTGAGTTACTATTAATGGTTCTTATTGGATTACTTGATTGAGTAAGGTTATGGGGCTTTGCTTGGTCAGTGCATTTTTTGACTTTATGAGTATTGTGATTAGTTGTCTTTCTTTGCTATTTACATGATGATGTCTTATTCATTCTTGTGATGTTATTACTTGGTGATAGAGTTGTATGAGACTATGGGTTGAAGTATGTTAATATGCATATAGCTTATTTGATTTGTTGAACATGTCTAAATGGTTGGTATAGTTTGTTGATTATTCATTAGTCCTTAAATAGATTAAATGGAATGATTTAACTAAATGTCCCTTTTTAGCATGTTTGGTTTTTATATGTGTATATGGTCTTATACTTAATACATGCGGCGTACTAACCCCATTTTCACCTTTTGTCCCAAATATTTTAGGTTCCGTTCATTGAGGTTTGGCTCGAGGCGATCTAGAAGGAGGCTTGGATACTCTTATCATCCAAGTTTTAGGTTCTCATGTTCCTGAGGATGATGTCGAGATTCTACCGTGGATTCGATAAGATTTTAAGACACTTAGGTTGACTCTATCTTTCTTTTGAGAAGAAGTTGTATAAAGCCTATATGTGTCTTACTTTTATTGTTGTAGGGATATGCCCAAGTTGATATTGTCATTCTAGATGGTTGTGAGATGAGGCAGATTTTATGACTCTATTTTGATCTTATATATATATATGAAATAAAATTAGAAGACTAAGAAATCTTCTTATACGAAGGGTATATGTATACTCGATGATAATAGTATTATGTGTATGTGGAAGTCTATGTAAACCTGTAATTGGATATAGGTAAATTTTTTAAATTATTCTGTATTTTTGACTTGTGATAATGTTATGATTATAATAAAGGGGCTAGTCTTAGTCCTCAAAGAGAACGCTAGCGGCGATTACATCTAGGGGGTAAACCTGGATGTGACAAACTTGGTATCAGAGCATTAGGCTAATTATCCTATGTCTGGATGTTTCTCTCAACCCCATCTACGTAGATTCATACTCATAATTGTGAAACACGCCACACGTATGAATATGAATCTATATAATGATTAAGAATCTCTCTTTCTTAGAAATTCGATGTCGTGCTTCTAGAGTAACTATTATGTGCTTTCACCTAAACCTCGTATTTTTGTTATAGCCAATGAATACTCAGAGGAAAGAGGCTCGTAGGCTTGATGAGGAGGTTGCTAATGTAGGAGATCCTCCTGTGGTGATCAAGATCGTCCATTAGAAGAGGAGGTTAATGTTGAATAAGTTTCGGCCAATCCTCCACCTTTGACGGATGATGAGATAAGGGCCTCCCTTCTCCAAATGGACCAAGCCATTACTACTTAAGATCAAGCCGCTACTCCTCAAGCTCTATCTAGGATGACCCAAGATAATGGAGATGTAGTACCCCGAGAAAACCTACAAGTCTCTACCACGTCATATCGTCTAAGGGAATTCACTCGGATGAACCCTCCTACTTTCTATGGTTCTAGGGTGGATGAATACCCACAAGAGTTCATCGGTGAAGTTTATAAGATACTCTTTTCCATGGGATTAAGCACTAGTGAGAAGGCCGAGTTTTCAACACATATCAACTCAAAGATGTGGATAAAACTTGGTATGTCCAATGGAGGGAGAATAGGCCTCTTCGGGGTGGACCAGTGACTTGGGAGATTTTAAAGAAGGTATTTGTTGATCGGTTTTTTCCTAGGGAGATGATGGAATACAAAGTTGTGGAGTTCATCAACCTTCGTCAAGGAGGTATAATTGTTCTTGACTATTCGATGAAATTTACTCAATTTAAAAAAATACTCATTCTTGGGTTTCCTATCCTAGAGATGAAATGAGTTGTTTTGTGACGAGGGTGTTAGATGATTTGCAAGAAGAATGTCATTCGGCCATGATACATCACAACATCAACATTTCCAATCTTTTGGTGCATGCTAGAAAAGTTGAGGAGTCAAGGTCTAGGAGGAAAAGTAGGGATTCTAAGACGACAAGATCCCTTGAAGGTGGTATTTCAAAGAGTAGCCTTGAAATTCAAGACAATCCTAGTTTTAAAAAGAGTTCGTCTAATCAGGTTCCATCCATGTTTCCGAATGCTCGTGATGACAAGGTGGATAAACCTAAATCTTAAAAGGGAAAGAGTGGGAACTCACCTAATCAGAAGCCTACATGTGCAAAATGTTGAATGGGTCATTTTAGTGAAAGTTTGGTTGGAACGGGTAATTGTTTTGGTTGGTATAGTTTAAAGATCTTCAATAAGCAAATATGATTTAGTTTGTGAATATAGTGTTGGAATTAAGATAAAAGTAAACTAATTAGACTTAGAATGTTGTTAAGATATTCAAATAAGTTAGTGTGATTTAGTTTGTTAGTATAGAGTTTGATTTAAGTTAAAACTAACCTAAATAGACTTAGGAAGTTTTTAGGTTCTTCAAATAAGTTAATGTGATTTATTTGGTTAATATAGTGTTGGAATTAAGTAAAAACTAAATTAATTAGACTTTGAAAGTTGTTAAGATCTTCTAATAAGTTAATGTGATTTAGTTGGTAAATATAGTGTTGTAATTAAGTTAAAATCAAACTAATTAGACTTAGAATGATGTGAAGTTCTTCAATTAAGTAATGTGATTAAGTTGGTGAATATAGTGTTGGAATTATGTTAAAACTAATCTAATTAGACTTTGAAAGTTATTAAGATCTTCATATAAGTTAATGTAATTTAGTTGGTTAATATAGTGTTGGAATTAATTTAAAACTAAACTAATTAGACTTTGATAGTTGTTAAGATCTTCAAATAAGGTAATGTGATTTAATAGATGAATATACTGTTGGAATAAAGATAAAACTAAACTAATCAGACTTAAAAAATTGTTAAGTTCTTCAAAAAAGTTAATGTGATTTAGTTGGTGAATATAGTATTACAACTACATTAAAACTAAACTAATTAGACTTAGAAAGTTGTTAAGTTCTTCATCAAAGTTAATGAGATTTAGTTCGTAAATATAGTGTTGAATCTAAGTTAAAATTGAACTAATTAAACCTACAAAGAAGCTATGTTCTTCAAATAAGTAATGTGATTTGGTTGGTGAATATAGTGTTGGAATTAAGTTAAAACTAAACTAATTAGACTTAGAAAGTTATTAAGTTCTTCAAATAAGTTAATGTGACTGAGATCTTTTATTTAGTGTTGGAACAAAGTTAAAACTAAACAAATTAGACTTACAACGATGTTACGTTCTTCAAACAAATAAATGTGATTTAGTTGGTTAGTATAGTGTTGGAATTAAGTTAAAACTAAACTTATTAGACTTAAGAGGTTCTTATGTTATTCATATGTGATTTAGTTAGTTCATATAGTGTTGGAGTTAAGTTAAAATTAAACTAAATAGACTTCAAAAGATGTTAAGTTCTTCAAATAAGTTAATTTGACTTAATTGATTAATGCCGTGTAAGAATTAATTTAAAACTAACCTTATTAGAGTTTGAAAGTTATTAAGTTTTTCAAATAAATCAATGTAATTTAGTTGGTTAATATAGTATTGGAAGTAAGTTTAAACCAAACTAATTTGACTTAGATAGATGTTTAGTTCTGTAAGTAAATAATGCGATTTAGTTGGTGAATATAGTGTTGTAATTAAGTTAAAACTAAAGTAATGAGACTTAGAATGTTTTAAAGATCTTCAAATAAGTAAATGTGATTTAGTTGGTTAATATAACATATGAATTAAATTTAAAACTAAACTAATTAGACATTGAAAGTTGTTATGATTTTCAAATAAGTTAATGTGATTTAGTTTGTTAGTAAAGTTTTTGAATCAAGTTAAAACTAAACTAAATAGATTTGGGAAGTTGTTAGGTTTTTCATATAAGTTAATGTGATTTAGTTGGTTAACATAGTGTTGGAATTATGTTAAAACTAAACTAATTAGACTTAGAAAGATGTGAAGTTCTTCAGATAAGAAATGTGATTTAGTTGGTGAACATAGTGTTGGAACTACGTTAAAACTAATCTTGTTAGACTTAGAAAATTATTAAGATTTTCAAATAAGTTAATGTGATTTAGTTGGTTAATATAGTGTTGGATTAATTTAAAACTAAATTAATTAGACTTAGAAAGTTGTTAAGATATTCAATTCAGTTAATGTGTTTTAATTGGTTAATATAGTGTTGGAAATAATTTAAAAATAAACTAATTAGACTTACAAAGATGTTAAGTTATTCAAATATGTTAACGTTATTTAGTTGGTGAATATAGTGTTGGAATTACGTTAAAACTAAACATATTAGACCCAAAATGTTTTTAAGTTCTTCAAATAAGTTAATGTGATTTAGTCAGTTAATATAGTGTAAAAATTAAATTAATACTAAACTACTTAGACTTACAAAATTGTTAATTTCTTCAAAATAAGTGAATGTTATTTATTTGGTTAATATAGTGTTGGAATTAATTTAAAACTAAACTAATTAGACTTCAAAATATGTTAAGTTCTTCTATTTGAATATTTTGAAGCTATTTGTTATTTACGATTGTTTAGTTGACGGGTAATTTAAAAATAATTAATTTTTGTTGGTGACTAATGAGCTAAGTGCATAATATAGTTAAAACACTATAAATTACTTTGTCAAAGTATATTAAAATAAAATAAATAGTAAGGTTTGTAATTTTTTATACTTTTAAGTAATGTAAAAAAGAAATAAAGAGAAGGAAGGACTTACCTGTGCATGAAGCGAACACCGACTAGAGAGATTGACGACATTGAAGTAAGCAAATTTTGTCTTATGTAGCTATTTGTCTGTAACTCGTAAAGTCTAATTGCTGAAATATAAATTGACTCGATCATATAATAAATTGTTTTCTTAATGAATTTGAAATTGGAATTGTTTTTTTATTATTGTTGATCACTATACCAAATTTGTTGATTTGAGGTTTAGTGGGGACTAAGGTGGACTCCTCAATGATAATTAATGATTAGTGGAATGGAAACATTTTGTTCTGCAAATATTTCCTTCACCGGTTGTTTGGTTCCTTATTTGTTTTTCTTAATTTATTAAAATAAAAATTATAAGTAAATAGACCCTTTAAGATGTAAGGTTGTTTTAATATGAATTTTGGGTCAATGATTTAACATTAATGGCGAAGGGTGAGAGAATCACGAGAGAAGGTGATAATTATTAGATAGGTTTGCCAATTGAATTAATATGCGTGCAGGAAGTTTATTGGACTTATTTTGGAGTTTAGTATTGTCTTGACTCCGTTTTTATGAACTTATAGTTATCATATTATAATTCAAGTTTTTATATATTTAGATATAGACTCATATATTAAGTATATTATAGTATATGAAAACCATTGGGGTTGTAGTGTTTGGAGAAATTATGACTTAATCCTATATTTAAAATAAGGAAAATATGAAATTTAACCTATTAGTTGGAATCAAGATTTAGGAAATTCATCATACATTTTAGTGAGTTTTGCATCTAATATAGGCATATGAATTTTGTTAGTTTCAAAATCTTATTGTGATTCGTTACTTGAATAGATTGCTTTGATTAGAAGTCCACCAATGGGGGAAGGCCCAAGTCGCGAAGTGATTATTCTACTATTTGAGGCAAGTGGATTACTAAACTCTTGCTAAGTGTATGGAATGCATGTATTTCCTTGTGGTATATGTTTGGGAGTAATGAGACTTGGTGATGTGTTAACTTGTCCACCTTGATTAATTTTATTGATAAAAAATGGTAATAAAAGACAATGAGATTATATGTTTGTATGTGATGTACTGAGAATGATGCGAGTACAGTTGTTATAATGGGAAGGTTTATTACTATATAATGCGGATTGTAATCCGAGAATGCCAAAGAATATGAGCGATATATTATTGGTTTTATTTATTATGTGGGATTGTTCTATGCTGAACCCGTATAATTATGATAATTGACGTGATTATATGTCATAGGGACATTTGATTTATTGATAAGTTGCATCTCCTCCTTATTTGATATCATATTTTGCATATGCATTGACATGAGATTGGGTATGAGTTAAGGTCTAACACATGGAGATCGTCCTTATTGAGATCGAGTATTGATTATTTGGGCACTTGGAGATCGTTCGTGCGATAGAAAAGTTATTATTTCAATTTGGGCTCGTGGAGATCGTCCGTACAAAATTTGTTTTATTATGATAATGCGTTGAGATCTTTTGACAGACCCATGGAGATCATCCCAGTCGGTATATGGACCTCGCGGGTCTCCCATGGGTCATGCACTCTCGTTATATTTCTGAGGAGTATCATGCATATACAGTTGACAGAGAAGTTGTTACATTTCAGGTATATAACTGCATGGTGTCATATTGAATTATATCATATGACATTCTTCATTCTTGATGATTATCTGTTTTATTGGTTGTTGGGATGTACTTGGTATTTGATTACCTCTATTTGACTAACATTGTAACGACCTGTTTAGTCGTTTTGAGCAACAGATTTTATTTCTGGAAAAACTGGCTGGGACGACGGATGTAACGACGGACCGTCATAGTCACGAAGGCCCGTCGAGGAGGTGTCTTCCCATGACACTTAGAATTTTGAAATTGGGTACTGAAAATCAACTCGCTGTAAATTGTGACGGACCTGCAGGACGTGCCGTCACATCCACAACGAACCGTCGTGAGTTTTCGTTGCAAAACACTTCAACTTTTGAGAATTTGGTACAAGAAACGAGTTTTCTGACCGTCATGACGGAGGAACAGGACGGACCGTCACAGCTGTGACGGGCTGTCCCAGGCTACGTGAGTTCGAGGGAGCTGCGACGACCTGTGTGACGGACCGTCGCAGGCACGACGGCCCGTCACAGGTTGCGCAGTCCCAGGCAAAATAGGATTCCTCTACACGTTTTAGGGGTCGTTTTGGACTATTCTTTCCTTAATTATAAAGATTGAGGGTTAATATTAATAGGTCTAATTACTTGGGGGTTAAAAGAGGTAACCTTAAGTTAATTAGTGGGTTTTATTGTCCTCCTTTACACTTAATTATACTTTTAATTAGGATAAAAGAAGGAGGGTTTGAATAAAACAAAACAAAAGAAAAGACCAGAAAGAGAGAGAGAAACGAAGAGGATAGCAAGGATTTTGAGAAGATAGCTTGTTGATTCAATTCTTCGGTGGAGTAGGTTATGGTTTATGTTACGATATTCGTAGTGAACTCTTAATAGTGAATATTATGTGTTGATAGTATTGTAAACCCTGCTATGTGCTTAAGTTGTATGCTTGCATGATTATGATTATGAAATTGCGATGAATTAACAAAGCATGATGAAGCTATTGAATCCCAAATCTTGAAAGAACCCTAATTCGCTTGATATATTATATAATGAGAATGATGATGCCTTAGTATGAAAGAAGGCTTGATAAATTATATAATGAGAATGATGATGCCTTAGTGTAAAAGAAGGCTTGATGAATTAGGGGATCGGGTGCCACGTTCCGGTCCAGGAAGAATGAATATGAGGATCGGGTGCCACGTTCCGGTACCAGGATAGAATGAATATGAGGATCGGTGTTTCACGTTCCGACACCAGGATAGAATATGGATCGGGTGCCACGTTCCGGTACCAGGATAGAATATGAGGATCGGAGTGTCACGTTCCGACACCAGGATAGAAAATGGATCGGGTGCCACGTTCCGGTACCAGGATAGAATGAGGATCGGAGTGCCACGTTCCGGCACCAGGATAGAAATAGAGGATCGGAGTGTCACGTACCGACACAAGAGGAAGAAAGATAATGAATCTTGAAAGATAATGAATATACTCAATCTAATGAACTTAATTCCCAAAAGAGTATGGTATTGAGGCTTGAGTCCTCATGTGTGAACTCGGTTGTAGTTATTGATGAATTCATGTTGTTATTGCTACATGTTGAGTATTGTAGTTGATTTACATTATTATTGATATATACTGTTCCCTATTTTGAGTTGGCCGATGATATCTACTCAGTACGTGTGGTTGTACTGACCCCCTATTTTCATGTTTTCCTCTTTGTTATTTGTGTAATGCAGCAAACGTTCCGTCAACTTCAACTCAACAGTAGATCTAGCCAGTCTTCACTTCATCGGAAAATTCAGGGTGAGCTAATGCGTCTAGCTTGGACTGGGTCTTCTTCTTCAAGTCTTGATGCCTTGAACTTCCGGCATGGACTAGCTTTTTAGTTATTTTGTTCTTAGACATTCCTAGTTAAGTAATTTGAGATAGATGTTCTTGTGATGATGACTTCCAGATTTTGGGGATAATAATAATGAGTTTAAGTCTTCCGCATTATTTTCTGTTGATATATCTTGAAATGTTAAGGTTTAGATGGGTTGGTTCGCTCACATAGGAGGGTAAATGTGGGTGCCAGTCGCGTCCCTGATTTGGGTCGTGACAAACTTGGTATCAGAGCCTTAGGTTCATTGGTCTCATCACACAAGAACAGGTCTAGTAGAGTCTTAAGGAACGGTAGGGGGACGCCTTTACTTTTCCTTGAGAGGCTATAAGACTTTAGGAAAATTTCACTCTTTCATTCTTCTTTCGTGCTACTACTTGAGTCCAATTGGTATCTGGGCGATACGAATTGGTATCTGACCATCTTCACTCTATTTCGCAGATGGTTAGAACTAGAGCAACGACCGCACCAGCAGCAACAATGGAAAGACAAGAAACGACTGAGCCAGCCACTGGGGCTGTAGCTCGAGGAAGAGCAACGGCAAGAGGCCGTGGGAGAGGTCGTGGGAGGACGTCCTCTAGAGGAAGAGGACAAGCACCTAGCCCATCTGATACTAGGGCGGTGACTCCTCCACCGACCGAGGAGGTGATAAGAGAGGGGGAGGAAGGGGAGAATGAACAAGGGCAGAATGAGGAAATGCCACCCCAACCTACCCCAGAGATGATCAACCAGGTACTTGCTTATCTTAGTGGGTTATCCGATCAGGGTCAGGCACCTCCAGTGGTTTCTGCACCAACACCTCCGGTTTCAGAGGTACGACATGCGGCTACTATGGCTCCCCGCATGGATGCATCATTGGGAATAGGCACATTTCCACGTCTGACTACTGGGCCTATTATGACAAATGATCAGCATGAACTTTTCAGTAAGTTCTTGAAATTGAAACCTCCAGTCTTTAAGGGCGCAGAATCAGAGGATGCCTACGATTTTCTGGTTGATTGTCATGAGCTACTACACAAGATGGGTATAGTAGAACGGTTTGGCGTTGAGTTCGTGAGCTATCAGTTTCAAGGGAACGCCAAAACGTGGTGGCGGTCACATGTTGAGTGTCAACCAACAGAGGCACCACCTATGACTTGGGAATCATTCTCTACCCTGTTTATGGAGAAGTATATCCCAAGGACTTTGAGAGATAGAAAAAGGGACGAGTTCTTGAGTCTAGAGCAAGGGAGGATGACAGTTAACGCGTATGAGGCTAAATTTCGCGCACTATCCAGATACGCCACCCAACTTTGTTTCAGTACACAAGAACGGATTCGCCGTTTTGTGAAGGGGTTGAGGTCAGAGTTGCGGATTTCAGCCTTACAGGTAGCGGCTACGGCAACATCCTTCCAAGAGGTGGTAGACTTTGTGATAGAGGTGGAAGGAGTGAAGCCAGACGACTTCACCACGACATCGACATCGAAAAGGTTTTGAAGGGGAGGCGAGTTTAATGGTTCTTACTCTAGAGGACAGAGCTCCGGAGGTTACTCAAGTCGACCAATTCAGTCTTCACTACAGACTGTAGTTGGGGGTCCACCTCACTCAGAACGATCACTACTCCTACTCCGACCTATGCATGAACCCCGAGAGTGTATGGATGTGGGGAGGTTGGACATAGGAGAGGTATGTCCAAACCACAAGAGAACACCACTAGCTAGAGGTAGAGGTGGCATGGTAGAGGCCGCTTTTCTGGAGGACGTGGTGGTCGAGGTAATGGTGGTCATCACAACGGCACAGGTGATGGGCAAAATGGAGCCACTACTACGCAACATGGTAGGGGCAATGGACAGACAAACGATAGGGCCCATTGTTACGCTTTCCCTGGGAGATCTGAAGCGGAGGCGTCTGATGCTGTTATCACAGGTAATCTTTAGGTTTGTGATTGCATGGCATCTGTATTATTTGACCCTGGCTCCACGTTTTCATATGTATCTTCATCATTTGCTAATGGTCTAAAATTGCATTGTGAATTACTTGACATGCCTATTCGTGTTTCTACATCGGTGGGTGAGTCTGTGGTAGTTGAAAAGGTACATAGGTCTTGTTTGGTGAACTTTGTGGGGAGCAACACTTATGTAGATTTGGTTATTTTAGAAATGGGTGACTTTGATGTAATTCTGGGTATGACTTGGCTTTCTCCAAATTTTGCGATCTTGGATTGTAATGCTAAAACTGTGACATTGGCCAAGCCTGGGACAGATCCGTTAGTGTGGGAGGGTGACTACACTTCCAATCCGGTGCGTATCATCTCATTTCTTCGTGCTAAGAAAATGGTTAGTAAAGGGTGTTAGCTTTCTTGGCCCATCTCAAGGATGACACTACCCAAGTACCTTCGATTGAGTCGGTTTGGTCGGTAGTCCGCGAGTTTTTGGAGGTGTTCCCTGCAGATCTTCCTGGTATGCCACCAGATAGGGATATTGACTTCTGTATCGATCTTGAACCGGGCACACGCCCCATTTCTATACCCCGTATAGAATGGCTCCCGCGGAGTTAAGAGAGTTAAAGGCTCAACTTCAAGAGTTGTTGAGCAAGGGCTTCATTAGACCAAGTGCATCTCCTGGGGTGCTCCGGTTTTGTTTGTGAAGAAGAAGGATGGGAGTTTTCGGATGTGCATAGACTACCGACAGTTGAACAAGGTAACTATTAAGAACAAGTATCCTCTTCCTCGCATTGATGACTTATTCGATCAATTACAAGGTGCTTGTGTCTTCTCTAAGATTGACTTGAGATCCGGTTATCATCAATTGAAAATACGGGCAACGGATGTGCCAAAGACTGCTTTTCGAACGAGGTATGGACATTACGAATTTGTGGTGATGTCTTTTGGTCTTACGAACGCCCTTGCTGCGTTCATGAGCTTGATGAACGGGATATTTAAGCCGTATTTGGACCTCTTTGTGATCGTATTTATAGATGATATACTGGTATATTCTAAAAGTAAGAAGGAACATGAGGAGCATTTGAGGGTTGTGTTGGAAATGTTGAGGGAGAAAAAGCTTTATGCCAAGTTCTCTAAGTGTGAGTTTTGGCTAGATGCAGTGTCCTTCTTGGGGCATGTGGTTTCGAAGGATGGGGTGATGGTAGATCCTTCTAAGATTGAGACAGTGAAGAATTGGGTAAGACCCACTAATGTGTCAGAAATACGGAGTTTTGTTGGGTTAGCTAGCTACTACCGCCGCTTTGTCAAAGGATTCTCTTCTATTGCTTCCCAATTGACGAACTTGACTAAGCAGAATGTTCCATTTGTATGGTCAGATGAATGTGAGGAAAGCTTTCAGAAGCTTAAGACTTTGTTGACTACCGCACCTATCCTCACCTTGCCGGTAGAGGGTAAGAACTTCATTGTTTATTGTGATGCATCCTATTCGGGTTTGGGTGCAGTGCTAATGCAAGAGAAGAACGTGATTTCTTATGCCTCAAGACAATTAAAAGTGCATGAATGTAACTATCCAACTCATGACTTGGAATTGGCCGTGGTAGTGTTTGCATTGAAGCAATGGAGACACTATTTATATGGGGTTAAGTGTGAGGTCTACACGGATCATCGTAGTCTACAGTATGTCTTCACTCAGAGAGATTTGAATTTGAGACAGAGGAGATGGATGGAACTACTGAAGGACTAAGACATCACTATTTTGTACCATCCGGGGAAGGCGAATGTTGTAGCGGATGCTTTAAGCAGAAAGGCGGGAAGCATGGGAAGTCTAGCTCACTTGCAAGCTTCTAGGCGCCCATTGGCTAGAGAAGTTCAGATGCTGGCTAACGACCTTATGAGATTAGAAGTAAATGAGAAGGGAGGATTTTTAGCTTGTGTGGAGGCAAGATCTTCCTTCCTTGATAAGATCAAGGGAAAGCAGTTTAATGATGAAAAATTAATTCGGATCCGAGATAAAGTGTTGCAAGGAGAGGCTAAAGAAGCGACAATTGATGAGGAAGGTGTTTTGAGGATTAAGGGAAGGGTATGTGTACCTCGCGTCGATGATTTGATCAACACTATTCTGACAGAGGCTCATAGTTCAAGGTATTCGATACATCCGGGCGCAACCAAGATGTACCGTGACCTAAAGCAACACTTTTGGTGGAGAAGAATGAAGCGTGATATTGTGGATTTTATTGCCAAATGTCCAAATTGTCAACAAGTAAAGTATGAACACCAGAGGCCCGGAGGAACACTTCAGAGAATGCCCATTCCGGAATGGAAATGGGAGAGAATCGCAATGGACTTCGTGGTGGTCTTCCAAAGACATTGGCAAGTATGACTCTATTTGGGTGATTGTTGATAGGTTAACTAAGTCTGCTCATTTCATTCCGGTTAAGGTGACTTACAATGCAGAGAAGTTAGCCAAACTTTACATCTCAGAAGTTGTTCGATTGCATGGAGTTCCACTATCCATCATATCAGATAGAGGTACGCAATTTACTTCTAAGTTTTGGAAAATTGCATGCAGAATTGGTACTAGTTGGACCTTAGTACCGCATTCCCATAGCAGTACGGATCAGATTCGCGTTCCATCCTCAGACCGAGGTCAGTCTGAGCGAACGATTCAAGTGTTGAGGATATGCTTCGCGCATGCGTGATAGAGTTTGGTGGCCATGGGATAGCTTCTTACCTTTGGCAGAGTTTTCGTACAATAATAACTATCACTCCAGTATTGATATGGCTCCATTTGAAGCATTGTATGGAGGAGGTGTAGATCTCCCATTGGTTGGTTTGATGCATTCGAGGTTAGACCTTGGGGTACCGATCTCTTGAGGGATTCGTTAGAAAAGGTGAAGGGCATTCAAGAAAAGCTTCTAGCGGCGCAAAGTAGACAAAAGGAGTATGCAGACCGGAAGGTTAGAGACTTGGAGTTCATGGAAGGTGAACAAGTCTTGTTGAAGGTTTCACCCATGAAAGGGGTGATGCGGTTTGGCAAAAGAGGTAAGCTAAGTCCAAGGTATATTGGACCATTTGAGGTACTAAAGCGAATAGGGGAGGTGGCTTATGAATTAGCCTTGCCCCCAGGGCTGTCCGGAGTGCATCCGGTATTTCATGTGTCCATGTTGAAAAGATACCATGGAGATGGAAACTACATTGTCCGTTGGGACTCAGTGTTGTTGGATGAGAACTTGACTTATGAAGAGGAACCAGTTGCTATATTAGATAGAGAAGTTCGCAAGTTGAGATCGAGAGAGATTGCATCCATCAAAGTTCAATGGAAGAATCGACCGGTTGAAGAGGCTACTTGGGAGAAGGAGGCGGATATACAAGAAAAATACCCACATCTGTTCACAGATTCAGGTACTCCTTTTCGCCATTGTTTTTCTTCTTTTGATCGTTCGGGGATGAACGATGGGTAAATTGGTATCTATTGTAACGACCTGTTTAGTCGTTTTGAGCAACAGATTTTATTTCTGGAAAAACTGGCTGGGACGACGGATGTAACGACGGACCGTCATAGTCACGACGGCCCGTCGAGGAGGTGTCGTCCCACGACACTTAGAATTTTGAAATTGGGTACTGAAAATCGACTCGCTGTAAATTGTGACGGACCTGCAGGACGTGCCGTCACATCCACGACGAACCGTCGTGAGTTTTCGTTGCAAAACACTTCAACTTTTGAGAATTTGGTACAAGAAACGAGTTTTCTGACCGTCATGACAGAGGAACAGGACGGACCGTCACAGCTGTGATGGGCTGTCCCAGGCTACGTGAGTTCGAGGGAGCTGCGACGACCTGTGTGACGGACCGTCGCAGGCACGACGGCCCGTCACAGGTTGCGCAGTCCCAGGCAAAATAGGATTCCTCTACACGTTTTAGGGGTCGTTTTGGACTATTCTTTCCTTAATTATAAAGATTGAGGGTTAATATTAATAGGTCTAATTACTTGGGGGTTAAAAGAGGTAACCTTAAGTTAATTAGTGGGTTTTATTGTCCTCCTTTACACTTAATTATACTTTTAATTAGGGTAAAAAGAAGGAGGGTTTGAATAAAACAAAACAAAAGAAAAGAACAGAAAGAGAGAGAGAAACGAAGAGGATAGCAAGGATTTTGAGAAGATAGCTTGTTGATTCAATTCTTCGGTGGAGGTAGGTTATGGTTTATGTTACGATATTCGTAGTGAACTCTTAATAGTGAATATTATGTGTTGATAGTATTGTAAACCCTGCTATGTGCTTAAGTTGTATGCTTGCATGATTATGATTATGAAATTGCGATGAATTAACAAAGCATGATGAAGCTATTGAATCCCAAATCTTGAAAGAATCCTAATTCGCTTGATATATTATATAATGAGAATGATGATGCCTTAGTATGAAAGAAGGCTTGATAAATTATATAATGAGAATGATGATGCCTTAGTGTAAAAGAAGGCTTGATGAATTAGGGGATCGGGTGCCACGTTCCGGTACCAGGATAGAATGAATATGAGGATCGGGTGCCACGTTCCGGTACCAGGATAGAATGAATATGAGGATCGGAGTGTCACGTTCCGACACCAGGATAGAATATGGATCGGGTGCCACGTTCCGGTACCAGGATAGAATATGAGGATCGGAGTGTCACGTTCCGACACCAGGATAGAAAATGGATCGGGTTCCACGTTCCGGTACCAGGATAGAATGAGGATCGGAGTGCCACGTTCCGGCACCAGGATAGAAATAGAGGATCGGAGTGTCACGTACCGACACAAGAGGAAGAAAGATAATGAATCTTGAAAGATAATGAATATACTCAATCTAATGAACTTAATTCCCAAAAGAGTATGGTATTGAGGCTTGAGTCCTCATGTATGAACTCGGTTGTAGTTATTGATGAATTCATGTTGTTATTGCTACATGTTGAGTATTGTAGTTGATTTACATTATTATTGATATATAATGTTCCCTATTTTGAGTTGGCCAATGATATCTACTCAGTACGTGTGGTTGTACTGACCCCCTATTTTCATGTTTTCCTCTTTGTTATTTGTGTAATGCAGCAAACGTTCCGTCAACTTCAACTCAACAGTAGATCTATCCAGTCTTCACTTCATCGGAAAATTCAGGGTGAGCTAATGCGTCTAGCTTGGACTGGGTCTTCTTCTTCAAGTCTTGATGCCTTGAACTTCCGGCATGGACTAGCTTTTTAGTTATTTTGTTCTTAGACATTCCTAGTTAAGTAATTTGAGATAGATGTTTTTGTGATGATGACTTTCAGATTTTGGGGATAATTATAATAGTATTGAATTGTTTTTATTAATGAGTTTAAGTCTTCCGCATTATTTTCTGTTGATATATCTTGAAATGTTAAGGTTTAGATGGGTTGGTTCGCTCACATAGGAGGGTAAATGTGGGTGCCAGTCGCGTCCCTGATTTGGGTCGTGACAAACTTGATCTTGTGTTTTGTTGATATTGTGAGTGCCTTTTGGTGAAAGTTGTGATTGTTGAATATTTAGTTTGTAGTTTAGGATGTGTGATTTATTAAAATGATTTTGATGAGGTGGGTGCTATGAAAACTGTGCACTGTTAGGTTAAGATGATTTTTATGCAGGTTGTAGTTATGGAGGTTCGGTTGGTGTGTAAGGAGTACTCGTATTTTATCCGCTTAACTTGTGTTTAGGAGTTTACTTGCTGAGTACCGTGTGGTTTGGTACTCACCCCTTGGTACTATAATTTTTTTGTAGGTTACCAGCCCGGACATTGTGCTATTTGTCTTCTCATTTTATGAGGCTTCTTGTGGAGAATTGTGAGGTAGTTGATTGTTATCTCAGCATACCTTCTTACTCCTTTTTATGATAGTATTCTATTCGAGAAACAATGTCATTTGAGACTAAATTTTTTTCCTTAATCAATTGTAATGCTTTAGAGGCTTGTAATGGTCGAGTTTTAGGCTGACTTGTCTTGGTGGAATAAGACGAGTGCCATAATGTCCATTTTTGGATCGTGATCTAATAAGTAATGTTATTTCGTTGGTGAATATAGTGTTGCAATTAAGTTAAAACTAACCTAATTAGACTTAGAAAGTTATTAAGGTCTTCAAATAAGTAATGTGATTTACTTAGTTAATATAGTGTTGGAATTAGTTTAAAACTAACCTAATTATATTTAAAAAGGTTTTAAGGTCTTCAAATAAGTTAATGTAATTTAGTTGGTTAATATAGTGTTGGAACTAATTGAAGATTACATTAATTAGACTTAGAAAGTTTTAAGATTTTCAAATAAGTTAATGTGATTTATTTGGTTAATACAATGTTAAAATTATGTTAAAACTAAACTAATTAGACATAGAAAGTTGATAAGTTCTTCAAATAGGTTAATGTGATTTAGTTGGTTAATATATTGTTGGAATTAAGTTAAAACTAAGCTTATTGGACTTAGAAAGTTGTTAAGTTCTTCAAATAAGTTAATTTGATTTAGTTGGTGAATTGTAATGACCCTAAAATGAGCGTGACGATATTCGTCTTATCCCACAAGACAAGTTAGCGTAAAAATTGAAATATTACAATAATAATGTAGAATCTTTATATTAAACTCTAAATACCCCCCAAAAACTAGTTGTCACGTGTACAATCCTCTATAGTGTTACAATTTATTAAAAAGAAATTAAAAGTCTCAAATGACCTCGTTTCTAGAATTGAATAAGAGCATTAATAGGAGTAAGAAATTTTGCTGAGATGACAAACAACTATCTCAGAAATCTCCAAGAAGTCTCGAAAAAGAAGAGAATATATCACCAAAGTTTGGGCTAATAGCCTTTAAAATATATTGTAGAAGAAAGGGTGGAGTATCAAATCAAATGGTACTTTACTAGTAAAACTCTAAACACAAGCTAAGGGGATTAAATACGGGTACTCAGACTTACCTAACTGAACCGCCATAACTATAACCTTCATAAAAATCAGCCCAACCTTACATCTCAAAGTTTACATAGTACATAGTTCAACAATAACACTTAGACAATTTACATATCGTCAACAAGAAGAGTTTGACAAAGTACATATCCACAACAACAACACTTTACAACATTGCATATCCTCAACTATAACACATTAATAAATTACATATCCTCAACAACAAGCTCAATATTAATCAATCACCAGTTTCACAGAAAGGCATTCACAAGATCAGCAAACACATAAGTATATGCAATTCAATGGAATGCAATCAAGAGTATAATGATGCATGTCTGACCTAGTGATACACACCCGCTATCTCTCTGTCCAGGACCTGTAGGACCTCCAAAATGAGTTACGGTTTGTAGATCCTAACATTGTTTTGTTAAGTTTATAAGGTGCTAAAATGACTTACAATATGGTTTAGAGGCAGTGTATAAAGTTTGAGGTGACTTGGAAGTCAAACATCAAGGGTCGACCAAAACGTCCTACGACTAGTCACGTATGTACCTCATGTGTTTATGCATGTTTAACATTATATGAAAAGAGTAGGAAGAGTACTAAATTGAGTTATAATTGTGTTAAATTTTATTATCTGAAGCTTTGAGAAGTTTGGAGGTCAAACGTCCAATAACATCCATGACGTTCGAAAGTTAGCCCCTAAGAAATTCATGTACGTCTTGATGGGGCCTTGCATGTTTGGATGTGTTGGAGGTGTTTTATTTTGGTGAAACGTATGTGTAATATTTAAATGTTGTTCAGGGTTGTATTTACGTTGAAAACATCGAGGTACGACTTCTTAAGGGCCCCAGAAGACCCCACAAGAAGGACCCAAGGTTGGGCGAGACACTGCGTTGGCAGTGTCAATGGATGGACCAAGCGACGGTCTGTTGATAAACCTAAGGACCGTATGTAACAACCATAAAAATGGATACGATAAGAAGTACTTAAAGTGTCTACACACGGATTGATGCGCTTATAACCAAACCTCGGAATACTTGCTACAGCCAAGACAACTAACTTAGAGAGTTAGTTGGGCTTGAAAATGTTGGGTCCAAACATGTAGGGCTCTAGAATGCGAAAATTTACTTGTAGTAGTATTGAATAGACTCAAAAAGGGGAAAACTTAGGTTTTGGGGGGTCTAGGGGTAAAATGGTCTTTTTTATGGCTCTTGAAGTAAAGTCTTGCTCCACCCGGGTTTGAACCTGGGTGTAAGATATGAATTAAAGTGATTTTTTATTTAAGCTATTGAATTATTTTAATTAATTATATTTTCATTATCTGATTTAAAATAAAATAAAAATAACATTTTTATTGAATAAACAAAACCTTATTGACTAAGTCCTAAAACTAGACTCCTAAGCCCCCTACAACTCCCATTCTTTCAAGTTTATCTCTCCACTCTCACGCTCAATCTCTCTTATTCTTTCTCACATTTTTTATCTTCCAAAATAATAAACAGAAGCAGAAAAATAAACCAAGTTCTTCAGCCTTGAGGAACTCACACGAAATCAAAAGAAAACAAACATTAATCGCACACTATGCTAAAGGAGGTTGTCATTCGAGTGAAGTTGATATTGAGGAGGCTTAGACATGTTCTTGCATTATGTTTTTGGGCATCAAGTCAAGATTTTAGCGTCAAAAAGGTATGGGTTCTATTCCATCTTTTTCCATTTTCCCAAGAGACCCCCTAAGGTTCATACAAATCTATTCCAAAAACAAGGATTGTTCCCTGTTTCATGTCCCTGTCACTAGCTCACATTGAATCATAGGTTGGTTATGTTTGCTGGTGGAAAAGTAAACGTGTTTTTATGATGATCATGTATTTATATGTAAGTTTGGAATTATGTGACTTATGGTGATGTTTCAGAAAATGTCATTATGTGTGTATGTATGTGTTGTCGTGGCTATTGTTCATGGTTTAGGACTTAAATTGACATGATAGTTCAATTTAATTCATGTACACACGTTGATGTAAATGTGATGTTCATATGAGTTCAATGTGTCTGATTTGAGGGATAATCTCTTGTCTAAACAAATCCATTAAAACGCACCTAAAACATTCTAAATGCACTACAAAATTCCCTAAGAACTAAGGTGTAACTTGATGAAAGGATGCTAAAAAATTAAAAGAAACTTTCCAGCTTCTAGTGATGAATTTCGGCAGCAAAGAGGGTTCAAAATGTTGAAAAAAATAATTAAAACAAGTGAGGTCATGGATTATTTAACCCGTGACCTCACCATGTTAAAAACCATGAAAATAATGAAGTAAAAAGAAATATGGAGAAGGGGATTCAAAAAATGGTATTGGCTGGAAAATGTTACATAAAAGATGAAATTAAGAAATGAGAAGAGTGAGATTCAAACCCACCACCTCTCAATAAGATTTAAGGAGGAGAATAAAAGAAAAATAAAGTGGAAGGCATGTGGGAATCGAACCCACGACCTCATAGGAATATTAAGTAGGAGAATAGATGAAAACTAAAGGGGGAGTCATATGGGAATCGAATCCACAACCTTGTAGGCAGATTAAGGAGGTGAATAAAAGAAAAATAAAGGGGGAGGCTAATGGGAATCAAACCTAAAACCTCTTAGGCAGATTTTAAAGAGGAGAATAAAAGAAAAATAAAGGGAGATGCATGTGGAAATCAAACCTATGACCTCTTAGGTAGGTTTAAGGAGGAGAATAAAAGAAAAATAAAGAGAGGTTGTGGGGGTTTGATTCCACAACCTCATAGTCAACTACAAATAGACAAACAGAAATACATTTAAAAAAAAAGGGATGTGGGGGTTTGATCTCACAACCTCTTGGCCAAGAAAGAGAATTTTTAAAGGATACAACTACAAAGGAACTAATGATGTTGGACCCGATCTAGGGTCCCAATGTCACCTGGACTGGAATTAAATAAAAAGAAAAATGTAAAGTGTTGTCCAAGGGATTTTAAATCAGGTTTTCTTGCCCAAATTTTGTATTGACACATAACTCATACGTGAATTAAATATTCAAGAATAATGTTGCCTACTTAGATTGAAATCGAGATGTTGTCATACATACAAGATGCATAAGTCTTGTACTACATAATCTAAGGAAGATATGAATCACTGAAGCGAACGATGAATTAAGCCTCATGGCTTGTATGTATAGACCCATAAGTCTAGCATACGTTTAAAAATTAGTGAAACTAAAATGTATGTAATGAAATTATGTAACCCTAGAAGGGTTAAGTAAGAGGGTAAAACACATTAAATGGATAAGTGCATTGGAACATAATGAAATGAACAATGAAATCATGAAATGAACAAAGAAATGATAAAATGCACAATGAAATGACGAAACCCTACAAGGGTTAAGTAAAAGTGTGAAACACACTAAATGGCCAAATGCATTGGCATATGATGAAAGGAACATTCACGTAAAATGGGGTGAAAAATTATGAAGAGAAAATGTGCTAATGTTAAAGAATGTGGTGACAACATGATATTAGGCTAATGTAAAATATTAGAGCAATCTCAAATTAGCATAAGTAAATGTTTTCTACTCTTATATGGGAGTGTAAAGTTAATGAAGAGACCAGTCTCTATGAACACTCTAATGAAATGTTTGAGATTAACACACTTAATAATAATGATGAGATAAAAAATCATCTATTAAGCTATGATATACTTAAATTAGAAGACAACTTCCATGACTTATGAGTCGAATGTAATGGAACTTTGTACTGAGCACCAATAGACTAGCGATGAGCGGTGATGCCTTCTTTAGGGAAAGGTGGAGGTTCATGTAACTCTCATGAGATGAGACTATCTGGCATGATGGGTATGTCTCTCCTTGAATATACTAGTCTTCGAACCTGTACTAGCAATATAGTGATCTGGCGGGGTTCAATTCCCATGTACGCTAGCATGTTTTGGGTCAGTTTTGCCTGTGATTCCACCTCTTTCCGGTGTGGGGTTTCATGATACTGGATTTCATGTTTCTCACATGATCTATGTTGGTTAAAGTTAAATTTCACAATGACTGAATAAGGACAGCCACAAATGATGCACATAATTAAACAAATGATACAAAAGGTGTTAGGATAGGATAATCAAGAAGTGAGTTAGATTCAAGTAATGATATTAGGTCATTCTTGGTCATTTCACAATGAACCCTGATTGAAGCATAAACTTTAACCTAGGTATAGCTGGTGTTTACACTGGCCCATGAATGAAACTAAATGAAATATGTATGAATGAACGAACCAGACTTTGTATTTGCTAAAGCTGACTCCCTAGGTGAGGTCCCATATATTGAGCCCTCATTTTCGGATAGTGTTAATGTCAAGTACATTATTCCAAGGTCTCATGGCATACGAATGAATGATATGAACAACGGTATGAGTTATAAGAATTATGATATGTGTTATGTGTACGATGTTGTATGAAAAATGTTATGTATGATGAAGCATGTTACTCTCATGGCATAACTTTCCTAATCCAAATTTTGAAAGATCATAGACTTTCCTAATCCAAATTTTGAAAGTTCACTAACTTTCCTAATTTCAATTTATCAAGTCCACTAACTTGACATGCTATAATCATGTTTCTAGGAAAGAGCTATTCTTACTGATGCATGTACTTGGCGTGTGCTTGCATATACACATACTAATTACAAGTGTGTACTAACCCTGTACAACTCTAAAGTTTTAGGTGCATGCAGTGGTGGATGCTAGAGCTACAGGATTAACAATGCAGTTATTCGGACATTGAGCATTAATTCGGACTTGGCAGTACCTCATTCTTTCGAGGATTCTTGCCCATTTACATTCTATATGAGTTTTAGGATTGAGCTAGTGGAGAATGTTCCACTAGCGTTTCTTTCTCTTTTTTTTCAGACATTGAACTGGTGCCATTTTTGCAAGTAAATCTTTATCGTTATAATAAATTGTTTCTTTCATTTGATGATCTTAATTTTAGATGGTTGATGGTGAAGAATTACGTATGTAGTAGAATGTTTAGTAGGAATATAAAGAAATAAAAAGTTTCAAATTTTCCGCTAAAATTAACCAAGACAAAGTAGGAATGATGTAAATAGGTTTTTCTGCGACCTTTGAGAGATCAACAACGCCGGCCTCGTCTAGGGTCTAGACTCTGGTCGTGACACCGTAGGTACGTACTTATCTTGTGCAGTTCTCAGTCCAAAAATTTGCAAAGGACCAATCGACGAAAGTCAATGCACGGTCTGTCGACTGACCAACGACCAGTAGATGGTTCCGTCGATGGTTGCCTGCTGCCTGCTGCCAGTGCACTTTTTCATTAAAGGGATCAATGGGAAATTTACCCCACGTGCGAAAATGACCCCACATGATTTGTTTTTTTTTTGAGTATTTAAGTGATAAAAAATGTGATGAACCCATCCCAAACAAACTCACACAAATTGAACATTTCTCTCCAAAAGTACTTCCTAGAAACAACCATTGTTGGTGAAGCTCAAGAACAGATGGGAGCTTGGATTTCCATGGATTAGTCATAAATTTTAAAATGTTTTCATGAATAAACCCGTATGGTGATCTTCATCTCTAGTTATCCTTCAATCTAGAGAGTTAAATCTCAATGTTTTCAAAAGAGAAAAACATTATCAAACATCTTCTTCTTCAATCTATACATGGGTTATTTTTAAAAATGTTTTTAACAATTAAATCATGATGATATGAATTTAATATAGTGGTTTTAACGTGAATTTGACTCCAATTATATGATGAACCCATGTCCCTTCCAAACTTCATTTAGTCTTTGCATGGGCCTTCTGATCTTGACTTGTTATCGATTGAATTATTATTCTATTACGTTGAAGAGGTTAAATATAATATTATTTATGTGGATTAATTTTTAATTAAGGATGAAGGATCCATGAGGAACAATGTATGAAGATGTGAACATGTTTAGCCTAGTTTCCATGATTCACTGTAACATTGACGACTTAATGATTGAATGTGGAATTTGATTGTGTAGGGCTGGTTGTATCTACTGTCTTAATTGGATATTATTTATAAGTTATAAATAATTGATTCATGTTGGTAAATGTTTATTAACCTATGATTCTTCTTTTTTCCTGTGATGTCTGAAATAGCATGATCAATGTGATATAGATGTTATTGCAATTGTAGTAGGAATTCGTTTAGGCTATGTTTTCCTTAACTACTGCTTTATTTTGATGATATTAATGAATTGTTAGTATGAAGTATTGGTGATCAAAGAAAAGGAGGCTTGCCTGAATTGATCTAGGTCCTTCTAGCCGAGTCGTTTAGCTCCATCAACACACGATCAAGATGCCGACCCTTCTTGAATTAAACTACTAAGGAACTACTAAGGATGATTCAGAACTAGGATGAAATCAAACACCCCCACTAGTAGAGTCAACTAACCGCAAATCCAGTCTAACCATGCTATGTATATCTTTCACCAAATCCTTCTTCTCTACCTCAATGTGGGTTGTACTTCCCATACTCATCCTACTTAAAGCATCACCTAAAACATTAGTCTTACCTAGATTGTAGTGGACATTCATGTCAAAGTCCTTCAACAGCTCCAACTATCTCCGCTGACGTAGATTCAACTCCCTTTGTGTGAACATGTACTGGAGACACTTGTGGATTGTGAACACATCCACATGCACCCGATACAAGTAGTGCCCCTTTAGCTTTAGTGCAAACACAACAATTGGTAACTCCAGGTCATGAGTGGGATAATTCTTTTCATGGACCTTGAGCTGTCTAAACACATAAGATATCACCTGACCACCGTGCACAAGCCAAACAAACCCTAGATGCATCACAAAACAGAGTTTAATTCTCAACATACTTACTCAAAGTAAGAACCCGGGCTGAAGTAAGTCTATCCTTGAGCTCTTGGAAACTCTTGTCACAAACCTTTGTCCATTCAAACTTGGCCTTCTTCTAAGTCGAAGCTGTCAGTGAGGCAGCAATGGAAGAAAAACCATCCACGAACCTGCGATAATAACCAGCCAATCCCAAGAAGTTACGAATATCTGTGGGAGTAAGAGGTTTTGGCCTATTCTTACCACCTTTTGTCTTCCTGGGATCTACCTCTACAAATTTGTCGGACAAAACATGACCCAGGAAGGTCATTGATCTAAGCCAGAATTCATACTTGCTTAATTTGGGATACAGCTGGTGTTTTCTAAGTACCTACAAGGTTAATCTCAAATGTTTTTCATGCTCTTCCTTATTCTCAGAGTAGATGAGAATGTCATCAGTGAATACTATGATTATGAAGTCAAGGTATTCAAGGAAGACCCTGTTCATGAGATCCATATATGCAGCAGGTGCATTTGTGAGACCAAATGACATAACTACAAACTCTTAATGACCATAATGTGTACGAAATGGCTATATATGGGATATCTCCATCCCTAACAATGAGTTGATGGTACCCTGAACGAATATCAATCTTTGAGAAGAAACTAGACACTTGAATTTGGTCAAACAAGTCTTCTATTAAGGGAAATGGATACTTATTCCTTATAGTTACTTTGTTGAGCTGCCGATAATCGATATACATTCTAGGGGTTCCATCTTTCTTTATTCACAAACAACATTGGAGCACCCCAAGGGGATATGCTCGGCTGAATGAAACCCTTATCAGTAAGCTCTTTTATTTGCAACTTCAAGTCTTTGAGTTAAGCTGGAGCCATTATATAAGGAGGGATTGAAATTGGTTTTGTATCGGGTTCTAAATCGATACCAAAGTCAATCTCTCAAGGTGTAGGAACTTCAGGAAAATCATCAAGAAGTACATCTTGGAACACATTCACTACAGGCATTGAGCTTATAGAAGGAATGCCACGATCTAAATCATTAACACTCACAAGATGACACAAGTTGGACATCATTTTATTATCCTTAAGGTTCAAAATCAACGGATAAGTTTGACTCTAGTTGTACCTCTCCCAGAAGAACTCTTCTTCATTAGGGAAACTAAATCTCACAACCCTACTACGACAATCCATGCAAGCATACAATTATGAAAACACTACATACCAAGAATAACATCAAAATCATGCATGGGTAACTCAACCAAGTCTGAACACATATTCTTACCACATACAACAATTTAGCATTCCTTGTATACTCTATCGGTTCATATATTCTCTCCTGGAGGAGTACTAACCACTATAGGATCATGAAAAACATTAGGCAATATCTTAAAAGTTAGACCAAGCAAAGGAGTTACAATGGAAAGCGTAGATGCAGGATCAGGGAAAGCATAAAAGAAGTTGATAATACTTGTAGCATACATGTGACCACATCAGCGGGATTCTCCTGCTCCTCCCTGCCCTTGAGGGCGTAGAACCTATTCATCTTTGAAGGATCGGCTGCTGCTGCATCCTGTGGATTAGGACTAGGATAAGCATTACCTCCAGTATGTCATTTTTTCTATGGGTAGTGTCTAACCATGTGCCCACTCTTACCACAACAAAAGCAGGCATTAGTACCCTATCTGCACTCTTTACTTTGAGAACAACCACACTTAGCATAGTACTTTCTGGGATGCTGCATCTCACCTCCATTGCCCTTCTTAGTCTAGGGTCTGCCTCTTCTAGATACTATATTACTCTTAAAGTTTAGAGTTCCCAGAACTCTGTTGCCCCTTTTTGAATCATTATTGTTCACTGACATCAAAATTGTTTCTTTTGCCTCTATTTCTAGGACCTTCTTGATCATGAAACTGAGGCCTCGTAGTATCACGAACATATCTCTTCTTCCGCTTCTCCTGTCTCTAACTGTTTGACATGCAGCATTAACCTGGAGAGGTCCATGTTATTGTGGAACATCGCAGACCGACACTCCTCCTCCAAATCTCCATTGATTCCTGTCAGGAACCTTCTCATCTAATCCTTGTTGTTAGAGACAAGGGATATAGCATACCTTGATAGTTTAAAAAACATCAAGGAATACTCCCTGACTATGATGGATCCCTGCTTAAGGTTGATAATCTCCTCAACCTTGGCCTTTCTCATCTCTAAGAGAAAGAATCTCTCCAGAAAGGTTGTCTTAAACAACTCAAAAGTGACTGAAACACCGTCCAAAACTCGGCTATGTTTCCACATTTTGCACCAAGTCTGTGCAACATCCTTAAGTTTATAGGAAGCAAACTTTGCTTTCTCAATATCTATGAACCCCATAGCAATAAAAATATTATGAACCTCCTCCACGAACTCCTCAGGATCCTCCAAAGACTAAGACCCTGTTAAAATAGGATGATTCATTCTCGTAAAGTCTATTACATTGTCAGTCATACTTTGAACCAGTGGGTTCTTCCTTTGAACATTTTGCCGGTTGATCTGGTTAGTCATGGCCTGTGCCTTCATAGTGATGTCCTGTGCCATCTGGGATAGATATGCCCGTACCTCAACATGAGTCAACCAAAAAGGGTTAACTGGCATAGCCACCTCTTCAGCTGGAGCCTGGGGGGAACCTTATTGCCCCCAGCAGCTGCTACTCCTCTCCTTTGAAAAATGGTTCTCCTAGTATTCATTCTCTAAAAATAACAAGGATTCATGTTAGACACGCTCATAACATCAAGAAATCATACATTAGGAACAGATACGATAAGATCAGAAAAAGGGATTTTTTGTACTCATCATATAGTCTCTAATTAAGTATATTGGTGCACTACACTACCATAACTTAGAAACTACTTAATGTGGTTGATGTGAACTCATTATTCTCAGAATTTAACTCAGGGATCTGATAATGTTCTAAGAAGGTGGATGCCTAAATGTGTTGTTGATAGCCATTATGTTATCATGTTGACCAATGTACACACACACTCACTCTACATGCATGTTACAAGTAGTATTGGTCATGGTGCTTAAATGAATGGTATTTCTCAGATTTACTAGCGTCTAATAAAATGCATGTTAAGATGACGTTTATAACAGTATGATGTATGTTTCCTAAGCTAGGTGACTTGATAGGTGTACTTGTATGGGTAAGAGTAAGAGACATTGCCTATGCATTGCACATGCACACCTTGATAGGATAGTTCTTGTTTTGGTTTTTATATGTATGAATATGATGTATGAATATGTGTGACTTAATGTGTTATGTGAAAGGTTTGATCCCATATTTGTATACACACACATGAATAATGATCTAGTCAATAATGGAGCATTAAAAGATGTGCTCAAGCGTATCCTTAACTAGATAGTGATAATACATATTCTATTTCCATGTGATAATATTTATCACATGAATTATGTTGGTGAACTCTCATCTATGACTTATGAGATAAGAATATAAGGGGCGACTCTCCTAAGCCTATGTTTATAAAATAAATGTTAATAAAGGGTTTTCCATTAAAAGAGAACTTATCTTAGCACCGATCGAACTTGTAGATGAGGGGGTGGAACCTTCCTAAGTAGGGAAGGCTAAAGTGTCCACTAACGGTCCCCATGGAGTGTATAGCCTCATGATCCAATAAAGTGTGTAGAGTTAATGTTACCATGATTGCTTCCAAGTTCCATAAACTATGCTTGCCATATATGATCTAGCAAGTGATATTACCTAATATGCTAGCATGATATATGTCTTAACTTGGCAAGTAAGATGCACTCTTTTTTATTTGAGGGGATGACACCAAATTTCACGTTTAGCACCCATGGTCTTATTGTCGGTTAAGGCTATAGTTTCCCAAAAGTAATTGGACAATGGAAGTAAATGACTAGGACCCCAACTAGAATTACTTAAGGGAGTTTACTTAGTATAGGTGGAAGTAATGAATCCATCTAGACATTGCACAAGTAGTTCCTTAATAAGTTATAAGAAGGTGTTATAATGAATGTCAGTATGTATATGTTCTTTATGCATGATAATGTAGTATTGGTCTACTTATTATGAGGATGTGCATGGTATGAGTATATATGCAATATGTTGATATTATTGATTATATGATGAATTTATTGTATTGCCATGAATGAAGTTGTCTTTGCTTACTTGTTGATGTATGGATTGGATAGTAAGGTTTGTGGTCTTATGATAGGTTTACTATGTATGTGTGAGGTTGTGTTGATTCACATATACATTGCATTAGTAGATTTAGAGTATGATTATGATTAAGGTGTTCTAATGCATTTATATGAAGTGGAATTTGTATATGTTCAAGTTTAAGGTTGTTTATTGTAATGTCCTAAGTCTTTGACATAAATGTATTTTTGATGTAGTATGATTATATGATAATATGTGTTGGTTTATGCAGGTTGTATGTATACTTTATTTGTGATATTAAGGTGATACATTGCATCAACTATCATTAGAGGGTTACTAGGGAAGTTAATGAATAAAAGGAAATAAAGCTCACTGTTAAGGTAAAGAGAGCTCACTGTAATGTGATTCAAAAATGTCATAAATTCTATATGTGATCTTATGTAATGTTTGGTGTTTTAATATGTTTTATGAAGTATGTGTATGATATTAATGTTATTGAGTTAAGTTTTTATGATGATTTACTCAAAATGACATGAAGTATGATTTTAAGGAAAATGTCCCCTTTAAATGCATGTTTTGCATGATTTCCATACCTATTACATTCTTGTGCTAATCCAATTCTTCACTACTTTTTATACAAAGTGTAGATTATGGATGCATAAATGATGTCTTGTATGTTGATGAGCTTGATAGATGATTCCCAAACTCAATGAAAGGAATCCTTCAGTTCAAGGATCTCCTACTTATGTCTTTATTGTAAAGTCTTTAAATATTGTATAGTTATGTAATGTGTCTTATGCGTCGTGTCCCTAATGTACTATAAGGTTGTTGAGTCTAAATGATAAAGACTTAAGGTCTATATATGTATTATGACTTATGTTTCATCTATATATGAGTTGAAGTTTCTAGCATATGATGTGCTATGAAAAGTTTTAAATTTTCCTCTAAATTTAGTATGTCAATGCAATGAATGATAACTATGGTATCAGAGCATCATATTTATAAAGTGGTTTAAGGTTCTAAAAGTCTCATATTGCCACGTCTAGTAGAGTCTCGTAGCATTGGTTATGAGTTGCAACAAATCAAATGGTACGGGAGGATATAGAATGATAGAGTTTCCCTTCTTCATCATTCTCATATCGTGCCATATAACTTAACTCTATAAGATCTCTCTGTTATGTTTGCTTGTCCGGTTGTCTTTTAGATGTGATTGCTTTTATGAGATTGTATGTCTATGCTTGAGGGAGAAAAGGTGAGTTTAAATTCTTTTCTTTGTTTTATGGTTGAATGAGTATGTTTGAAGGTGAACTTTTTGGCATGTTTTGAGGTTATGATTCCATTTATGGCTATGTATGAGAGTTAAGTGAAATATCATGTTATGTTTAAAATGTGTGTAAAGATATGAATAAAACATGTTAGAAGTGAATGTAGTTGACATGAGTTTCTTCTAGAATGATGTGTTATACAATATGGTTTTACATGATAGTAGTCTAGTACTATGATTGAAGTTTAAATGCTTAATCACTACCTATGAAAGCATGCTATCTTAAGAATATGTGTTTTAAGGTGTTCATTATTATCCTTTGATTATGTGCATGATTTTTCAAATGTTGCCTCGTTTGGGATGTGTGAACATTCATGCTTACCTAATATGGATTGGACTCATTTGTATATACTTGATCCTAGGTGTAAAGGTAGTATGCATGACTTGGTAGGGTGATGATGTGGATTTTTGTGACCTAGAAGTCACCTTTTTGTGACGTTCTAAGAAAAAGAGGAAATTTACTTCCAAGTCTCCTTGTTATCTTCACCTAATATTTTATGACCATTGGTGTTTAATGTATGGTATGAAAACCTTATGTGGTTGGATGGTATGATATAACTTGATGATTGAGGATAATTTTCCTATAATTATAAGGTTTAGAATACCTTGATGTTAGTATGTTGACTTATTGTGTATTCCTTTTAAATATTCATCACTTGTAATTGTTGAAATATGAATGTTGTTAAGTTAAGATACTCTTAAGGTTTGGTTAAGTTTTTCTTAATTGGGTTTACCCTAAGTGGAGGATGGTGATGGAATAGTAAGGTTATAGGTTTTGTCTATCATGACGTTTTATGTTTCCTTGATCTTGAATTTAATGAAGTCTTGATGAGCTTGTTCATGAATAGAGTCTCGCATAAAGTGTGAATTGCATGAACTTTATGCATTTGGTAAGTATTGATTGACATTACCTTAAAGGTATTTTGAAGATTCGAAAGTGCATGAATGGAAATTTTGACTAAATACATGTTTTCTCATGAGTATTGTACATCCTAACATGCTAATGGTACATTTGAATTCATGAGATAAGATGAGATCTTGGTTGTAATCACTTGTGAGGTTTAATGTTTAGGCTTATAACGAAAATTTCAGTCTCTTTAAAATGAAATATGTGGAGTCTCTTGAAAATTTTGTGATTATTTGGTTTTGAAAGTATGATTTTTGGCCCACTCTTGAAAAGTGAAATCATGTTTAGCTAAGTGTTCATGTGTGTCCCTATTATTTGTATTTTTTTCCCAAGTGAGGCTCAATATAAAGGCTAGTGCTATGTTAGAATTAGAAATTTTTTGAACTGGCTTCCTATTTGTTGTGATGTATTTGGTGTTACTTACCATTTGGACTTCAATAGGAAGGAAACATGAGCGTGTTTTGATTTAAAAGTGTAAAATTTCTCATTTAAAAAAGAAAACAACCTTGTACTTTGCTAAGGTGTGAATTCATGATACATGTAAGTGTGTTGAGGAAAGGGACATATCTCCATGGACACATGTAAGCATGGTATGGTTGAGTATGACCTTCATGACATAGGTATAACAAATAAAGATTTCTGTTGATTCAATTAACTCAAGACTATGTGCATTGGAGTATGAGTGCTTAAATATATTTTGAGGATATGTTGTAAATATGACTATGTGTGGACTTTAAAGATTATCTGTTAATTAGTTGAAGTGCAATGAATTTGAAGAAGTATGTACATCCTATAAGCTTGCTTGTGTACATTGAGTTCTAAACAACGTGAAGCTGGGTTCCTCATAATTTTGGTGCATTAAATTTTATGTGATGATGTTATGATTAATATAAACTGCTCTATGATTCATTGAAGTCCTTGTTGTGATTGAAATGCTCTAAGTGTCATTCGATGACACATGTTTCCAAGTGGGAAATATTGTTAGACCTCCAAAATGAGTTAGGGTGTCTAGATCCTAAAATAGTTGTATTAAGGTTCTAAGGTCCTAAAATTACTTATGATATGGTTTAGAGACAATGTTTAAAGTTTAAGGTGAATTGGAAGTCAAACGTCAAGGGTCGACCAAAACGTCCGACGACTAGTCACCTATGTGCCTCATGTGTCTATGCATGTTCAAAATTATATGAAGTGAGCCTAAAGTGTCTTTAATAGAGTTATACTGATTTTAAATGGTTATATAAAGTTTGGAGGTCAAACGTACAAAAACGTCCATGACGTTTGAAAGTTAGCCCTTGAGACATTCATGTACGTCTTCATGGGGCCTTGCATGTTTGGATGTATTTCATGTGTTTGTTTTGGGTGATACTTATGTGGAATGTCTAAAACTTTATATGGGTTGTATTTACATTTGAAACATACGGGTACGACTACTAAAGGGACCCGCAAAAGGGCCCAAAAGAAGGACCAAAGGTTGGTCGAGATGCTGCCTTGGCTGTGTCAATCGACAAACCGAACGACGGACTGTTGGTCAACCAACGTCCAGTAGGTAAGGTCTCGTCGATTGGTTCTTATCTTGTTCTGTTCTCAAGCCCATAATCTTCCAAGGACCAATCGACGGAAGCCAATGCATGGCATGTCGACTTACCAACGTCTAGTAGATGGTTCAATAATTGTTGCCTGCAGCCTGCTGCCTGTGCACTGTTTCGTTAAAGGGGTGAATAGGAAATTATCCCCACGTGCTAAGCTGACCCCACATGATTTATTTGCTTATTTTTGGGTTTATTTAATTGATCAAAAACGTGATCAACCCATTCCCAAAAAAACTCACACAAATTGAACCTTTCCGAACAAATATATTCTCCCTAGAAACCACCATTGTTGGTGAAGCTCAAGAACAGCTGGGAGCTCGGACTTCAATGGATGATTCATCAATTTTTAAAATATTTTCATCAATAAACTTGTATGGTTATCTTCATCTCTAGTTATACTTCCATATAGAAAGTTAAATCTCAAAGTTTTCAAAAGAGAAAAACATGATCAAACATCTTCCTCATCGATATATCCATGAATTCTTTCCAAAAATGTCTTGAAAGATTAAATCATTATGAATTGAAGTTAATACAATTGTTTTAACGTGAATTTGACTCCAATTTCATGATGAATCCATGTCCCTTCAAAATATTATTTAGTATTTGCATGGGTTTTATGATCTTGACTTGTTATCTATTGAATTGTGATTCTTTTACATTGATGTTGTAATACATACTTTTATTTATGTGGATTAATGTTGAATTGAGTATGATGGATCCATGAGGACCAATGTATGAAGATTTGAACATGTTTAGCTTAGTTTCCATAATTCAGTGTAACATTCACCACTTAATGATTTAATGTGGAATTCGACTATGTAGGTTGTTGTATCTAGTGTATTAATTGGATATTATTGAAAAGTTATAAATATGTAATTCATGTTGATATATGTTGATTAACCTATGATTATTCTAATTACCTATGATGTCTAAAATAATATGTTCAATGCGATCTAGACATTATGGAAATTGTAGTAGGATTTTTTTTAGGTTATGTTGTACTTAATAACTGCTTTATATTGATGATATTGATGAATTGTTGGTATGAAGTAATGGTGATCAATGAAAAGTAGTCTTGCATGAAATGATCTAGGTCCTTCTAGCCTACAATTTCAATGTTGTAATGAACATTATGCTATCTTAATTCTATGGTGGATAAATCATAATTTAGATTTGATTTGTATCTATTTATCTACTTCCCTAAATAAATATTATAAATACATGAAGATTTATGAGCAAAACTAGGGAAGTTACTTGATGATCTATGACTCTCTACTTTCTAATATATATGTGATGCCTTGTATCATATTATAGTATAATCTTGTAGATACTTTCACATGGTGTATCTTTTATAATTAAAGCACCTATATCTACGAACTTATAAATGAATTGTTGATAAGCAAGGTGTATTGATCAATGATGATCAAAGGCCAAGAAATTAGTAAGAATGCTTATCTCTTCTACTTTTCTAATGGTATTGTAGTTGATAAAGCCTTGTATGAATTGAATGATATGGTCCACTTATGGTGGCTGTGTTTACTTTTTTTAATTATATATGTTTTGACCATGTCCTTGAAGGAAAATTGATAAACATAAGAATTGGTGCTCATGATGATACTATTAGAAGTTTATGCCTACTTTCCAATTGTAGTTGTAATCTAGGTTGTATAAGCATGTGAATATCCATGTTAGGGTAAAGTATAGGTTCTTCCATTGATGTGTTAAAATGTTAATAATCCCTTACCTATATATCCCTATGGGAATACATGAAGAGCACAAGTTAGGAGCCTTAAGTGTAACTTGAAGTTGACTTGTCTCCTATTCTATTGTGTGTTGTGTGGTCTATGCTTGAAAGAGTATTATGGTCTAATATTGTGTCTGCCTCAACCTGTTATTGATAGCCATTATGTTATTATGTTGACTTGTGACGACCGATATGTCATTTTTGGTAAATAAAAAAAAATTTACTCTTCTTGATTGTCGTCCTAGAGTAAATTTTGATTAATCAGTTAAATATATTTGAATGACCAATGAAAAGAGAGACTAAAGTCACGGAGTGACAGTTTGATAAATTTAGGCAAGTGGATTTCTAAACTCTTGTTAAGTCAAATAAATGTGTGTATTGTCTTGTGGTATATGTTTTGAAGTAACAGGATTGGTCATGGATTGACTTGTCCACATTGATTAATTCTAATCATGAAACAAAAAAGGAAAACAATAACTTTTTATGTGTGATGTGTTGAGAAAGGGCTGAAGGCTTGTTGAATCATTGTTGAAGTTATTTCATGTTTGTGTTGTTGTGAACTTTGCAATGTTATGAAAATTGTCATCTCCTCATTATTTTTGTGAACATGTCATCTGCATTATTCTGAGGCATTGGTTAAGACAAGTGTTATGTGCATTGAGAAACAATGAGTACATAAGAGGATGTACAATTTCGAGGGACGTATCGCGCGCCGCGATGGATACTATATTTCGAGGGACATATTGCGCGCCGCGATGGATCCTATATTTTGAGGGACGTATCGCGCTCCCCGATGGTTACTATTATGAGGGTCGTGTCATGCGCAGCGACAGATGCATGGAAAGAGATGTCCCCCATGGGTCCCGCACTGAGCTACAGCGGGTGTGTATCACTAGGTTAGACATGCATCATTATACTTGACATTACAATCCATTGCATTGCACATACTTATCATTAGCGAACTTGATATCTTGTTTAGCTTATCTTGTGATTGCCTTTCTACGGAACATGTGATTTATAAATATTGAGCTATTTATTGAGGATGTATAATTTGTTGAAGTATTGTTGTTGAGGATATGTAATTTGTTAAAATGTTGTTGTTGAGGATATGTAATTTGTCTAAGTGTTGTTGTTGAGCTACATGCTATGTAACTTGTGAGCTGTTAGGTTGGGTTGATTTGACTGCAGGTTCTAGTTGTGGAGCTTTTGTTGGGGGTGGTAGGAGTACTTGTATTTCATCCCCTTAGCTTGTGTTTATAGGCTTACTTGCTGAGGACCGTGTGGTTTGGTACTCACCCTTTTCTTCTACAAATTTTTATAGGTTATGAGCATGGATTTTTGTTGTACTTGTCAATCTCTTCTTTTCCGAGGCTTCTTCGAAATTTGTGAGGTAGCTATTTCTATCTCAGCAGACTTTCTTCTCCATATTGATGATATTATTCTATTCTAGAAATAAGTTCATTTAAGACTTGAGTTTTTCTTTTGAATGAATTGTAATACTTTAGAGGCTTGTACTCGTGACTACATGGTTTTGGGGTTTTTATTAAGTTACTAGTATTTTATTTTCGCACTTTATTGTAACACTTGAGTTTTAGGCTGACTTGTCTTGGTGGGATAAGACGAGTGTCATCACGTCCATTTTTGGATCGTGACAAAATGGTATCAGAGCCCAAGGTTCATAGGTCTCACGTGTGTACAAGACAAGTCTATGTAGAGTCTCGAAGATTTGTACGGACACATCTGTACTTATCTTCGAGAGACTATAATGACTTTTAGGAAAACATTTCGGTACTTGGATCTCTATCGTGCGTACTTGGTCCAGTTCTGATTCTTATTGCTTCACTCCATTCACTTTTACTTATAGTGATGACTCGTGTGTGGTTCCTGATATGAGTAGTTAATGTGTTGTGTATAGCTTGAATGTTAGACTTGATATTAAAGTGAAAGCAATATACTTATGAAAATGATAAGTTGTTAGATTTAGAATGTTCATACAATTTGAAGGGGTTCCAAATTAGCTACCCTTGTAAAGTGAAAAATACTTGTGTGGTATAGATATCTCTAATAATTCGATAATTTGAAGTGGAATAATTAAGAGAAAGGCTAGATAATGAATATTGTAATTTGGAAACTATAATAAGTAAAGTTATCACAGCATGAATGGGTTGCTTAGGAAATGATGTGAATAATGATGCACCGATTAAGGTTAGAATTTTACAACAATAGTATTAATGCTTACTTGGTTAGAGTTATGGAGTGTGTTACTTTTGATATGGACCTGACCTACGAAACAATACATATAGCTTGGGATGTATACAAAACTAATTTGTAATATTTTACAGCTATTAGATGGGTAGAATTCTGTGACCTATTTTGATATGATCTCTTCGGTAGGTATGATGTGTTCTAGTGGCGGATGTAACAAACTTTCACGAGATGAGACTAGTGGTATATGATAAAGGATATGTTGATTGTTGAGCGTGAACAGCAACTGTTCAAAGCGCTATAAAATGTATCAAATGTTCCTATAATAAAATTTGGTGTTGAATTCTTATTTTAGAAACCAACTTACTTGTTAGTATGGATGGATGGTGTATTATTTATAAGGAATCTTTTAATGGTTAATCTTTTGTATGATATTGATGTGTTCAGAATGTAAAATGTACTTTGAGAATTTTTAATGAGTGTTGATTTCACCGTAAGCTCCGTGGAAGTGGATGGACATTAGGATAATAATCTTATAAGTAAAGAAAGTCAAAACAAGTATACTTGTAAATGTAATTAAGAATTTACCAAAAAAAAGTGCATATAAATAAAAATTGAGTGTGTCCTTTGGATGGTTGACGTAGTTGGGTCTTAAGTTTCATTTTGATGACAAGATTGACTTCATGATAATGATAAGAGTTAACTGAATGTGGTATCAATAAGGATTTTTTGATAGATTGTGATTGAGACGCAACTAAATGATACGGATTGTTGGTTAAATGAGTGTTTGTATTATAATGCTGACTTGAGAGTATTAAAGGTTGTAGTATGATACTATTTAGTAAGTAGCTTGATTGCATGGAAAGTTATAGGAGGTGCTAAGACACTGCTTGAATAAAATTAAAAAGATCTAATGTCATAAATGAAAAGAATCACTATAAACTAGCTTAGTCTTCGGAAATAGGTGATGAAGAAAAAAGATTTACTTTGAGTTAACAAAAGATGTACCTTCAATTAGTAGATAATTGAGTTTAGAGATGTGTGGTGTCTCCCATTTTTCTCTACTTATTATAACAGTGGTTGGTTAAAAACTATTGGATAAAATTTGAGAAAGGAGTGTACTGTCGTTCAACTTGAGTGTGATGATAAGTTGTTTTATGATTTTGAGTTCAATAATGATTATGGTTTAATTTTTAGCAAAGAATATGATAACGTTGATGGACAGTCGATAAATGACAAGATAAGGTACATGTATTCACAAAAATCTTCAAGGATTGAGCTAATGTTGATAGATAAAGGAATTGGGTTGCACAATTGGATTCGAAATTCAAAATCTTCATGGTGAATTTAGGTTTCTGATAGTGTGTTTCGTCAAGATATGACTAGGTAAGGTAAAAAAAAGAAGAAGAAATGATTGATCTTATTGAATATTCAGAATTTGGAAGGACTTATACATGGTTTGAGTCATAAAGAGTGTTATTTTAATTATTAAAGTACTTAAGGAATAATTTCATTTGATGTTTTTATTTAGAGAATAAGACAAAATGTCAAGGGTTGTTAGTCAAATGATAAGATTTGTAAGCAAGTGAGTGAGTGAAAAAAAATTTGGTGTATTGAAGAATTCAAGGTATTTAAATTTGCATCATGAGAAGAATTTAATAGATGTGAAGGAACAAGAAATCTCACATAGACTCATGGTTCGAAGTTGAAGGATGTATGGATTTTGTATATATAAGTCTTACTATGACTATCGATGTGAATTTATAATCGACTTTTATAAAAATTGAGTTTTGATTTGGGTTACAAGTAATGATGTGTGGAATATTGTATGTGGTTATTTGAAGTTACATTGTTCAAAATATGATAGATGACTTATGGGGAACCTACTGTATGGACTTGTAATTCGAGTTGGAAAGCGATTGAAACTACTGATTGATGAGGCTATACAACCTATTATTCTACATTCTATATACATTTCATTTTCAATAGAGATTCTGATATAAAGAATTATTGAAGTTACTAAGTACTTCTAAGAGTTTTAGAATGAGTTATATGACGGTTTGAAATGGTTGTTGAAATATTGTATGTGAAAATTTGTGTAAAGCTGAATTTAGGTGTGATTAAAATATTGTACCTAGACGAAAAATTACTATTATATTTGGATTTAGTTCTATCACTCTCATGTGTGACGCATATATATAATGAGATGCTTAAATACAATGAGATGGAGACATAGTTTGAAATTTTCGAAAGTTAGAATGTGCTTGCTAAGAATACTTTTATACTAGTGACAGTTTGAGAGTAAGGCAAATGAATGACATGGTCATGATGTTTGTTGATACTAAGAGTGTTGGCTTCAACAAATTACAGTGAGAAGTATGTGAGGTTGATAGATCAAATATGTGTAAAATTATAATGAGGAGCAGACTAGTTGATTGTGGGTGGCTAAAAATAACAGAAATGGAGTCAACTGAATGGACATATTTGATTGGACACTACAAAAGAGTATTTTGTGTTATTCGACCTTGGTTCCTTACATTCTAATGTGACCACCTTCTTCGTACTAGACATTATTAAGATTACGATTCATTATTTATGCTTCTCGTGTTTATACATCTATGGGTGAATCTCTAGTGATGGGTAGGGTGTATTGATCCTGTAATTGTCTTCTTGATAGGCTACAATGCTTTGACTGACTTAATTATTTTACATATGACATATTTTGTGTCGTCTTGGAGAATTTAAAGTATTCTAGTAGATCTACACGTACTATCTTTCTAATAAAAATATATAAAAGAGTTACCAAGGGTATTTAGAGTTGTACTATAATTTTACTATTTATCTTGTTTTCGAGGTCCAGTAAAGGCTATGTGTTATTGAATGTGCGCGGAGCATTGGGTCTGGATTTATCAATCTTAAGAATTGTTTGCAAGTAAACCTATTGATCTAGTATCAAGATAGTGTTGTTGGAGGTTTTCTATACTTAGATGTATCACTCTATAGGTGGTAACTTGTCCACTATTTTTGTTTAGATAAGTTAGACTCTCCCTTAATGAGTTCCCGATGTTTAAAGATCATATTTTTATACCTTAAGCTCGTGAAAAGATTGTGTGGTGAAAAAGAAATTGTGATAAGATATGTGATTTTATGTGCGTTATAGATGTCTGGTGGTTAATTTAGGCTCACTTCTAGTTGTTTTCAGGATTGATTTGGAAGTTTATTTTTGTTATGTGTCCAAATATTTGTCATGATAGTTGTGTTATGGTCCAATGAGTTTCATATTAGATTGAGTTCATGGTATGGTATCTTGCTTGATAATCACTTGAGATTTGTTGATATTTTAAAGTTTGATTTGAAAATTCAGTTCTTAGTAGAGTTTTTGATGGAATGGTCTTAAGAAAGAGCTCACTTAGAGGGATGAACACCGACGGGTAGGTCATAACTTAGACTTTTGGTAACATCGGTTATTATTTCTTCTTCCTTATGTTCGAGGACGAACATGATTTTTAGTGGTGGATAATGTGACGACCCTTAAGTGTTTTTTTGTAATTTTTTAAAAAATACCGTTTTACTCTTCTTGATTGTCGTCCTAGAGTAAATTTTGATGAGACGGTCAAATTCATTTTAAAGCCCAATGAAAAGAGAGACGAAACTCCCAAAGTGATTGTTCGATAAATAGAGGCAAGTGGATTTCTAAACTCTTGTTAAGTGTAACAAATGTGAGTATTTCCTTGTGTTATATGTTTGGGAGTAACGGGATTGGTCATGTGTGGACTTGTCCACATTGATTAATACTAATGATGAAACAAAAAGGGATAACAAAAGGCAATGCGATTAATTGTTTATGTGTGATTTTTGAGGAAGGGTTGAAGGCTTGTTGAATCATTGTTGATGTGATTTAATGTTTGTGTGGTTTTGAACTGTGCAATATTATAAAATGGTCATCTCCTCATTATTTGTGTGAACTTGTCATGTGCATTATTTTGAGGCATTGGTTGTGACAAGTTTTATGTGCATTGAGAAAGAATGAGTACATAAGAGGATGCACCATTTCGAGGGATGTATCGCGTGCCGCGATAGTTACTTTATTTCGAGGAACGAATCGCGCGCCGCGATAGATACTATATTTGGAAGGACGAATCGCGCACTGCATTGGTTACTATTATCGAGGGTCGTGCGCTGCGACAGATGCATGGACAGATATGTCCCCCATGGGTCCCGTACTGAGAGAAAGCGGACAAGATCAGAAAAGTAACATTATACTTGACATAGAAATCGATTGCATTGAACATACTTATCATTAGAGAACTTGATGTCGTGTTTTGCAGATTTCTGATTACGTTCTGCGGAACTTGTGATTGATCAATATTGAGTTATTTATTGCTGATATATAATTTGTTGAAGTATTGTTGTTGAGGATATCTAATTTGTTAAAATGTTGTTGTTGAGGATATGTAATTTGTCTAAGTGTTGTTGTTGAGTTACATGCTATGTAAACTGTGAGTTTTTACGTTGGGTTGATTTTGCTCCAGCTGTAGTTATTGAGGTTCGGTTGGGGGTGGTAGGAGTACCCATATTTCATCGCCTTAGCTTGTGTTTAGAGGTTTACTTGCTGAGTAACTTGTGGTTTGGTACTCACCCATTTCTTCTACAAATTTTTGTAGGTTATGACTCTGGATTTTTTTTCTACTTGTCATTCTCTTATTTTCTGAGGCTTCTTGGAGATTTGTGAGGTAGAAGTTTCCATCTATGTAGACTTTCTTCTCCATAATTATGATCTTGTTCTATTCTAGAAACAGGTTCATTTGCGATTTGAGTTTTTCTTTTGAATCAATTGTAATACATTATAAGCTTGTACATGTGACTACTAGGTTTTGGGGTTTTTATTAAGTTACTTATATTTTATTTCCGCACTTTATTTTAATGGTTGAGTTTTAGGCTGACATGTCTTGGTGGGATAAGATGAGTGCCATCACGTCTATTTTTGGGTCGTGACATGATCAATGTACACACACACGCTCTCTTTACATGCATGTTACAAGTAGTATAGTTCATGGTGTCTAAATGAAAGATAGTTATCATATTCACTAGTATTTACTTCTATGCTTGTTAAGATGACGTTTATGAAAGTATGATATATGTTTTCTTTGCTAGGATTACTTGATAGGTGTACTAGTATGGTTAAGGGTATAGGACCTTGACTATGCATTGTACATGTGTACCTTGATAGGATAGTTCTAGTTTTTTTTCTATATGTATGAATATGTGTACCTTAATGTGTTATGTGAAAGGTTTGCTAAAATATGTGTACACAAACATACATGAATATGATCTAGTCAATAAAGGAGCAATGAATGATGTGGTCAAGTGTACTCTTAACTAGATAGTGCTAATAGATATGCTATGTCCATGTGAAAGAATTTAAGAAATGAATTAGGTTAATGCTCATATATGACCTATGAGCAAAGCATATGAGGGGATAACTCTCCTAAGCCTATGTTTTATAAAATAAATGTTGATAAAGTTTTTTTCATAAAAAGGGAGCTTAGCTAAGCACCCACCTTTCTAAGTAGGGAAGGCTAAAGGTTCCACTAGCGGTCCTCATGGGTAGATAGACTTATGACCCAACAAAGGGTGTAGAGTTGATCTTTCCATGATTTCCCCCAAGTTGCATAAACTATGCTTGCCACATTGGATCTAGCAAGTGATATCACCTAATATGATAGCATGATGTATGTCTTACATTGGAAATTAAGGTGCCGTGTTTTTGGTGTGAGGGGATGACACCAAATTCAATGTTTAGTACCCATGGTCTTAGTGTCGGTTAAGGCTATAGTTTCCCTAAAGTAATATTAACAACGGAGGTAAATGACTAGGACCCTTACTAGAATGACTTAAGGGAGGTTACTTAGGATAGGTGTGAGTATTGAACCTTTTAAGAAGGTGTTCTAATGCATGTCACTATGTATATGTTCTTTGTGAATAACTTTGTAGTATTGGTCTACTTGTTATGAGGATGTGCATGGCATAAGTCAATATGCATGATATTGATATTATTGTCTATATTATAAAGGTATTGCATTGAGATGAATGAAGTTGTTTTTGTTTACTTGTTGATGTATTAATTTTATGGTAAGGCTTGTGGCCTTATGATAGGTTTACTAAGTATGTGTGAGGTTATGGGGCTTTGCATATACATTGAACTAGTAGATTTAGAGTAGGATTTTATAAGTAAAGTCTTTTAATGCATTGAAGTGAAGTGGAGTTGGTATATGTGCAAGTTAAAGGTAGTTTATTTTAATAACCTAAGACTTTGACTTAAATGTGTTTTTGATGTGTTATGCTTATATGAGGATATGTATTGGTTTATGTAGGTTTTATGTATAATTTCTTTGTAATCTTAAGGTGATACATTGCACCAAGTGTCACCAGAGGGTTACTTGGGAAGTTTATGAATAAAAGGAAATAAAGCTCACTGTTAAGGGAAAGAGAGCTCATTGTAATGTGATTCAAAAATGTCATAAATTTAATATGTGATCTTCTGTAATGTTTGGTGTTTTAATATTTTTATATAAAGTATGTGAATGATATAAATATTATTGAATTAAGGTTTTATGATGATTTACTTAAAATTACATGAAGTATGATTTCAAGGAAAATTTCCCTTTTAAATGCATGTGTTTGCATGGTTGTCATACTTAGTACAATCTTGTGTTAATCCCATTCTTCTCTACTTTTTATACAAGTGTAGGTTGTGGATGTATAAAAGATGTCTTGAATGTTTAAGAGCTTGATAGATGATTCCGAAGCTCAATGAAAGAAATTCGTAAGTTAAAGGATCTCCTACTTACGTCTTTATTGTAAGGTCTTTAAATATTGTATAGTTATGTAATGTGTCTTATGGGTTATGTCCCTAATACACTATAATGTTGTTGAGTCTAAGATGGTGAAAAGACTTAAGGTCTATATATGTATTATGACTTATGTTTTATGTATATATGAATTAAAGTTTCTAGCATATGACGTTGAAAAGTTTTAAATTGTTCGCTAAATTTACTATGTCAATGTGATGAATGATAAATATGGGCTTGTATAAGACCTCCGAGAGGTCAAGCACGCCATCTTATTTCTAGGGGGAGCTCCGTGGTTGTGATAGAACCCATGGGGGACATATCTGTCAATACATTTTTTGCGGCGCACGACACAACCATCGATAAAAGTAAACCATCGTGGATGCGATACATCTCTCAAAACATAGTATCCATCGTGGCGCGCAATATGTCCCTCGAAATGATACATCCTCTTCAGTTTCTTATTTTCTTCTCAATGCACATAACACTTTTCAAGATCATGTCTCAGAATAATGCAAATGACTTGTTAGAAACAATGACGAGATGATCATTCTCATAACAAGGAACAATTCATAAAATGCAATTGTGATTCAACACGTCTTTCAAACCATTCTCCATTATCAACATATAATCACATTGCCTTTTATTGCCCTATTTTTCATCTTTAGAATTAATCTGTGTGGAAAAGTCAACCCATCACCAAGTCCCATTACTTTCAAACACATACCACAAGGAACGACGCGCATTCCATATACTTAAAAAGGGTTTGGAAATCCAGTTGCCTCTAATAATTGAACAATCACTCCAGAGCCTTCCCTTTTCGTTGTGCTTCCCACTCAAAGAAATCTATTCACATTAATAATCTTGATAAGATTTCGAATGTAGTAATACTAATATTACTACGTGTTTAACCTTGACCCAAAAATTCACCTGCATTTATAATTAAGTTCTTAAATCATGATATCAGCTAACATTCCAATTATCATATTTTTCATGTTTCAAGCATAGAGTAAGCTCAAGTTTCTCTAATAATACCATCCTAATAATTTTTATATCATATAATACACTTAATAATTAGTTACCTATATCATATATCAAAATATAAATTATAATGTAATAAATATTGTATAATTAAATCTCAACTACCAAATAACACACATATGTAGACTAAACTATTAAAAGAACCACACTGTGAGAATTTATATACAAACTGAAACTAATTTTACTATGTATGTCATCATTCCTTTATCATTGAAATCATTGATTTATAATTGTCCATTTAGGAGAATTCATAATAAATAATAATAATAATCAAAATGTTGAATTAGAAAAAATGCTTAACTCAATTTCTATCAACTCTATCTAGCGTTAATTCAAAAAAATTCCTAATCTTCTAAATTTTATAATTAAGTCTTATTAAATAAGAGTGTATTCTACCTGTTGGCGGTCGTTGGATGCCCTCCCAATATTTTCATCGAATTTTCCTTCCTGTTTCTCTTCTATTATAAAATTATGATCTCTTAAAATTTATAAGCCCTAGTATCTTATTTTTATATGGGTTAAGCAGTGCTGTGTTTTACATAAATTATCACTTTAATCCATTAACTATCTATTAATTACCTCAAGTTACACTAATATTCAAAATTTCAAAAATGACCTTCTGGGTCATTACATTATCCACCACTAAAAACCATGTTCATCCTCAAACATAAGGAAGAACAGGAAAGTATAACCAACATGATCAAAATCATGAGGTGTGATTTTTCAAAGTCGTGTTCATCTCTCAGAGTGATAACCTCATTGTTAGGACCATTCCATCAAGATCGACTACCAAGAACTGAAATTTAGAAAAAAATTGACAGATCAACCAATAAGGAGTTATTATACTATCCCATAAGCTAATCCAAATGTTAAACCCATCAGACCACAACCATCGTGACGAGTCCTTTCTCACAAAATCAAGATAATATTTTGAATAGATACTGGCTAAAACCAGAAGGGAACTTTAACCAACGACCACACTAATAATGCACAAATCATCACATATCTTATCAAGATTTATTTTTCAGTGCACACTCTTTTAACGAACATAAAATATAAAAATATGATCTTTGGACATGGAACATTGTCCAAGGGAGGATCATGTTAGGATGGAATTCACGCACACACACTTGATGAATGAAAAACACAAGAACTTTCAAGAGAAAGAGATAAGAGATCTAGAGAGAGAAAGATAAAACCCAATATTTCGTGGTAACACCCCGTGTGTAAACTTCCACGGCAATGAGGTATATTTATATTAATGAATCATAGTATTTTTGGTTACAGAGAAAAAATAGTAATTCCTAATATTAAATCGCGAAAACAGTTATATATATTAATCAGGCTCCACAACCTAACAGATGAAACTTATCTAACCTAATGAAAAAAATGATTAAATAAACATCAAAAAATATGATGCACTTCAAAATACAGAATCTCCGACGACACTTTTTAAAAACATAACTCTTCATATATAGTAGCTCTTATATAAGTTCTTATAAGAAAGTTTGTGCGTGTAAAATCACTACAATACTTCAACTATCCTAAATAACACCAGTTCTTCCACAATTAACAAGTCTAACCAAGGATGTCATCTTACCAGGAGGACACTCACAGGATCGGTACACCCAGTCTACCACTAGGAATTTACCCATTGATATGAAAGCATGTAAGAGTATAGAGCGAATCACACTCCAAATCATATCCAAAACAAAGTCGATGGTCATATAAAAGTATACAGAACCAAAGTCAAATAACACTAGATTCTTCTCCCATAGTGACCATACAAAAAAATTCTTTCATATGACTCCATCTCTTTAATGTAGTTATCGACAATCATCAATCTAGTTCCGATTATAATTTCTCACAAATTTATTTTATTGGACCACATATGTTCTTTACAAAACTTCACTAGGGTCAACACACTTAATACTAATAGGACCTCATTGTCACTCCATCCATTTACCTTACTCTTAACCCACAATTAATTATTAAAGTCTTCTTAGAAGACATGTTATTGCCTTCAACAGAAATTTTGTACTATGTCTCCCTTTCTTTCCATTTAAGCAATTCATGACAAATACATGTCACACCCAAGTCTGATAGAATCAGATCTAAATCTAAAAGTACTTTACCATTGAGATACGACATTTGAATCACACTTAATGTCAACTCCACATAATTTTTTAATATCAAATTTTAACTAATATTCAAAAGCATCATATACCTCATGTAAAAACTACAGAAATTATTATTCACTCCAATAATTTTGTATAATAGAGGCTCATAACCTCTAATCTCCATCAAATGCCTATGAAATACATCATAATAGTCTATATCGTCTCATAAAAGAAATAATAGTTTCATTCCCCTCAAAATCCTTAATAATCATATGTATAACTGTAGGTCCATATTATTTTGTATTCAGAAGTCAACTATCATAATTTGAATCATTTGGCTTCGCATAACAACACATAATCTTACACACTTAACTGTATTCACCCTAATCAAAAACTAATCTTCATTAAAATTTCTTATAATTCTCTAGTAAATCTATAACAATCCAATTCACACCCATAGCCATGTTAGATCTTATGTATGAACACTCATACATGCTTCAACTTCTAACCAAGATTCTATATGAGAGGTATTATTCTTTCACTTCTCTAAAATTCTTTCCATGGTGCGAATTTCAAAATATCTTGAAATCTTTGATTCATCATACTCTTTTTTTTCCTTTTGTTGACTTTCTTACCAATATTATCGTTGGACTAAAAACTAATAATGTTTCTATCTTATCCTCTAAACAAAACATTTTGTGAAACGCCCCTTTGATATAACAATCAAAGGTAATAAAATTTACTACTTAAATTATTCTTATGTCCTTCCAAATGCTTCATACTCAATGAAATCGATCATTTCTTACCTTACGAATCAATACCTTCAAAATAAATACACTACCATAAATCTAAACACACCACGAAAACTTGAATTTTTAATTCACATGTGTACCCATTTCCTTTATCTATCAACATTAACTCATACTTTTCAAATTTTCATGAATTCACGTATCTTATCTTATCTTTGATCACCTATCCATCGACCTTATGATATATTTTACTGAAAATTCAACTGTACTCATTACCAACTCAAAACCACCCAACAAAAAAATAGATAATCAAGTTGGAGTTGAACATACATATTCACTCTTTTCTCAAGTTTTATGCAATAAACTTTAATCAATAACCCATAAATCTATCAAAGTAACATAGGCAAAACAGATGAAACCAGATGTCTCTAATTGTATTATCCACTCTCTTTGAAGATACATCTTTGACATTTACAATCTTAGTAAATATTCTTGTTCTTGCCTCCTCTTGAAAGTCATATAGACTCTCATTGACTCTTTTTTAAGGATCTAGATCATTTAAATTCTATTTGAGTGGTGACCCAACATCTCATACAACTTTCTAAAAATTCAAACAACTAATCAATTAAAAAAGAATCATAATCTTAGCTAGTCAGAAGTCATCATTTTAATACAAAACTCATTTAACCAACAATTCTTATCATATATTTTTATCTTATTCAAAATCCATCATGAACTCTTATTACTATCATGCAGTTAACTCTTTTCTTCACCACGAAGTCAACCATTTCACCAATACGACTCCTTAAATCCAATTGTACCAATTAAAATCAAACTAAACCAATTTCATGTGAACTTTGTTACTAAAATCTTCAATAACCTTCACATAAGTATATATTTTGAAACTTCTTTTACACATAAGCTTGTCATTCTGATATATATTTTTCTCGCATCTATCTACCCCCGAGATACAGACATAGAATCTAGGACGTCAAGTGAACCCAAGCTAACTCTCGTGGCATGATCATGAGCATACTAAAGATAATAAACTATTGCGAAGGCTAAATCATACTTAAAATTAAAATATGGGGAATAACCATATGCTAAATTTGAGAAATATGAAAACTGATGAGTTTAATACAATGAAAATATCAATTCAACGCTAAGCTGAAACTAACTATGTCTTAAATAAGCCTTTAAACATAACTAGAAATACTTGAAAAGTACCATGTAAATCTAGAAAAACAGAAACTAAATGACTGAAGACTAAGATTAAACACATAATTGTTGTCCTCGGAGAATGAGGACTCACCACCGAATTTACTGAATCGGAAATCGGAAATTGATCTATGCGTGATCTTGATGCTGAGAACTCGAACCTACAATATGAGAAGATGTAGCGCATTTATGTGTAACTACATGAAAGGTATTGAGCATATATGATAGAATAAAGCTGAAACAAAAAATAACTGAACAAGCACAAAATAAGGTATAACAATCTGAACATTATATAGAGAATTTTGAGCTAACTGAATGAAACGAACAATTTATAACATGCTAAAACTGAATACTAAATACAATAACAATTGGTCAATGCAAGAGAGTCTGACTGAACAGTGGGATTTACTAATAACCGATAATAAAACCACACGAGCTAAATGTGGAGTCTGATGTATAGGCCCCATCGAGAGGACCCACAATATCCTGTAAAAGGTATAAAGGCATTATGGCGTGATCACTAAACTGATTGTCCACATAAGGGATTTAAAACCTACTTGGCTAGTAGTTATGAGACTAATTGGGTACACTGAACCCTAGTCCAACTCAGTATTATGACACTCCAATTGATTTAGGTAGTTAATTAATTATGTTTGAATTTCTGTAAAATATTGGATAACTCAAACTAAACATGCATACTGAGGATGCAACATTAGATCTGATAATGATGCATTAATAAATGAGGCATGTATATCTAAAGTAACTGAAATATCTGACTTAGCATGTTTAATTCTAGAACTTAAGAAATACAGAGCTAGAGCTCTGAACTTCATGAAATAATATGAGTAATAACATGGAAATCTTATTTGGAACATATAACTAATTAATTCATGTGTTTCTAGCATGTTCTACAAACCTAATATCTAATAATGATATGGGAATCAATAATATGACTAAAAACTAGGGACCCAATGGGTGAAAGAAACCACTAGTGAAATCCCACATACCTTGTGACGAATTTCACGAAAAAATATTTGGATTTCGTGGATGGAACTTCTGGAAACTTGTTGCGTTCTTAAATTGTGGTTCTTTATCCTTTTCTCATTTCTTTCTTCTAATTTTCTAACTTTTGATAAATGATTTTGACTTAGGTAAGTTTTAGTTATGTTTCTATGTTTAAAATGGCTAAATATGATGATTTACAGTCAAAACGATGTATCTTAAGTTTTAAACGAAGTGGGAAAAGACAAAAAGACCCCGGGTAAGTTGTTATTGGACCAAACGACGATCTAGATAGCCGGTCTTTCACTCTATTGACGGTCCGTCGTTTGGGTCTGTAGGTTTCATGTTTTTGAAAAACTTTAACTAAAATGGTCATAACTTTTTACTCGTAGCTTTGATTTTAGAAAGGTTGGTGGATATGGAAAGCTAATTTAATTATCTATCTGTTTATATGTCATGGGACACCTAATTCAATTTGTGCTAAGAGTTATGATAATTTGAGTTGCCCTACTACACTTCCCCCTTAACGGGCTGCTAGTTCCCACTTATGGTCTGACCTACGAACCGTGGGACTACTTACAGACCGTGTTGGTCAGTCATTGTCCTTGTTAGAGAGTGGATAAAGGAGCTCTTGATCAAAGGTCACAGACTACTGGCCGTTGTCTAACCTATAGACCGTATGTCTGTCCATCGATAAAAACATATCCAATTTTTCATCGTTTAGTTTTTGGAAGTTTATTATCCCATCGACAGTTGTGCAGGACGGACCGTGATTTAAGGTATGGTCCATCAGTGGTCAGTAGGCTGCACCTATTTATTTATCTGAAAAACTAATTTTTAGTCTATTTTAGCTACGGGGTATTATATTATCTCCCCCTTGGGAACATTCGTACTCGAATGACACTAAAATAGCTAAAGTAGAGGAAGAGAGCTTCAAACCCTATTAATAATAACTAAGAACTTAGTTTTGAACAGAATTGAGTTCCGAGAACATGAAAATACACTTATAATGCATGTACAAACTGACAGAACATGATTCGAAGACTTAATTAATGCATGAATGACTGGAACACTAAAGAGGAACTATTACCTAAAGCTTGAGTGGATTCGGAAGGAAAAAGGTGAGGATACTTAGCTTTCATGGTTGCTTCTGCTTCCCAAGTATCTCCCTCTACGGACTGACTCCTCCACAAACCTTTTACTGAAGCAACTTCTTTATTTATCAACCTTCTAAATTGACGGTCAATATTCTTAAATGGTATATACTCATAAGAAAGACTAACTTTCACTGCCACACTCTCTAATGGAACTATAGAGGCTGCTTCTGCTTCGCAAGTATCTCCCTCCACGGACTGACTCCTCCACAAACCCTTGACTGAAACAACTTCTTTGTTTATCAACCATTTAAACTGACAATCAATAATCTCAACTTGTATATACTCATAAGAAAGACTATCTTTCAATGGAACTATAGAGGGTAGGTCACCCACACACTTCTTCAGGAGTGTGATGTGGAAAATCGGAAAAACTGTTGCTAAGTCTGGTTGTAACACTAACTCATATGATATCTTGCCAATCCTTTTAAAGATATTTTAAGGGCCTACATATCTAGGACTGAGCTTCTCTTTATTTCGCAATATCATCACCCTTTTCGTAAGTGACACTTTTAGAAAAACCCAATTATCAACTTGGAACTCCTGTTTCCTTCTCCTAACATCTGCATATCAACTTGGAACTCCTATTTCCTTCTCCTAACATCTGCATAATATTTATCATGAACTCTGGGATGTCTTTGGTCTATATTTAATGAGTTGCACTTTCTCCAAAGCATAAAGGACTGAATCTGGCTGTATCAATGTTGCTTCATCTATTTTAAACCAACCAACAGGAGATCTACATCTAAGCCCATAAAAAATATCATAAGGGGTCATCTGAATGCTATAATTGTAGCTATTATTGTAGGTGAACTCAGTAAGAGGAAGGTGATCATCCCAAATACTTTTGGAATCGATCACACAAGATCTCAACATATCCTCTTGGGTTTGAATAGTATGCTCTGCCTGTCTATCCATATGCGGATGAAATGTTGTGCTAAGGTTAAATTGAGTACCAAGACCCTTCTTAAATGACTTGGAGAAATGAAATGTAAAATAACGACCTGCATATGAGATAATAGACAAAGGAACCCCATGCAACCTCACAATTTCATTAATTTAAAGTTTGTCATAGTTCCCAGCTGTATGTGTAGTCATCCAATTAACTATAACTCAAATGGAGTTACGGTAACCCTGTTATGAAATCCATATGATCACATACCACTTCAAAGTAGGAATGTCAATCGCTTGAATTATACCCCCTGGTTTGTGATGTTCTACCTTGACTTGCTTGCAATTGGGGCACTTACTAATAAAATATGCTATATCCGGCATCTTGCCATTCGGCCAATAGACTTCCCGCATATCACGGTAAATCTTTGTGTCACCTGGGTCAATAGAATATTTGGAGTTATTGGTTTCTACAAGAATATATTGTCTCAACTCACCCACATGAGGCACACACAATGTACCCTGGTAGCGAAGTACACCATCTTCCCATTGGGAGAAAACCTCCACTCTGTGATTGTGGATTGCACCTTTAAGTTCAAGAAGGATTGGATCTATATCTTGCCTTTTCTTAACCTCCACCACCAAAGAATATTCTGCCCAATTTTGAACTGTTAATCCACTGTATGATACACTCATAAGTAAAACTCCTAAGCGAGCAAGCATGTGAACATCCTTCATTAGCTCATTCCTTTCTTCCTCAACATCAGCTACACTACCCATAGATATTCTATTAAGAGCATTTGCTACTACATTCGCCTTAACAGGATTGTAATGCACACTCGTATAGTAATCATTATGGAATTCAAGACATCTCTTATGGCAAAGAGTCAACTCTTTCTAAGTGAATACATATTGAAGGCTCTTATGGTCAGTGAACACATATATTTTAACACCATACAAGTAGTGTCTCCATATCTTGTGTGCAAACACCTTTGCTGCAAGCTTGAGGTCATGAATTAGATAGTTCTTCTCATACAACTTAAGTTATCTAGAAGAACAAGCTATAACCTTATCTCATTAAGCCAACACAGAACAAAGGTTAACTCTGTATGCGTTAGAAAAAATCATATAACCATCTGAACCCTCTGGTAGAGTCAAAATAGAAGTTGCAGTCAATATAGTTTTCAATTCTGCAAAACTTTTCCCTCAATCATCTGACCATTGAAACTTGAGTATCTTCTGAGTCAACCTAGTCAATGCCGAGTCTATGTATGAAAATACTTCCACGAACCTTCTTTAATAACCCGCTAGACCTAAGAAACTTATGATATTTGTAATAGAGGTAGGTCTGGGCCATTGTTTATCTTCTTTAATCTTCTGTGAATCCACTAGGATCCCTTTTGTAGATATAATCTGACCAAGGAAAGCAACAGATGGAAAACAGAACTCACATTTGCTAAAGTTAGTGAATAACTGGCAATCTTTCAGAGTCTGCAAAACAACTCCCAAAAAACGTTCATGTTCTTCCTCATTCCTAGAGTAAATGAGGATATCATCAATGTAGATGATAATGAACAATTCCAAGTACTGTTTGAATAATCTGTACATAAAATCCATGAAAGCTGTAGCAACATTGATTAATCCAAATGATATAATGACCTTACCGAGTTCGGAAGGTTGTTTTCAGAATGTCACTATCTTTGAGTCTGAGCTGATGATAACCTGATATGAGATATATGTTGGAGAAATTACTAGCACGTTGAAGTTGGTTAAACAAGTCAACAATCCTGGGGATGGTATACTTATTCTTGATTGTGACCTTGTTCAACTGTCCATAGTCAATACACATTTTGAGAGAACCATCTTTCTTTTATGAGAAAAACATTGGTGCACCCCCACGGTGAAATGCTAGTCTGATGAAAGCATTATCTAAAAGGTCTTTCAACTGCTCTTTCAATTCCTTAAGGTCTGCTTGAGCCATTATGCAAGAAGGAATAGAAATAGGTTGTGTATCAGGAAAGAGATCAATTCCAAAGTCGATTTCTCTTTTTTATGGAACTCTAGGAAGATCTTTTGTCAACTCACTGACTACTAGAACTGACTCAATACTTGGGGATCCATAGATAGAATCCTTAACCCAAACTAAATGATAGAGATAACCCTTGGAGATCATCTTTGTGGCCTAAATGTAAGAAATGAATCAACCCATAGGCGCTAAGCTAGTACACTTCCATTATAAAATTTGTTCGTCTTTAAACTTAAAATGAACAATCCTTGTTCTACAATTCACTGAGGCATAACATGAGTGTTACTAATCCATTCCTAGAATGACATCAAAGTCTACCATTTCTAACTTTACCAGATCTGCTGAGGTGACTTTCTGAGACACTGTGACAGGGTAATTTTTGTATACCTTTCTAGCTATTACTAGGTCATCAACTCGAGTAGATACTGAGAAAGGTTCTGAGAGAATTTTTCAACTGACATTGTATTGGACTACGATGTAACGATTTACAAAAAAAGTGTATCCCATGAATCTAACAATGCATAAACATCAAGGTCAAAGGCTCTAAATGTACCAGTAACTACATTATGAAAACCTTCTTATTCATGGCGAGCCTGAAGATAATACAACCTGTTCTGGCACTAACCGCCACCTATACCAGAAGAGTTACCCTGCTGAGTTTGGCGATTTGCTGGTATTGAAGAAGTTGTAGACTGCGATCTACCATTTCAACCTCCTTGACCCTGTCTTGAAGGACAATCCCTCAACCTTTGAAAAGACTGAGTGCACCCAAAACATCCTTCTTTTCCTGCAAGATACTTTCCCAGATGGTTCTTACCACACTTAAGGAAAGCGGGGTAAGTCTTTGTGCCTAAAACACTTCCCTGAGACTTAGAGACTGGTGATCTAACCTTCTGGTCAAACCTCAGATATGAAGATGGGACACTAGCTTATGAAGGGGTTGGAGATGAAAATTTAAGTTGACTCTGCGAGTGATTTCCACCACGGGATTTCTGCGGAGAATAGTCATAGTTTTAAGTCCTAGCCCTCTTATTATCTTTGGTGTGTTCTCTATGATTATTAACTTTCACCCGCTGACCATTAGTCATAAGCCTAAGGATGTTCATACCTCCTAGTAACATACCATTTCTGCACTCTATTTTACGCAGGTGGATTCATCCTAACAAAGTCACGAACCTTTGATGTTGCTGATCGACCATTTTCAATACGAGGATCATGAACTCAATTGATCTTCTGGGTCATACTCTAAGCCAACATCTGTGTGGCATTCCTGAACACAGCATTAGAGACTTCTTGATCTGGTACTGGAGAAGCGGCATTTGCATTCCTGGCATTCGCGTTCCTAGCGTTTGCTCTACGAGGAGGCGTGATATTAAATGTAGATTGTCAAGTTTGAATGGGATTAAATCATACCTTATGCACGATAAGAGTAACAACAAAATGAATTTTTCCTAAAACACTTCATAGCCTCCCTCACATTAGATGTTGTGCACTTCAATGCCACGTAAAGGACTCTACTTAGTGCGGCTTTTCAGTCATTCTAGGAATCTTTCACCTAGGACTTTGATACCAAGTTTGTCACTCCCCGAGCTACCCCCGAGATGTTGACACGGAACCTAGGACACAAGTGATCCCAAGCTAACCCTCCTGGCATGATCATGAGCATACTAAAGATAATAAACTGTTGCGGAAGCTAAATTATACTTAAAATGTAATGTTGGGGAATATCCATATTATAAATTTTAGATATATGAAAAAAGATGAGTTTAAAACAAAGAAAATATCAATTAAATTCTAAGGTGAAACTAACGTTTTTTGAAATAAGCCTCTGAACTGGACTAGAAATACTTGGACAAGCCCCAACTAAATATAGAAAAACAAAAACTTAATAAGTGAAGACTGAAATTAAACTCATGATTGTTGTCCTCAGAAAAGGAGTACTCACAACTAAATCTAATGAACTGAAAATCGAAAATCAATCTATGCTTGATCTGGATGCTGAGAAGTTGAACCCACTTCACAAGAAAATGTTGCGTATGTATGCACCAGTACTTGAAAGGTACTGAGAATGTAGGATAGAATAAAGTTGAAACAAAACGTAACTGAACAAGCACAAAAGAAAGTATATCAATCTAAACATGATATTTAAGCTGACAATTCGTCATAGAAAGAAAACATGAGCTTAATGTGGAGTACGATATATACGCCCCATATAGAGGACCTAATATACCCTACTAAAGGTATAAATACATGTTGGCGTGATCACTAAACTATTTACCCACATAGTGAACTTACAACTTACATGGCTAGTAGTGATGGAACTAATTAGGTAAGCTGAGCCCTAGTCAAACTTGGTATTATGTTACTCCTATTGATTTATGTAGTTAACTGATTATGTCTGAATTTCTGTGAAATACTGGATATCTCAAACTGAACATGCAAACTGAGAATGCAACATTTATTCTAATAATGATGCATTAAAACTAAGGCATGTATATCGGAAGTAACTGAAATATATGACCTAGCATGTGTCATTCAAGAACTAAAGAAATACAAAGCTAGGATTCTAAAATTCATACATTAATATGGGTAATAACATGGAAATATTATTTGGAACATATAACTTACTAATTCATGACGTTTTATCATTTTCTAGAAACCTAAGGTCTAATCATGATATGGGAATCAAGAATCTGGATGAAAAACTAGGGGACCCAATGAGTGAAAGATACCCACTAGTGAAATCCCACATACTTGGTGAAGAAATTTACGGTAAAATACTTAGATTTTGTGGTTATAACTGCTGCAAAGTTGTTGTGTTCTTGAACTAGGGTTCTTGAGCTTTTTCTCTTTTCTTGCTTCTAATTTTCTAACTTTTGAGTAATGATTAAGTTTTAGTTATGTTTATGGACTTAAATTCACTAAAATCTTCTGATTTAGGGTAAAAACAGTGTATCTTATGGTTTAAACAAAGTGGGAAAAGACCAAAACATCGATATGTAAGTTTCTGATGGACCAAACGACCACATGGACAAACAGTCCATTGTTCCATCGATGGTACATCATTTGGTTTCGTAGGTTGGGTCTGTTCTACAGGAATTTACTAAATGGGAATAACGTTTTACCCAGATCCTTGATTTTAGAAAGATTGGTGGCTATCGAAATCTAATTCAATTATCTATATGTTGATAATTCATAGGACACCTAATTCATTTTGTGCTAAGAGTTATGATAATTTGAGGTTGACCCTATTGCATTTTCCCCTAACAGGATGCTACTTCTTACCTACGATCAAACCTACAGACAGTGGGTCCACTTATGGATAGTGATGGTCACCCATGTTCATTGTCAGAGAGTAGCTGAAGGTGGACTTGATCGACGCTCGTTGACTAAGGACCGTCGTTTCACCTTTGGACCGTAGGTCCGTCCATCGATCAATACTTAGCCAATTTTTGTTGACTGTGTTTTTGGGAGTTTCTGATCCCATCGACGGTTGTACAGGACTAGCCGTGGGTTAGGCTACGATCCGTCGATGGTCATGTCCGCTGCACGTGCAGATTTTTCTAAAAAACCATTTTTCTGTCTTTTTTCGATACGCGGTGTAAAAATATTTATTCCCTTGGAAATTAAAATTAAATCATCAGTCCATATTTATAACATTCGGGATACTGTACTCAACTAAACACATTAATATCGTATCAACGATCCACCACTAAAATCTGTCTTATACACACACTTTACCCCAACATATGCATTAACAATCCAGCTAGTTGGTTTTTCAAATGTGAATACCACTTCGAATCCCTTTATACAAACATGTGATACAACTGATAACTCTTTAAGTTGTTAGTAATTGCACTTGACATAAACGTATTAATTTCAATATACTACTAGTACCACATTGTAAAAACTGTTGAATCCACCACCATAACACAACATAATTATCGAGAATATATTAGGCATATAGCCTACATATTTTTTTCCTTTTAAGTATGTAACATACATTATCTTCTCTAATTAGAACTACTAAAATAAATTCCTCTATTTTCTCTCTGTTTTCTCCCATAATTTGAAGACTCCATTGAAGGCTAAGTCTAGGAAGATAATTAGGGGCTGGAAAAGGGTGATTTCATCTCCTAATCTTCACTAAAACATTAAGAATGAATCTAGGTAGATTTGAAACACCCTATTCATTAGAACCATAAATACCACCAGAGCCTTAGTGAGACGAAAGAACATTACTAAGAACTCATACTTACCATATCTAGTCGAAAATGCCGTCTTGGGAATATATTTACCTCTCACCCTAAGTTGGTTATAACCCGATTTCAAGTCAATATTTGAAAAGTAACTAGAACCTTGGAGTTGATCAATGAAATCATCAATCCGAGGGGGACGATCTTTGTTCTTGATTGTGACTTTTTTTAATTGACATTAATCGATACACATTCTAAGGGACCTATTTTTTATTCATTAACAATAGCGGAGAATTACATGAAGAAATACTAGGCCGAATAAAGCCATTCTCTAGTAAGTCTTTCAGTTGAGCCTTCAACTCTTTCAATTCGGCCGAATCCATACGATAAGGAGGAATGAAATGGGAGGTGTATCCAGTACCAAGTCGATACCAAAATCAATTTCCCATTTGGGAGGAACACAGGGAATACCATAACGAAAGAACTTCAGAAATTTCCTCACTACGGGGGCTTCATAAATGGGAGGAATTTCGGAGTCTAAATCTTGTACTTTTACTATATGATATATACATCCTTTAGATATCATCCTACAAGCTTTCAAAAAAGAAATGATACTACTTGTAGGAATAGAGTTCCCCCGTTTCACTCTAAAATGGGTTCATTTTTTAAATTAAACTTCACCACGCTTGTTCTACAATCTATGGAGGTGAACTAATCATGCAACCAATCCATTACCAATATAATATCAATTAACCATATTGAGTTCTACCAACTCCACACAAGTAACTGTATTGTGAAACATTAAAGGAAAGTTTGTATATACTAGCTTAGAAACAACCGACTCACCCACCGGGGTAGTCACCATAAAAGGTTCATTCAATATATCAGGCAAAATTTCAAACTTTTTATCTACTACAGGAGTATGAAATGACCAACTAAGACCGCAATCAAGTAAATCATATAGATGAACAAAAAAGACTTTCAACATACAAGTGACCACATCGGGAGAAGTCTCTTGCTCACCCCTTGCGAGGAGAGCATAGAAGCGGTTCTTCTTAGGAGCATCATCATTTGAAATACTTGATTGTTCACTCCCCTTGTCTTTAACCTTCAAAATATCTCACATTGTGACATCTTTTTCCACAACTAAACCAATTTCTTATTCCGACTTAGCATTTACCAAAGTGAACTTTCCCACACTTTGCACAAGTAGGCTTCTCATTAGGTGAGTTTCCACTCTTTCCCTTATGGGACTGAGGTTTATGCACCTTATCGTCACGAACCTTAGGGAACATAGAAGGAACTTGGTTGGACAACTTATTCTTCAACTTAGTCTTGTCTTGGATAACAAGCCTATCCTTTGAAGAACAACCATCAAAAGACCTAGCTCTATTGACATATCTACTCTTTCTCTTCACCCTAGTCTCTTCAACTTGTTGAGCATGAACCATGAGAAAATGTTTTTTCATATAATCATGTAGCATATCCGGATGACGTTCTTCTTTTATGTCATTCGACACTCTCGTCATAAAGCGGCTCAATTAATTTTTAGGGTCGGAAAACCAAAGCAGGCGCATATCTTGACAATTTAGTGAATTTCAAAGAGTAGTCAAGTACAGTAATACCTCCTTGAAAAAGGTTGATGAATTATTCCACTTTGGCTTCCCTCTAGTATGTAGTAAAGAAACGGTCAAGAAAATGCTTCTTGAAAATCTCCCATATCACCAGACCATCCCTTGAGGTCTATTATGTCTCCATTGGACGTACCAAGTTTGGGACACATCTTTAAGTTGGTAAGTGGATAACTCGACCTTCTCACTAGTATTAAACCACATGGGATAAAGGATCTTTTAAATTTTATCAATGAACTATTGGGGGAGTTCCTCAGCTTTTGACCCATAAATAAGGAGGATTGATCCTAGTGAAATCCTTCAAACGGGAGGTCATGGTGCTAACTTGTTGGTTTTCTCGGGGTACCACCTCTTGATTAGCTTGGGCCATCATAGCTTGTGCTTGAGTAGTGACTAATTGTACTTGGGTTTTAATGTCTTGGTCCACTTGGATAAAAGGTTCCCTTATATCTTTATCCTCCATGGGAGAAGTAGTAACCAAAACTTGATCTTCCAAAACAACTTCATCAAGTGGAGGCACTTGGTTGTCTTGGGCTCCCGCATTAGCAATGCCTTCCTCGGACCTTCTAGCATCTGCTTTTCAGGTATTCACACCCATAACAACCATATAAGATTTAGGTTAAATCACACATAAAGTAGACTCTACAGGCACATCATAGGATTACAAGAATATGAGAGTTTCCCAAGCATCACATAGTCTCTTATTCTTAAGTGTGGTGTTCTTTACATTTATAAATTAGAATCTACATAGACGTGGTTTAATGATACATTAATCCTAAAGATATTCAACCTCATGCTCTTATACAAAGATTGTCACATCCGGGGGCTCCCTCTATATGTAACCGACATTGTCATACTCGAAGAGGACTAAGACTAGCCTCTTAGCTTACTTCAATACACCAAAGGTTAAAAAATGCAAAACATTTTAAACTTTTTTGGTTACTTCTACAATGAGGTTTACTTAGACCTCTCGCTTACACATAATATCTATTTATCGAGTATACATAGAACCTTTGTATAAGAAGATTACATAGTCTTCTACTTTTATTGAATATACATGGCATAAGATATTCTCATATGAAGTCTATAAAATTGTATCATATTAAAACATCTAGATAAGAGTGTTGCTATTTTGGCATAACTCTTACATCAATAATTGTAGACACATATAGGATTTAAAATTATATCAACAAATCAAAGTGTATGAAAAAAGTGTCTTTAACACTAAACAACATCCAATAGGTAGATAATGGCATCGTGCTCGTAAAATGAGGACCTACCAAACTTTGAAGATAAGAATACAAGTAGTATTCAATGCCTTCTCTAATATCGACGGTCGGATCCTACATTTGTAATAAACATCAAACATGGGTTAGTACACTCTTGAACTAACAATGGGTATATGCACATAAAACAAGTGAAATCATTCTAAACAGGACATTTGATCAAAAACCATGATAAAGTACTTTGAAAAGCCTTATGCACAATCAATAACCCATATAGGCCAATAATACATAATCCATAAGTCAAACCCATTTACAACACAAGACCAACATCAACAAGAAGTACTTAGGTCAACATATGTAAGAGTTCATAACATCATAATATAAGTGAGTCCCTTATTCATAACACACCATTTATCCTACAAGTGCACTGACTAAGCAAATACCCACACCCTTATTCAATCAGGTAAACCAAACAAAGGATCACAAATAAGCATAACATTTACTTTTTAAGATCATTATATCCTTAGAACATCCTTCTTGGACTTCCTTCAATGTCAACTTGTACAGTGCTTAGGTAGAGTACCATACCCCTACCTAGACAAAGACAACCTCTCAAGTCACCCTATCTAGTGTTCATATGATTACTCCATTTTACTCTCGGGAAAACTTGCCTTAACTGATATAGACCAGAAAATTTAAGTGCGTATTTTGGTGTTGCAAAACCTTAGACCGATGAAAGGTGGTCTACCGGCAAAAGTAGAGCCAAACATAAACGTAGATTTCTAGGTAGATCCACTAGCTAGTCTTCCTACGGTGGAAACATAGTTTTAGAACTAATAGATAGGTATGATCTCTCTACATACCATTTGGCAATTTGAGCATCCTCTCCTGAAAATCCATTGGGTGAGTGTCCTTCATAAGGGATTCAACACTTCATGTGAAACAGTAGGGTGAAGCTCCCTCTATGGGATGTAAACACCTCCGATCCTCAAGTTCACTCGATGCTAAGCTAAATCCCCTTTGAAATATCTTTATTTATAAATCATCACATAGTTTAGGTCATGAGGTCTATCCCTTGTATAATTATAGTAAATTAGCTCAATAGGTATTGCATGAAAATATCCTTTCGTAACAACCCTCATATGTGAGACTATCATATCATGGTCATCATTTCATAATAAGGCACATAGGAAAGTAATAACAAACCTTATATCATTTTATCTTTAACATAATGTCACAACCACATAGTCAAGACATTTCAATTCAACATCATACCAACACTTATGTAATCTATTCACAAGGTATACTTCAAAGGAACTACATCATCAATCCCAAGCCATCATACTTGAAGTAAAGGTTAGGACCATGAAGACTTACCAAATTTCCTTCAAAACCCCATCATCTTGGTTGTACTATCAACCATTCATTTATGTCCAATAATAGGTGTAAAACATCAATCATTAGTAATGAATACAAGAACTAGGTGAATTGAATCATCACTATCCCAATTAACATCAATCATAACCTAGGGTTAGGGGAATTAGGGTTCTTCATGAATTTGATCCAATCCCATCAATACATTACCGTAGTCAATCCATACCTGATAAGGAATAAATAAAAAAAGTCTAATAATCAATCCGTAATTCAACTCTTATCAACTTATAACCAAGATCTAAGATTTGGGAATTTGGGGAAGGGAATAGAATCAACATGAATTTGCATCAGTTAAAATCAATTGATCAACAATTTATGCTCAAATAGTCATAGGAAATCACAACTTATCATCTATTTGAATTGTAAAGAAAAACCCATTAGAATTGGGAAACCCCATGACATTGGGTAATTTTAAAATCAACTTCGAAAGAACTCTTGGGAAAATGAATACCAAGAGTGAAGAACTAATATATTAATGAAGATTAATCCATGAAATTGAAGTGAAATCCTATAGAAATTGACCTTATTCTTCAAGATTTGTTCCTTCTTCAAAACTCATGCCTCTTTCCTTAAAATAAAGAGTTTAGTACGTCAGTCAATATGGAATTGTGTGAAGGAATACTATAAAGACTCTTAAATAATGACTAATTTTCAAAAGCGAGGAAATCAATTGCACCATGGCATTTTGTAGTACCAAGAACATTAAGAACTCTCATTAACAGATAGGAAGCTTTAGAAAAGTGGTTTAGCCAAGGATTTGAGTGAAAATCTTAAAAATGATTGAAAGTATTGTGAAGTCATCAGAACATCATGGCCGCAAAAACAAACTATTAATTTTCACATTATTTGCTTGACAATGCAATAAAAGAAAATGCAGTATGTCATAGAGATGAAACATCACAAAAGAATTTCTCAACAATCTTCACAATTTTTGGTGTTTCCTCACATATTATTTATTATATTTCCTCTCTACTGGGAAAATTCAGGTAATACGTCTGGTCTCATTCCCTTATTAGAAAACATCTCCTTGTTTATAAAATCATGTCGAATACACACTAGTATTTCATTCATTGCAATACGCACAAGTCTTTCAATCATTTGTAATACACACCAGTCTTTTATTCCTTAATACACACGATATGCTTATCTTGGGAAATATTTAGCAGTATTTCATTTATGTGCAATACGAACCATATTAATACTTCCCATTTGAAACACTCAGGGAAATACACCTCATTCTTTATTTCCTTCCTACACTTATATTTCCTATATGATATTTTCAAATCTTTTCTTTCATTGAAAAACCAAAACCTTTTCGGAGTTTTTAATTTGGAAAATTAACATTTTAGTTTTTATCTCCAACTCAAGTCAAATACATCCACTTTAAAATGATCCTCAATATGCGAAGAGATAATCATGATCAATCATAAAAATGGCACATAAAACAAGTCAAAGGTCAACACACAACCCGAAGAAGACACATCTAGTAGGGATTTATTAAATCCTTGAATGTAGTAAAGCATAGTTGTAACACCCTAAAACAAACTAAGGTGAACTAGAACTTTGTGAATGTTTTTTGAGTTAATTTTTGGTTGAAATGACTTATAATGATGTCCGTTTGGAAGTCAAACACCCAAGAACTTCCATGACTTTTGGAAGATATGCCTTAGATTGTACTTGTGTGTCCTTAGGTGTTTTTGCAAGGTTTACATGTTCGTTTTAATCAAAATTGATGTGGGATGTTCCTAAGACCTAGATTATGCCTAAATTATATTTCTTTCTTAGATTAGGCCTAAATGAAGTATGTGTATATGCATTTTTAATCTTGAATTGTATGTCTTCCTTAGATTATGCCTAAATGAAGGTTGTGTATATGTTGAGGATGCTAGTGTGTGAGAAATGATGAATGAATGTGTAAGAATGTCTAGAATTTAATGTTAATAAAAATGGTAATTTTGTGAAAGGTGTGCTCACATGTACACATACTCACACTTGAATAATGAATGTAGTTAATGAATATGAATAAAGTGAGTGTTCGGGTGAATGGATACCCATGATTATGCTTGACTTATTGTTAGTTGAGATGAAGTGTTTAGTAGCAAACCCACTACCTCACAATAGATTTCTAATGTACGTTCAAGAATGGATACCCATGGTTATGCTAGACTTGTAGTAATGAATGTTTAAGATTCCGTGATATGAATGTTTAAGATTACGTGAGGGAGTTATGATTAGCATAGAGAGGATTTGAAGAAGGGTGGGTGCACATTGTGAGTAGAGATGTTGTACCCAATGTACCTCTTGAGATGAATATTCCTCGTGATTAGAGAATGACTTACTTAGAAGCAATATCCTTATCACATAACTATGCGCCCACATAGGTGTATCTATTCGACAAGCCATGTTAAATCTAAGAGAATGACCCTGCGCTAGCAAAGTGGGAATCCCTCATACAATAAGGTAGTATTGGTATACAATGTCCATATCTCTTGGTCTATAATTGTTAAGGCTAATTCCCCACAATAGAATGAATGAACTAAGTCTTATAAAAAATGTACTACTTAAGGTAGGTGGTTGTATGGGATGTCATCTATCCATTGCGCTAAGTAGATCTTCCGAAAGGAGAGTCTTGGTGTGTTATATATGAAGTGTGTTAATGAGTTATAATGTGTTCTAAATGAAGTTTGATGGCTTATGGTCTAATGTTAAGGAAGTATGTTAAAGATAAGTTTTAAGTAATGAACTTATGAATGACTAATGTAGTGTGCTTTATCCTAGGGAATCCTCAAGGAACACTAAGTGGGAGTGGTAGTATGAGATGCTACTCTTAGATTGCACTTAGTGTTACTTACAAGTCCCATTGGAGAAGGTTACTTACATGAAGTCCTTACTGTATGAATGTTCTTCAAATGTCAAAGTGAGGGCTTTCAGATTTATTTTGGGATTTGGGTTTAGATTGAGTTAAAATTGCTTAAAACTTACCCTAAGTCAATATATAGTCACCTCATAAATTACCAAAAGATCCCTCACTTAAAATGGTCTCTTAGTGAAGTCAAAATGTCAAAAAATCAATTTTACTGGATCTAGGAATTGGCTCCACGTCGCGGGTCCATCATGCATTTTATTTCTCACAAATAATTTGACGCAGATGCCCTCCGATTCGTGACTTTCGCATGCTGCTTTGGCATCCTTCCCACCCATGTTGGGGTCCTCCTCCTTGGACCTTCGGGTGGTCCTTGCGGCTTTATTGTTGGACGTTTAGACCCTCTATACTTTACTCTACCTAACCATAGTATTTTTACAAGTTTTGGACTTCATTTGACCCTCCAAAACCTTCCCCAAACATAGGGAGGTCCACTAGTTAAAATTAAGCTAGTTTCCAGACGTCATGGACGCTATTTGACGTCTTGTCTCTAAAACTTATTAGATGACTTACATACAGTATTTTAGGTCTTAAAAAAAGTACTCAAAACTTTAGACAATCATGTTAGGATCTAGATTAAGTCTTGATCTTTTGGAGTATTACAAACATCACATGAGTACCTTTACATTATACACACATATACCATATTGTCCTTCACTTTATTCACCCATATTTTTCATAACATGATATTACTGGAATTCGCATAATAACGCCGACAAGGCTATGTTCATAACATTTAAAATAATTAAGCACCACCATCATAAGTGGTTAACCTACCACCTTCCAATAGCAAGAATAACCATTTCTTAACATCTCCAAAAATACCACACATCAATGTAACTTAAATACTAAAATTTTCATAAGGCTAAGACCAATAACTCATCCATATAAATAATTAAACATAACCCAAGATAGACATCAATAGTGTAAAGCAAACTATGAACAATTCCATTAATAAGCAACATATCATTCAATAACCCATAACAATATTTCATAATCAATACACCCACTTTAGAGAAATAATCAGGAATTCAAGGATGACATGGGTTCATAGAGTTTTTTTAATCATAAAACCATCAATTAACATTGAATACTTAAATGCAAGAAACCATGCTTAGAATATGAAAAAGGGGTTTTAGGATTTTTTGAGATCTTTTAAAAAGCCTTTTAAATTTTCTCCTATAATGAGAGAAGAATCAAGTATGAAATGTCCATACCTTATTGATGATCTATCCACAAAATTTGGGTTGAAAAGTTAGAGAATTGACCTTCTTCCTTGGAACTTGAAGGTTCTTCAATGGAGGATTTGAGTAAAGAGACAATTTTGAGAAAAGAGAGAGATTTTATTATTTTTATAATTATAATTAGTGTTGTGGTTTTTGATCTGGAAATTGAGTGTAAAATGACTTAAAATAAATATAAAATACACCCCCAAAATACCCAAAACCACTCTACATTAGTTGAACTTTTAATGAAGTCCAACTTGACTTTTATTGATGAAGTCCATTAGGTTATATCTGCTAAGCTCTTTGCTGGCATGACCACAATTAAACGGAATTTTTAGACTCATAAAGATCATGACTCTCGCTAACTTTACAATTAACCAAAGAATAGATTCAAAAATACCATAAGAGGGACCAATTCATTGCCAAGATAATGACACAACTTGACATTTTTTCTAAAATGTCATGGGAGCTGATGCTCAGGTTGTAAATGTCATGGTTGTAGGGTGTGTGAATCCCTAAGAATCCAAGTTCGAAGATTGATTAATGAAGAGGAAAATTTCCTAGAAGGAGATGGTTATCATTCAAATTATCAGATGCAAGGTTCGAATAAGAATGAGGGATGGAAGGATTGTGATAGATATTTGAGTGGTCGAATTCCCAATTGAAAGAATGTAGAGAATGATAGGTATGTTCGTCCCTACTTGCATCAAAAGCCAAAGGATTCTTAGGGAGGTCAGTCGAAGGATATGTCTTTTCCTAACCTCAACAAGGTTGAGGGGTCGGACTAGATCATGAAAGATACAAATGAAGATGTTTCGACCCTTAGCAAGATTATTATCTCCCATTCTATCTCGATAAAGTAGTTAGATACCCAAATGGGTCATATCTCATATCATTTAAACCCGAGATAACAAGGGGGGTTGCCTAGTGACAATATGGCCAACCCCAATAATGAGGTTTGGATGTGGACTTGCATTGTGCTATGACATTAACTATGCACCTCTTGGGAGGAAACCCATGTTTTATCACTTTAATTTTAGTTAGAAATAGTGGTGTGTGGATTCTGCAGGTAAAAATGTGAAAGGTTGTTGAAAGTTGAAGGTTGGCAAGATAAAGGTCCAGCCAGTGACTCGCCAAAGAGGTCAGCCTACCTACCTTGGACTGCTGTTACACTCACGACATTCAAAAATTCGAGTCTGTAAAACTTGGCGAGTCCAGGAGCAACTTGGTGAATCATCGACCAAGTTGGCGTTCCAGATTTACTTCGCTGTTTTGACCCCTCACAGTAGTTGCAGGTCTTGTAAAACTTGGTGAGGTAACTGCTCACTCGAATTTTCACCAAGTGGGTCGGCGAGTACATTTTATGTGGCCAAGTGGTCCAAAATTTGATGGTTTTTAAAGGCCAAATGTTTAAACTTTAAATTTCATTCATTTTTGCTCACTTTTAACATCCCAAATTCGCACTCGTGCAATATTTTCCATGTTTGTGAATTTTTGTCGCATTTTAGTGTTCAAGTTTTTATTCAGAGTTGGATTCTTTGTTGCTTAGTTTTTCAACTTGATTATTCGACTTCAAATGGTTATTTTGTGAACCCCAAACCTACAAGTAGCAATTTGAACTCTTCAGATGTTAATTTTACCTTAATGATATATGGTGGACTCTCTGTTCCTAATTGTATATATGTGTGTGTATTTTTATTTGTATATCGTTCTTTTAAGGCATTTAATGGTTAATTCCTGAATTTTTTATGCTTAATAATGATCTAAATTGTTAGGTGAAGCATGACTGTTTTTGAATCAAGTTTGGTGAAGTCAAAGTAATCTGCATTTGGGACAAATGATGTAATTTTCCCAATCATTGAGTCATTAGACGTTTTAGTATTCTAGGGGAATGGGTAATATGCGTCTTAGTTTACTTTGAATAGGTGCATGTTTTGCTTTTTTTTTCTGGTGGCTGCGGGGGTTTAGTTTAGATGTTGGAATTATAAGTATGAACATTGGGCGCTTCGGAAATCTTTGTCGCGCTCGCCTAACAACTCGTTGGTTTTCACAGTCCCCTTTATCACCTTTAAATAAATGTTATATCTTGAGTTAGGTTTGGTAACTTTAGGAAAGAAGCCTGAGTTTGCCAAGTTAATACACGACAACTCGTTAAAGATCTTCCTTTGTTGCCTTTTTTTTTTTGCATCCATAAACCCTTAAATGCATTGTAACTTTTTGCGGGCTAGCCCTTGGTCACCAAATGCTGCCGTAGATTTTCCTAAAGGTCTATCCCATCGCCAACATGCCAGTTTTGTGGGAATTATGAGATAATACTTTAAGTGAGAAGACCTTGCTCGCCAATGAGATTTGATGACTCGTTGACAGATTCTGCCAGTCTGTCTTCAACTCTTTTATTTTTTTCTTTTAGTTGAACGATGTCTAACTTTTCTGATGTTTTACATAAATGGCTAAACCAAAGGTTGCTGGTATTGACATGCCATCTTGAAATAAGGACAAAAGGATAAAAATACATGAGGATTGAGTTGAATAAAAAGTCCAAGACCACCAAATTTACCACAACATGTGGGAAAAGAAAAGGAAGATTTTAAAAGGATGAATGATCTATCTGGGATTAAGACCTTCAGGCCACCACTACCCCTCCTGTCACTCTACCACATGTTATGGTCCTTGAACCATAAGTACAAGGTCCTCCACCAGGGTCTATGAGCATACTAAATACCGAGGAGCTTAGGACCATTATAGAGGAGAAATATATGTCCAATAATAGTGTAATGGACAAGTATCCAAGACAATGAGTTACTTAATGATATACCGTGGTTTCACGGTATCATTAATACTTTTTCCTTAAGTTTAGTGCGTCATAAAGCCTTTTTGTGCTAATTTTTATATAAGTTTCTCTTTGTTTTGCAGGAAATCTATCCAAAGCCAAATGCGGAGATTTTGAGAGAAGAAATGCATAAAAGAACACCTACGGAGATGATGACGGTCCGTCGTGCTTGTGCCGGTCCGTAGGTGGCAGCGTAGAGAAGCTGCTGAAGGAAGATGGGGAAGTCTGACCAAGTGTGGGATTACGGAGCTTGCGACGGTCCGTCATGTCTATGACGGTCCGTTCTGCAGGTTCGTCGTGGAGTTCAGAGAAGTGATCCCAGTACCCAGATTCTGAGAGTTGAAGTATTTTTAAACGAAGACCCTCGACGGACCGTTGTGCCTATGACGGTCCGTCATACTTGCCGTCGAGGGGGATGAATAAAGCAGCAGAAGAAATTTCACAAGTATTGGACGAAGGAGTCCATGACGGTCCGTCATGACCACGACGGTCCGTCGCATGGTCCGTCGACCCAGCCGCGTTTTGGCAGATTTCCAGCAATTAGAATTCTTGTGTAATTAGGTTTTTTTATTTTTATATAAATAGTTCGAAAAACCTCGTTTTTGAGGTTAGACACCAGATAGTTAGACATCATATTATTAGACTCTTGGTATTAGTGTTAGATTTTGGGGATTATCATTGATTGCAAGTGATTTTTGGTGATTAATCAAGCAACCTTTTGGATTTTATTCTTTCTTATTGAAGTAAGTACATGAATTCTTATTTGATATATTTGAATATTGTGTTTATGGCTATGAGTAACTAAACTCCATAACTAGGGTTGTGGGAACCATAGGCAAATAATGAGATAAACCCTAGCTAAAATAACAATTCTAGAATAGTGTCTTGCATGTATTAATAATTCTTTCGCTTAGAAGTCTTTTTAACGGATGATCAACGTTAGAACTCGCCTTAATGCTACTTGCCGGACCAAGGAGGTAGATAATAGGAAAAGAATTATTAACATAGATTTAGTGTATACTATCTAATAGGATAGTATTGATTGGTACGAGGTAATACATTAGTCAAATATCGAATACGATGCTTAATATGAAGTAAAGATAAGGGTTAGGAAAGCAACACACGTAGCCGGACCAAGGTACGGAGTGAGATTTTCTAGATGCCGGACCAAGGATTTAGAAATACATAACTTATCACTTTGCATGCAAGATACTAGGAAAGAATTGTTATAGTTAGAATTATCAAGTTATGATCCTGTGGGGAACACGTAAACCCTAGTTACTTTGATTAATTGATTAAAATCCAACTTTCAAAACTGTTAAGTATCTCTTTCAATTTCATTAGTTATTTTTATTCATTAGGAAATACAAACCCCCTTTTTATGTTTTTACTTTCTAAGGAAGTCATCAACCAAACAATAGTAATAACAAGTTGAAGTTAAGTCTAGACTAGTTTCCTCGTTAGAACGATCCCAACCTCACTAGTTGGGTTATTTACTTGACGCGACCGCTTTAATTCTTATTTGAGAAGTATGTTTGAGCGTATCACTTAAACTCACACAACTTTCTGTTGTTTACTAGAACCCAGGTTCCTTATATTTCAAATTGGGTCAGAGAGTTCTACACAGCCTACGGAGCACTATTACAAGAAGGGAATAAGGCGGCATCCAATTTTAAGCCCATTGACATCATCAAAGGTAGAAGGGTGCAATGTAATTATGTTGCCATCAATGCAATATATAACCTACAACGAATATTGAGGATGTTTGTCAGTACAATTTAGGAAAAAGATGTTGGAAGACATGAATAAGTGGTTGGATCCATTTATAATAGATGATACTCCCAAGTGGCTAGATTTTGGAGCAACTATTGAAAAAAAGGAACTCAATGTAGCAGTACATTATTTGTTTTGCTTTGTCAGTTATACCATCATGCCATCCCAAAATGAGTCGATTCTAGGAACACCAACACATCATGTCTTGGTTGCATAATATATGTATAAATGTCTAAATATGAGGATAATTTTTACAAATGAGATTCTTATGAGGGCCAAGCAACGTAAAATTCCTTTGTTTTCCATTGTTCATCACAAAGCTTTATGGACGGGATGGGGGCCTAGAGATGAGGAAAAAGTATGTGGAAGTGATTCCCACATCTTTTGGTGACATCCGTAGGATTGAGGCAGAGTACTTGAAGGATGAGGCGGGGGAAGAAAGAGGCAGTCGTGGTGGACTCTTTCCCTTTTGTGAATATAGAGGCATTACCTATAGAAGCACCTTTGCCTACTCTAGCCAATGGGAATTCAAGCACTTCTAGTGTAGTTCCTTCTATTACCCCCAGTTCATCTGCTTCTCCATTGTCTCCAATATATTCTACCACTATATATGTCAGACCATAAAAAACTCAAGATGCACTACTCTGGATGGGGCATCTAGACCATTCTACCGATCGTCCTGCTACAAGACTTGAGGCCTCCATTCCGGTAACAATTAAGACAACCTTCAATAATGTTATGACAACCTTGAGTGTTACCATTGATGCCCTTATGTCTTGGATAACAGTGTGCGAGCATGGCCAAGCGACCACTGAAGAGGTCACAACTCTGAAGGCCGATATTGTTGTGCTGAGGAGAGATGTTGACCAGCTGAATTCCAAGAATATTTCTATAATATTAAAAGTGGTTGAGATCCAAAATTATCTAGTTAAGACATACATGCCTACGGATGTTTGAGTTGATTAGGCAGCTTATTCCGACAATAAGGCTGAGACGAAAAAAGAGATGTTGGAGGTTACTGAGGAGACTTCCTATGAGAGCCTTATGGTGACTTAGGTGTCCATGGTAGATAAAGATGAACCAATATCATTGGTAGACAAACCTTTTGAATACCTAGTTGATCTGGTATTGCTTTTGAGTTCACTCTAGCCACTGTTTCCTATGAGTGATGCATCGGGCACTATTTCCAAAACAGATGAAGCTAGTTGCTTAGGCACGATCCTTATTTACCTCCCCTTTTTCTGTATTTATTGACTATTTTTAGTAGTTTCTTGCATTTAAGGAAAAATAACTTTTGTTTTATGGTGGGGTGAGGCCTCCATTGTTTGATTAATTTTTTGTTCATACATTAGATTTTGTGATGTATCTTGTGTTTTAAACTGTTTTGTGAATAGTTGAGCTTGTGGTTCCTTTCTTAATTGTAAATGATTTTGGAAACTTCCATATTTTTTTCCCACCTCATGTTGCTGGTTAATGTGGCAGTTCTCTTTAAAATTCAAATATCAATTCTGATCAATATCGACTTGAATAGTTCTCATTATCGGAAAAAATGAATGTATGGGTAAAATGAGGCCAAATTAAGTTATATAGGAATTATGTGAACTTTGTTCATCTCGTTATTATAAGCCAATTATCAAATTGAGTATCTTGTGATCAACATTTCACACCAGTGAAATTGTGGAGTCTTTTTTTTTATTGGTACTAATGTCTGTATGATAAGGTTTTTCCATTAACCATGTGTAATAACATCTAGAATTTTCCTCATTAGTCAAGTTGACTATGTGATGCATCCTCTTGAAATAATTTTTTTCTACTTTGATGAGTAAAACAAATTGCTATTACACCTCTTGTGTGGCTTACCTTGTGAGATGTTTGAAATTTTCTTGAACAGCCCTTAAGACTTAGCCCTTGTCCTAGAAGAAACTTGATACAATTGTGACTTTAACTTATCCCCTTACTGTTAAACCTCATGACTTATTGTTTGTTTGAATAATCATCTTAGACTAAAAACCTAATTTTGGAGTGTGGTGAAAAGAGAAGGTAAATCAAGGAATGCAAAGAAGTCTACCCTTGAGCCATGATTGTGAAAAAGATGAAACCCCTTCTTAAGAAAAGAGAGAAATAGAAAAAAAGATGAAAAAGAAAAAAAGATGAAAAATAAAAATAATGAAAAAAGTGTTGAATAAACTGAGAAAACAAAAAAACAAATTGTCACGACCCAAAACAAGTCGTGAATGACACCCACGCCTAACATCCTAAGTGGACGAACCAAGGAATCTTAATCCCCAACATATATCAATAATGCAAGTTTAAAACCAATAAAATGTGGAAGCTCAACACTTATAAAGTAACCAATTAAATAAGCTTTTAAAATATAACAGTTATTATCCCCAAAATCTAAAAATCATCACATCAAGGACATCTATTCTCAAAATATCAAATCCAACAATATTTAAGACACCAAAATAATTAAAAAGATGGTTCATGTCCAAAATTTAAAGACATCAAGACGTAAATAAGAAGATGTAGCACGAGCTAAATATAATAGCTCACCCTGGACAGTGATGTGGCGGAGACTTGCAAGAGATGAGGGAGAGTCGAAGTCGATGATACACTTGCTACACTCCACAAAAGAACAAAGAAGAAAATACAAGTAGGCGTTAATACAAAGAACACATATTGAGTCGCTATCATCGGCTAACTCAAAATGAAACCAATATATATTGAATAATAATATAATATCATCTATAATGGCAAGAAATAGACAACATGAACCAGTGACACCACCATCATAGTAGGTACACAAATGATCGACATATCAAGCACACCTATGAGGACTCATGCCTCCACACCATACTCATTTGAAAATGCATTTTTTGAGATTGAATATATTAAGTTAATTCATGATTCATTTACTTAAATGTTATCGTGTCGAGTGTGATACTCCGATACCATAATACCACGTCGGAACGTGAGAGTCCGATCCAATAATACTGTGTCGGAACATGACATTCCGATCCAATTATCTCACTAATTTTTTTGACAAGCCTTCTTTATTCAAGACGTCATTTTAATAGAGAGTTTTCAAGATTATAAATTAAACAGTCTCAGAATTTTAGGTCAATCACAAACCACACAACCAAGACATACAATCACACAATCAAGTACACAGGAAACTTCACAATATCACCCAATACGTATCAATATCTATTAAGAGTTTATCCATCAAAGAGAAATATTACCATAACCTACCTCTACCGAAGAACCGAAGTCAAGTAACTACTTCTCCAATGCCTCTTCTTTCCTTATTGCCTCCGAACTATTCCAATCTATCAAGTATATATACATAATGTGTAAGTTAACAAGACCATAAAATCACTCTTATTATATTTGTAGCCTAGACCTAAAAACACACCTAATTATATAATCAATTTCAAAAGTTCAAACCTAATGGTATGTCTTAATTCCCAGAATTAACATAACTTTAATGAAATATAAATAATTAAATACATGTAATATTTAATTACCTATATTAATATACTAAACTAAATTTATAAGAGGATGATACAAAGTAAAAATTAAGGATCCATAACTCACTGATTTGCCAACCATTAGCATTCTACGAAAATAAATTGCAAGCCTTACCTTCCCATCTATGTGAATTATCATATCATAATAATTACCCTATGATTACATCATGATTTCTTGTGAGAATCTTTTCCCAAATTTACAAAGATGATCAGTAGCCGTAAGAAATTTTATACGCTTTCTAACATAACCATTTTTTTATTATTATTATCCTCTTATTTAATTTTTATAATAATTTTTTTGTTTCTATTTTTCTTATACATGATTATAGGTATTAATGCATGCCTCTCATTACTATTCTCATCTCATCTCATCTTCACCATAAATTAAGCATTTTACTTCAATTATAGTATTGACAACAATTTTTCTTAATGAAAATTTAGGCAAGATCCACTCACTATTCTACATACAAATTAATAATTGCCCAGAACATATATCTATACAAATAAGTCATGCAAACCTCACCAATACCCTTAACACTTACCCACCATTAGCCAATAATGGCATTACATTTGTATCCTCAATGGTCAAAGAACATGCTGCCAAAGTGACAACTAAAAAATTCAATCTAACTTTTCCTAATATCCCCTCATAACTCAATCTTGATGACCAAATACCCATTGTATAATAGATCATTCCCTCCATTCCAGACAACTCTATTACAATATTCATTCAACAATTTTATTATAATCTACAAAGGAACGTAGCAGCAGGAAGACCCACGATAAATTTTATATAGCGACTTTTTACTTAGTCTTCTCAAACACTTCCTCTTTCTATAGAATATTTACTATCCTAAATATTTTATGGTTACTTATCATAGTAGTAAAAGTAGTACACTAATTTCAAAGTTATTTTATTTAACCAGTAAGCAAATTTATTATTCAAGCTACCCCATTAGTTTTCTAATTTTAACTACAAATAGTCCAAAATACCCCTTTAGAATTTATCAGAGAGTATTATATGAAGTAAAAAATTGTAGTAATCAAGACAAACAAAAGGGTCGTTACAGAAATGGAGGGTTTGGTATTCCATGGAAAGCAAATAATTGATTTATTTTTTTAGCATGAATGAGACTGATGAAGATAAGTGAAAAAAGTCTTTGTTCATACTACAAATCATGAAGATAACTACAGCTGAGCCTAAATGAACATACATTATAAGTATACCCATTATAAGCCTTGGAAAGACCTTTTTGATCTTCAACGAGTTCAAACAACTGTTAATTGAAAAATACGGGTAAACCTATGAGTGAAACTATGCATTGTGTACATTTTTGCGAGTGGGTCATGAAAGTTGGGTTGATTTGGAAATCAGGTAACATCCATAGAGACATACTTGATTTTTGTAATGGGATCATAGCATTTTGTGATGTCGGATAACCAGTGAAGACACATCTCACAGCTCTAGGATCAAATTTCTCATGAGAGTAGGAGCTAGTCTTCAAAGCTATCCGGCATATGGGAAGCCGTGCTCATTGGCCTGTGGCGGGGGGTAATAATTATTCTATATTGCTTTCATATGTATTTTGATAAATACTTCGAGTCAAACTAGAGACTGAAGTAGAAGAATAGAAGATGGCCTGAGACTGAGAGAAGGCGGCCTCTCTCGGGCTCGGCAAAGACAATTTGACCGAGAGTGTTGTGTTATTGTTATGTAGGACCAAGGAGGATCCTATCCTAAAGGATAAGGAGGAGGAGTAGGAGCTAGACTTAGGGGCGGAATCGATTCTAAAATACAAAAATGAACGACTTACTAAATGCCTACATATTTGAGTGTTGACATTGCGCCTTTTGTTAGCTGCTCTTCATCTATGAAGATCTTTACGGTTGTTTTCTTTTTTTTGGCATCTTCTGCATTCTGGCTTTGCTGATTAATATTCTAGAGCTAGAAATTATAGATCATTTGTGTGTGAAAAAGGAATCATTCTTTTTGTGAGGGCATTTTAGTACCTTTGGTATCTTGAACTTGAATTTGAAGCAAGTATTTCTAACTTTAGAATCAATGAAAATAGCTAGTCATAAGCAGAACCATGAAGTACATAACTTATCCTTGCATTACAAAGTTAAGGTTTTTGTGTGCATTCAAGATTAAGTTATGTGTAAAACTATTTAAGACATCATTTTTGAACTGTAGTACTTGAGTTTTACTTGAGGACAAGCAAAATTTCACCTTGGGTGTTGATTGAGTCCATGATTTTGACTCATTTAGATCTTTATTTGGATAGATTTAAGGACCTCAAATACTTATTTTGTGCCAATAACTGTTGTATATGGATTGTGTAACAAAGCACGGAAACTAATGGAAACAACAAAAAAGAAAATTCAATGAACGAAAAAAGAATGCATGTTTATTGCTTAATCAATTGGGCGAGTCGGTTAATTTCTGTCACTTCGCCTAATTTTCCAGTGTGCCATGGACATATGGACAAAATAAAGTCAGCGATAGAAAAAAGTAGTCGAATGTCGCTGATTTGTTCCACGATGCAGTGTTGGATCAACCAAAGTTATAGCTCTTGGTGATGCTAAATGCCAATGCAAAAACGTGATGAAACCAACCAAAGGGTGGATTGCTAGATGATAGGCGATCCCGAATTACTAAGCCGAATGGTTCCTTGTATAATATTTTTGGAAACTGTAAACAAATATTTGAATATTTTGTTTAGTATCAATTTGGTACTATAGATCTTTTTATGTCTTGGAGTTTTTAACAGAAAGTTTTGAGACTTAGTTTTACTTAGATTTGAAGAATTGATCTTTTTTTGAGAAATTTAAATTGGATATTTGAGATTCCTTAATCTCAACCTTTGTAAAGACTAAATTAATCTTTTCTTGCTTATTGACACACAATTTAGTAAAGATTTCTATTTTATTACGATGTCTAGCTAAAACCATCTTGGGGTGTCATTATGTTATTATGGATTTATTTAGTTGATGGGTACTGCTAGTTTAAGTGTTATTTAGAAGTTATTTCATTTACTAACTGTGGTTGAAATTGAAGTATAAAAGTTGCAAATCTAGTCCTACCTTCATGTTTTTGGCTTGCTCGAGAGAGAGATTTTAATACCAAGATTATTGAATTGATGGTCTCTAGGTATTGCGTTGTAATGGGTTGAGCTCTAGAGAGTGAATCCTAACCCTTTTCAACACATTCATCTTGACAACATGAATGGACTAAGGCATAGGATGTTCT